>JBCNJP010000015.1:4728921-4796255 GCA_039602395.1 Deinandra increscens subsp. villosa | reverse complement strand
TCTCAGATCGTCTTTAAGTTCCCAAAAAAGATAAAGAAATACACTTAATTTTTGTTGAGCGGCAAGAAATACACTTAATTATTCCCTTTATCACTCTTTTCGGCACTCTCTTCCTCCTTCGAATATTCCCTTTAAAATCAAGATTTTCTTGAAGTTTATCATCTGCTGAAACCTGTGAAAAATTCAAAGAAAAAAAA
Organism: Deinandra increscens subsp. villosa; assembly: GCA_039602395.1. Taxonomy (NCBI): domain Eukaryota; kingdom Viridiplantae; phylum Streptophyta; class Magnoliopsida; order Asterales; family Asteraceae; genus Deinandra; species Deinandra increscens. Next base: position 4,796,058 of record JBCNJP010000015.1, on the reverse strand, counting down.
AATGATGTCTTTGAACACCCTTTCTCCCACAGAAGTCAGGGCAGTCTCTTTCTTGGACACCTCCAAATCCAGTAACCACCTTCTCAAGCTTCAAGGTGGTGTTTTCGTCTCTCAAGATTCGAACTTTTAATCAACCCCTTTGATTGTTTCTACATCTACTTAGGTTTATGATGTTTGGTAGCTTATCTGGTTGTGGGTATTTCTTAATTTGTCTTTTTTGGGTGTTTTTGTAGGTGGGTTTTCTTTCAAGAAAAACGATAGTAAGCTACAATTCAGAAAGGGGATCCAGTGCTCGGCGGCGGCGCCACCACCTCCGGCGTGGCCGGGAACGGCTCTTGTTCAGCCGGGGGCCAAGAACTGGACTGGTCCTAAGCCTATTTCAATCATTGGGTCCACTGGTTCCATTGGAACTCAGGTCAATTTTGATTCTTTTTTCCTTTCTCTTTTAAGAATCGTTTAATTATTTATTTGTTTATTAATTTAAATAATGATGTGCAGACTCTAGACATTGTTGCTGAAAATCCAGATAAATTCAAAGTTGTAGCACTTGCTGCAGGCTCAAATGTCACACTTCTTGCAGAACAGGTGACTGATATTGATTTATGTAACCTTATGATTTAGGGTTCATTTTACATGTAAATCATTTCAACTTATTAAGGTCTTTAGCAAACACCCAAACAGTTGATTGATTATCTGGTTATCAGTTATCAAATTGAGATAAAGAAGTGTTAATTAACATGCTTGAATTTTTTTTTTCCCCTTTTGCAGATCAAGGCATTCAAGCCACAGTTAGTTTCTATCAAGAACGAGTCGTTGGTTGCTGAACTCAAAGAAGCTTTGGCGGGTTCCGATTACATGCCTGAAATCATTCCTGGTGATGAAGGTGTTATTGAGGTCAGTTCACTTGTTTCTAATCATTTTCGAGCAATATGTCAATTAGATTGTTTTTAGAGTACTCACAGGAGACTTCTTGTAAATGAATTCAGGTTGCTCGACACCCGGATTGTGTTACCGTTGTCACAGGAATAGTTGGTTGTGCTGGTTTGAAGGTATATCTAATTTCATCGTATTCCTTCGTTCGTGTTTACGGATCAAATTGCACAATCGTGTACATCATTAAACCCAAAATAACCTCGATGGTTAATATGTATGCTGCGGTTTTATTTCAAGGATCTGTATTTTTTAATGTGTTTTTTATATGTTTTTTCGTGCATTAATTTCATGTTTGTGTTTCTTAGCCTACAGTTGCTGCGATTGAAGCAGGGAAAAACATTGCACTAGCAAATAAAGAAACCTTAATTGCTGGCGGTCCTTTTGTTCTTCCGCTTGCACACAAGCATAATGTCAAGATTCTTCCCGCGGATTCTGAACATTCTGCTATATTTCAGGTATAAACTGTTGAGAAATGCGATATCTAAATTCTAAAGTTTGTTCCTTTCTTAGCATGATTTATATAAATGTTCTGTTTTTAGTGTATTCAAGGCTTCCCCGAAGGTGCTCTAAGGCGGATAATCCTAACCGCATCAGGAGGTGCTTTCAGGTGTAGTAATTTTCTGTTTTAGCATCTGATAATATTTGGATTAATATATAATCCTCTCGTGTTAATTATGGTTTTTGTTTGTTTTTGGTGTTAGGGACTGGCCTGTTGAAAAACTAAAAGATGTTAAAGTAGCCGACGCCTTAAAGCATCCGAACTGGAGCATGGGTAAAAAGATCACCGTGGATTCGGCTACACTTTTCAACAAGGTAATCTTGTTTTCCAAGAACTATCTGACCCGCCTGCTAAAAGTGTTAAATAACAGTAAAATGAATTGGGCTCGTTGTGTAGGGACTGGAAGTTATCGAAGCCCATTATCTTTACGGATCGGATTATGACAATATTGATATCGTTATTCACCCTCAATCTATCATACATTCCATGGTGGAGACACAGGTAAACTAATCTATCTTCGCTGACTAGTCAACACTTTGGATAAATTATGTATTTATGTTGACATGTTTTTCGTGCTGTTAATTTTCAGGATTCGTCTGTCCTAGCCCAATTAGGATGGCCCGATATGCGTTTGCCAATTTTATACACATTATCATGGCCCGATAGAGTAGCGTGCTCTGAGATCACATGGCCCCGTCTTGATCTCTGCAAGTATGAATGACATTTAGTCGACATTTAGACAGAAAAACATGGTGTCTACATTTTCTTATTTTGATTTTTGCATGTAGGCTGGGATCGTTGACATTCAAAGCTCCAGACAATGTGAAATACCCGTCAATGGATTTGGCTTACTCTGCTGGTCGAGCTGGCGGCACAATGACTGGAGTTCTTAGTGCCGCTAACGAGAAAGCGGTTGAAATGTTCATTGATGAAAAGTAAGTAGTTTAACAACATATCAGCTCTTGTGGTATTTGATTGAATATTAGTGGTAGTTAATATGATGATGGTTTGATTTGTTGGTGTTATAGGATTAGCTACCTGGACATTTTCAAGGTTGTGGAACTAACTTGCCAGAAACATCAAGACGAACTAGTGACGGCACCTTCGCTTGAAGAAATCATTCATTACGATTTGTGGGCCCGGGAGTATGCCGCCAACCTGAAGCTTTCGGCGTCGGGTGCAACTCCTGCGCTCGTATGAAAAAGAAAGACATGTTGGGCTGAAGGAGTTGGGTGTTGGTTTAAATGAGAAATCTGTAATCTATGAATAAATGCATTTTGGCATCATGTATGGAAGAGGATTTGAAACTGAAATCGGAGATGAAATGCAGAAAATTGGTTGATTAATTGTGTTTGTTTTTCACAAAATTACACATCTACATATTTATTTTTAATACTGCGTCATATAAATCATTAAATTGTATGGGGTGGGTTAATATGGCCGTCATAGAATTATATGTTTGTCAAGATTGTGAATTGGAATGAATATTAGAAATTGATATTATAGGGTTAATATGGCAGTCATAGAATTATAGCAGTCGGGAAAATATAGTCGTTATATATATGTCGACTAATTTTATAATATTTATTATTTATTGTAATTATTTAATTTTAATTTAAATATTTATTGCTTTTATGATATTTATTATTTATATTTAATTATTTAGTTTTAATTAAATATTTCATTATTGTAAATTAAAAAGAAAGGATGAAAAGTGCGCATGTACGAAACATATCGTTGAGACTAAAATCTATTTGTAGGAATGATTTGGAAGGATGCGTAAAAAAGTTAACATTACATGCTGACTATGACTATTTATGAGAAGGATTTGGGCATCCATTAGTCTTATGTTTAGACTTTAGATTGACCCATTTGAGACTATTGTTTAATTCGAGTCACACTCAAATAACCAATTTTGCTAGGATTACATTTTAACTATCTATAAACCATAAACAATTCTGATAAGTATCTATAAATCATAAGGGTCATTTATTAAATCCAAAACTTATAAACCAAACCTGAAATAAAAAAATTCTAAAACAATGCCCTTGGTGTTTGCTTTAAATTTTGCGGTTTAACTGTGATATCCTCAAGAAAATATCAACGGGCTTAATTATTATACTAAAGGCTGGGTGAGAGTAAAACACTAAAACTAGATCCAAACTCCAAACCATAAACTAGTATGCTAATGGGCACGAAAAACAACTCAATTACTAGCCCAAGAAGCGTCTATGCAATAACAATTGGTTAATTATCCGATAACAAAAGCCATAAAAAGTAAAAGCTCAATTGATCATGGGGTTTCGAATTTATCACCATTACATATCAGATTTCAGCCCTGGAAAGCATGAGATAAAAATTCGAGCATGTGGTTTCTGATTTTGATCGATTGAAATCTTTTCAGAATCGTCTGTAGTGGGTTCATGTGAAAGATGTGGCTGTGAAAAAGGATAACCACAACCGATCTATCAGAACCATCGTCTTAACTTACCACTTATTAAGAAACAAGGTTTAGGATTCGTATTTAACCGGGTCACTGGGTTTATACAGATCCCACCACCTAATTGGCAGAAAAGAAAAGAAAAACACAGGGTTCTGAATCTATGTCTAAAACAACAAACATTCATTTTAAAAAAAAAAAACACCAAACTCACTGCTACCTGTGTTTTTCTTCCCATGTAATAAATAATCTTTGGTTTCTGCACAAACAATAAAAACAAAATATTATGATCATAATAAAGAATCAAAATGGTAAGTAAAATAGAACAATCACCTACACACATACCTGCTTTCAATCCTCTTCTTCAGATGCTTCATTCAGCCATTGAATAAACTTCTCTGCTTGCTTAACAAAAACTTTATCAGCTTCATCAGCGCCCTCTTTTTCATTTGCCCAGTTAAGAATAGCTTCTTCTTGAATAATATCTATGTCATACAGAAGATGCAAAATCTGTACAAACAAAGGTGCAAACTCTTTTCCATCCTCCACACATATTTCTTCAAATTTCATTATTACCTCAATTTCATCATCTACGCCTTGAACATACGGTTTCAATAACTTCCCCCAACGTGAAACCACATCTTTAACATTTTTAACCAAAACTGCAGCTGAATTATGCGGGGTGTCAAGTGCTAATTTCATCATGGAATAAAATAATGCGCTAGCACATGTCTCAAGAGCCACGTTGTATGATAACCGAAGTGAGTTCACTTCTAAGATTATATGGTCTTCTTTGACGTTTTCATGAACTCCCCTCAAAAACGTCGCTTCAATCTCTTTTTCAAAAATCTGAGCTTCGTCTCTAGTTTCATCATCAGACTCATTGCCCGATTCCTGTTCATCCATGGTTGCAAAAACATTGTTATCTTCAGTACCAATTTCAAGATTTTCTAAAGCCATTTGAGCAAGCTCAATTAGTTTAGATTCAGGTATGGGTGCAACTGAATGCCGCCATTCTTCTTCTTGGTCAACTTCACTGATTGACCAAATGAATCCCCGCCCACCCACACCGATCTCAGATGATTCCCATTCACTACTTGAATTTCCGTTCTCAATTGCATGTATGATTCCACTGTTGTTATTATCAGCATATTCAAGTTCCTCGTCACTATCTTCTTCCACGGGCTGCGGGAGTAAAGAAACTTTGGAATAAGCTGGGACCACGAATTCTTGTCCAACAACAACATTAAAAGACAAAACTACACCCGGTTCAAGAACCGACCTAGATCTCATGACAGCCCCGTCGCATAATATCGCCTGCTTTAGATTACATCCATCTTCTATCGTAACATTGTTCCATATATAACAACCATCAATGAAACAGTTGCCTCCAATTTTACAACCGTCCCCAATAACCGAATTTGAAATTACCGTATTACCACCAATACTGCTCCCTTTCCCAATATAAGTAAACGGACCGATCTCAGCCGAACGAGACAGTGATATGTCTGAGGCCTGATAAATCCCCCGTCTTCCAAGGTTGGTAGGATTATTCATTGAAAACTGGACATCTGGTACAAACGGGTACGTCCATCTTTGAATTATATCTTTACTTATAGAATCATAGCTTCGAAAATTATCGATTCTAGCAGCATAATCTGAATGAATTTCATGAGTGAAGATCTTGTAACCCATAATATCATCAACAAGCAAACCTTTAACAAAATGACGGCGTAAATGCTGATAATCAAAGTTGTCCGTGAATAGACTAAGGACTTCAAAAGAGCAAATGTCGATATAACAATCTTGCTTATCGTTGTGTAGAGAAATTGAAGGGCTTTCAGCAAGAAATGTTTTATCTAGAGTTAAATTCCTTTTGAGATTGTCAGAATTCTCATCATAATATAGCAACTGTTTTGTAGCAGGGTTGATTGCCATGAATAATTCATCGGTTCCTAACCGTGTTTGGCCGGTAATTTGAGACGGTTTTGATTGTTTGATCACCATTGTCATAACAGCATTCTTGTCCTTCTGTCTTCTTTCTTTATGTTCTTGAAGTGCTTCTGTGAGTACCATATTGCTGACTGTATCACCACTAATGAGTACGAAATCACCACCATTAATCACGGTCTTCTCGTATACAAAACGTAAAGCATCACCAGCACTGATACAATTGAGAGATTCAATGGGTGTGACAGAAAATGTTGATTTGCTAACCCACTTTGACTTGAGATAATCGATTATTTGTTTAGAATGCGAAGAGCAAAAGACAAAAACTTCTTCAACATCTGCAGACTCGAGCCATGCTAATGTGTAGTCAATCATAGGGGTGTTGACTATTGGTAGAAGTACTTTCGGGCATTCAAGAGTTATTGGGCGGAACTTTGTAGTGAAACTATCAGCTAATAGGATGGCTTTCAAAGGAACATGTGGCATATCGTCCACACCATCATCTAATTTTCCACCTTTCTTAGCTCCCATTGTTTTGGTAAGTTTACTTTTCACACCTGAAATCAAAGAAAGCAACATAAAGAAGCTATTATTAGGTCACAAATAGGCATAAAACTCAGTAACTCATGTGCTTAAATTGTCTCAGTCTGAGCCTTTGATTTTATGTCAACTAATGATCGTGGTAAATCAGGAAGTTTAAACTAGCATGGATGTTGGGGCCTTGGGGGTGTGTATCACGATTCACGGCTAACCAAATGGTCCTGGGATTCATGATCAACGTGCTGATTGATCAGCACTGTAATAGCAGCAGTGGCTGCCCTGCTGATGGTGGCCACAAACAGTAAACACAGAAACATGACCAGCAGAAACAGATCAAAAGCAAAACAAACACACTCGAAAACTGGAAATAAACATGACACAAGAATATGTGTGGTTCGGGTACTAGCGAGTCTATTTTATTTCTTTGAAAGTGAAGATTACAATTATATATGAGGGGTCTATAACTATATATAAGCTAAACAAACTTAGGGCGAAGAAACTCGAGGACGGGCTGCATCACTAACCAAACACCACACTTGACAACGGACACAGATTAACTACCATTCTTTCTATGAAAACAAGCAAATCCACAATTCAAAGTTAGAAATTTTTTATAGTGGCTTGCATTTTCATATGAAAGAAAAAAATGGACACTCCTGTTTGCTGATGAACTATAAAACATAAAATCAATTACTCGACCAACCAAACAATATAGAGTTATAAAAATTAAGTAACAAACACATACTAAGGTTAATAACATACACGAATTACAAGACCAGATATCATAAAACCCTAAAATCAAACGTAACTATAGCCAAAGTGCATCTCAACAATTAAATTTTAAAACATAAGACATGGCACATATAATCTGAAAGCCATCAGATAACAATTATAATTATAGATCTAAATTCACTTAGGCCCCGTTTGTTTTCTGTTAGAGATTTATGTCTGAATCTGAATACCACATCTGAATGTTAAGAGGTGGTTCTGATGTCTGAAATCTAAATCATTAAGGCTGTTTGTTTTTTGTAAAACATCTGAATATTAATAAACTCTGTTTTACCATTCTAAGCATTAAACTTATGCAGTTAATTTAAAGTACATGTTCTAAACTTCCAAGCCAAACCTCTTATGTTATGACCCGTTCGTTACTCAACTCCCACATCTTGTCACCTCACCACAAAGTTTTAGAAGACAGTGAGATAGTCAAACTACATGTCCATTGTTAACTTCAAATGCATATCATTTCACAAAAACAATGAAAAAACAATCTAACTACTTGATGTTTGCATACAAAATATATCACATTTAAGGTGAAAAATTGTCTCAAAACGATCAAAAACAAACATCAAATATATTATTCAGCGAATAATTCCAATGTGAATTCATAACAATAACTTGTGCATCTTCATTCTTGCTTTCTTGAGCAACTAAAGAGTATGCAAATTATTTCATTCTATGTAAAGGCCAAAGTGAATGATGATTACATGTTTTAGAAGATGGGTTCATTGTTTACAAAAGAAATTAACTCTAATATTCAATGACAGAACAGAGAAAACTCAACCATGAACATAAAACATGTATTCATTGACCACCTAAGCATGCAAACAAGAGTTCACAACAAAATATTACTAATTGCCATAATATAAAAAAGGGCACCAAGAAACAAACCAGTTATTCACCAATTACCAAATCAAGGTTTAACTAAAATACAAACAACCAAATCATCCCAGGGGCCAATACTTATGAAGAAAACCATAAATCCTAATAAATTGATTAATAATATATAAAAACAAAGTCACAAAAGCTATTAACTACTCACAATAGAGAGAGTCGACGTTCCGGAATTGATGAAACCGAAAGGTCTGCAATGGAGGAATAGAGACGAACAGTTCTTTGTTCGGGAGAAAGTCGACAAGTCGCAAGTTGGATTGGAGGTCGCCGGTCGAAAGATGGCTGAGCAAAGGATTTAGGGCTTCAAAGGATTTGCGAGTGGCGTCGATTGTCTGTGTCTGATGGGTATGAGGGTATCGGAGAAAAAGAATAATATTCAAATAAATTAGTTTTTAACTTTTTACATAGCCGCGGCGATGGGCCGGGTATTAATAATCTCAGTCTCATACTTAAAATAAAAAATATGTCACATATCCAGCCCATTACCTGTAGGGTATCTATCAGGTAAACATCCATTGGGTATCCGGTATACCTATTAAATTGTTAAAAAAGACTCATTCGGATTTCAATGTAGATAATCTTTCATGTACACAATTTTATATTCTTAAGGTTACCTGTAATGGGGCGCCATCACCAAATTTTTTTTAACATGGAGCCCCTTATAGCGCCCCACACCACTACGCAGGGGCTCCATGTTAGCAAATTTGTTCTCCGGCGTTATTAACATCACGCCCCTCCCCCTCATTCTTCATTGGTTGATTTTTTTCCTTCTTTTTTTTATTGGATACATTTATTGTTTGGTTTTTTAAAAATAATATATATAATATAATTGGGTAATAATTAGAGGGGCGTTATGAGGGGTTACCACTATACCACTTTTTCCATGGAGCCCCTCTTGATGACGTGTACGCCACATGGCGCGTAACGCCCACACGGGGCTCCATCCACTACGGATAGCCTAATAACATAAGGGCATGTGGTATATCTTGGTTTTATGAGTGCTATTATCATGTCACGTGGCAGCTGACTGAATAACACTACATGCTATGATGTGGTGTGTGGTGTTGAATTGTTTTTTTATTAGTTTAAACAAACAAATTAAAAATAAAATACATGTAATGATTTCATTGGAAGAAACGCACACAACACCACCTAAAACGTCGTGGTCTTCTTCACGTAGATCCAAAACACCAACGCAAAACGCCTAGGTGGGGCGGTGTTTCACGCCGTTATCCCCCAAAATGCCTCCCAAAACGCGGTATACCGCATACCCTACCAAATTGAATACGATAAGTACATATACTCCCAGAAATATATATAAAATCTAAAATATATAAATTTTCATGCATAGAAATTTAAAATGAGCTATTATTAGGAAAATATCATTAGTAAATCACCTATAAAATAACACAAATATAATATTTAGAACTTGGAATATATATTTACCCCGTAATCATCTTCATGGTCATATTCGATCGTTTTACAATATGCATCGGTTTCTTTTAAACAAGTTGTTAAGTTATAAGAAAACAGAATACATTTAATATATAAAAATAATGAAGAAAAACTAAGGTGGCGTTTGGTTCGTGGAATTCAATGGAATTGGAATTGATATTTTTTTCTTTCAAAATTGTTCTTATTTGGGTAACGAAGGAATTCGAACTGCAATGAATTCCTTTAGTCAATGAAATTTACTACTACTTCAACATTCCTTTGAAATCCTTCACTTTATTAACAAAAAGTTGCATGGCCTTAAATTCCATTGATTAAAGGAATTTATTCCAATTTAAACTTGTCCATAACCTAACTAAGCACAACTTTTCAAAGGAAAACTTTGCAATTCCAATTCCATTGAATTCCACGAACCAAACGCCACCTAAGGGTGGGCATAAAATAGGCATTCCCGAAAAAAAAACCGAATACCTGAACCGATATTTACCGAGTACCAAACCGAATATAAACCCGAGTAGGGAATCGGGCCTTTAATTCATAAGAATTCGGTTTCGGTCTCGGTATCGAGAATTATTTAGAAAAAAATCGAGTAGAGAATACCGACCCGATTTGTGTTTTCAAATAAGAGAAGGGGTACAATTTTCTACCCCATTTTTATTATAGTATACATAATATATTTTTTTTATCTTTAATTATAAAGCAATTTGGATGAGTTTGTTAATTTCAAAAGACGTGATTTGGGATATAAACTCTTGGAGACGTCATGTTAGGGTTATGGACTTTTATGAAGCGTATATGGATATTTTATTTTCTTGGGGACATAACTTTTCACGTGTGGTTTGTTTGCTTTAGACTTAACCTTAGCATTAGGGTTAGTATTACTTTAGCTAGGTCTTAGGTAAAGAGTAATGGGTTGGCCGCACTATGTGGGGGTGGTTGAGCTGGCTGTGGCCTTGTTGTGACGCCATGAAAAAAAAAATAGCACTGCGGCTCCCGAACGCCATAGTTCCCCCATTCAATATCCTCCCCCTTTTGTCTCTATCTTTCTCCTCTATATAGAATAATAGAAATGAACCCACAGTCCTGGTTTTCGGGCAAAAGGAAAACCTAAGGACGCGTTTAGTTGTGAAAAACATCAGGTGTTTTCCATCTTTCAAATTTGAACGCGTTTTTAAAAAATTTCATGTGTTTTCTAGAGATGGAGAGATGGAAAACTCATTTCATTTTCTAGAAAACTAGAAATGGAAAACTAGAAAACATTTTCCACAACTAAACGGCCCTAATAATTCTTTAAATCTTTTTATTTATGCATAGTTATAGAAGTAGTTATCTCCCATCAAAAAGACTAAATTGCCTAGCTCATGTGTAGTGCACATGATTAAACATAACGGAGAAAGCTAACAAACGTTAGCATAAAGGACTATCATGTTACATAAAGTTAACATAAAGGATGATTTAAGCGTTTTTTAAACATAAAGGATGAAACCTATATTTCTTTATAAATGTAAATGATATTTTCTGTAATTTTATCATAAGAGTAATGATGTTGTAAAAATAATAAGGCTGCATTTGAAATGACTATGTTGGAGGCAAAAATCTGAATGTGAAAATATTGTTAAAAAGCTGATATCGAATGCTAACTCGGACTACATGCGAAATGATAACCCTTTAGCGTTGCGGATAGTCTTAACTAGTTGTTTATAGCACTTACATGGGGAATCATCCAATTTGAATAGGAAACTATGTTTTTTTCCATCTTGGTTATTATGAGTAAAATTATTAGAAATTTTGTCTAACAATTTAATTATTTTAGTAGTTTAATCGGTATTTTTTTTATCATTTAATTATAAATTTTTGAACATTATATAATCTACTTCTATTGACTAATGTAGGAAAACCGTTCGCAAATTTGAAATAAAATAAATATTTTATTTAATTACGATTACAACAAAAGAAATAACACTAACACTACTACAAAAAAGGGCTTTCTTGACGCTTTTTGCGCGTCAAGAAAGGGCCCAGATGACGCGCAAAAAAGCGTCAAGGAAGGTGGGGTCAAGAATCTTCTTGACGCGCAAAATGCGCGTCATCCCGTTCTTGACGCGCGAACGATGACGCTCCATTTATGACACTTAATGCGCGTCATAAAATGTGTGTCAAGGAAGCCCCTGTCATAAATCAGCTTATGACACGCATTTTTGCGCGTCAAGAATTTTAATTTTTAATTAAAAAAAAATGTTTTTTCTAAAATCACTATAAAACAGGTTATGCACTTATACTCGATTGGTTGGAGAGTCCCTAATGGGTCATAGAAATGTTTCAGGATAAATCAGGTAGACCGAAAATCAGTAAAAATACAAAACACATCATCCCTGAGAACGACTTTAACCTAATAACCTACATCTTGTATTTGACAAATGGAGCTACAAGAAAATAAGAAAGCACAAATGGATTCTGATGCATATCAACGAGCTTGAATTTACTCCATTGATGCGTCTTGTATCTGTAGTGAGGCAAAGCAAAGGCATACCATCTGCATCAGAAGGGTACAAAACTTACATTAGCTACAAAAATCACAACATTGGCTTCTAAGAGCAAATAAAAACTAAAACCTATTTGAATTGTCACTAATCTTGATAAGGTTAAACAGAGAAAACAAAAGGGGTATAAAGGTGCCAAAAAGTGTGCTTCTGATGCATAAAACACCCGAAAATCAGTTTGTTAAAATTTCAAATTATTATTTTGAATGAAAAAAAAACAGCTATATTTTAAAACCATACCTGGCTCTAAAATAACCCCAGCAGCAACAGTAGGATCTCTTGGAACACAAACCTGTATTGCTGCAGCTTTCAAGCAAAACTTCTAATTGGGACACAAGCTGCGTCTCAAGGATGCTACAATTAAGAAAGATCTCTTGCAATGTTTTATGCATCAAGTGTTATTGTATATAAGAAGAGAAACCAACAAATTTTGGTGAATATTCGGAGTTAACATATTATTCTTATCTATATATTTTCTTTACACAATTGAAATTTATGAGAAAGGTCCAACTTAAACTCTTAATTGGCTCTTTTTGCTTCAGAAGGATATAATGATTTTGACCAAACCTGATGCATATTATGATTTTTTTGTAGTGTGCTTCAAACCCATAGAGTGAATTTTGAATGTTGATCAAGCCTGATGCATATAATGATTTTGTTGTAGTCCCGATATTCAATCCAACGGCATAAAACACAGCGTTCGGTTGTCCGCTTGGCATACACCGGCCTCGTATTTTTCTATAAAATTAGAAAAAACATATCAGAAAATGTGAAGAGGTGTTAAAGAGTTGGAGAATAGGTGTCGGACAATGGGTCAAAACAGGTAGATATATATGTAGGTATGTATATCAGCAGATGAGTTGGTAATTGTGAAAAACAATAAAAAAATAGTTAAAAATATTTGCTTTTTGATACATGGGTAGAGGGGTCACAAACACTTATAAAATAAACATTATAAGTTTTGGTTCATAAAACAGGTTATGCACTTATACTCGATTGGTTGGAGAGTCCCTAATGGGTCATAGAAATGTGTAGCCAAATCCCATTATAAATGCTAACGGGTTTACTTAACGGGTCAGCAACTAATGTATGTGGCAAGATGAGCATAAAAATTCAACCAAAATGTGGCAAAAAATCAGCATACAAAGTCAGTCACAATGACCCTTATTGGGTCAAAAAATGAGCCACAATGACCCTTATTTTTCACCAAACAAAGTCAGCCAAATGCACCTAAAATTCTACAATGTTTCTAGATTTCCTGCACTTAAAAATCTGCACAAAAACAGTCCCATGTTGCATCTAAATGACCTTAAAATTCTGCACAATTTCACCCATAAATTAAAGACCCTTAATGGGTCATAAAAATTGTCATCTAAATGACCTTAAAGTTCTGCACAAAAACAGTCCCATGTTGCATCCAAAAGACCTTAAAATTTTGCACAATTTCACCAATAAAGACCCTTAATGGGTCATCATAATTACCATCCAAATGACCTTAAAATTCTGAACAAAAACAGTCCCATATTGCATCCAATTGATCTTAAAAATATTTCACCCATAAAGACCCTTAATGGGTCATAAAAATATTAAGAACTACAGCAGCAAGTATAAAATACTAACAATTAACAGCAGCAGCTGATTCATATGGCTATAAATTTATAATACAACAGGTTATGCACTTATACTATAAAGAACAGCAGCAACAAATACATATTAAGAACAGCAGCAGCTGATTCATATGGCTATAAAATCAAATTTGATGAACAAAGCACTCAAAGAGCTTGACCAATGAACCAAAGCACTAAAAAAACTTGACCATTATCTAATATTGTAAATTGAGTTAAGTAAAACACTTTGGCTTTTCTTCAGCATGACTTAACAATTTATTGCAAATCCAAGAGTTTCAAAGTGGCAAGAGAGTTTGAACTTTTGAAACTTAAGACTTTGACATCTAAAACCATACTTCTTTATCTTTGCAATAAACATCTAAACAGAAGTAAACTTACCAGGCAATGCACCCAAATGGAATGTCAAACACTTGTAGCCTGTATTCCTGATGCACATAGAATGCATAATTAGGTTAGGAAATGAGCATGGAAAAACAGCCAAATGACAACCTTTACATGTATATTAAAACTAAAATGTATATAGAAAATTTAGCAAGTCATACAGCCCCTATACTCAGTTAATTTGGCAACATGAAAGGACTAAAAAATACCAAAACCATACAAAAAACAGCAACAGGAATCACAACCTTATGATGACCCATTAAGGGTCTTTATTGGTGAAAGGACTAAAAAATACCAAAACCATACTCAGCTAATTGTCATCCATCTCCATTTGTTTCATACACATCTTAACACCAAAACCATACAAAAAACAGCAACAGGAATCGCAACATGAAAGGACTAAAAAATACCAAAACCATACTCAGCTAATTGTCATCCATCTCCATTTGTTTCATACACATCTTAACACCAACTTCAAAACCATACAAAAACAGCAACATACCTGAAATCGAGCCCTAATTGCGAGTGAACGAGTGAACTGAGCACAGCAACAGAATAGAATAACAGGAATCACATGACCATCACTTAAGAAACTCCCAAAAACAACAACAGGAATCACAACCTCAATCTATGGATAGAAGAATCAAGAACAAACCATGAATAGAATAACTGAGTGAACAAACTCATACCTGAAATCGAGCCCTAATTGCGAGTGAACGAGTGAACTGAGCACGGCACGAGCCCTGACGAGTGGAACTGAGCACAGCACGAACCCTAATTGTCGGTGGTCGGCGGTCAGAGGGAAAAGTATTAGCGGTCGACGGTCGCCGTGTTCTCGGGTGAGTGGGACGAGGTTTTGGGGAAAAACTTAAAAAAAACCCTAACTAATAGCGGGCGATGTATATCCGAGATATTTTATTTCGGGCGGGAAAAAATTAAAAGGCGACAGTATTTTTTTACAGTTGACGCGCACGAAAATTATGTCCTCCGCGTTTTTTTTTTTCAAATGACACAATTTTTATGACGCGCAAAAAAGCGCGTCATCTACCCATAGAATTTTGTAAAATAAGACAGATTTTTTATGACGCTTCTTTTTGCGCGTCATAAATTATTGAGTGTCATTGTTTGCGCGTCAAGAAAGGGGCTTTTTCTAGTAGTGTAATCTATTACAATACACTTTGAAAGGAAATTCTACTCCTACTACAATTACAAAGGAATAACAAAGATTACATGGAAATGAAATACAATACAAATGAAATGAAATGAAATGCAAAGTTTAACAAATGCTTGTAAATAAAATAGTAATGTTTTGAGTGAAAGAAAACAAGACAGAGAATTATAGAAAATGTTTTGAATGACAAAGAAAAAGGTTTAAAAAAAAACACTTTTGATATTAGTTTCAGAAAACGATGAAGATTCCAAGGAATCTTTGGCGAAGGCGTCGGGTCAAAATCCGGGTCCCTTAAAACAAATTCCTGGTCTACCGAAGATCCGTTTTGTTTCCCAGGGTACAATCGCCTAAACCGTATTGTACGGCCGGATAACTCTAAGCTTGAAGTTTACCTTCGAGTTCTTGAAAATCCTGACGAACAGGATTAAAATTGGAAGAAAGTTTGAGAAGATGAGAGAGTTTAGAGAGTGGAAGAATTCTTGTGAATTCTTGTGTTTTTAGCATCAACTAATGAGGTTGTATTTATAGTGGTGGGAGTGACTTGTTGAGCACACAAAAATAATTCGTAGTCAAACTTTGCATTAAACGTCTTTAATGCAAATTGATTTCTAATTAACGCAGAATTACCTTAATTAGCTAAAAAAACGCATTTACCCAGCTGTCATTCGGGAAGACTCCGTGTAACAGTTGTTTTCCGAAAGAACTGATCTTCCAGTCCGTTCCAACTTCAACCGGAAAATTCTTCCGGTTCAACTTCAACCGGAACTATTCTTCAGGTTGAACTCGGTTCCACCCGAACCTGACTTTTTTCGGTTCAACTCACAGTCCGCTTGAACCTATCCGCCTGGTCTTCAACCGGACCAACTTCCGGTTGAACTTAAAAACAATAAAGCGGCTCGCGATGATGCGAGCGTGCGAAGTGCAAAGTACGCCATCAAAGCGTCACATTGCGCCTCATACGCCCACGTGTGCGTGTGCGAGTGCGAGTTAGGGGTGTTTTCGCACCCCTCAGGTCTAAGGGATGTGTCCTACTAAAGGAAATAATAGTTGGTAAGGTTCCCAACTTATAAACCACTTTTAGTTTCATTCCCTAACTAATATGAGATGAGTTAACATGCTATACTTAGCATTTTTCTCTCTAATTTTAGCAGCTTCACAAGTTGCGAGACCTCAACTTTGAGCTTTGATATCTCATTCATACGAACACGGATTTGGACGTGGTTTGATGCGTTGGAAAGCCCTCATAATGTACTATACAAACCCATAAAATACAGAGGCAACAACCTATGTTATCTATATTTTATTTTAGTTCAAAGTTGGTGAAAAACTCATTTTCACATTTAGTAAAAAAACTCATTTTCCACTAGTTTTTCTCCCAAAATTCCAACAACTAACACTATCATATCTACACATTACTTATTTAAACTCTTACATCTTGACAAAAGGAATAAACTATTATCCCAAAAATATTCATTTAACAACTAATATAGACTAAAGATGAAGAGTTAATTTCATATCTCAGGTTATGTGTAGTGGGACGTTATAGCTCGTTATGGCACAAAGTGCCAGCCCTTCTCCTTTTCAATTTTCCGAACGTTGTCAACGGTTAAAAGTTTCAAATTTTTTTTCCCTTTTCTCTTATTCATCTATATAAACTCACAATCTTTTTACTCAAATCTTCTACTCCCTTTTCACATTTTTATATATTTTTTTACCAAGAATGTCAAATTGGTGGACCAAGGAGGAAGAGTTCGAGTTCGTCGTTTGTATCATATAGGCTAAAGAGGAGACGGATTACAGAATGATCGATCACAGTGGTAAAGAAAATGAAGTTTATCGAATATGAGCGGTTGTATGGAATACCTTTGGAAGTATGTGCACGAAATATATCACGACTATTCTTTTATAAAATTATGTAATCTGTTATTTTTATAATAAAATTATGTTTAATTTATTAATGATTGTGTAATGATTTGAAGGAGCTTCAACCACTACGCTGTTTTTTTTCTTATGGATATTCTTGTTGATTGGACCGTCGCGTGTCACGATTTACCACAGATTTTTTTTTACTATTACACACAGCCTTACAAACTTACCAAAACATCATGCATATAGAAATAAAAAATATATATATAATTTGAAAAATGTAATATGTAATGTGATTGGACATACCCTTATCTTAGCATAAATGAGATGTAAAAGTTGGTGAAAGCGGCAATTCATCAAATGTTATGACGGTGACCGTGTTAAATTATTGGCCTTGGCTTATTCCAAAAACAGAAACAAATATTTTTGTTTAATAAACCATAATTGTTATTGATAATATAATAAATACTTATATCCACATTTATTTATTATTATATTATTATTGATATTCTACACGGTAATAATAATCATAGCATCTGTCCCTCAACCCTTACGTAGAATTTGAATTTGTTTGATGGTGATTATATATGTTTGAATATTTATAAAGTGAAGCGTTATACCCTTACACTTAGAACATAACAGGAACTAGTGTCTAATAGATGTTTATGTCTTTTAAAGTCAAGTTAGTTTTTACTATATTCTAAACAATCATCAATAACATTATTTTAATAACAAAAACAATAACTTTTAACTTCATAGAAATTACACGTACCGTTGTACATGTAGAGAGTAGAGCTCGTTTTAGATTCAACTCGACCCGTTTGAACTGGTCAAATCCTCATGGCTTGGTTAATCCATCTCCCTAGTAATTTTCCATCAAGGGAGTAACTGTCTTAACGGACACTAACTGCTCACAGTGACTCAGAACTCTTTCACTCCACACTAAACTGATTATAATCGTTTTAATGGATTTAAGTTTATACTTTTAGTTTGTCTATAACTTTATTATATGTATAACTCACCAATGCATTTAAACCAATTTTAGAACTTATTATAGCCCACTCTACCAGTTTTGAGTTGTCAAATGGCTAAGTATACATGTTACACTTGTTATGTTCGTGTTATATGATTTTAGGAACCCGATTATAATTAATGTATTCATCACAAATACATATACAAGTTATGTTATGGTTTATCAATTTCAATCCACTAACCTGACATGTTACAAACATTTAAAGGTGATCATGCCCGACAAATTGGCCCGGGATCAACCGACCAAATTGGCTCGAGACTGAAACTTAATAAGTTGAAAAACAAGATAAAGAACATACCGATTTTATGTGTTTTGTGTAAATCATTCCAGGTTGGTTCATTGTTTTTATTGCGTAGGTCCATGACTTGTCCACCACTGGAGATCATGGGTCAAACACCAAACTCACTCGAATTGAAACCGAATAACAGGGAAATAAGAACAAAATTTCAAATCATATTTTTTATGTTTTGATGGAGTTTGTTAATTAGTCTATAGGGTTACTTTGTGAGATGCTCACAGAAGGTGAGCCATTATATATTAGGCTACTTGTAATGCATGGTAAAGCTTCTGCGTTGGATAAATCACGACACGTGACGGTCTAGTTACAAAGGCTCCATAAGAAAAATGAGTGTAGTGGATAGAGCGCCATAAGGACCCATATATATTAAAAAAACTACAACCAATCAGATTAAAGCCTGTAAAAAATAAACCAATCACAAGCAAAGGGGCGGGGGCTATAATTTTGAGCGTGTAGTGATTTTTGGGCGCTATGGGATGACATTAATCTCCATACGCATTACGCATAGTCTTGGTACAATAAGATTTATTTACTATTTGGTGGTACATATTTGAACTTTTCTGAACATTATTATTTCATTCATCCTTAAGTTTTTTGAACTTGTGTTTCACCCTTAAGTTATTTAACCTATTAATTAGGTCAAAGGGGTATACCTTGTGAAATGCACCGTGAGTGGTTTGCACGAGAGATGGCCTCGAGAATTGCAGCCGCGTGAAATGGTTTTGTCGTTTGTGCTCCATCCAATCATAACATGCTAGCATACTTTTTATTTATTTATTTTTTTTAAGTAACAAAAAAATAACCTAACTTACTCCACACAACCCCTCGTACCAGATTCACACCCGTAAGTAAAGTCACTGTCTACGTTGCAGACTCATACCGATATACCTCATACCCTTAGTTCCACGTATCATTTTTTTACCTCTAATAAGCTAATTGAATGTTACGTTAATTACATAAAAAAATAAATAATACTTATTATTAATTATATTTTACATAATCTCCCTTAATTCAAGTTATTTGAACATACAAGCAATCCTAAACCACACACGTTATTGTAACGATAATCACAAGAAAATCGCGTATAACCATCAAAATCAGTTACACCGTCATCGTGTGATCAAAACCCACCCCCACGCTTTTCGTATGCTCAACCGTCACCACTCCACTTCTTTTAATATCATCTCTTTATTCCCCCTTTAACTTTTTCATCTTTCACAATTCGCCCCCTTTACTTTTCATAAAGCCCTGTCGACCATTATTGATCCATTATTCCACCAACACTAAATAACCACGAAACCGCCTGCACCGCCAACCGTAACAATCTCCGACCACGGCGTCCGTCGCCGGCGAATCAAATCACTCAAAATAACATAGAATTAAAATTAATTAATAAATTAATTTTGTATACACAGATCAGATGCTCACTCATAAATGATAAATGCAAAGTTGCAAACCCTAAAACTACTGATTAATTAAGAGATGAAAATTTAGAAGAGGTGTAAATTTCTGTTGGATAGGCTTACGGAGGTAGTAAATGCATCGGCCAGAGCTTGTCCCGGCGGTAGGCATGACTGACGCCGATCAACTCTGTTACCTCCTTTATTCGCCGGATCCTTTTTCTCCGGCGGAGCAGCTACCTTCTCGTTGTTTATCTTCTTCTTCGATGCAATTAACGGTTTGAACAGGAGAAACGGCGTTTCTGTTTCCTTACTGTCGCTGTTGCTCCGGTAGAGAATGTCACGGAACTTCCACCGCCGTGAGGAATTATTACCGGTGGAATTGCTCTTATTGCACCTTCCAGGTGACTCGTGTGTCTTCGGCTTCCACACGCAATAGGTTCCGGGAGAGATTCCGTCGAGATCGTCGGCCTCCGACGACGATGAAGAACCGAAATCGCGATCTTCACTGAAAAGCTTTCTCAGAGGAAGACGTGCCGCCGACGGCTTGCAATCGGTCTCCGCCGTGCCGTTAACGACGTTAATCAGATTTGGATCGGCGTCTAGCAACAAACTTCGATCGAATAGAGGATACTGAGGCCATAAGATCTCGTCAGCCGAAATCGTAGAGGAATTGCAAACCACAGCAAACTCAAACTCATCATCATCATCATGATTACAACAATCATTCTCGCCTTTCGTGATTTCCGGTGGAGAATTCGCGTCAGCTTTTTCATCTGCGGGAATAGAGAACTCAGTGTTATCGTAATCAAAATCGTTAAAGTTGAAGATATCGTCATAACCGTTTCCGTTTTGTTGGCGAAATTCTTCAACAACCCTAGCGGCAACATCTGCGAGGTTGTTAGACGAATGAGTGGTGAAGCTCGGAGATACGCCACCGGTGACTGTAGGGGAGTGCATGGTTTGACGATGGAGATGAAGATGAAATTGAGGAAGGAGGAACTGATATTTGTCGGCGTCTTCTTTTAGCTGATTTTGGAGAGCCAGAGTGTAATTGAAATGATTTTAATGGGGGGCCGGGATGTTACCTGGGCTGAGGATATATTGTGGTTTTATTCTTTTACTTCTTTTTGAAATATTAAAAATTAGTTAAACACATATTTAGATAAAACTATAAAAAAAAAAAAAAAATCGACCCATCTTCATTTTTCTTGTATTTACATTCATTCTAGCCGGGTATAGTAATCGTATCAAAGAGCTTTTAGCCTAAAGAGAAGGAAGTCATCTAGAAAAATTCAGGGACACTTATATCACGTTATTGTCTAAATTGCTTCACACATCATTAGGAATGCGTTTGCGTGACGGCACCACCGTCTCCTCCAAGTGATATAACCATTTGCGTGACGCCTCCAACCTTCCACCTTAGCCACTTTCCACCCTCGTGGTGCCTTCTTGAGTGTCGTGTCGGGCTGTCACAGCTCACAAGGGTCGCTCAGCCCACACTAATTAATGATATTTGAGTGTTTAATAAGGTGTCACTATCTTAGATATTTTGGATGAAGTTACATACATGACAAGTGGTGTGTGAATTTACCATTAAAAAAAATGTATCACAATTGTTCAAGTGGTTTGTATATTTTTTGCGATCTAAATCATTGTCCACCACCCCTTTCTCTTAACCAAAGCAGATTCGATCCTGCCACTGGTCATCTCTATTTCACTCGATGTTTTCATTCATCTCCATATCATCCCATATGAGCTCGTGCCCCTGTGCATAGGGATGGGCATTTAGTGTTAGATACCGGTACCGGTACTGACCGAAAATAAACGATACCAGTACTGGAACTTGATTTTAGCCCCATGAAAGACTAAATCTCATTCCCAAAACATAATTTTATCTAATTCCCTTTGAGGTGTATAAACATTAAACATATAATAGTTTTGCTTTGTACTCGTCTAAGATTCGTTTCATTAATGTTGTGTTATGCATGTACTCGTCTTTCGTTGTGCTCCTAATTTCGATCTTATCAACTACGTTAGTTTGAAGTTCTTCTAAGAAATTCTGCAGTTCATCTTTTCTGTATATAGTTTTTTTAGTGTCATTTTTAGATTGAATTTTGTGCATTTACTTTGATGAGGAAAATTTAATCTGAGTTGTCTACAATAAAAAACGAGATTTGATCTAGGGCCACTAAGGCTATGTGTAGTATATGCCCACCATGGCATATGTGCATGTGTCGCTGATGTGGCAAGGGGGTTATGGGCATGGTGTGAATCATAAAGCCCTACATTAGTAAACTGTAGAGAGAAACGCCACAAGGGCGCCATGCTCCTCACGCCCCTGGCCAAAACCCAACATGGCGCCCCGGGGGTGCCAAGGCGCTATAAGGGGCGATAGGCCGTTTTCCCCATAACGCCTGATTACACATAGCCTAATAATAAAGCCTCCACCCAACATTTAGCAACTCGAAGACAATTTATGAAGGTAATAAGGTGTTTATTTTATGTTCTTTGTTTTATTAATTTACAAGTTTTAGCATATGAAAAACTTGAAAGGCAGCCATTTTTTTTTCACAGCATTGAAAACCAGGTCATCCGGAGGTAAACACCTGACATAACGCTGTTACCTAAGACACGCTGCGAGTACATATCGTACGGGTAACCTAGTTCATCAGTCGAGCCTATTTCAAAAAGAAATTGACTTCCACAAACGACCGGGTTGTAAAACCAGTGAGCTCAAAAGTCAAACTAATAACCCATCAATCAACTAGTCTGCCATGTCACCTACCACTAGGAGTTGACTTGAAGTTTTTAAATAAAAAAAGAGGTCTTTTAAATAAGTTGACTGAAACTAATAGTTTATGCTATTGATGTCCTTTCTGATGAAGACAAACTATCAAGACTTGAATCATTGACTCCCTATTAGTCTTTGCCCAATTCTTAAATTATCATCCTGGCGTTTCTTAGTGTGTGCGTTATATCATCGAGTAGTGTCTCTCAGCAACTACAAAAACTTCGGGTACCCAGCGGGTACCACACCCTGTGTTTCAGCAACTTCATTGCGGGTAGTGGGGAGGATAAATTTCGGGTATTAATACCCCCATCGAACCCGAGATTATGTGTGATGTGTGTGTGCTCACTCTCTTTAAAACTATTCATAAACTATCATAAGACCATACCCTCTTCAAAACTATCATAAGACCGTACCCTCTTCAAAACTATCATAAGACTATGTGTAGTCATAACCCCCTTGAAGAGCCATTATCTGACATGTGTCGTCCACATCATCAAAAGGTTTCATAACTGGAAAAACTCAACCAATAAAAAAAGAAGAAAAGAAAGAGGACAAATGAGAAATAGTTGGGGGGGGAGGATGGGTGATTTAATAACGCTAGAGGGGGAGGCGAGGAGGCTTATAGCGCCCCTATGTAATAAATAGCGGGGCATTATCGGGCTAGATAACACTCCCATAAAGCCCACTACGCACAACCTAAAGTTAAACTTTTTTCTCTTTAATGTGACATGCTCCCATTGAATAAAAAATAAACTACCCTAAACTACCTTAGTGACCATACCTCTCACCCTTAGAAACGTCAAAACAACACACTCGGAAGCAAAATTTACATTTTACATTTACACCCAATAAATTATTCGGTGCACATAACAGAGCATGTTTCAATAATATATACTACGATTTTTTTTTGGAACGACCTTATATATCATAAAGATGCTTAACTTAAGACGAGTTAGTTAGAAAAAAAAACAGTTACAAAGAAGAAAATGATTAAAATGCACTCGTCCCGAGCCAAACTAGCTTTGCTATTTTTACTAACATGCCAAGTAAACGAATAAAAAACAATGTTGTCAAAAATTTCGCCGTTCCAAGCTTTATTAAGTTGAAAAATAATAGTATTGCAGGCCCTCCAAATGATCTACTAAGTCGTGTAAATAATCTCAACAGAATATCCTTCTTTAACCTTGACATATGACTAGCTTCAATCGAATTGAGAACATTCAAATGATTATCCGAAGTCTAGCAATCCACATCGAGCATAGCCGAACCACGCGAGAACTTTAGCAATCATCATGCACTTGCCAAAAAGGTACGAAGTGGATTCCACTAGAGGTGCAAAAATCAATTCCAAACACGAATCGATTCGGTTCAGGAATCGATTCCTGACCAAATCAATTCTGGTCAAAATCGATTCTTGACCGAATCGATTCGATTCAGGAATCGATTTTGCAGATGAATTCCCGAATTGGTAGGAATCGATTCGATTCCGAATTGAAATCGATTCCTACCCAGAATCGATTCCTACCAATTCGTTCGCATTTTTAATTTTTTTTTTTAAAACTTCATAAAAAACTAAAAAAAAACACATGTTTATTGAATTCAAAGATTAAACATTACAATCCTAACTTGTTCAAACTTAAACCGACACAAAGATAGATGTTTTTGAAAGGAAAATACAAACTATGATATTGATAAGTTGATAACTCGACTAAACGTTTATGGTCGAGTTTATTCCATTGCCGCCGCCGCCGTAGCTCGATCTTTCGCTTGTCGTAAGTCCGCTTGTTCTTCTTCATCGGAAAGTGGAATCGAATCCCCCGTTGCTACCTCGTCTTCGTGTACGGCCGTCTCCACTTCAATTTCACCTTCAAGATTAGAAACGTTTTGTACACGTTCCATTGCGTCTAGGTGATCCTTCAAGCAAATGCAAACCTCTAGCGACTCGGAAGTGAGCCTCGTCCTCCGGATAGATAAAACCCTGCCACTAAGAGAAAAAGCGGATTCCGAAGCTACCGTGGAAGCTTGGACACTTAGTAGGTCTCGGGCCATGGCGGAAAGAACGGGAAATTGTGTTTGATGCTCTTTCCACCAAGCCAAAATATCAAAGTTATCAAACTCATCGGTGTTTAGAAGATCAAGAAAATTGGTCCCTTTGTATCTCCCAAATTCACTACTCGGGGTGCTACTTTTGGCCCGTTTACTACTCACGTTTCTTAACGTGTTCAAAAGATTTCGGCTTTTGCTTGTTTTTGAACTAGTAGCCGTTGCCGAACTCATTGCCTCATGTATGTTGCTTATATTTCCATACTTTTGATAATAAACTTCATACAAGTTTTGAAAATGTGAGTTAAAACGTTCTTTTGCCTTTTCGGCGAAATTAGCATCACCTTCATATAGGTTCAAAGCATTTGTGATATCTTCAATTACAACTTCAACACCGGACGTATTGAAAAAAGGATTCAAAGCAAGAGAACAAGTGAAGCAAGCCGGCAAATCCTCAAAATATTTTTTAATCTTGTCTTTCATAGGACCAAGCATATTTTCAAAATTCTCACCTTCAAACTCAAACTCATTTAGTTTACCACACATATAAAACAATTGGTGAAGTACCAAGTTACTCGTGGGATAGTAAACTCCCGACAAATATGTAGTGGCGGTTTTAAAAGTTTCAAGCAAATCGGTTAATTTTTTAATAGTTTCCCAACCCGAAGTAGGAAATGTTACAACGAGACCGTTTCGAGCAAGTTCGTCATGAAACGCTTCTAATGAAGGTTTTTGCCTAACCGCACAATCCAACATTTTCCATGTCGAGTTCCACCTAGTTGGAACATCCCAATTGGGTCCCAAATAGAGCGAACCCGTATCGCGACAAAAACGACGATATTCGGTATACCTTTTCTTTCCACTATGGAAAACATCTTTTAGCATTTGTCTAAAATCATCTTTTATATTTTTAATACCTTCAACGTTTAACCCGTCTTGCACAACCAAGTTAATTATATGTGCGACACAACGAGTATGGAAAAAGACACCGTGACAAATCGGTGAATATTTTAGTTTTAGTTTTTGAACCGCACTTGTGTTGTTCGAAGCATTATCAAAAGAGATTGAAAATATTTTTCCTTCAAGTTTAAAATATTGAATAACACTATCCAAAATGTAAAACAAGTTGTCACCGTCATGCGGATAGTCAAACTTTTCAAAAGCTATGGTTCGTTTCATCATTTGCCACGTATCGGGATTAACCCAATGTGCGGTAACGCAAAGGTACGAATCGGGTAAACCATGCGGAGCCGACCAAACATCGGTAGTTAAGTTGACTCCGGTATTTAAATTTTCAAAACCCAAAACTAATTGTTTTTTTGCTTGCCTCCATCTTTTTACACAATCGTTTCTAAGAGTTGTACGACTTACGTGACGATAACGTGGTTGAAGCGTTTGTTGAATCAAGCGTGTCAAGCGCGGGTTGTCAAAGTGATCAAATGGCAAGCCTTCTTGAATCACAAAGTTCGCCATTTGTTCCCGAACCATCTCCGGATCGAAATTCCATATGCCTCCATCGGGTCCAAGTTGAGTTTGATCCGAACTCGGGTTACTCTTCTTTGCTTTGCAATATAAGTTGATATGGTTTCTTAGCACCGCGTTGGCATCTCCCCGGAAAAACGTTTCACAATGCCTACACCGCACCTTTGTGAGGCCGTTCTTCAATTCAACCAAATCATAATGTACACCGAACAAAGTCGGGTCTCTCTTTGTTGGTAGGATCTTCACAACGGAGAAATCATCATCACCACTACCAACAAAGTTGGCATTGCTATTGTGACTAGAACCGGCCATTTGTGATTTGTTGTGATAAATTTTGTGTGTTTAAGTGTTTTTGAGTGTTAGAGAAGTGGGGTAATGTTTGTAATTGAAAATGGGGGTATATATACAAAGTTATAGGGTCAAAATGGTGAAAAAAATGATTAAAACGGCTATATAACGGCTCTATAGCCGTTGGCAACGGCTAGATTAACGGATATATGTGAGTTGTGGAGGAATCGATTTGGAATCGATTTGGGAGGAATCGATTTGGAATCGATTCTGGGAGGAATCGATTTGGAATCGATTTGGAGCTGTGAACCAGGAATCGATGGGAATCGATTCGATTCGTATCGATTCGAGAACCGATTCGGCCGGAATCGATTTGGATCGATTCGAAAACCAATTCGAAACCGATTCGGGACCAGGAATCGATTCCATATTTGCACCTCTAGATTCCACATAACTCAAACAAAGAGGGCAAATGATCGACGGAATATCAAAACCAAACGGATTTCAAAAGCCCAATAACCAAATTTTTGGTTTTGGGTTCGGTTCAAGCAAAAAAAAAAACTGATCCAAAACAACCAATGTACACCCCTCGGCCATATGACAAAACACAAAAATAAAGCGATTAAATAAAAACAAATAAAGATTTATACAGCAATTTATTATGCTTTGGTTATGCTTTGGTTATGCTTAACTGGATCTCAATCAATGCTAATTTCGAGACTTCTAGGTGTGACAGAATAAAAGGCAAAGCTTCTAAAAGTTGTTAGCTTTGTTAATTGTTCTTTTTTTTCCTTTGTTAATGACATACATCGATTGTTTTCAAACTAATTTTCTTTTTCCTTTGTTAATGACACACGTCTAATACACAATGGACAACAAGTGGCGAAACTAGAAAATTTCTTAAGTCGTATCATATGCACAAATTTTTTAGGGGTAACACATGTATATAAAAAAAATCCTACATAAAAATATAAAAATTTACAAATTTTCCACTTCACGTACGGGTTAAAGGGGCGGTACGTGCCACCCCTGGACTTGACATTAAGATAATCTTCTAACGGAATGACCATAAACCTTCCTCGGTTCATACAATGTGGGTTCGGACTTTTTCTTACTATGTGGGTTCGGACGTTTCTATGTGAGGCGTCAATAAGGTGGTTCGTAAATGGAAAGCCTTGGCACTACAAGTCTTGCCAGTTTGTTTATGTTTTAGTTTTACATTGAATTGATTTTGGTTTAAGTTTATGGTTTCGAGTCCATATATTTGAATGTATGTAGTCATAAGTTTGTTTGAGATTTTGGTTCACAAATTTGCTTTGTGTCCATAAATTAGAATGTCTATATGAAGGAATTCGAGGGCCGAAACACACATCCAGGAAGAATCATAGAAGAAATAAAATCAGAATCTTACCTCTGGCTAACCAGTCGCGCAAAAATTAGAGATTTAGTTTGGAATGTTTGGAAACATGATCCATTGTCTTCGTTGTAATTGTTCATTATTATTTTTCCATTCCGTCCTTGTAATATTTTACCACTAGTAACTTACTAGTGGTGGTTTATTAATACAACTTTTGCTGTTAAAAAAAAAAGTCTATAGCCAAAACCCAATTTTTCGTTTTGTTCCTTCCATTTATAAAATTGATTTTGTTAAGAGATTTTGGTTCAAAAGGATTCCTCTACTCTGGTGCTTTCTAAATCCACAGTTATAACAAATCAAAATTGAATGCAGGTACTGCGCAGGAGCTAACATCTCGGACGAAACTGGCACCAGAAAAGGCAATCAAAACAAAACAAACATCAATCAGCCCGAACACATGAAGCGCACTTTCTTGTTGATTTTGTATCAGAAGAAGTATTATCATCGACAAATCACTATTTTATTAACTTCATGCTCAAATCAAGTCTCAATAGGAATAGCAGTTGTCTTACAACTTCGTATCAAATTAGTCAATAATCATGCTTGGAACACAACTTCGTATCAAATTACAATTCTCCACATCCATGGACTTGTTCGTGATATGTAATTAAAATAAAAACACTAGAGACATGCTAGTAATCCGGAAAAAAAAATATTGATTTTAACCATTTGTGTGTCACTGTAAAACTGTAACCTATCTAACTCTTCTTTTTGGTTTTCGCCTGCAAACTACGATCAGTCCTCAAATCTTTCTTCTCTGCTCATACAGTTAATATATGCAACCACCATTCTTCAAACGGGCCTGTTACCTCGCCTCTGCAAAACCAGACACAAAGAACATCATCATCAATTCAACAAAGAAAGAATCTTAACTACCAATAACTGAATGCTTACCTGCTCATTGAAACTTTTTAGAACCATTAGCAGCATCCTATCCCCGGCGACTTGTCTGATTCCTCGTATCATATCGCGTCTAGAGATCTTATGCTCCTGTCATACAATACCAACAACCATTAGGATCAAGAAACCGAATCCAAGATACCAAAAAAAAAGTATTCTTTGTTGGCACTTACAATGTAACTTTGACGAAATTGTGTCATCTTCTTGATAGCTTTGGGGGGAAGAATCTTGGAAAGAGCTGCAATGAGCTCTGGAATCGGGATCCAAGGGGAAACAGGTTTCGGAAGATGGGCTCCATCTTGTTTAGTAGTCCCTGGATCATGTTTAATTGCGTGTATAATCAACTGGAACCGCGTAATGATACGACAAGATTCGATGGTTACAAGAGATTTCTGAATGGACTTACTGTTCATGCTTGTTAGTGTCTTGAAACTTATGACGAATTCGGGTAATATGTGAGTGTTCATCTGACTGCTCCATACAATATACTTCTTAGGAGACACCAAATCATCAACACCTGACTGGAAATTCTCGGAACTCGGATGAGATTGCATAGAGCCACTGCTCACAAGCTCGGTTCTGCCCAGCAGCACACGGCAAAGCAGAATGTGCTTGATTCCATCCTCATCAGCAATTGCAGACTGCACACTGTAATTAAAATCAAGAAATCATTATCTTCAACATATATATTCTACTAACATACAAAACCTAATGAGTTTGGGATTGCTTATTCAAGTCCACAAAGGTGCTTTTATGTAAAAAATGCTTATTTACTTAGATTTTTTAACAAATTGTTTTAAAAAATTGTTGGAGTTCTAAAAAAAAATGTTTGGATTAGTTTTTATAGTGGGATTGTTTATTTTATACGAAAAATAACTAACAAAAGTATGCGAGTATAAAGTTAAATAAGAATATTATAGTAATTAAATCGTCAAAAAGCTAAAAACACCTAAAAACTAAGTTTTTATGGTGTTTGACCTTTTACTAGAAGTTAAACCGAAAAATACTTTTAAGCCAAACACTATTTTAACTTGGCCAATAAGCACTTTTGAAACTCAATCCCAAACACTCCCTAAGATAAAATTGCATATGATCACAGTAAAATGAACCATGAACGACATGAATTGAGATCAATTAACTAACCTTTCAAGAGGAGAATGATCAGCAGAAAGCACAATCCCATGGTTGAAGAAACTGTTCTTCTGAATATTATCATAGCCAAATCCGTGCAGAATAATATTGTCAATTTCATCCTTGGAGGCACCAAACCAAGCGTACTTGATGTGAGCATCTCCTCCGTTTCTCCTCTCCACAGCTTTTGAGAAAATCTGGAAGCTACTGAGCTTAGCTTGAGAGATAGCGCTAGCATTGAACAGGTTCCTCTGGATGCAATGAACCTGAGCGTTAATCCCCATGTCACTCAGTCTAGATACGAACTTCTTCCCGATAATTCCGTGCAATTTGTCACCATCATCCAATCGAATCATTCCGTTCAGTCCAATTGATCGGCGTTCAACAGATCTGTTCCCAGATACAACGCTCTCGCAATCGGAAACGGATGAAGAACCGCCTTCGTCTTCGTCTTCTGATCTATCTCCAGAAGCTTCGATAACAGGAATGAAAACGCCGCCTCCAGTTCCGAAACTCGACGAAGCTTCTTCATCGTTGCTTATCGTTCTCCGATTCACCACGGCCGGCGATAAACTTGACATTATTCTAACTTCTAACACTACCTAACTAACCAAATCAGAATTTCACAATTGCAACTCTAACGTATTTAACCAAGGAACGAATTACAACTAACACAATTGGAGCATCTGAATTGAGTAATTACCAGATTGAGAATCGCTTGAAATATACGCCGCGAGAGTGCGAGAGTGCGAGAGTGTGAGAGATCAATCAACAAGATGAATCCATGAATCCATGATAATCCAAATCAACTAATTCTAGAAGAAGATCCTGAGAAACCTAGGGGAATTATTCAATTAAGAACTATGTGCTCTGCATCAATAAGCTAAACTTGAGGAAGAAGAAATCAGTGTAAACTCGGAAGAATTTATTCATTCACAAATGAATATTATTATATAAATTATAGGCACGCCAACGGATTCCGTGGAGCAAGAATCAACCGTCTGCTGCTACAGGATTGGGGAATACCGTGAATTTCAGAGGCAGAGGCAGTGCGGCGGAAACTGGTGGCCGTGGCCACCGGTTTTATGAGGGTGGGGAGTCGGTTACATCGAGGAAAACTTATCCACCACGGAATTGCACGATTGTAGTAAATTACCGATGTACCCTTGGATTTCTTGGGAAAGTGGACACGTGAATGAGGTCGGCCGGCACTTTTGGGAACCTTGAGAAGTTGGTTTCGTGTGAAATTCATATATATCAATCCTATTTTTAAGCCTTTTGTCATTACATTAATTAATTTAACTAGAGTAAATTACGGCTTTCGTCCCTGTGGTTTGCACGTTTTTCACCTATAGTCCTTGAACTTCGTTTATTACGGCTTTGGTCCCTAACCTTTTTCGGCTCGTTACGGCTTTGGTCCCTGAGGCTAACGGACGTTAAATTTTTCTGTTATATTTATTAAAATGACAACTCTACCCCCTGTATTTAAAATACTAAAAACAAAAAAAATTGAAATTACTATCCTACCCCCACCCTCATCTTCTTCAATTCACCCATCCTATCTCAACTTCAATCACCGATGTCACAACCACCGGTCACCGCACAACCACCAGTCACCGTCACAGTCCGTCTCCGGTTGCTCACCATCATCAAATCGTCATCCACCCACCATCGCTACCATCACCAACAACCTACTTCAATTCTGTTAAATTTGTTATGATTGTAAATAAAATCTTCTCCATTAATTAATTCCATCCATTCCCCAATCGATGAATCAAGATTTGAAATCTTTCCTTAGATAGATCAACAATCCTACTTCCCTACTTCTAAACCCTAAAACACCCTCCATCTCTACCAATAGGACACGTCGCATCAGCCCTCTTCTCTCCCCTTTACATACACAGATTTTCCCTTATTTCTCTCTCTAATCTCTTCATCATCTCTTCATCCTTCCCCTCGTCTTTTTTAAATCCGATCTCCGATTCACTTCATAACTTAACACCCATCACCGACTGATTCTCCAATTGGGTTCTGAATCTTGTTCTCCAAGAAACCCAGAAGATTGATTCCATCGAGAACTGCGATGAAACAAATTGTGAGAACCGTCGGCGGCGGAGGCCGGGGTAGGTGGAGAACTCCGACGGAAGAAGAGGTTGAAGTTGTTGAAATCTTACTTAGTTTACCGTCATATAGCCCCAACCACCACCGAACACCAATCAAACACCACAAACTACCATCTAACATCATCTATATCAAGAACAATTAATATCATTACCAATCGGGATTTCACAGGGTTTTACACATCCAAATATTCAAGCTAAACAAACCTAAATCGGAATTTCTTATCGAAAATAGATGGGGTTCACAGCTGCATAAGATCCACCGGTGAAACCATCACGAAGAGGTCGGTGAGCTCGAGGCTACCGCCGCTTCCTTAATCCGAGTAGAACAGCGGCTCCGCTGCTTCTGGGTTTTACTACCGTCGTCACCAGAAACAGACCAGTTGGCCGGAGACCAGTTGGGTACACTATTATCTCATCGGCACCAGAGTAGGAGGGGAAATTGCTCGGGAGTAGGTGATGGTGATGAACGTCCGTTGCGGTGGTCGCCGGAGATGGGGTGACCTAGATAGATCTGGCCGCGGATGATGACAATGACGATGATAAATTACGGCTTACGTTTTTGTGGCTGTTTATGGTGATCGGAGCTTGATCTCCCATGGTTGCCGGAGGTTGTTCTCTCGCCGGAAGTTTCAAGAAGAAGACTAGAGTGACATCACCTTATATTAATTTTTCTTGTTATATTTTTAATTATTTTAAAGCAAGGGTATAAATGTCAATTCATATCCACTTAACAGATTTTTTTAACGTTTGTTAGCCCTAGGGACGAAATCCGTAACGAGCCTATAAACCTTGAGGACTATAGGCGTAAAAATTGAAGCATAGGGAGTATAGCCGTAAAACGTGCAAACCACAGGGACTATAGCCGTAATTTACTCATTAATTTATTTAAATACTGACCATTAAAATAAGACATACGTGTATAACACTGATTCGATAAACAGAATCTAAGATCTTTAATATCAAGATTATAAATAAAATGATTTAAATACTATAATCATTATCCATAACCTTTTAGGGTTGTTTTATAATCTTAGACGTAGTGATACCGTTCTCACTTTTTAACCACAATTAGAGGGTAAACTCATGTTTCGCGGCGAGAATTCAATACATATACAATGGATTGACTTGATACTGGTATTAAACAAAATTCACGTAGAGTGTAAGTAAATGAAAATAAACGTGACGGGTTCTAAAGAAAACCCATATCGCACGTTGTAAAAAACCGTTTCAAAAACTAGGATCTTGACCCAACTCGGCTGAAAATGTGAAACATAGTCCCCACGTGAAGACACTTGCTTCACGTCTAGAAACGAATTGATTTTAGAAGGAAAAAAAAAACTAAACGAAAATTAAAAACGATATGGATACGTTGACATAAAATAAAAATAACTTGAGCAGAAAGGTATAGTGTATACTAAAATAATAAGCAAGAAAAGTATAGTGTATACTAAAATAATAAGCAAAATAATTTTTAGTGGAAATCAAAATCTATCACGTCCCCTATTTTAGTGAAAATAAAACCCCAACAAATATGCTTATGTCATAAAAAATAAAAAATATTATAGTTACCGAGGATAATTAAATGCTTATGTCACCAAAAATAAAGAAAGTTACTCTGATAGATGAATTGGTATTTCATATAGATGGTAATACAATATGAATGAAAAATAAATTTGATAGGAAATGAACTTATGTTCTGATTAATTAGGGTGAACGGAGTGGAGGCAAACTTTCTTCATGGCGCTAGCGGCTTCCCAGTGTCGCCACCACCAGGGCTCCCTCGGACGGTTTTAATCTTGAAGATTTCTGGCTACATGATGTAACTGCTGAAACTTATTGTGATTGTGTTTTTTTTGTGAGCCCATCTCTATTATACCTCTACCATTTAAAATATATTATTTTCTCACAAAGTTCTTTAAAATTTTATAAAAGCTTTAGTTTTTTCTGTCTCATGTGTGACGCACTATTATCTGTAACTATAATTTCCATAACCACGGATTCATGAGTCATGAATCATGATTAGATTAAGATTTTACTTTGTAGGAAAAAAAAAATAGTATTATCCTAAAATAGGGAGATAGTAGTGTACAATCAGGAGCAACTAGATGATATGATATCATATCATGGGGCTGTTGAATATAATAATAGTCTTGATGTTGCAGATATATTATCTCTGTCACGTCTCTCAACAAGCTGATGGTTTTTTATTATATTATATTTTTGTAAATATAATAAACAGTTGCTAGCTTGTTGAAGATGGAATATGATTTTTTTTGTGTGTGTGATTTCAGTCGGTGGATACATCATACATATTATCTCTGTATATATGCAACGTTTTCTGAAACCATAAATAATCATATGTTTTCAGGGCCGGTCCAGTCTCTCGAGGCCCGAAACTTTTACTTTCTTATATATTTTTATATAACTTTTTTAAATACATATATTGTTTATGATAAATGGTAAATGAGTACATATGTTTATGAATGCAATTAAATTCAAAAATCATTAGTTCTTAAGTTTAAATATTTTTTCTTTAACAACGTTTGAAACTATTCTCAAATCTCTAATACCCGAGTGAGTCTTCTGGTAAATGATATTACAATCATCTATACTGAATTTGACACTCTAGGCTTGGCTCACTTAGGAACACCATTAAGGAGGAACCACGACTTAAGAAAAAACTCTCTTAAGTCAGGTTTGAACTTCAGACCCAAGGTTTCCAAACTCTAACCATTATCCTTATACCATTGAGGCAAATGTCATTTGGTCCCAAGTTCAAATCTTACATATCTCATTTACGATTATGAATTTTGATTTATTTTTCTAATTTCTTTTATTTTTTGGTTTTTTTTTTGTCTTTTTTTTCTATTTTTTATTTGAGTTTTCTTTGATTTAGTTTAACACATTTGTGTCTACGTATCACTTATTACATTTCATTTTCTTTATTATTTTTGTTTAAACCCGGTGTATATATATGTACATCACTATTCTATCTAAATTGTGTCATCTTTTTTGAAGATGTTGCTTGTTTTTATGTCATTATTTTGATAATATTGAGTTGCAATATATTAAAGTTCGAATCATATATTTAACGACAATATTGAAATAGAACTCCTTTATATTGCCTAGAACTCCCAAATTTAAGTAATTTTCAAGGAAACTCCTTAATGTTCTGCACCGTTATACCAAGAAGATTATACGAAGATGGTGAGTTTATCATTCTTTCGACCCATAGAACATAGAAGGACTTTAGTTAACGAAGTGATAATAATAATAATAATAAACAATGATTTAAAGTTTTAAACCACAAAGGCTAAGTTGCCACTACTTTAAGAAGAGGACCTTACGAGTTAGGCTGAATTAGATTTGTGATAAAGCTTCGTCAAAAATCTAGTATAACACTTCAAGAAAACCTGACACTGGTAACTGTATAATATATAACACGACATGAATACAGTTAAAGTAAGCTTTAGCTAGGGCTGTAGGTTTTGAAAAGTTAGTCCTATTTTGAGCATATTCTTGTAAGACAAACAAGATTACAAGAATATATCGAAAACTAGCCTTATGATACAAGATTTGAAAAATTATCAAGTACAAAGATAAACAAGTATTGTGCAGCTTAAAGAAACACCAAAGATTTCAACTTTCAACAAGCTGGGCTGGCTCATATCTGCACACGCAATCGTATATATTCCCTTTAATCAACTTCTCAGCCAGCCGTTGATTCTTCACCATCGCGAGCTACACAAAAATATTTTGATCATACCCATTCTCAGCCCACCCGAAGAAAAAAAAAAGATATTTCCGGATAAACAATAAATGTTTGTGAAAATAGTGCTGGGATCGGGTTTTTACCTTTAAAGCGTCACACTTAAACCGAGCATTATAGTTGGTATGCAAAGACCGCCCCATTCCTTCCAAAATGACCTACATAGGATACACAATATTCAAAATTAATTCATAAAACTCCTTCTCAAATCTGTTTGTGGCAATAATCTGGCCTTAATTACACCAAAATGCAACTTACTTTCATATTTTGCCATCATATGCCGATTTTTATTTTCGTTGTTTGTAACTTACTTTCATAATTTTTACTATTTGAGGCAATTAACTTGCCATACAATTGTAACATGAAATGAAAATCTGACATGATGGTGTAATAAAGAAGCCCTCATTTGACAAAAAACAATATGATTTCAAGTTGAAGAACAGCATACCAAATCAGCATCTTTGGCAACAGCAGCAAGCTCAGAGCTGACCTGCCTCAAGTCAATGCATGGACTCCCGCAACCATTTTCAACCACCATTAATGGAGTTGAAGATAGTTTCTCACTTGGATTATCTTGAGTATTAATCATTGCATCCATAAGTAAACCACCGGCTTCAGCGGCTCCACGAAGAATGTCACAGTGCTGTTGTTATAACAAAATCAAAATATTCACTAAAAGAAAATAATTATTATAAAAACCGGGTCATATAAATTTTTATAAAACCTTGGCAGCCTCAGCAACAATTTCTGGAAGTTCCATCGCAGTAACATCATTTAGTGCTGGAAGGGAGTTTGCAACAAGCACAACCTGCAGGAAAAGCCATTAGCAGGTTGTAATATTTTAAACGTTTAAAGGGTTTTTATGTCATTTTGACTCACTTCAGTGCCACGGCGTAGAAGCTCACGAGCCAGGGGAAGCATTCCTAAAACAACATCAGCACCCGAATTGTCCACAAAAAGCAAAGCTCGTTTATGACGGAAACAAGGTTTCTTGTCTCCAAAACCCATTCTTTCCTTAAAAGCATCAAAATCATCAACCTGAAATACATGCTACAGTTAAATGCATCATTCTTTTTTTGTTTTTTTAGTTATTTAATATTTAAATGCACTTGCCCGCCATGGTCTTTGCATCTTTTTGCGACTCATTCTATAGATTTCAATAATTGTTCCTTTGTGATAAAGATCAACACAAGCCCGCGATCCCCAATCAAATATATTTGCAGCAAGAACGCCTTCTATTAATGTAAGAAGTCTTGTTTCCTGAAAAAGAAAGAATTTTATTGGTTTTTATTTTATGGGTAATTTGAAATGTACTAAAACAAGCCAAAATAAATCTTTTAAAATAACTCCATAATTTTGGGAGTAATTTAGTGACATGATGAACTGCAAACATACCTCACTCATACTATCAAGCTCCATTAGAAGGTCAGGCAAGACAGCAAGTGATGCCTCATTCTCTCTGCCAAATAATTTAAAGTGAATAAAGCTTCTGAAATTTTGTAAGGGTTTAGAGGAAGCGAAAAAATGATACATGTAATACCTCTGTTTTATAGTACTATATGCATCAAAAAAGTTGAATTCTCGCAGGCATTCTTCTCTTAATTCAAGAAGATATGCCAGCCCTAATTTCCCATAAGCAGCAGGTTCTTCCATCAACCTGTGTACCGTATTAAGGCGTTATGCACACATAGAAATTATAAATTTAAAAAGCTGAAGAAAAATTAATGGTTTTTTCAAAGCTATACTTCTAGGTACAATGATACCTTGCCAAATGAGCAGAAAATGCACGAGCAAAGGCATTACCCCTTCTTTTAGCATCATCTGTTCCACCTTCACTCGCCACCGCCTACTATATTTCATAACAATATTAAAAATACAAGATAAAAAGAATCAAGACTTGAGGTTATTAAAATATAAAACCGCATGATTTGAGCAAGGTATCCACACGGTCAAAGAAGATTCATAATTATGTTTACCTTGTCAACAAGGTCCGGTAAATGCTCAGACAACACTGTGAACCAATATCTACAACAAGATAAAATCCAACATTAAAAATAATGATAATCCTTGTATCTTTACTACCCAAAATAAATAATAACTTACTCAAGCTCATTGGGGTCAGCAAGATCAATGGTGTTTGGTTCGTAGCTGTAAGATACACAAACTATACATCAATCAACGGCTAAAATACCTTCATTATGAATGTTTAATCATTTAATGATTTAAAGAATATAAGTCTAATTAATGATGGTAATTAGCATACGTTCTAGGGTCAGCCAACAAGGGGAAAACTTCCAATGAGGGAACCAAATGAAGAACACCAACATTTAAATTACTTTCATCACAACGAAGGGCATCTCCTTTTGAAGATGGGGCCTCAAAGCCACCTAAACCAGTAGTTTTTGGAGAAGCCATTGGGACAGGAGCAGTTATTTTAATCCCTTTCCTTACAAATTTCTCCATCCATGATATCTGAAATAAATATTGGATACAATACCAAGTTAAGTAAACTACTTTTTGAAAAGAAAATCTAATACTCCAAATAAGTAAACATGTAATCTAGAGAAACACATACATCATGAGTACATAAACTTGTATATACAAAAGGAGAGTGATGAAATGCAACTCTAATATCCAAATCCAATTTAACTACTTCAAGATTACAAAGCTAATTATATTAAAAAACAAATTCATTCAAAAACCAAGAAAGATAATTCTAGTTTCATCATTAAATGTAAAGTGAACGATATTACAGAAGATATATACTAAAAAGGTACAAATTTTCCCTCAAAAATTGCAATACACAAGATTCTGGACCTTGTATCCGCCCTTCAAAATATATTCATGAAAATGTTTGCATCAGGTTTAAACTAAAAAATTGGCATCAAACTTGATATGGTTAATTATATCAACTAAAAATCGTGTACTAACCCCTGTAAACAATACTATACATGTTGACTATACAACCATAAACTCATATTATGTTTTGTGATCATAAACTTGCCTTCTCGTTTAAATCCCCAAGTGGTGGCCCATGAATCGTTCCTCCAGTGTATGGAGCACCCATCGGAAATCTTTCCACCAGCTGATGAACTCTCAAGTCATCTAACCCATGTTTTTCATAACTCATAAATGCGCCTAAAGCTCCCAAAAAACCTTCATGGCGCAAAAACATAGCCTGTGCACCTCCCTTTGACCTAAGTTGATGCATTGTTATCAGAAATTCAGGTAAACAAATAATATAAGTGAGAAAGGTTAGGAGCAAATTCCCTAAGGCTTATTTTAAAGGACCTGAATGCAGTCATAATGGAAAAAGATTGTAAAACCTTACCAAAATTGGATTGCAAAGGAGATGGTATCCATGGTATAAGCATGGCCCCTAATGAAAAATCCTCCAAAAAATATTCGCTTTATTCCAAGTTGCAATGCAGTTAAATAAGATATCTACATAAATAATAGAAGCCTCTTTAAGATACCGTTTTCTGTTATTTCCACCCACAAAAAAGAACACAATCTTGAAAAAAGATGGATGGAAAGAACAAATAACAAAAACAGAATCACTTCTCAGGTGATTTCAAGATGCTATTATCAAGGTCTTATTTTATTTGTTAAGTTCATTTCATCATCAAATTTCCCATGAATTAAAACTGGTAGTAATCAACTCCATTATCTATATCCAACAACTTATTTACATTATGCATTAGACCAATCGGCACCATGTACACATATTCATTTGTAACAGAGGGTAACTTTAATCCTGTAAAAGCAAATCAATCACAGGAATCTGATAATATACAGAGGTTTAAATTATTATTGTAATTGTATTGTTTCTATAATCATAACTAACACATTAATATTTTCAAAAAAAAAGTTTTAAAATGGACAAAGGAGTGTTTGTGATTAAACCAAACTGATATGACCCATGCTAATAAAATGAACTGTTTTGACCCGTCACTCAAGCTGTCCGATCCACCCATCTTGCCACCTCAATTATGAGAAATGAAAAGTGTGGCTATATTGAGTCTCTCTTTATACAAGGATTAAAGAATGTAACAACATATTTCTCTAACTCTCTATTTAACCTAATATTTAAATTAAACTTTCATAAAACATCCTATTTTTCATACCAAAACAATGTCACTGAATACATATATATCGTACCTGCCCTATATTATAAGATATCATACGAAGGAGAGATAGAGAAATATCTTCAGGTCTATAGTCTTCAATCTCCTTGTTCTCAGAAATTGCCTTGCCAAAACTTGAAGCAATTGTTGATGCAGAAAGTCCAATCTGTATATAAAGTAGGAAATTAAGGTACTTTTTTTAGAAATTGAGAAAGCTATCAAATTTTTTGCAACTATGAGTTACATAAAACGAGTAACGAGCTAACAAAAAATCGATTACCTTCGAGTAGTCTAATCCCCCATAAATGTCCCCTACAAGCATGTCTACAGAGCTATTATCTCCCCTTTGACTTAGCTCCAGCAGTTCATCAAAACTGTAAATGAAAAAAAGAAATTACTGTTATAATTTTTATTATTTTCTATCATGTGCAAAAGTAGTCTTCTTTGGAGTCGAGGGTCTCAGCCGGAGCAGCCTCTCGATCCCCTGGGATAGAGGTAAGGCTCACCGCCATCACACAGTCCCCAGACCCTCCCAATAGCTATGCTATGAGTGAGATTGTTTGTTTGTTAGTTTTGTAGAAGTAGGCAAAAGATAAGATTAACCTTTTGCACTTAGTCAACAGTCTCCCTAATCCCCAGTAAGTACCACCACCTACATTTGTCCCACTAACCCGTTGAAACTTCCCATCTCCTTCCACCTGCATGAATGCAAATTTTTAAAATGTGTTACCTTAATCAAGAACTAAATTAAAAAAAGATATCAAGAAATGACAAACAAAACAAGGGATACCTTTATCAGACTCACACCAGATCCAATATTAACAAGAAGATAAGGGTACAAATCATTATGGTCTATCTGCACAAACTCCTTATGACCTTCCTTATGAGTGAAAGCTTCATGGCGAATTGCCTACAAGAAGTTAACTTCCTTTAAACTTAATTATATATATGCATGTGGACTTGATTTATATACTGGTATGCACAAAATAAAAATACCACCTTTAGCAAAAAATTTGCACCCGCAACAAGACAATGCATCTCATCCTCTTTGTCTATTACAACTCCAAGTTTTTCTTTAAATAAATCGGCAAACTTGTACGCCCCACCACCTGTAGCCTTCGTACACATTCTGATTAGTCAATTGATACAAAGCTTGAATTATTTTAAATATATGAACACAGAAACATTTAACTTCAATGAAAAAAATAATGTTTATAATAAGTACCTTGATTACTGCATTGTCATTCTCTGGGATTGGACCAAAAAAAACTAACTTAGATGTGAGGTTTATGTGAGAAATATATACAAGATAAATAACAAAATAATCACACCTCCTCTATGAAGTTGCTTTGAGTGAATGAATTCTAAACATTCATTAATTTTAGCTGTTTCAAATTTCACAAAATGCAGCCTTCCTCCAAGAATCGGAAAACTCCTTCCGTAAAAATTTGTAACACCAAATCTCTCCTTTGTTGACATTTTTCTCTTGTCGTTGGCTACTCGATCCTCGTGTCTTGAAAAATAAACTAACTTGATAAGAGATCCTGTTATAAATTTAATAAAAACAGCAAGAAACTTGTCAACACAAACAGCAAAACCCAAGAATAATCCTAACTTTTTTGTTACTAGACTGCATCATGAAGTAATAAAAAAAAACATGCTAGAAGAACAAGAATCACCTCCAATGTCTAGTGCCAAATGAGATATATCATCAGATTGATTAGGTAACAGAATTGTGGGGTCTCTTTCTTCAAAATTCCCTTGAATTGCTGCACCACTAAGATCAAGCTGTGGTCTTGAACTTGATCTATGAATGGAACTACCAACTGGTGGAGCCATTTCTTTTTCTGTATCTTCTTTCTCAGTTATGTTTTCTGTATCTCCATTTGCATTGTTAATGGCTTCAACTTCTAATTGGTCCCTTTTTAGGCCATCCATTGCTTAAATTCAATGCTATCACTCTCTCTCTCCACCTAACCTGGTCAATGTCAAAATTGGATTACACAATTCCTTCCTTTCATAAACAGACAACTCTCAAATAAATTTCTACCAAACAAACAAAACCATATTAATAAATGTTCAGCATCAAATCAGCGCATAATTCATCATACCCACATGGAAATTAATAATCTAACCACAAGTTCAGCTATTAACTGTAAAAAGTAAGTAAATTTAGGCGCCTGAAATTGACTGTTCGAATTTTTACAATCGAATTCGCTTTACCCCTTTATTTTCTGTAATAATCAAGATTAATCCAACAAAATCACTAATCAGTAGTTGAGAAAACTAACTTGGGTTTGTTGGTTTTCGATCGGATGATTACGAGAATTGACGAGTTTGTTGATGGGTTGCAATCTTGATCGGTGCTCTTATCTTATGTGGATGCAGTTGGGCTAAAGTAAGTATCTCCACAGTGGAGCAACAGTTTGGGATCTTTAGGATCTTGGAAAATCTGAATATTTTGGTATGATACGTGAAAAGAAAATAAAAAAAATCCCAAAGTGTAAATGATCGAAATAGATTGCGTAAATTATAGATATGGTCCTCCAACTATTCCAAGGGGCTATTTATAAACTATTTATAAATAGAAATTAGCCCGGAGACTCAACAAAAGTACCTCCAAGATTCACCGCTTTTGTATGTTTTTATGTGGTGTTTTGCTTGGTGTCTAAAGATTTTATGGTCCTATGTCAAAATTATATCTTGGTGAGTTGTACTATGAGAGGTCACTGGTTCAAGCCTTGATGCTTGTGTCGAGAGGACGGTTTTACCCGCTTATTGGGGTTTCTGCTTATGGATGATTTTCGAGTTGATGCTAAAACGTCAGGTAACTAGGGAGAGTTGAAACCCGTCATAGGGATACTTGAAAAACATAGTTATATTTAACAAAAAGTTAAATCGTATGAACCTATTTAATATACAATTTCAACGATTTAATGCGTAAACAAAGATTGACTAAAAATGATCTTTCTAGACTTCTAGTTGACGGCCGTCTTGAAAAAACCATTTAATGCGCAAACAAAATTTGACTAAAAATGATCTTTCTGTTGATGGCAGACTTGTTGCTAGATTTTGTTAGTAGGTCAAACTCATAACTCGTCATAAGTTACTTAGCCAGATAGCTACCGATGGGTCATTAATGAGCATTTAGTCGAATAATACCTCATGTTTATTCTCACCTAAATGATAGAGGTTTAAATCTCGTAAAGTGCATAACAAGTGGATTTTAATGGTGTATTTGCTTTGCCATTCAAGAAAACTACTCATGGGTCGGAAAAA
Organism: Deinandra increscens subsp. villosa; assembly: GCA_039602395.1. Taxonomy (NCBI): domain Eukaryota; kingdom Viridiplantae; phylum Streptophyta; class Magnoliopsida; order Asterales; family Asteraceae; genus Deinandra; species Deinandra increscens. Next base: position 4,752,900 of record JBCNJP010000015.1, on the reverse strand, counting down.
CTTTAACTTGGCTTAGAGTGGAGAAAATGATTTGGAAAAAATTATGGTTGCAACTTGAGGTGACTATTTGTGTTGATTTCCTCTCTTCTTCATCAGCAGTGCATATTGCTACCTATTGCTACCATCATTGATGGCCGAAAATGGTGGCTGTTCTTTTTGTTCAAGGTTGAAGACAAAATGAGGGTTGCTTTTGCAACTAAGCTTAATTATTTACTTTTTCAGGATTGATTAGTATTTAAAAATTAAAATCAATTAAAAGTTAAAAACTAAATTGCATAGACGTGTAAACTTTCATTCTAAATCCATGCGTTTGTAAACTATTAGGAGGAAATTACTACACTACTACTCAGCAGCCTAGCTCTTAAGAGGGCCAGTTTTACTACCCATTGTCGAAGGACTTGTTCAAACCAGTCTCTTTTGAATGAAAATATTCCAAACCATAGAAACCGAATAATATGAAGCTGGTTTGTGAAACCTAATTGGAGGAACCAGATTTTTATTTTAAAATTACAATAAAAAAAAATACAAAACTAAAGAGGTACGATAGCAGTTGGACCCGGGCTCTAACCTAATATCCATACCCGATGGCCCATGATGCCCTCTGAAGTTTGTTAAAGTGTGGTCGCGCCCAAAGACCACATAATATTCATGAATGGTGGGGGTGACAAGTGTCTCAAGAGCATGAGCTTTATCCACTAACGAGAAGTGAGAAGTCGCTCAAGAAAGCTAAAGACACCTCATCATGACATCACATTGCTAAGCGTTTATATATAGGGCATCCGTACCAAGTAGAAGATCATCTTGTAATCAATGAGAGAATATAGAGAAGAATAGTAATCTGCTACATTTACTAATCTCAAAAACATTCTGAACTTTTAGTCGATAGATGTTGTCGTTGTTTGTTGAAGTTAAATCATTGTCGTGATGGTTACGTGCTGTAACTAAGACCAACAATCTCATTGCAATGTTTTCCTCGTGTATTTCTAGTTCGAGCCACACAAGTTCATCTTCAAGGAGTGAAGTGTGTTTTGTTTGTTCAGTAGTCTCTCAAGCAAATGCACCCTTTCCCCTATGACAGCTAGTTTTCCAGACCAGTCTCCAGTCCAAACTGATTTCTACCAAACCGTTCTGACGACAGTTCAAGTTTGAAACAAAACCGGTTTCCACCAAAACCAGTTTTGTTGCTTGCTGAGATCAATTTTCAAACCACTTCGCAACAGAACCAGTTTTTTGTGCACCTTGAAGCATGATAATAAGTTTAAAGAAAAGAAAAAAAAAGTCATACAAACCATGTTATTATGGTCATCCTGACATCATTAAAATCAAATATGTGGAACTAAGATTACTGAACCAAACACTTCCTTTGTAATCCAAAGTCAACTCGAGTCTTATTCCAATCCAGAGAATACATACACGTTCTACATTACATGTTCACCTATAGAAGGAGTTCTATTACCAAACAGAGCATATCCCATCCAAGCTCCAAACTTGACAATCACACTATAAAGAAAAAGGGAAAATACAGAAAAAGAAAAAAGAACATACTATTAAAGGCATATGATTTTGTTGTATGTTGGGTACCCAGACAAGTGTGAATTGATCAGGCCTCAGCAGCAGCCTTGTCAGGGGTAAAAGCAACTGGTTTACCGCGCTTGGTCTCGTAATCTTTGACCGCCGCCTTGATGGCATCCTCTGCAAGCATGCTGCAGTGGAGTTTCACAGGAGGTAGAGAAAGGTGCTTTGCAATTTCTCTGTATATCACCCATAAAATATGAGCACCAACAACAATAATATTACGAAATGTGAAAAGAATTATCAACTACAAAGTGAAATTATAGATTTGCTTGCAATAATCTTGGATTCAAATTAATAATCATACACCTAGGCTGTAACATTTACTAGAGTTGAGAGTCAGATTGGTCACTTTGGTAGGACGGAAATAAAGAATAATGTGCAAGATAATGGAATGGAACAATATATTGCATTCCATTATCAAGTTTGGTTACCATGAGAACAAAAAGAGTCATTCAAGTATATTGCATTCCATTATCATATTTGGTTACATAAAGCTAATATAATGCAATTATTAAGAAAAAAAATCAAAAGATAGCCTGAAATACACAATAACTTAACGAATTGTTTGGTGTCTTCTGTTATGAGTTAGCAACTAAAAGTGGAATAATTTGCTTCTTGATTAAAGTTAAGTAAACAGTTTGTAGCTGGGCCAATAGATGAGTGACTTCAGTTGAACATTAATTAGAAGTTAAGTTGCTTTAGTGGGAGTACTAGATTAAATTGATATTGTTTCTGGTCTCTTATGCATTGTTGGGTGCTCCCTCAGATCCTCCCTTTCATGCTCACATCACACCATTAAAAGTTTTGTCCTTACAGTTTTCCAAAAGGCATTAATAACTAATAAGAGCCAGATAGACTAGGACCTTCTAACTTTGGCATTAAGTTGACCTCTAACTGTATATTAAGTAGCTCATTTATATATATTAATATAACTTGTTTATTTAAAAGAATTGAAAGAAAAAAAAATGCAAGACCGATAAAACGATGCAAAAAAGGAAAACAGGCAAGCTGCAATGAGATTCCCATGGGTTATAGAAACACAACACTAAACTATTGGATCCATTGGGTACCCATGAAAAGAGCTAAGAAGGTTAGCGTTAATTTACAAATAGTTAAAAGCATAGTGAACAAAAGTGGAAGCTTCTATAAAGAAGCAAAATGAATCCTAACATGCAAGTCCTTCATTAAAACAAATCATGAGGGAAAACCACAGAACAAAAAGTTAAGAAGAGGGACCGAAACTCACGTGTTCTTAATAGTCAGGACTTCTTCCATTTGCTTTCCTTTGACCCATTCAGTAGCTGAAATCACAAAGTTAACCAAATTTCAACAGCTATTATTAAGTCAAAATACAGACAGAAAAAACTCATCAAACTCTTCTTCACATAAACAACCTTATCATCAAATAATAAGGTATTATGATCAAACAACAATCAGCAATCTTGTAGTTAGAAGCTAGATAGTTAACCATAATAAACATGAACTGCTAATAACTGGAGCCCTCATCTGAACCCTAGAATTTAACCATAAACTAAGATATCATCAAGGGACCTTTCAGCACTTTGATTATTGAAAACAGACATTTGGGCAAACTCCAATTCACTCAAATAGACCTAAAATTCTTTCTCCAGATTTCTTGGAACCCGTCCCCAAATATGTATGAACAGTTATTATTACAAAATTAAAACTTTACTATAAAATCAATCAGTAATAATCCAAATAAGAAACAAAACTAACCAACAGAAGAAGAGGCGATGGCGGAACCACAACCAAACGTCTTGAAACAAGCATCGGTGATCTTGCCGTTATCATCGACCTTAATCTGGAGCTTCATCACATCTCCGCAAGCCGGGGCACCCACAAGCCCTGTTCCGACCGTAGGATCGTTTTTGTCGAAAGCACCGACGTTACGGGGGTTGTTGTAATGATCCACAACCCTCTCATGGTAAAACCGAATCGACGCGGGTGCAGCGGAAGACCGTGCCGTAGATGATCGTAGCCCGATGATCCTGTTAGCAGCGTGTTTCAACATTTTTTCGAGATATTTGTTGTCGATTTGAGATTAGGTTTTATGACGGGATGAAATTGAGAAATTGGATGGATGGAGATGAAGAATGGGGAACAGGTGTGTTGGGGATAAACTCAGGGGGGGATTGTCGGTTAAAGTTGGGCTTTTTGGGCCCGAGATTCTTGTCTCTTGATCTTTGAAACTTGAAAGCATAATCAGCCCAGTTCAGGCCCGTTACTACGATTTTCAACGGGGGTTTTTTGATTTTATAACGAAAAACGAAACCACATATTTTTGTTAAATAATTTTAGATCTATAATTATATCCACTGACCACTTGCATATTGAGTGTTTAATCTTATTTAATTATATTGGTTGGTGAGGTAATTATAAGATGGTCACAACTCAAACTCCTAATAATCTTTATCTTTAATCTTTTTTATTATTATTAATCCTTAATAAAACACTAAAATAGTTGTCACATATCTTCTTTTTAAAAAGTTTATATCATCACTGTAACATGTCAAGCTCAAAATAAATTACCAATTAAGACTTATTATCCATTTTGTCTAACCTAAACTTTCATCCAAAAAAATTAATAAAATTAATATAGATTTGATAAATTTATTCAATAATAATCTGAGTTATTTTTTAAAGAAACTAAACAACGATAGTCAAACATAATAAATTTTTAACATATTAAATTATCATTTAGTGTTTTATAGGATTTTACGTCAATCATAATTCAAATCTCTTAACTTCTTTTTTGTATTTATCTAATACTATTAACCTAAATTTAATTCGTCTAAAAGCACTTATTAAGTTAATATCTCACATAAATCGGGTACAAATACCTTTTATAGAATTATGGACTCATACTTGATAAAGTTTTTCTTAAATCTATACTTATAAGACTAGACGTATCGCCCATTTAAAGACAAACACATCAGATATAGCTTTTAATTCCATCCGCTTTATAGTTAGAGTTACCTTGCTTTTGTGGGTACGTTCTTTTTAATGGTAACAGTCGATTGGTTGAAACATTTTTGAAGAAAAACTCGTATATCAACCACATTATTTTTATTTATTAATCCAGGAGAAAACCCATCACTCAAGAAAACCTAGAAAATCAGGATATAGAACTTGTAATCCTAAAAGATCTCAAACACTAACCTTTATTTTTCATATCAATTGCTTTGTGGACGTGTGATTGTTTTATACGAATTCATCTATTTATTTATTTATTAATTTTGTGAATTTTCAAATCAGAGCACATGTCTCTTTTTTACTATAAAACCAAACGACACGTCAAAAGACCTTATTTACGCAAAGTGATATATAGCTCATTTTTATGTTGCAACTCTCAAAAGTTCGTAAAGTCGTCTTATTTGAGATGACAAATTCAAGAGGGTGAGAATCATCAACCCTTGAAACTTATTTTTTTTTTTTGGGGGGGGGGGGGGGAGTGGGGCCGTGGGGGTCCTGAAAATGAAGTAGTTACAACAGATGACCGGTTAGTTTAATATGAATGGTTTTTATTTTAATAAATGTTATTATTTTTTTAATAATTATTTCAAATTTTCTAGCTAGATTTTTTGTTATTTTAGTGTAATTAGGGATTAACTATTGATTGATCGGAATTTTAACTTATATTGATCGGGTTTGGATGATTGGGATAGTGCCCAACTTATATAAGACGTCACCGTGATGCCCAATCATCAAAAGTGAATTTTTTTTAACGGAGTTATTGTCATTTTAATTGCGGTCTGTTTATTTCTAACATGATTTAAAGCGGTTCCTTGTAGGGAAAAAACACGATATGAATTATTATCGGACAATAGACAATATATTGGGATTATTAAAATTCAATTTTCCTTTTTATAGTTTTCTTTGTTTTTGTATTTTTGTAATTTTTAAAATGTTTTCATTATTAATTTTTTATTTTCACACATTTTTCTGAAAATTTAAACCAAATAAAATAAATATTCATTTCGTTATTTAAAGAATGAAAATCCTTAAAAATGAAGAAATCAAATTTCTTATGTAATCCTTCATTCCATTCATGTGTGCTACCAAACACATCTATCTTTTCATTTAAGCGTAAAGTGGCGGAACTACAACTTTTCGTTTGGATGGTCAACATTTTCTTTTATATTCGTCATTGTTCATCATTTATACTTTTTGCTTATTACTAATTATTATCCGTTGTATGCAACCTAAATTGAAAATCATTACATATTTTACCTTTTGGTCAATGAGATTAAACGCTCGAACACTTGATTTTAGAAATATCAAAAGAGATGTTATTTATGTTGTAATTTATAAACATTAAAATTTGAATTTAATTTAGATGAGCCGACCGAACTAATGGGTTGTTTAATAGTTGTTGATCGAGTAAGAGCTGACTGGGTAAGAGCTAATTAAGTAAGAGGTTGACTGGGTAAGAAACTCTAACTGAAACTTGACTGTTTGATAGTTGATGACTGAATAAGTGCTAACTCAGAAATGTATATAGCTTTTTGTTTTTAATATATTTAAAAAAAATCACCGAAATGATATCAATATAGGTCTAGTTTGAATCGTTTTTCAATATCGAGCGCAACAGCGTGCTTATTTTCGAGATTCATTCAGTTTCGGAGGAGTTATGCTTGATTAAACATCATCGACGTCGTGTTCATCTTGACTTTTCAGACATTCACCGAAAGCATATCAATATATATCTCGCTTGAATCGTTTTTCAATTACAAGCGCAACAGTGTGCTTATTTTCAAGATTTATCCAGTTTTGAAGAAGCCATGGTTATTTAAAGTTAGAGAGTTGTTATTTTTTTTTTCAAAAAACAAAAAACAAAAAAGTGTGTTGGCTGCAAATAAACGTTCTCTGATTCGGTCCGATATCGGTGAGCGAGAAAAATATCGAGGGCTCGATACGAGATCCCTTATTCGGTCATAGCGGATTTACAATCTAATCAAACAAGCTTTAGCCACCCGGTATGGGTGGCGTGGTGCTCCTTCACACCAAGATGGTGGCGCCATCTTCCAACCCCCTCCTGCGCCATTTTCCGGCGTGGATTTTGTGTGCCAATGTTTTCACATGTGCTATGCCCTGCGCCATCCAATCAAAGTATGTCATTTAATTTTTTTTTTGTTAAACTAATTAAATAATACACCACACCACATGAGAAAACCACACCATCATACCAACCTCTATGTGATACTTTGGTGTGGTCCAGTCATCGCTGACGTGGTCACCACACCACATGAGTATAGCTCATGCCCTTACTGCTCACTCAGTCCCAGTAATCTCTTCCAGGACTGGGTAAGTGATTACCAAACAACCCCTAACTAATCAGGACTCGAGTTTGGTTTATTTACAACCTAGTGAACGTGATAGTGTGATGTTGGACTGATAGAAAAAAAAGGAATGGGATTAGAATAATGAAAGGGAGGTATTATAAATAGCCTTACAAAGACTTATGGTCCGTTTGGTATGAGACCTTGGATGATGTAATGAAATGATCGAGGGAAGAAAATAAACCATTACAACTTCATTGTCCTCTTTGGTTACCCTATAAGAATGAAATTAGTTATTACTTCGTAATTTTGGTAAATAGTGTACATTAGTAATAGAATACAATTCTACTGGCATTTTCGTTTATAATTGCTATATTCATTTTATTTTATACAATTGTATTTTATTTTTTCTATTTTTATTTATTTTTTATTTTATTTTTATTTCTTATTCTTATTACTTGTTCTTATTTTTATTTTACTTTTCTATTTTATTTTCATTTTCATTTTATTTTCTATAGTTTTTTTTATTTTCCTCTTTTCTATTTTTTTTATTCTTAGTTTTTAGTTCTTAACTATTATTTTTATAAAAATGAAATAGAATAATCATATTGAATTTAAATTCCATTACATTACTTGAAGTAAATGTTAACCCGAGGATTTGAACCGACGAGCTCTCAAAACAAAAAGCAAATGCCTTACCAGTTTATCTACATCCCATTTTGGCATAAGCTTTACAAAAATATATAAAAACATACGTATATATAACAAACCTTTTGTAAAATTTCAGGTCCTCCGAAAAACCTGATTCAAGGCGGCCGCCCAGCCGCCCTGCCAAAGACTACCTTAGAGGTATGAAAGCATATATAAGATATTCTAAAGATCGTGCCAAATTCGGACTCTATCGCTTTTGTTGTTCACCTTTTAACACGTCGATCCTCTTAAGAATCGATTGATCGGCTAAAAAAGAAGCAAACTGCAAACATGACGATTTGATCGGTCCCCACAGGTTTAATTTTCACAAAGATATATTAAGAAAACTATGTCAACATCGACTCTAATTGCATGCTCTAGGACTCTATCGACAGTTTCTCAAGATTTTTAAACCAAACATAAATAGATATTATTTTCGTTGGTTTGCATAAATAGTATAAACATTGCATGCAAAAATAATTGACTAATAAATATCCAAATCTTTTAATAGTAACTAGATTTCACACACACGTGGTCGTGGGAATAACACGAGCATGCAAAACCTTTACATTGCTATAACAATACCTAAAGAAAACGAAAATAAAAAACATGTAACGACCAAGACGCATAAAAAATATTATACCACCAACAAAACATAAATTCCTTACTAAACTCAAATGACTATACCAATTATACAACCAAAAAATATATTAAATTAATTCTGTTACATACAAAAAAAATTAGTGCTCGCCACGTGACCGCCCCTAAATGTTACCAAGTGGCACGAGACTATGCAACATAATGAAGAAGAAGAACATGGAACAACTTTTATATAGTAAACTTGCATTTTATATATTCTATACTAGCAAGAGTCGAGTATGTATCTAAGTGACTAATTGTATATGATTTGTTCTTGTTCTTATACTTTAGTAGCATTGATCGATGTTGTTATTTGTAAAAAAAAAATAAAAAAATAAAAAAAATAGCGTTAGTTTACATTTTTATAGATATCAGTAAGTTAGAGAGATTATGTTTGAGGAATTTGAAAATAAATTTTCAGTTGAAACTTGAAAAAGGAAATGTAAATGATTATATCAATCCGTGTATTATATATATTGGATGTTTTAAAAAATAATACACTTAATAATTTCACATATACGTATTATAATATTTTTAAGCGTAAATTTAAACATAAATATATAACAAATTATAAAACTTTTTATATATAAACCCGTGAAATAAGAAATAATAAATATTTAAAAATTACAAACAACAAAGAATTAAAAAAATTTAGATAAAATATAATAAAGTATTATTATTTATTAAGTTTTAAAAAATATTAAAATAAAAAGAATTATGTCTTTAATATTTAGTTATATAATTTAATTATTTAAAACTATTAGTATTTAACATGTGAGAGAGTTGATATTTTATAGGAGAGAGATGCGATTTTTTTTAATAAAAATGAAAGTAAAAATGACACGTGACATTCAATTTTTTTATTTATTATACAGTGGTGGTTGTTATTTGATGGTATTTTAATTTAAATAACAAAAAGATATTACCTTTAATTAAAGATAAGATTCAAGATTGAATGTTGTAAAGAGTTTGCTTTCTATATAAAGTAGAAAAGGTTAACATTTCTATTAATATTTATACCTTTTTTTAACGACATATTTAAAAGATGGTTTATCAGTGATTCAGTGGCTTGTAGTTAAAGTGGTTAAGGTGAACACCTTGTTCAAGTGATCCAAGTTTTATCCTTGCTTTCAGCAATATTTGTTATGAGGCATGGGGCTCTATGAAGAAAGACCAGGATCTTCTTGTTGTCTCTGTTTTGATCCCGAGAGCGACCAGATTTATCATCGGTGGGCTTTGGGGCGGGTGGGTTTTCCCCAGAACTGAAGATAACTTGGGTGTGCTTAAGGGCTCCGTACGGCTGGGTTGGGTCAGCTCACGGTGACCTTTTGCCATTAGATCACTCCGTACAGAGTACCGGACAATTTTATATTTGTTGGTCGTTCAAAAGAAATTTAAAAGATGGTTCACTATCTCCTTTTTAATTTATTTTTATTATTAGTGTTTATAAGACTTTTGTAGTTATATTAAACTAACATTTGTATCTGTAGTTAACTTTTTTAATACAAGTATAATATATTTTTTGATGAATAATTAAGTATTGAAATAGTTATTATAGAAAACAATATATATATACTAGTTTTTTTATCTTTGTGTGTTACACAACCGAGTTTAAAAAAAAGCTATAGATACAATCATAATTTATGATAATTATGTATTTTTATCACTATATAAAAATTTCTCAGTAATTATAGGTGGGTCGGAGGTTTTACGACAATATGCATTTAGACGGTGAGTTTCCTCTATGATGAATGTGCAACACAGAGGTTCTTGGTTACTCGCAAGGACTGTGGTCGTAACGTGTTGTAGATAACGTCGTTTGCCATGATAAGACCCCCGGGTAAGCGGATGTTTGCAGTTTAAAAAACTATACTCACGTAAAATAAGGATTGTGTTTATTTTATTGAAATGAAATACTTGGGAAATTTGAATTTAAACTCAATTAAAGTAAAAAAAGTTATAAAATTAAATAGAATAAAATATTATATATTACATGTATAATATTTAATTAAATTATTATTATGAATAAAATATTATAAACATTATATTAAAGTATTAAAGTATATGCAATAAATATATTATTTTAATAAAATATAATATATACGCAATAAAAATATTATATTGAATAAAATATTAACCTTAATATTAAAATTTAGTATTTGGATAGTTACGAAACTTAATATAAAAAATTTGTGTTTGAATAATTACTTATTAAAAGTTTAAACTAAATAAACCCTAATATGGAAATTTAGTATTTTAATAATTACATATTAAAATTTTGACTTAATCCAAAATTTTGTGGTGGTGAAAAGTCTCTTTTTTTACTAATTAAAGTATGACAACTTTTTATTTATTATATAGTATAGAAGTATAGATAGATAGATATGTATATATTTGCCCCTTTGTTCTTGCTTCATGTTTGGTCGCCTTTACAACTTGGAATTGGTTAAAACACACCTCCCCTTAATGATTTTCGGTCTTCATCGTTGCATGATTCCATCGGTTCCATAAAAACCAATATGAGAAAGAAGCAGGTCATGGAAGGGATTGTCATGACTACTTGGTGGGTACTTTGAAGTTTGAACATTCAAGAAGGAACAAGGGGGTGTTCAACCTCAAAGTTAAAAGTAAAACATTCATCTTTGGTTTCAAAATTTCTCCTTTTTATGGATTGTTAATAGGATTAGTAAGGTTAATGTTTCATGGGTTGATTGGCCAAAAACCCGCCCTAATGTTTTTGTAATCGCTTTTCTTTCCACATCTAGTTCCTTGCTATGCGTGTGGTGGATATATATTGCCTCATTTTATTTGACTACTATAAAAACAAATCCATTTGGTCTGTTATCGTATAGATACAAATTCGTAATCACAAATCATTCTTTGTTCTTGAATTCCAGTTGAGTTTTATCCAATTAAAAGTATCATTTATACCATTGAAACATCAAAATAGTTTAATCTGAAAGTGTTTTTCACGACTCCAATTCATCCAAGCAATCGAAACCCTCAAATTCCAACATTTTATGACGATACTTACCGATAGAAATGATGGTGTTCTTGGACCATCCCACGCCCTATGAGTACGACTCAATTATTTTATATTTCACATTAGTGTAAACGTGTCGTGCTCTTAGGTGTATTTTGGTTTTTGCATATGTGAAGTTTATAGTTCCTCCAATATAATATAACACCACTTTGTCCCATCTATGTTTGATACTAGTAAGATTTGGTTAGGTCACGCAACTTTATATTACCACTTGAGAAGTTCTAACTTTTGTCTGGCTAACTTTTTAACCATCAAACAACATAATCACTTTAATATATACAAGTGTAATGCTTACACAATCATTTATCATTTATAAGATATAAAAAAAAAAAAACCAAACATCTATACTAAATGAACGCGTATAAGATTGCCTCCATCGTAGTGTTTGTGGAAAGGATGTCTAGGTGGCGCCGCACTTGGGGCATGAAGCATTGGGGTTTGGTGTTTTTGGGTTGTATTTGAGGTGGTGTTCGTGGGGGACGTGTGGGCATTCTTCCAAATTCTTTTTAACTTTTTTCCCTCCCGTGTATTATTAAATTATGGTGTGTGTGGGAAAAGTGAGTATTTTTAGTGTTGGGAATAAAATCTGTTTGTGGGGAGGATTGTGATCAAGGATGGGTAAAAAGCTGATTTGTCATGATGAATAAAACTGTTTGTGGAAATGATTAATGTTAGGGTTGCGAAAATGCTAATAAATAAAAGATCACATATCAATAGTTAGGTTAAGATCCTTGTAAACTCACATTTTTACACTCATGTGAGATTTGATATGCTACGAAAGATATTAGACACGATTAAGATATTTGATTTGATAGATTTTAAAGATCATATAAAAGGATATTAGACACGATTAAGATATTTGATTTGTATAGTTTTAAGATCATATAAAAGCCATTATGTGTTGATAATTTTGTGGCCAAAAGAAGTTAGGTCATGCACCTTTCTCTTTCTAAGGGAAACGATTTATATCATAACTTCTAACTTTTGTTCGTCTTATAACTTTTTTACCATCTCACAATATAGTTGTTAGAATTTTTTTTAAATAAATGCATTATTTTATGTATAAATTATTTTAATAAAATGATAAATGAATGGAGAATGAGTGTTATGATTTGAATAGATGTTTTAAACTCGAGTTTATGTTGAATATGTTTCAAGTCGTGGTCTTTTGTGTTTACTTCTTGTCATAATTTGTGTTAAATATATTTCAATGCAAAGTTATGAGGTTGAATGGGTGGATAACTATTGGTTTATGGTGAAATCGTGTTTCAAAGCCAACCCACCTATAAAAATCAATGTCCTATTTGGTTGAAAATGCATCAAATCATTCTATTCTTTTAGAGATAGTTATAACTTATAACCTCCTCTTTTCATTCTTTTCTTTAAAGAGACTTAGTAAACTCTCTAAAATTATCTTATTCATGTAATTATTTATGGGTGGTTATATAGAAACCAACAAATTTGCTAAAAAAACCCAAATTCATGGACCGTTTCATATGAAACGGGTGTATCCATTCCCACTTATAATTTTTTTTATTTCTTTTATAAATATTTTTTAATTATTTAATTTTATAAAAATTAAAACGATTTAGTCACCATAGCCGCTAATAAAATACTTAAACGAACATAATAGCGACGTAAAATAATAAATTTTAAGACTCGGAGTCTTCGTTGAGACGGTCTCGATGGCTTCTTGGCAAGTCTATTATGTGTTTTAAGGCCTTTTGCTTTGTAAACTATAGTCATGTTGACATGTTGTAGAAGATAAAAAAAAAATCATGTTTATTTTTTTGCACTTGGATTTGTTGTTTTTCTTCTCACTAATAAGATATGTTTTGTTTGAACCAGTGGGGAAATATTCCGTTGGTCAAGTTTAATGTAGGTCGAATATACAAGTGTGTCAGTTGGGGATCTTCTTTAATGGATAGTTTTTATTTGAATTGCAAGTATTGTTTTTAATCTGATGGATCTTCTAATTTTTTGTATAAATTATGCGTGCTTTCTATTTTTTTATTTATTAAAGCTCATTGTATTTGAATTGAACACATGAAGTCTGCATTGTTGTTTGTTTCGTTTTTTATCATGTTCTAGATTAGAGAATAATAAAATTTGTTTGAGTGGATGTGACTTCTATAACTAGGAAAAGATTGTATGTCACAGTTTAATATATAGATTATGTGTTTCGATGAAATGCCTCATTGAGTTTGTTGTAGTTTTTTTGTTTGTTTGTTTTTGTAAATGCCTAGGTCCAAAAATTTATATGAATACAGTTGTGTAAAGTAGATTTTATAACTTTAAAAAATGTTTTTCTTAATTTATGAGTTTTTATTAATGGGGTATACAACTTATACTTTATTCACTTTTGAAGTTTGTGAGAGGCTAAAAGACACACGGACTTTCTGAGGGTCATGTTAATAGTTAGAAAAAAAAACTTTGATTTTTTACTTCGTATAATTCTTTTTATATCATAGTCTCGGAGAATTTACCCGGGTCACTAACTAGTATATAAAAAACCTAACACGTATAATAAATAAAAATATCATATATCAATTAGGCTAAGATCCTCGTCCAATCACATATTGTTATTCTCATGTGCGATTTGATATGTTACGAAAGCTATTAGACACAGATTAAGATATATAATTTGATCAACTTTTAAGTCATATAAAAACATTTAAGATCATATAAAAACCATTGCGTGTTGATGATTCGGTGGCCATAAGAATTAAAAAGTTAGGTAATTAAACTTTTAGTACTACTTCTTAATATATATATTTGAAATTGAAAATGAAATACGCATGCCTTTTTTAGACATGCAACTTTAGACTCTTGAGGGGAGTTGTATATAAGCTGCAACTTTCTTGACCATATATTTTATTTTATCTTATTAATTTAACATTCAATGGAACCTTTTCCTATATAATAAGAGTTAAAGAGATATATTTATTTTAGATAACCAAATTTCTTTATAATTTTTATAGAAAAAAATGTAATACAACAATATTTTTTAGTGACAAATTTATTCCATCATTTGGCCTGATTTTGAACTTTAGTCTACTATAAAATAAATTCCGATTTACTATTAAATGATTTTTCTTTTTTTTAACGACCAACAAATAATGCCCTAATTTTGCAGGGAGCTCATTACACAAACGGAGATTCTTACGGAAGCCCGAGCCAGCACCAGTTGTCGAATCCATTTGAAAAAAAAACTCACATCTATAAACGACAAGGTGATAAAACATGTTGGGATCACAAATCAAACTTGTAACATTTTAGACTGTGTTTGGCGAACTAGCTGAAAAGCTAGCTGCTAGCTGATAAAATATAAGCTAGCTGATAAAAAACAACGTTTGGTAAAAACTAGCTGAAAAATATAAAATAACATAAATGTATATGTATATAACCGTTTGGTAAATTACTAATTTAAAAATACAAAATAATATAAGTGAAGATGTATATAACTAAAATATAATTATAAAATCAAAATATTATGGAAGACGTAAAACTGAAAATATTACAACTAGCTATTTCAAAACGTTACTCCAACTAGCTTTTTGACATTACCAAACGTGCTTTTTAAAAAAACTAGTTTTTCTTAAAAGCCCCGTTTGGTAACGTCAAAAAGCTAGCTTATAAGATAGCTGATAAGCTAACTTATACCGCGCTAAACACTTCTTTAATCTATTGCAATTACAACTACCCTTCAACATCTCACAAATACAACAATATTGCATTTACATTTAAAATGTTGGGAGATTGAATTTTTATACCTTTTTGGGTTATCCCTTTCATTGTCATGTACAACAAGTAGGTGTTTTGAGTTAGTTTATTTGCAGGACGGTGTGTTTATTTATGCCTACTCACCACACACTATTTTCCTCCTTCACGCCAAAAATCCCTCCTTTCAATTCATCTTCTTCCTCAAAACCCCCTCCCCATTGCCCTTTTCTTCAATCTGTTTCTGTTTCAACTTCATGTAAACCGCAGCACACACTTTTCTTTTCTTCAACTTACCTTTTCCACATA
Organism: Deinandra increscens subsp. villosa; assembly: GCA_039602395.1. NCBI lineage: Eukaryota > Viridiplantae > Streptophyta > Magnoliopsida > Asterales > Asteraceae > Deinandra > Deinandra increscens. The sequence goes on along the minus strand of JBCNJP010000015.1, from coordinate 4,737,624 downwards.
AATCTCGTTCCTTTCTTCTTCTTTTCATGTTCTAATAATGTAATAGCATAACAAGTACGTAATTTGTTTGATTTGATCTAATACCCTATTTAGATGCCATTTAGTTGCCATGGGTTCTCGTTAATTTAGATTAAAAGCCTGCTTCAGTTCTGGAAATACCCGTCTGCTTCAAACCGTTGTAGATCAATTTCTCTTCCTGTTTGATAAATGGGTCTTCGCTAACTTCGGTTGTTAACTCTCTTGAGCTTTTCATGGTCTTTTGAGTTTCTGATATCAAGTGGTTTGCTTTACAAACATGTAATTGTTACATTGGTTGATATTGCATTCTTACTGTTTGATGAATTGCCCAAGAGAAAGAGTAGATGCAGTATATGATGATGAACCTTAATCTAGTTTGCATTTATCACTAATTGATTTTTCTCATATTTTCCTAACAGTATCTGCCTGCCCATATTCATTCTTTGATGATCCCTTGAGATGTAATCATCAGCAAGTGTATATAATCATGAACTACATCAGGGGTCCTTAATTAACTCCTTATAGTCCTATATGAAAAGTTTATTAATTCAACCATCACAATGAAGTAAAGTTCACTGTGTTTCTGCCCATTCGTGAACATATGGTTTGTATACGAATTTGAGTTGTTACAGTATTAGCCTCTCGAGCCTGTGTGTGCTTTAATCGTTTCCTTCCTGTTCAAAGTTATATTTCAATAAAAAAAACAAGCAAAAATAGCAAGATGGAAGAGACATTTGTTCCCTTTCGTGGAATCAAGAAAGATCTTAAAGGAAGACTATTGTGCTACAAACAAGACTGGACGGGTGGCATCCGTGCGGGTATCAGGTTCAAATGACTCTTTAAAGCTTTTAGCTTTCTTATTGATTTAATTTTCTTGTGCATAAGATTTATACATTTCATATAATTTTTCTACAACCGTTTTTTATCAGGATTCTGGCTCCAACAACATATATATTCTTTGCTTCCGCAATTCCAGTTATATCTTTCGGGGAACAGCTAGAAAGAGATACTGGTTTGGAAGTTTTCAGTTGTTTCAAAAAATGTTTTTATTTGTTTGTTGTATTGGGTATCAGCTAATATGAATCTTTATGGATTTTCAACAGATGGGAGTTTAACTGCAGTTCAAACTCTAGCATCAACAGCACTTTGTGGAATTATCCACTCTATAGTTGGGGGACAGCCATTACTGATACTAGGTGTAGCTGAGCCGACAGTGTTAATGTACACGTTTATGTTCAAATTTGCGAAAGATCAGAAGGATTTAGGGCAACCCCTTTTTCTGGCCTGGACTGGATGGTACTTTCTTGCTATTCATGTGACTAAAACTAGCATAACCTGCAACATTTTAGAAAGAAAAAGAAAATTTAAATAACTGTGTAATTTCATCGAGAACAGGGTTTGTGTGTGGACTGCGCTTTTGCTGGTTTTGCTATCTGTTTTGGGTGCTTGCTCAATTATCAATAGATTCACACGGGTGGCTGGTGAATTGTTTGGTCTTCTAATTGCAATGCTTTTCATGCAACAGGCTATTAAAGTGAGTATTTTTTCATTTTACATTATGAAAGTTTACTAAACCATTTGTTATTAGGATGAATTTGTGACTAAGAGTTGTAATTTCTAGCTAAGAATGTGCTTATTTTAGTGTGAATAAGCAATTGCATATGTCCTGTTATGTTACATGATTTCTCTCTCTGGTCTGCTTTTAGTATTAACTTACAAGTATAATTTTTCTATAGGGAGTTGTGGAGGAATTTGGTATACCAAAAAGTGAGGATTCCAATCAGCTTGCATTTCAACCTTCTTGGCGGTTTGGGAATGGGATGTTTGCACTCGTTTTGTCATTTGGGCTTCTTATAACTGCTTTGAAGAGCCGTAAAGCACGGTCTTGGCGTTATGGGGCCGGTTAGTGTTTCACTCTTTTTGTTTTGCAGCCAGGAATCACTATTAGTATGGGTTTGATAATTGGGTGCAATGGGTGTGGATTTTATTTCTAACACAAGTACACAACCCTTAAGATGGGCATAGAAGATTGTTGGATATTAAGCAATAACAGGATCGAAAAGCAACACACTCTATTTAGTAAAAGCGGGACAATTTACAATCGAGTCCTTGAGCCCCTTTTTATACTAAACAAAACTTGAAAGAGAAGAAACCTAAAACTAATAAAATAAATTAAACCCAAATCTAGTCTAATAATAACTCATTAAATAATTAAGAAAACTTTACTAATTACTCTTCAACTATTGGACTATGACAAGATTAGTCCAACAAGGATTCCCAATTCTATTGGTTTTAAACTCATACCCTTAAATAGAAAATTCACAAAAAAATGCACTTCTCGATCTTTATGAAGTGAAACAATTATCTGAAGCTCAATAAAGCGGTTCTTTTTTGTTTTTTCTAACTTTTAGTTGTTCTCTTAAGGGTGGTTAAGGGGATTCATTGCGGATTATGGTGTTCCTGTTATGGTGGTTGTTTGGACTGGTGTTTCATATATGCCAGTAAATAATGTCCCAAAAGGGATACCAAGACGGCTTTTTAGTCCTAATCCATGGTCTCCTGGTGCATATTCAAACTGGACTGTTGCAAGGGTAGGTATTACACTTATAGTTGATTTAGTCTAACCCATATTGTGATTCTAAGAACATAATCTCATACTCAAAAAACCTGCAGGAAATGTTGAACGTGCCACTTGTTTATATTGTTGGAGCTTTCATTCCAGCAACCATGATTGCAGTGCTTTACTATTTTGATCATAGTGTTGCATCTCAACTTGCTCAACAAAAGGAGTTCAATTTAAAGAAACCCTCTTCATATCATTATGATCTCCTTCTTTTGGGATTTCTGGTAAGAATACCATTGCTTTAATTGATCCAAATGGTACAAACAACCTGGTAAATTAACCTTTTTACTATTGTTTTGGCAGACGTTACTATGTGGGCTACTTGGCATTCCTCCAGCCAATGGTGTCATTCCACAATCTCCAATGCACACTAAGAGCTTAGCCACTTTAAAACATCAGGTACATCTTAATTTTTCAAATTAAACCAAGATCTTTGCAGTGTAACTTTTTGCCTTATGAAACAGCTTCTAAGACGTAAACTTGTGGACACTGCTCGAAATAGTATAAGTAAAAATTCGAACTTGAGTGAACTATATGAGAATATGCAACAAGCATACAATGAAATGCAGACACCACTTGTTTATCAAATTCCATCAACTCTGGTAAATAACCTTTTACTCTCGTCCAATTCAATTTTCATTAATATTAACATCCCGTTTCCATTTATTAATTTCCAATTTGCACAGGGATTAAAAGAGCTAAAAGAGTCAACAATTCAACAGGCTTCTAGTAGTGGGTACATAAACGCACCCGTTGATGAAACCATATTTGATATTGATAAGAATGTTGATGAACTTTTACATGTTGAAGTCAAAGAGCAACGACTTAGTAATGTGCTACAGGCATTGATGGTTGGTGGGTGTTTGGCTGCTATGCCATTCCTAAAGAAGATTCCAACTTCGGTTCTTTGGGGGTATTTTGCTTTTATGGCAATCGAAAGTCTACCCGGAAATCAATTTTGGGAAAGAATATTATTACTTTTCACAGCTCCAAGTCGAAGATACAAGTATGTTTGACTCTTTTTATCACACGTTTTAAGTTAAAGGTTATGATTTTTGGTAATAATTTTGAAAATCTTGATCAGGGTCTTGGAAGAACATCATGCTACATTTGTGGAAACTGTACCTTTCAAAACGGTTGCTGCTTTTACATTGTTTCAAACTGTTTATTTGCTTGCATGTTTTGGAATAACATGGATTCCAATAGCCGGTGTTCTTTTCCCACTTATGATCATGCTTTTAGTTCCAGCAAGGCAATATTTACTTCCTAAGTTCTTTAAAGGCGCGCATCTTCAAGATTTGGATGCAGCTGAATATGAAGAAGCCTCAGCTACACCCTACAATATGACCTTGGGTGTAAGTCAACTTGTTGTTAGAAAAAGTCAAGTACCAAGTCAAAACATTTTCAAACTAAAAGAAGTTGTGTTCTTGCAGGAGGATGCTCATTCAAGAACCCGAACCCCACAAGTTGATAGTGCAGAAGTTCTTGATGGAATTATGTCAAGAAGCCGAGGTGAGATTCGCCGCATGGGTAGTTTAAAAGTGAAAGGTTTGCCCCAAAACCAAATAGAAGGTATGAAGCCTTTGTGTAGTCCTCGGATCTCACAACAGGTTTACAGCCCACGTTTGGACGAGTTACAGGTTGACAAGAGCCCTAAGTCACCTTGGAAAGGGCTGGAAATCAAGAGAGCTCCTAGCCCGGGCCCATCTATCCTTGATCAAACGAGTCACGGTTCATCATCTTGCTAAACAGTGCTTGAGAGATTGTGTGCTTGTGTTTTAATCATGATATTATACGTGTTATGTTTCTTTGGAGTGTAAGTACTTTGCGGAAAGAGTGTCTTTATAATATACAAAGTATCCCTGTATGTACTCGTAGGCTGGGCAGAACACATATCATTATATTTTAAAGTTTATTGTATGAATACTTTGCTATGCACTTCGTACTTGAATATTTGGATCAAGATTCATGCTATGACTTTCTTGAAGTAAATAGGTAATCTCTAACATGTAAACTTATAGATAAGAGGTGGATACAAACACCCTTCCCACTCATGTTTCATATCACTTTAAAAAAAGAAGGAAATCTAGCCTAATCAATTAATGGGTGAACAAGATTCTTTGGTTGAAGTGATGAACTTGGAATAGGGACATTGAGGTGACCCTTGAGTGGCTTGGGCAAATCCTTTTCTTTTTCTTAATATTAGTTCAATGATATGATAACTGAGGGTACATTTCTTAGTGGAACTCAAAGGATTCATTCCACTACAATTTTATCAACTTGTACCTCCATGTTTATTATATATTTTTGTGTCTTCTTTTTTGTGAAACATATCTTAGTGACCACCACATATTCACTTTTTGGGTCCCTACCCTGATAAAGGGTTCCTATAATTTAGTTTACTATCTGTGAATAAAAAACTACAATATTTGATTTTGACTTTTAAGTGTTTTTTTATTAATACTGTTTTAGTTACAGTTCTTATAAATAATCATGAATGACCTTCACAAACAGAGGAAGTCTTATTGACAACAAGAACTGCAGGTGCACTCAAAGGCAAATGTGAAAACACACAGGTATTATAGCCAAAGCTTGAATTTGCATTAAGTTACTGAATTGAAGATCATGCATAGGAAAATAAAGCAGTACATGACCTCAAAGACCCACTACAGAGGTTGAAGTGGGTCAAAGCCTAATGGATTGTCTAATGTGAGCTTGTGAAGTAGGTTGGTCTAGAACCAACAGGCCCATCACTACATTTACTGGGCCTAGATATTAAGCCACATCTAGATTTATATCATCAGTTAATAATTTGACATAAAATTATGCTGACTCTATAGGAGGAAAAACTACTCACTACAAACCCCTTGGTTGAATTTTTTATCTGCAAATAGATTTTACATTTTATTATTAAATTTAGTATCTTATAAAGTTGGCAATCCTTTCTGGTAGGATGATCCCACATCTTGTTGAGCCGTTTACACCAAAATATGTTTGGAAGAAGGAAAAAAACTGTTTAAAAATTGACCTAAAACTGTTTGCGTATTTGGTATTGCTTCTTGTCAAATTGATAAAGAAAATCTGTTACATTTGCTTAAAAATTAAAACATAATAACATATAGGTGAAAAGGTGTAAGGGCTGGATGTTATACCATCCCTGATTTGGGCATTAAACTGCAACATACTAGATGAAGTACTTAGTACCCATCATAAGCAATCCCAAAAGCACATAACACTTCATTTTTCAATCACCAAGAATCCATTTTTTATGCATAATCACTCAAAAACACTTCCACAAATGCATCATGTCACTGCTCATTTCAAGACATGAAAACATGTACACTTTCGGTTCTCGTTGTCTGACAAACAGGACAGTTTTCTACCACCACTTCACAATCTTTACACAAACACAAGTGCCTACAAGGCAATAACAAAACACAAACTTCCTTAGCATTGCAGGCTTTGCAGTTTAACGGCTTCATAGAAAATGTTTGATTCGGGTTCCCCAAAGCGTCATTTGCATTTGTATAAGAAGCAGCATCATCTACCTCACTATCTCCATACCCTTCTTTCCCTTGGGCGGGCTTTTGTGCAATAACTTGTTGTAGATTGTTTTTGAGGGCGTTCACCACTGACTCGTTGTATTTGGCTCTGTAATGCCAGGATTGAGCTTCAATTGTAACTTGCTTTATCTTCAACCCTAATTCCATGTTTCTTCGGTTCATGTTCACTAGTTCAACATCTTTCTCATTCAACTTCTTTGTTACTTCTTTCTCCAGTGTGTTTAGCAACAAAGCAGTATGTTTCTGATTCAATTCTCTTATACCCTTCATCATGTTTTCTTCCTGAAAGCCACAAAATTTCAAAGTTAAAAAAGCGGAATAAGGGTTTAACCACAAGAACAGGTTAACGGGTCGAAAAAAGGATGGGTTGAGTTGACCCGCTAGGCGCTAACACATTAATTTTTTTAATTAAAATATGACTGCAAAGACTTAACAATAATAATTCAAGATTCCTGATCTTTGAACCCTCATAAGTGAACGAGTTGGAATCGCAGGAGGGATTTACCTGAACTTTAATATAACGATCAAGATGTTCTTTTTGGCGATCCATTTCAAGTTTGATACTATTGGTTAGTGAACAAGTGACAGGGTGGAGAGCTTTTAAGTTCTCATTGACAGACGTGACAGAAGAGTTGCGCTCATCTTCTTCATAAGATAGTTTCAGGCCAGTAGATACATGATTTGGATTCATATTATTTCTACCGAGGCCTACATCATCTTCACAGAAAGTTGTTGTTAAAAGACATGTGAAGCTTTTTCTGTGTGGACACGGGTCCTGGGTCACGAGCCCTTTTGACGGGCCGAGCTGAAGCCATTGCAAGCTCGTTTCCCACAAAGTTTATGTTGTCAATTGTACAACCACCTGGAACTGCACCATATAAAGTTGAGTTTATTTGCTATGCTACAAATAAGCAATCAAAGATTATGTAAATTAGAGGTAAGAAAACTGATTATTGAGACAAATGTAAATGTAGAAACACATAGGATGCAATCTCAATCTCAACTGCAAAAATCCTTACTGGTGGTTCTTTTGTAACAACTTAAGAAACATGAACAAGAAAACAGCTTTTTTTATGTTGAGAAACTCACATTTTCCAAATAGCTGAAGCTGAGGCAATGCAGTCATATCATACTGTGCCCGGTGTTCCTCCGGGAAGGCGGCCGGATATCCGGAATGGCCATTTGTAAGACCTCCAAACATGTTACTGTTTCCACCACAATTAAGTTTTCACAGATCAGTAATTGAATGAATTATGAATCCCATAAAATCCATAAAATCTAAGAAATTTCAACAGACTCGGATAAGAATTAACTAACCCTAATCTCATCTCGCTACAAATTCAACAACAAAACCAAAGAGATTTCAACAATAATAACTCTAGACGAGATCACAAATTCACAATATGAAAACTCACAGAAATTTGCCCTAATTCCAGCAACCAAAACCGATGAAACGATTGGAAATTAATTAATTAATTAATTAAAGAAGAATGAATCATGAATCGATTGTTAATGAAAGAAAGAAAGAAAGAAAAGAAAGAAAGGAAGTACCTTTGGGATTGTTGCAATGGGTAGAGGAGGAAAGGGAAAGGAGAAGTGGGTGAAGAAGAAGAAGAATGGGTGGTGGTTGATTGTGGTGGTGGTGATGTAAAAAGGAGAGAGCTTGTTGAAGAATTCTTCCATGGCAGCTTTGTTTTCGTTTTCCCACCAGTAAATTTTTGTTTTTTTGTTGGATACGGTTAGCGACGTGCGGAGTGTAGCGTTGGTGATTTGACTATTCTATTTCATCTTCATCACTCTTTTCGTTGTTTTCTGGGTTTTGGGCTTATTTATTATCGCACATCCCCAACTAACTTTTCTTCCACACCCCGCTTTTCTTTCCTCCTTTCTTTTTTTTTTTAAAAGAATTTCAGCCTTATTTAATGCTTTATTTTCGGGTTTTGTCTCATCATCTACAGTTTTGGGTGCATTTTTATCCCAATTTTTGTCCCTAAAAAACAAAGCGGGTTTTTTAATCGGGTTTTCTGGGTCAGGTTATTCGGACTTTTAATATTTGAAAATGAAACGGAAATCCGAACTATTTAAATTACGTGTATTCGGTATTTGAGTTTTGATTTTCAGGTATTGTGTGTTGGTTTTGATAAGGTTTTTATGGTTAAGTAACTGGGAATTTTAGAATTTGAAAATGAAATAGAAATCCAAATCATTCAAGTTATGTGTATTCGGTATTGGGGTTGATTTTTAGGTATTGTAGGTTCAGCACTTGTGAACATAAATACATTTTCATCTTAGGTTAAGATGTCTGTCTTATTCTATAGTCTTGGAGACCTTACTTCATTACGTGATAGATCATATATAATTACCTCTATGAAACTACATGTCGTTAATAGAAAAGAGTTAAAAGTAATCATGTATAACAATGAAAATAGATTATAAATATGTTTTTCAATACTTTGATACATTCGACAATAAACTGAAAAGGTAATGGTATAAAACCTC
>JBCNJP010000015.1:4707605-4728421 GCA_039602395.1 Deinandra increscens subsp. villosa | reverse complement strand
CCTGGGCCTGGGCCAACTGGGCTACAGCCCAGTGCATCATTCTTCAAGGGGGCAACAAGTTTTTATTAGCTCAGTAGTAGTAGTTTATAGCCCAATTATTTATAGGTTTGTTAATGTTAGCCCAATAGGTTTTTGGCTGATTAAAAAAAAAAAATTTTTATAGACGGACGACGATCCACTTTTCCAGGAGCAGCATCGACGTTTCACTGTTTCAGGTTTCAATTCTCCAAATCTGAAATCTCCAATCTCATATTCTCATCTTAAAATTATAGAACGTCGACCGACGATCCACTTTTCCAGGCGACATTCACGATTGACGATTCCGGCGATCAGAGTTTTCAGGCCGAACGGAAATACGGAACTGTTGTCAGGTCCGGCGATCAGAATTTTCAGACGTGACTCCGGCGATCAGAATTTTCAGGCCGAACGGAAGTTCCGAAGGGAACAGATTGAGATTCACGATCAGAATTTTCAGTCCGAGATTCACGATTGACGGTTTTTGACGGGATCTTCTCTCGGCTACAACACGTGCAAGAGATCTCCTCCACACAAGGTAGGGTTTCACGTGGTCCATAAGGGTAGACTTGCATCCTTTTCCAAAGGCCATTTAAGTTGGTTTCCATAAATAATATAAATTCCAATTACGTATGTTCCAAAATATATGTTGAGACACTATTAAATGTGAACGGAACTGTTGTCCGGCTACAGATTGAGATTCACCGTTCACGAAGACACGAACGGAACCTGTGTCCGGTGATGACGTGTGTATGTTCAGCAAACAATACAACACACGAGGCTCGACCTGAATAAGGTCGACCACACACCACGGTCGAAGCCAACTTCGGCCACGCAGAGATCGAACCCCCAATCACCATATGAGGGTCGACCATGCAGCAGCAACACCCATCCATGTCACCTGCCGAAGCGATACCACGAAGGTCATACTCCGGCAAGGACATGACATCCTGACTTATGTACAAGTACATGCCTTCGGCCAATGACAAAGGCTGAAGTACTCGACAAAGGTTGCGGCACTTCGGCCAGTCGACACTCGACCTACCGAAGTTCGCACAACAGACCAACGCTCACACGACAATGTCAGAAACATTCCTACAACGTTGTTACGGCCACTAACGGCCTCCACTGAGGGGACACAAGGACGGCCACGTCAGCATGGATCGTACCTCTCGGTGGAAAACGCACAATTCAGAGTAAGACAAGGATTGATGAGTATAAATACTCATCAATCACCAGGTAAATAAAAAGGTTCTACAACCCTAACCTTCTACATCCTTCTCTTATTCTTATCAGAACCAATACTGATTCTCACGCCGGAGCTTGGTCGCAGGACACCCTGTCCTGCGCTCCAAGAACAACGGTTTGTTATTTGTATAGGTTCAAGGAAGAAGTCACTCCAACATCATTCACCATCCCTGTAGTCTAATATCCTCTTCAATCCGTCCTAGAGCTTCTATCCGATTGTCGGAGATATCTAGATTCTACATCCGGCTACAGAATTTTCAGACCTGACTTCGACATTCACGATTCACGGCTACAGATTCACGAACGGAACTTGTTGTCGATTCATCTCTGCTTCCAGTTTATCGATCAGGTGATATTGTTCCATTAATTCTACATTTAAATATATTTTTGTCAGTACTCATTGATATCATGCCCCCTCGTGTACAACCATCGGCGTGGGGATGAGCCGCCTAGCTTGACTAGGTTCCAAACCCTTAAAACTTTGTGTTGTACTATTTAAAGTTTTTAACAGGGGCAAATTTTCGGACTCGCGCCCTGGGCATCCAAATTCTCAGGACCGGCCCTGAACCTCATGCGTGTGTTTATAGTAATAAAGCACAAAGCCAGTTGATAACCATAGAAGATATTCATTATGAAAGGTAGATACTTAAACGAATATTTTGTTAGGATTGCAAGATATCTCACAATTTTTTAGAACTCATATTCAGGTTCCTCATGTTAACTTGAATTGCATACTCATAAGTCATAACTCAATATTCAATGTCACCGGACTACAAGAACATAGCCAAAAAAAAATGTGTATGTTAAAAAAATTCAAAAAACAAAATTTTATTAAATCATAAGAAAAAGTAGATATTTTATGTGCTTTTAAGCATTTCAATTATCTGTAAGTTCTTTTTTTGAAATATAAAAACACCATCATACATGTACTTTGCAAGATATGAACTCATAACCTTTTAATTACAGAATCATAATTTTACTACAAAATTATCCCCGAAAAATATTATTATCTTGATGACTAAAAAGAGTGTAACATATTGTATAAAGATGAAGAAAATACATTTAATTAACCGGATAAAAGCGCATTTATATTATTCACCCGTCTATTAAATGGACTAGCACACTTGGTAGAGGGTTTGTCATTTTGCTAGTCCTCTTAGTTGGAGGTTCTGAGTTCGAACTCGACATTAGTGTAATTTAGTTTGTATAGTAGTTTAAAAGTAGAAACATGATACATTTGTGATTAAAGATAATTAGAAAACAAAAATGAATAGTTTTAAATAGTTAATAATGGGTTCATTTCATATACTTATTGTATGGTTTGTTTAGATTTTAGAAGCGTATTAAAATGGATCTTGATTGTTTTCAAGAAAGATACACGAGGTGGTTGTGATGTAAAAAAACAAGGGTAGGGTTGCCCGGCTTTAATCGAGCAGCTTGGGTTTGACCAATATGAATATATACATCTGTGGGTGGGTCCGTCTGACCCTGACCCTGACCCTGGCCCTGCCTTGGGCTTGTCTCCTGCGGTGGTCTTCGTGGATCTCACGTTTACGTTTACTCCTATCCGCACGTCATCCCGGACTCGGACCCTCCCTCCCTCTTCATTTTCCCCACTAAATTACTCTTCCAACCCATTTACGTCTCCACATGTTCATCAATTTGGACCTCACATCTCACCCATATTAAACTATTCCAAATATACTATCTAACCTGGTAATTACCAATAGTTTAAGAGCATTTCTAGTACCATTCATATTTATATTTTCTATCAGAAAACTAAAACTAAACTTATCCTTCATATTTATATTTGATATTTCACTATTCATTATACTCTATAATAGTATAATATTAATGAATAGATGTGATATGAGAAAGAGGTGTGAAATGTGTTTAGAAAGTGGGGGATAATTTAATTTTTTTTACTTTTAGTAAATTATAAGGATTGAGATGAAGAATATATTGTGAATGCTTTAAAGATGGCTCCTTTTACCACCGACCTCTAAAGACATGTCATGTTTTACATATGGCTTAGTGAGAATAGGTTACACTTAGCGGCGATATGTGCACTAACAATAAATAAATTAGATTGAGATGGGCTTCATGGCCGGTAACAAGATAAATAGATGATTAAAGACTATCGTAGTTCACTAATCTATATTTTGTTGTCTTTTTGATGTGTCTATTTACTTGCTTGCTTCTTCCTTCTTCAACGTTCACAACTTGCTTCTATTTACTTGCTTGCCTACTTAATTGTTTTTTTTTTTTTTTTGATGTGTCAATTTACTTGCTTGCTTCTTCCTTCTTCGTTCACAACTTGCTTCATTCGAATTATCAATTATGTTTCTTTTTTTTTCTTGGTCTGCCGTCTGAAATTCTAAATTGTTAATGACCAAATTTTATTCTCCTTGGTCAAAAGTTGATGACCTATTATTTTTTATTATGTTTTTTAAACAATAAATCTATACCACATCTCAAACTAAACTACATCAATTAGATTTAAATCCAAAACACCTCTTTATAAAAACTCTATAAAGTGGGCTAGTCCCAACTAGTCCCAAACTAAAATTCACTAAAAGAGCCTCATTCCGACTTCCATTGGCCCAAAATCAGTCCATCTTAAATCCCCTTTCTTTTAGCCTAAGCCCAACCATGAGAAAATTTGATTTTTTAATGTAGCATATTTTTATTAGAAAAAAGACCAAAATAGACTTTTAGGGTTAGACCAAAAAAAGCCTCATTGACCAAAAATGGTCTCAAAATAGCCTTCTCCACGGTCGCGACTACTTTACCCACGGTCGTCACGACCATCACACTTTTCACACTTTTGAAATTCAGTTTTGGTATTAAATGAAGATATTTATATATATTTATAAACGCCAACTTCATTCAAACGATTGTATCTTGTTCATTCTTAAGCAAAATATGAAATTGAAAATACCGTTGTGCTGAAAACCCGAACGAACACGGTCGTCGGCGACCGCGTATTTCCGACCGACGATTGACAGAAAACAGGGTCGCCGGTCGAAAATACGCGGTCGCCGGTGACCGTGTTCGTTCGGGTTTTCAGAACATCGCAGGTCGGAAATACGAGGGTCGTCCCGAACGTGGACAAAATTGTCGGTACGGCCGTGGTGGGGCCGGCACACGGTCGTGGCGACCGTTTAAAGACGACGTGGCATGAAAATATTGGTTCTTAAGGACGGTCGGACGACCGTATACCAGGTCCGTAATGACCGTGAGCTGGGGCTATTTTAAGACCAATGGTGATCAAAAAGTCTAATTTCGTCCTTTTCCCTATTTGCATGTAAATATTATAAAACCATTCATTTTACAAGTGAATAGAGTGAGAATTCAGAGGGAGAAATAAAAGGGTGATCTCATATTTGTGTTTGGCTTTATATGAATTTTTTTTTGTTTGATAAATGATTTGTTGGTAATTTTTAATTTTATTTGTATTTGTTACAATAAAATTAAAAATTTATAATGAATGAGAATAGGAAATGAAAAATTTATAGTTATGTGTATAAATATGAGCTATTACTAGAGTTTAAATGAGACTCTTGATGTACACAAAGCACTAGTATATATTCAAGGCTTATTCTATAGAATCAAAAAAAAAAAAAAGTGGAGGGTTTTTTCTAGTTTGTTCACATATAGAGAGGACAATTCTCTATTTGTTGAACCATCTTCTCAACTCTCATCATACCATATTTTTTCTAAACACATTTAATCTTGATGCAATCTTGGGTGCGTGGTTTCTCCACCGGTACATATTGCTTCTACTATTGTATCTTGTGAGACAAACGGATATAGAGACCCAAAACCTGTTTTAAGGGACCCGTGTTGAACACAAATCACATCATTTTTTCATGATTGTAGCGTTGGAGAATCAAGAAGACTGTATTGAAGAACTAGCATGAAGAGCCATTCTATTTAAGGAATATCTTTAAGTCTCGGGAACTATAGAACCCTTGTTAAGGCATATCTTGCAGAATAAAGGAGAGGAGCCTTGTTGGTTTGAATCTATTATGCTTATGAAATGTTTATTCCCATTATTTATATGAATTTTGTATAGCGGGCTCGTACTAGATTATTTCCTAAGTATAACTAGAGCATTAGTCTTATAATTTTATTATCTATTTCAATAAAAAAATAACCCTAATCTCTACATAAATTGGAAAGGGTTTTCCTATTTTGGAGACAAACATACATGCTTTAATACATTTTAATAATTATTACCTATCTGAATATCACTGGGATGGTTCAGGTAAGTTCCGTATTAGCGGAGCCACTAAGAGAACCTCGTCTATTGGTAGGCTTGTATATATACATCCAACATGTGGTGAGGTCTTTCACATGCGCATGTTACTTAGTCATCAAACTGGTTGCACATCATTTTTTGCCATTCGTACTATAAATGAATCTGTTTCCCCAACTTATCATGCCACCCGTGTATCCCGTGGTCTATTAGAAATGGAATTTCGCCTTTCAAGAGGCCTCTGCTTGGGAAAGTCCTTCAGAGTTGCGCTCACTTTTCTCACACATGTTGCTTTTTTGCAATGTCTCAGAACCAAAAACACTCTGGGCTACTAATTGGCGTGCAATGAGCGATGATCTTGTGTTGGCTATAAACAATTCTCTTGCTTGATGTAGATGTCGTGGTCCACTTCAAAAACCTAAATAACCTAGGTAGCTAGGGTAAGTATGATATCGAATCTAGTGGAGTATGTGGAAAGTATCCAGTTTTAGCAAATTGTTTAATTAAAACTAAAGATTGGATTTTTAAGAAAACTAAAGAAAAATAGTAAATTAAGACGAGGGTCCAAAACAGTAGTCAGAAAATGAGTGATTACTCTGGGATCTAGATTCGATAGTTATCAACCCAATTCAAGTTAATCTAGCTAGGAAGTTACATAGACATAACTTTGTTTTAAGGCGTTCAATCCAACCCAACTATATTAAACAAGCGCACAGTCCAATAATTCCAAAAAACCCAAGAAACAATTGTGAGTGTGCTTATAGATCATGTTGATTAAATGAGCCAAACATATAATTGAAACAAAAAAGACCTTAAGGTGGTCATAAGGTTTAATCCAAACTAGTTTAAACAAGAACCAAATAATTAACTACACAAACCGTTCACCCGCAATAATCACAAAAATATTTAGCCAATAGTCATAACAAACAAAACTAACATACTCACTACCGATTTATTCATCACAGTTAATTGTGAGTGTGCTTATAGATCATGTTGATTAAATGAGCCAAACATATAATTGAAACAAAAATATGTTGCTGACCGTTCGAGTACAAGTTGTTTGTTGGAGCTCCAGGTCTGATATATATGCTGGGTTAAGAGAGTTTGTTTTAGGGTTAACAACTGCTCTCAATCTTGTGCACGCCGCTCACATCTCAATCTCTCTGATCTCTCTGCCGCTGTTCTAGGGTTCTTGCTGATGATTCATTGTTCTTTGTTGAATCATATTACCTGTTAGTTCGTAGTGGTTATCTCTTAGAGTAGAGAGAGTTATCTGTATCATCGTGTTGATGATTGTGTTTGTATTTCTCGGATCAGATCTAGAAAGTTTTATAGATCTGCTGTGTATTCTGAGTTTCTGGTTGTAATCTTCTTGTTCTATTGTTAGATCTTCATTATACCGTATTTTTGACAATTAACTAAAATACTAAAAAGTTGGTTGTATGATCTAACTAAGAATAAAACAAAGAAACCTTTTTCAAAGAATTCGCCTTCTCTTCATCAGCAAAATAAATAAAAGAATTGTTGCTACACTCCTCGGTTTTATGCGCAGGCTGTGCGACTTTTTAACTTTTTGTTCAGTCATCCGTAGCTTCTGATCGTAATTGTTATTTGTTATCCTCAATTCCTTCGTACCCCAAGCCCTATGCGAACTTATTTTTTTTATTTGTTGTGTTATTGGGCCCAGCCCAAATCCCCATCTGCATTCACGAGCAATTCAACGTTACAATATGAACTTTTGATTTCGAATAATATTTTCATTTTAATATAATTAGAAATTAATATTCATAAAAAAAAAATTGTACGCTTGACTTGTTAATAGTTATGGTTTCGGTTCAACCTAATTACACCGTTTAAGCACATTTTCTTCTTAATACACTAATATCACCGACTGATCAAATTAATATATTTTATACTGGTACCGGTGCATTTAATAGAGCATTAATATAAAATTGAGTGTATCCAGATACCACTCATCATTGGTGCTATTAAATCACATGTTTATGATCAAGATTTGCAGCAATACCTACTATATGAGATTGAAATTCTTCTGAATTCAAATTCAACATACTCTTCTCTTTTGATATACGATTTTCAGTGCCTTCGGGCTCTTTACTAGCTACCCTTGATAAACGCTTACTTATGGAAGGAAAAAACTAGGACAACTGCCCTTACCATTACTTATTCTCATGTGGCATAACCTCAACGTAGAACAAAGCTCAATCTACAATCTGGTCATGAACTTTTTCACTACATTTCGCAGCTTTTACCTTTTGTTTACGATACGGTGGTACTGGCAAAACATATCTATGGACAACAATTATATATGCCTTAAGATCAACAATTATATATGCCTTTTGTTTACGATACGATACGGTGGTCTGGTATTGCATCTCTTTTACTACCATTTGGTAGAACCGCGCACTCACGCTTTAATATTCCAATTCAGATTACATAATCTTGCCTGTGCAACATTAAGAAAAATACACAACTCCCCCGCTTACTTATTGAGACATCCGTCATTATTTGGGATGAGGCTCCAATGACTAATAGACGCTGTTTTGAATCCTTAGATTAAACCCTCTGAGACATACTTGATGATCCTCATGCCCCTTTCGGTGACAAATCCTTATTATTAGGTGGTGACTTTAGACAAACACTTCCTACTAGACAAAATGCTTTAACATCTCACATTATTGCATCCTAAATTACTAGTTCATCTCTTTGGCTTAATTTTAAAGTATTCAACTCAACGATAATATGCGTTTCTCACGTCCAGATGTCTCCCCCAGGGGCGGACCTGTAATAGGCCCAGAGAGTCCCCGGGGACCCCCTCAACTCCGTACGTAAAGTGGATATTATGTGAACGGTTTTTAAATTAATTTTTTTATGATTAGAAGTTATTAAATAGATAATATGCTATACTGATACAGTTCCATCTAATGGCCTAATGGTAATATCTTCCGCCTGTATTTGAAAACGCATAAGTTCGAAACCGGTGCTCTTCGTTTTCTGGTTTTCTAAGCTTTTTTTTCATTAACTTAACGTTTTTTAAGTTTTTTTTTTAATTAGGAGTATTAAAAAAGTCGTTTGGTAAAATTAAACAGATTCATCCAGTGTCCTAGTGGTAATTTCATTCTCCTTATTTTGTAAAGGCACTAGTTCGATTCTAGTGCTATCCGTTTCCTAGTGGTAATTTACATTTGTTTTCATTTTACCAAGCTTTTTTTTCTTCATTAAATTTACATTTGTATAAATAGGGTACCCTTTTTCTCACTTTTTTTTTAATTAATTTTAGTAAGGAGAGTAAATGAGGGGTAACACTATAGGTTATTTATGTATTTTTCATGAAATTGAACTATCTAAAAATAGTGACTCCGTAAAAAAAATTGTGGACCTCCTCAAAAACTTTTCTAGTTTCGCCCCTGGTCTCCCCTACAGAGAAACTCAACATCCAAAGATTTTCAGACCGCTTGTTATTTGTTTTTTGTTTCTAACCTAACAAATCTATTATTATTTTTGTAATACCTAATAATATAAAGGGGTTAAGTAAAAATATATCTTATAATTTGAGGGACCTCTTTTGCCAAAAATAAGGAAACTAATTTTTTTTTTTAATTTTTAAATCCATCCAAAGGTTGCAGATCCTCTTCCACGTTTAATTTGCTTATCAGCTTCGATGTTCCACGCGTGATGTAACTTCATCTTCTTTGCCACATCTCAACTCTATTTTGCCACTTCTCAAAACTACATGGACATCTGGAGCTATCTATACCTGTATATAAAGGGCTTCAAGACGCCTCTTTTTATTCACCAAAACATAAATCAAGCAGTAAAGCATCGATATGGAGGAAAGCTGTCAAAGACTAAAGTGGGAGTTGAGGAAATTCTTGCTAATCTAGTCAACAAACTTGGTTGAATTAATAGTGATCAAAGGTAACCTATTTAAGACTTTAATCTTATTTAAAAGCATAAGTTGGTCTCTTTAATTCATGTAGCATATGAAATTTTAGTTTTAGAAGTGAAGTGATTTCGTTGACTAAAAGTAAAACTATGAAACTGAAAGCAAACGAAGTTTTGTTAATTATTCATAATGTATATACTTCTTTCTTTTATCAAGAAATCTAAACAGTTTATGAGAAGTCAGTCATTAAACTTATGAATATAGTAATTCAAATATGAAGGATTTCAAGCATTTTGACAGAAAGATGTTAAAGGAATAACCTGTGTGAGTACATTTTTATTTTTGAAACAATATCGTATTTGAGAACTAACGAAGTTTTGGAGCAGTAACTTTATAGCTTTCTTTTGATAGTTTAATTTTATTTAGTCATAAACTCCGGGCATATGAAATTTGAAACAAACTGATTAACATATTTTGGGAACAGAAGTCCATTTGTGAACTTTGAATTTCTCAAAGGTTCATAGAACTAAAATTTATTACAAGTAATTTTGAGTCATGTCAAAATATGAAGATGATTTTGCACAGATTTGAAATAAAGTGTTTAAACACACTTTTAGAACTAAAGCTTAGTCTAGAATATGAAACCTTTTAAATAAAGAGTCATAGATACTACATCCTTATATATACTTATTGTAATATAGGTTGATCTAAGAGACGGTTATCATTTATGCACTTGTGAAGCTTAAGAGTTGGCTAAGGTGAGTTTCATGAATATGCATTATTTAAATTGTTTTGGGCGGAGATGCTATCCTTATATATACTTATTGTAATATAGGTTGATCTAAGAGACGGTTATCATTTATGCACTTGTGAAGCTTAAGAGAAATATGAGAAGTTTAGCTAAGGTGACTTTCATGAATATGCCTTATTTAAATTGTTTTGGAGCTTAAGAGAAATATGAGAAGTTTAGCTAAGGTGACTTTCATGAATATGCCTTATTTAAATTGTTTTGGGTTGAGATATATACTTGTGGTTATATATATTTATTTTATATATAAGTATGATATATATAAAAAAAATAAAAAAATTCTTACATCAGATGATGATAAAAAAGATAAGGAGATTTTTTTGTTCCAACCGTATTTAGAAAAGATAATTACTTTTTAAAAAGTTAGCCAAAAGATTTCATTCCATGTGATATGTGTGAAATAAACAGATATGTGATATGTGTGAAATATGATATGTGTGAAATAAACATATAGTTGTGTTTTTCAAGATTATTATTATCACATATATAATAAAGTTCGATACACTAGTAGTTACTTGCCTTTGTTTTTCTCTAAAATTCCTGGCCCATGGGGGCAAAAATTAATAGCTACATATAAAGTCATGATACCTTTATTGTCTAGAAAGGATATTCATAGCAAATTACAAAAAAATAAAACCTGAAATAAAAAGTACCTTAGGGTGGGTTCATATTGGAGCAATCCAAATAATTATAAAGTTAACCTTCAAATAAGGCATAGATGCCTCCATAGAACCGGCTCTAATGGATAATAGAATTCAACATAAAAAAGAAGATTCTTTTGGTATATTAAGAGGAAACTTTCAAATAAAAAAGAAGATTCTTTTGGTATATTAAGAGGAAACTTTCAATATTGAAAATTAAAATTTAACATTTATCCAAGGATTTCCTACCATATTCAAGACAAAGATTTTAATAAAACACTAAGCCTTTTACAAGATTTAAAAGAAAAGATTTCTTTAAAAAACAAAATAATCCATATTCGATAACATATGCCATATCAAATACCCATCATTTAAATTGCTTTAATATAAAAGGCACACTAGATTTTTCCTTTATTATTTAGTGACGTATGTCAGGTACAAATACCTAGCATTCCTAAGATAATAGCAATAGATGCTAGACCTCTAAGTCTAGTTTTACAAGGTAAATCATTGTTAATATCTCACCTGATCACTCCTAGGCTATCTTTTTCAAGCAAAAATTTCATTAGCCATCCATTAGATATAATATATAGTTATAGCAGATTATATAATATAATAGAAGAAAAAGAAGACAATATAAAATACTACAAAGTCGAAGGAGAATAATTTAATGGAGATAGTTTTTCAAAAGTAAACATACTAATAGATACATGAGCAAATGGTTATATAAGTTTTAAACTATGTAAACACTTACAAAGATATAACCTAGATGAACCCCACCAATATACAAATTTTAATGGTGAAGTACATGAGATCAAAGAGGCCATAGAGACCATTATAAAATTTGAAGAAAAAAAGATACCAATAAGATTGTGAATTGAAAAAGAAGGGGAAAATGATATATTATAAATTATGTTAGGATTAACATTCTTAGAAAATGTAAAGCCCTTCTAAATAACCTCTTATGGATTATAAATAACATACAACAATAAACTAACATATATACCAAAATGACCAGTCCTCATAGTATATATATCCCAATAGGGATTACTTATAAAGATTACAAAGCAGAATACTTTGCTGCTTACATAGATATTGGCTCTGGAATATGTGTATGTAAACTTGATTGTTTCCCACAAGCCTATCATGAAGATTTAACACCATGTAATGGAGTTAGTTTTTTTTTTTTTTTTAGAACGACGATGTTGGTCACGGTGAGTTAGGACATCGCGCACTTATCCTACCTCCGTAGAGGAGGAGATGAGGGTCCACCCCACAGACAGCCAGACATGAGTGTCCTAACCGTGCCTCAGCTGGGGTCGAGTGGGGCATATGGACGTTCCCCGGGAAAACCATGCGACTGTCTAGCATGCCCACATGGGACCTACGTTGAAACCCGTAGGTTTCAACCCAAGCATAGACAGTTGCAAGCCTCCATAATAGCAGAACTATCTGGAGTAACTTGCGCGCTGGGTAAAATCGGTCGGCATCATGACTCGAACCAAGGTTGCCCTTGGTCATCAATCCCTTGCCAACAGTGAGGTTTGAACTTGGGTTTCCCCAAACTCCAAACAACACCGGTACCATTGAGAAAATGCTACAATGGCTGTAATGGAGTTAGCTTCTCAAGAGATATTATATATATATCTGTAAACAAAGGAGTAAAAAACCCAATAATTCTAATAGGATCTTACCTAGTCAAATGCCCGTCTTTTTATTTTCATAATACAGGGTCAGACATCCTATTAGGAAATATTTTTTTACAAAGATTTAAGAAAATTACGTTTGACATGATAGTTTTTCAAGTACTATTAAAGACTCCATGTCACAGTTTGATAGTTGTTAAAAGAATAAAAAAATGCATACGGAAGAAAATTCCTGATAAATTTATAGCTCACGCAAGCCAGCGTGGTGATATAGGATACAAACAAAACCCCATAATCAAAAAAGGTATACCAATATTAGAATACCAAAAAGAAAAAAATAATAGATTACCAAGTAAATTTAAGGATGCTCGATAATGACATTAAAGACATTAAAGGTAAATTAAGACAATGTTACTCAGATAATCCATTAGAATTTTGGAACAAAAATCAACTTACAGCAAAATTAGAAATGAAAGATAAAGATAAAAAAATTAGAGTCAAGCCAATGAGATATAATCCAGAAGACCAAAAGGAATTTAGTTTTCAGATAAAAGAACTTCTACACTTTAAGTTGATTAGAGCTAGCCATAGCCCGCACAGTTCTCCAGCATTCTTAGTAAGAAAGCATGCTAAAATAACACGAGGAAAGGCTAGAATGATGATAAATTATAAAAAAAATAAATGATAACACTGTATTTGATGGATATTTTTTGCCTCATAAAGAAAGTCTATTAAACTGGACAAGAAATAAGAAGATATTTTCTAAATTTGACTGTAAAAGTGGATTTTGGTAGATAAAAATGCATCCGGATAGTATAGCATACATACACTGCATTTTCTACTCCACAAGGACAATACGAATGGTTTGTAATGCCTTTTGGATTAAAAAATGCTCCACAGATATTTCAAAGAAAAATGGATTCTATTTTTAAAGATTATGACTTCATATTTGTTTATATAGATGATGTTTTAATATTATCAGATAATGTGAACTCTCACATATAACATCTTCATATTTTTGCAGATTTATGTATAAAAAATGGATTTGCTTTATCTGAAAAAAAAAACTAATTTGTTACAAGAGCAAATAGAATTTTTAGGCATGAAAATAGATGGTAAAGGAATAGAGCTTCAAAGTCACATTCTTGAAAAAATAACAGTTTTTTCTGATAAATTAGCTAATAAGAAAAAGGTACAAAGTTTTCATTGAATACTAAATTATGCTTCAGTTTTTCTAGAAAACCTTGCAGCCTTTAAGAAAACCATTTCAAAGCCTACTAAAAAAAGATAAAAATTTTAGTTTTGATAAAAGTCTAGAGGCTCAAGTAAGAAAAATTAAAGAATATTGTGAGAATTTACCAAAATTACAGTTACCCAAAGAAAAAGATAATTTAATCTTAGAAACTGATGCATCGGAATCTTATTGGAGTGGAGTACTTAAAAAGATAGATTACAACTCTCAACAAGAGAAAGTTGGTGAGACCATTTGTAGATAATTGTTCGGGAACTTTTAATGATACCGAGACAAGGTATCATATAAACGAAAAAGAATTGTTAGCAGTCATAAGGAGCTGTCAAAAGTTTTGTTATTTTTTATTACCTAACATATTTTTGTTAAGGACTGATAATACCCAAGTAAAGGCCTTTATAAAAAATAATCTACTCTCTAAACCATAATATAAAAGGCTTATAAGATGACAAACACTTTTGTCTGAATATAATTTTAATATTGAAATAATAAAATCAGAAAAAAAATGTTTTGGCAGATTTCTTAACTAGAGACGGAGGAAGTGTCACAAAGGATGGATAAGCATCTTACCCTTATGGACCAACAAATGGATGTTATTCGAGAAATTGCTAAAGATATGAAAGAGCTTGTAGATATAATTGAAACTATTCCCGAAAATATTGATAAAATTAAAAAACTAATTAGAGGACAATGTACTGTCATTGACTCTAAGGCGATTATGTATAAATTCGGTAGCATGGAAATGAGGGTTTTAATTAAAAAAAACGACATGCTACGAGAGACGAATATCCCTTCTACTTCTTCGTATGGAGTCCAAACGATAGACTTAACCTCAGAGGATGAGCAAAAAGGTAAGAAAAGTTTTTCGTTCCAACCATATTCTAAATGGACATCTACCTTTGAGAAAATGGAGCAAAAGATTTCGTTTCATAAGTGTCCCGTTGAAAACCAATGGACAAAAATGGAAGAGCTACATAACCTGGACAACACGGATTCAAGATTGGTAGATTTTACTGGTATCTTCCCCAGAGTTAATTATTTGCAGAGGTCATCTCCACAGGATATCAGATACTGGTGATTTTGGAGCTGTAAATCTAATATATCTTACTTCTCCGAAATTTCCAGAAATATCTTGCTTACCAAGGTGGATAAAAGAAGGAGTTAAAGATTGTTATCTTAATAACCCCTCTATTACAATGAAAGATATCTTAGCACTATGACTCGTGTCTGCAGGACTGGATTTATATGAAAAAAGAATACTATCTTGCTTACCATTTTATACAGATTGATAAATATAATCATTTTCCTGCTCTTTTAAAACCACTAGAAAAAACTTTGAAAGTTTTAATGAAAATGATATCCAATTTAGAAGAGCAATAGGGATAAGGGTGATTTTACAAGGCTTAGAGGCCGCCCATAAAAAAAGATTTAGAACTTATGGAGGAGAAGGCATGCATTCTCCAATAATGATATCCCTTGCTAAGGTGTCACCACACCCAGCAGTAAAATATCTACAAAACTAAAGGGATAATAAAATCGAGCCCTCAAGTTCAATTCAAAATTTGCAGATATAGAGAACATTCATATGATATATGTCCTTTTTGTGCTAAAGAGAAAGACAACATGAGTATTGACTCCCAAAGGAGGGATCAAACTTCATCCGATTAAGTTTATAAAAAGAACTTAAAAAAAAGATTTTGTTAAGATTTATTGATTTTAATCTTTTAAAGCTGCAAAATATATTTATCAAGATTCCATAGATAAATATGAAAAGATTCTTCACAAAGTCTGCAAGATATGTAGACAAAAATAACATTTCCAACAAAAGAAAGAAGGATGATGACAAGATTTGCAATTCCCACAAATGAAGAGGATGTGAACGTGGCTAGGAGAGACATAAAAGGGAATCATGTCAGAGAAAACACAAAAGAAAGATAGAGATGATGTCTAACTATTTGGACTTATAAAGAAAGAGGAAAGGGAAAGAAGGAGGCATCGGGAGCAAGGGCAATGAGTGAAGGAAAGTGAAAGTCTTGTACAAAAATAAAGAGTTCTAGTTTTCTTTATTTGTTTTCCAAAATACACCTCTTTGTAAGATGTCCATCTTTGTAAGATATTCACCATGAAATAACTTCTCATTTCCTTATGAGTATATATGTGTTCTTCATATTTAGGAATATTTTTCTATTAGAAAGAAAAATCTCCAACCACTAGCCATCACTTTCTACCTTAGGCTAAAGGTCGGAAACGTATCCATGTTGTGCTAAAGGAGTCAGAGGGATATGTTGAGCTGAATATTATTGAAGAAGCCAAAGAGGAGTTACCTAAGTTCATCTTAGGTTTGGTTTGCAAGAACCTAGTAAAAAGACTCTTGGTATAACCCGGTGATATTACGGTCAAAGTGAAAAAAAGGTATGAAAGCGTGTTGGACTCTTATCTTTTTAATTTTAGAATATTTCTAATTACTTGATGTTCATAATCTTATAAGGAAATCAATTTTAAAAACTTTTAAGCTTATTAAAAAACAATCTTAATGTTTATTTTAGCAGTTTTCATGATTTTCATACTTCTTGGTAGATATAATACTATTATATGTTAACAGATTTTAACATAATTTGATATACATTTTCACCATGTCAAATTAAATAATTTGGATATGTGGTTAATAAAAGTAACAACTTTAGAAAATTTAGAAATTGTTTTAAATACTCTTAACGATAACCTACTAGAACTAATGATTTTAAATCGCTTAAATATTTCGGGCGTTGCTACCTTAAATGGTATCAAAGCCACACAGATTTCCTTCGAAGGGGGGGGGGGGGGATGTTTTTTCTAACTTTAAAAACTATGAAAAAAGAATTCCAAAGTTTTGATGAAAATGATATTCATTTCAGAAAAGCAATAGGAATAAGGGTACTTTTACAAGGCTTAGAAGCTGCTCTCAAAAGAGGATTTAGAGCATATGATGGGGAAAGCATGCATTCTCCAATTATGATATCTCCTGCTAAGGTATCTCCACCCTCAGCAGTGAAATATTTACAAACCAAGATCAAGTTTTTTAGACAAAGGGATTATAAAATCGAGCCCACAAGCTCAATTCAAGATTTACAGATATAGAGAACATTCCCATGATATATGTCCTTCTTGTTCTAAAGAAAAAAGACAGCATGAGTATTGACTCTCCAAGAACATGTCAAACTTCATCTGGTTAAATTTTATAAAAAGACTTAAAATAGATTTTGAAAAAAAATCATCAACTTAAGTCTTTTAAAATCTGCAAGATGCATGTGAAATATTCTTTAGACAAATTTATGACAAGATTCTTCAACAGCCTGCAAGATTATAGACAAATATTACATTTTCTATAAAGTGAAGGAAAGAACGTTGCAAGAGTTTAAAAAGAAGTCTTTAAGCACCAAAGTTTCAAGAAAGATGCCAAGTAATGGAACTTCTTCACCTCATGTAAATATGATGACTAAATGGGTGACATGAAGAAATATGGTGTCATAAGTTGACTCCTAGTACAAGGTTAATGAGAAAGATACGTGGAGATAAGACCAATGATAAATATAAAAGATATCAAGATGAGAGAAAAAAGGGAATCGGGTGATAAAGAGAGTTACTGAGAAATCCATGTACAAAAAATAAAGTGTTATATATTCCACTTTCAATAAACATTTCCCTAAGATATCTACCTTTGTAAAATTACCATGATATAAAACTTCACTTATTTCCTTATGAGTTTATGAGTGTTCTTCCTTATTCAGAAATATTTTTCTATTAAAAAAAAAATCTTCAACTCCTAACCATCACTTTCTACTTTACACTAGAGGTAGGAAACGAATTCAAGTTGTGTTGAATATCATTGAATGGGCCAAATAGGAGTTACCTAAGATCATCTTAGGTTTGGTCTGTAACAACCTAGTAAAAAGACTCTTGGTGTAACCAGGTGATAATACGGTCAAAGCGGAAGCAAGGTATGGAAGCACGTTGGACCCTTATCTTTTTAATTTTTAGAATATTTCTAGATATTTGATGCTCATAGTCTTATAAGAGAATCATTTAAAAAATGTTTAAGCTTATTAAAAACGATCTTATTGTTAATTTTTAATAGTTGTCATGATTTTTATATTTCCTAAGTTCCTACTAGATATAGTGCTATTTTTATGTTAACAGATTTTGTCATATTCTGATATACTTATTCACAATGTTAGATAACATAATTTGGATATATGGTTAATAAAACTAATAACTTCAGAAAATTTAGAAACTTTTTTAGATACACTTAAAGAAAACCTACTTGAACTAATAATTTTAAATAGTGAAAATACTTCGTTCGCTATTACCCAAAATGGTAATGGAGCCACACAGATTTTCTTCGCGGGGGATGTTGGCTCGGATGTTTTAAATGATTTTAACTTAGATAACTTGGTGTTTCTTATTCTAAATACTATTACAAATGACATTACGATGCTTAGATTGAATGGTTTTACTGAAAATAAATTTACCGACTCAGATGAAGAATATATTTCTGATGAAGACTCTAGTTTTGATTAATATGAATGGAAAAATTCTGATTTTACATATGATCATATTGATTGGAATTATAATTCTTCTTAATGAAAAATATTAGTTTTACTAAACGAAAAGAAAATGACAATTCATAAAAAATAGATAAAGATTTAATAGAAATACAAAATAACTATTATATTTTTATGGAGATAAAATAATCTTTAAGTTAGATTAAATTTTAGAATTGTTAGAGGCTACTTGCCCGAGTAAAAAGTGTAAGAAAGATATAAACTTAGATCAAAATAGGTTGCATGAGTTCTTAATTCAACTTATACACAATATGAACATTCCTAAAAGCTATAAAAATAATTAAAAATGTATTCTAGTTGTAAATCTTGAGTCTGAAGGCAACGTATCAACACATACAACACCAAATATAGATAATTTAGTAACCCAAATAGAAGAAATGGATATAAATGAAAATTTTATTAATTT
Source organism: Deinandra increscens subsp. villosa (assembly GCA_039602395.1). Classification (NCBI taxonomy): domain Eukaryota; kingdom Viridiplantae; phylum Streptophyta; class Magnoliopsida; order Asterales; family Asteraceae; genus Deinandra; species Deinandra increscens. Next base: position 4,709,642 of record JBCNJP010000015.1, on the reverse strand, counting down.
ACAACTCCATTTTAAATAAGAAAACTTTAATTTTAATGATATCATGAGCACTAGTACAAATACTAGGATTCCTATAAGAAATGAATTTCACTGACCAACACATATGTAACAGGGTAATGTTACATATGTAACATGATGTAACGTGAGATTTCGAAAAAGAAATTAAAAAAACTACTAGGCGTTTTTTGATTTTTTTTTCACTATTGAGCTTGTATTAACGTATAGAATCACTAAAAAGAATTGAAGGAAAAAAATTGTTTTGGGAGAGTTTTTACGGTTTTTCCAACTCGAAAAGGTTTTCAATATATCCATCCCCTATATATATATATATATATATTATATAATTATATAAAATAAGAAGGGTACATGAAATGAAAAGCTCATTATGTCAAAAAAAAGTTTTTAGAACTCATTGCATATCTACTACCAGACAAATGACTAAAAAATAGATATTTGTCACCTTCATATTTTAAATCATAAAAGTCTTTCCACCAACACCATCTAACCTTGAATTAATTGTATTTCTTTTTTATGATTCAGCTTGTGTAATACACAGTATTCATCCTAGTATATACTAAGATTATAATACATAATTACATATGAGGACAAAAAATAATTATAATATAATTTTAAAAGCTTAAGTAATTGAAACTTTTAAAACACGTATAATCTTTTAAAGCTAAATATGTGATAAATAGTCTTATAATGTAAAATAATCTGGAATCAATAGTGCACATGATGATCGTCGTCAAGTCATTCAAAAACCCATTTACCTAGGTAGGGTATCGTATCCACGAGGAGAATGTGGTTAGTATTATATAATTTTGTTTGATTAAGAAAAAGAAAACACAATGATTTGATTGGTGTGAACTAAACTAATGTTAACTTAATTTGCAATTAAACCAAGAAAATAAACAAAAGACACACTATAATACGAGAAAGAACAAGCAATCACATTTGGGTTTAGATTTGATAGCACACTGTATAACCTGTCTTAATGAACTACACTAGTAAGCTACATAGACATAGCCTCGTCTAACATATATGAACAAATGATGATTAAGGAATACATCATTCATGCAACTTAGATTCAACGATTCTAGACCGAATTAATAAGATAACATAAGGTACACAACGTAATCATCAACAAACTAAACTCTGCAATCAATAGCAACTTGCTCCTCAATGATATAAAAACCAATGAATGGGACGATGCATTGATGTGTGATCAAATAGTTTGTCCTACAAGGCTCAATACATTAAACACCTAAACACACTCAAATTATTTACTAGTAAAAATAATAAGAGTACATTCAAGTCTAGTACATGTTCAAAAGTCAGATTGAATTAATGGCAACACAAACCCTAAGCTTAGGTTTTAAATTAGGAAGCAATAATATAACATGATTTCACTCTACTAACAACTACAAAGACATAGCGTTGTTTAATATATGAAATAGCGGACAACTGTGAGACTAAGGAATCTGGTCGTGTTGACTTAGTGATTCAAAGACCAGATAAGAAGTTAAGAACACATGCTAGGATGTATTACACAACTATCAGCATATAAATATAATTTAATACCACATCAGATGATTAACGATTCTAAGACCGATAGTGGACTTACGAGTACTAAATCAGAGATATACATCTTTCAAACACATCCATATATCAAACACATGAAATCAACCATAATTGTTAACATGTTTAAAAAATCAAAACATAGTTCATGTCAAGCAAAAGTGAAAATCAAATTGAACACAATTGCTAATCTAAAACCTACACCCGATTGTGATCAAGAGTAATACTTAACTAAACATAATAACAAAGAAATCAAAGATTGTCACCATAACGATTCTTCATTAAAATATTAAGTCAACTTCTTGGTGTCTCTCAAATCCGTGTAAGTGTGTAACGAAAAGAAGTCGATGTCATGTCGTTTCAACCTTGCCTTTGATCTGCTCACAGCAGCCTATAAAGGGGACTGTCGTTCGTCCCTTGCGACCCTCAGAAACTGTCGAATGTATCCCCCCCCCC
>JBCNJP010000015.1:4664890-4707105 GCA_039602395.1 Deinandra increscens subsp. villosa | reverse complement strand
ACATTTTTATTTTTGAAACAATATCGTATTTGAGACCTGAAAGAAATTTTGGAGCAGTAACTTTATAGCTTTCTTTTGATAGTTCAATTTTATTTTTAGTCATAAACTCCTGTCATATGAAATTTGAAACAAACTGATTAACATATTTTGGGAACAGAAGTCCATTTGTGAACTTTGAATTTCTCAAAGGTTCATAGAACTAAAATTTATTACAAGTAATTTTGAGTCATGTCAAAATATGAAGATGATTTTGCACAGATTTGAAATAAAGTGTTTAAACACACTTTTAGAACTAAAGCTTAGTTTAGAATATGAAACCTTTTAAATAAAGAGTCATAGATACTACATCCTTATATATACTTATTGTAATATAGGTTGATCTAAGAGACGGTTATCATTTATGCACTTGTGAAGCTTAAGAGTTGGCTAAGGTGAGTTTCATGAATATGCATTATTTAAATTGTTTTGGGCGGAGATGCTACATCCTTATATATACTTATTGTAATATAGGTTGATTTAAGAGACGGTTATCATTTATGCGCTTAAGAGTTAGCTAAGGTGAGTTTCATGAATATGCATTATTTAAATTGTTTTGGGCGGAGATGCTACATCCTTATATATACTTATTGTAATATAGGTTGATCTAAGAGACGGTTATCATTTATGCACTTGTGAAGCTTAAGAGAAATATGAGAAGTTTAGCTAAGGTGACTTTCATGAATATGCCTTATTTAAATTGTTTTGGGTTGAGATATATACTTGTGGTTATATATATTTATTTTATATATAAGTATGATATATATAAAAAAAATAAAAAAAATTCTTACATCAGATGATGATAAAAAAGATAAGGAGATTTTTTTGTTCCAACCGTATTTAGAAAAGATAATTACTTTTTAAAAAGTTAGCCAAAAGATTTCATTCCATGTGAGATGTCTGAAATAAACAGATATGTGATATGTGTGAAATAAACATATAGTTGTGTTTTTCAAGATTATTATTATCACATATATAATAAAGTTCGATACACTAGTAGTTACTTGTCTTTGTTTTTCTCTAAAATTCCTGGCCCATGGGGGCAAAAATTAATAGCTACATATAAAGTCATGATACCTTTATTGTCTAGGAAGGATATTCATAGCAAATTACAAAAAAATAAAACCTGAAATAAAAAGTACCTTAGGGTGGGTTCATATTGGAGCAATCCAAATAATTATAAAGTTAACCTTCAAATAAGGCATAGATGCCTCCATAGAACCGGTTGTAATGGATAATAGAATTCAACATAAAAAAGAAGATTCTTTTGGTATATTAAGAGGAAACTTTCAATATTGAAAATTAAAATTTAACATTTATCCAAGGATTTCCTACCATATTCAAGACAAAGATTTTGATAAAACACTAAGCCTTTTACAAGATTTCAAAAGAAAAGATTTCTTTAAAAAACAAAATAATCCATATTCGATAACATATGCCATATCAAATACCCATCATTTAGTTTGCTTTAATATAAAAGACACACTAGATTTTTCCTTTGTTATTTAGTGACGTATGTCAGGTACAAATACCTAGCATTCCTAAGATAATAGCAATAGATGCTAGACCTCTAAGTCTAGTTTTACAAGATAAATCATTGTTAATATCTCACCTGATCACTCCTAGGCTATCTTTTTCAAGCAAAAATTTCATTAGCCATCCATTAGATAGAATATATAGTTATAGCAGATTATATAATATAATAGAAGAAAAAGAAGACAATATAAAATACTACAAAGTCGAAGGAGAATAATTTAATGGAGATAGTTTTTCAAAAGTAAACATACTAATAGATACATGAGCAAATGGTTATATAAGTTTTAAACTATGTAAACACTTACAAAGATATAACCTAGATGAACCCCACCAATATACAAATTTTAATGGTGAAGTACATGAGATCAAAGAGGCCATAGAGACCATTATAAAATTTGAAGAAAAAAAGATACCAATAAGATTGTGAATTGAAAAAGAAGGGGAAAATGATATATTATAAATTATGTTAGGATTAACATTCTTAGAAAATGTAAAGCCCTTCTAAATAACCTCTTATGGATTATAAATAACATACAACAATAAACTAACATATATACCAAAATGACCAGTCCTCATAGTATATATATCCCAATAGGGATTACTTATAAAGATTACAAAGCAGAATACTTTGCTGCTTACATAGATATTGGCTCTGGAATATGTGTATGTAAACCTGATTGTTTCCCACAAGCCTATCATGAAGATTTAACACCATGTAATGGAGTTAGTTTTTTTTTTTTTTAGAACGGCGATGTTGGTCACGGTGGGTTAGGACATCGCGCACCTATCCTACCTCCGTAGAGGAGGAGATGCGGGTCCACCCCACAGACAGCCAGACATGAGTGTCCTAACCGTGCCTCAGCTGGGGTCGAGTGGGGCATATGGACGTTCCCCGGGAAAACCATGCGACTGTCTAGCATGCCCACATGGGACCTACGTTGAAACCCGTATGTTTCAACCCAAGCATAGACAGTTGCAAGCCTCCATAATAGCAGAACTATCTGGAGTAACTTGCGCGCTGGGTAAAACCGGTCGGCATCATGACTCGAACCAAGGTTGCCCTTGGTCATCAATCCCTTGCCAACAGTGAGGTTTGAACCTGGGTTTCCCCAAACTCCAAACAACACCGGTACCATTGAGACAATGCTACAATGGCTGTAATGGAGTTAGCTTCTCAAGAGATATTATATATATCTGTAAACAAAGGAGTAAAAAACCCAATAATTCTAATAGGATCTTACCTAGTCAAATGCCCGTCTTTTTATTTTCATAATACAGGGTCAGACATCCTATTAGGAAATATTTTTTACAAAGATTTAAGAAAATTACGTTTGACATGATAGTTTTTCAAGTACTATTAAAGACTCCATGTCACAGTTTGATAGTTGTTAAAAGAATAAAAAAATGCATACGGAAGAAAATTCATGATAAATTTATAGCTCGCGCAAGCCAGCGTGATGATATAGGATACAAACAAAACCCCATAATCAAAAAAGGTATACCAATATTAGAATACCAAAAAGAAAAAAATAATAGATTAGCAAGTAAATTTAAGGATGCTCGATAATGACATTAAAGACATTAAAGGTAAATTAAGACAATGTTACTCAGATAATCCATTAGAATTTTGGAACAAAAATCAACTTACAGCAAAATTAGAAATGAAAGATAAAGATAAAAAAATTAGAGTCAAGCCAATGAGATATAATCCAGAAGACCAAAAGGAATTTAGTTTTCAGATAAAAGAACTTCTACACTTTAAGTTGATTAGAGCTAGCCATAGCCCGCACAGTTCTCCAGCATTCTTAGTAAGAAAGCATGCTAAAATAACACGAGGAAAGGCTAGAATGATGATAAATTATAAAAAAAATAAATGATAACACTGTATTTGATGGATATTTTTTGCCTCATAAAGAAAGTCTAATAAACTGGACAAGAAATAAGAAGATATTTTCTAAATTTGACTGTAAAAGTGGATTTTGGTAGATAAAAATGCATCCGGATAGTATAGCATACATACACTGCATTTTCTACTCCACAAGGACAATACGAATGGTTTGTAATGCCTTTTGGATTAAAAAATGCTCCACAGATATTTCAAAGAAAAATGGATTCTATTTTTGAAGATTATGACTTCATATTTGTTTATATAGATGATGTTTTAATATTATCAGATAATGTGAACTCTCACATATAACATCTTCATATTTTTGCAGATTTATGTATAAAAAATGGATTCGCTTTATCTGGAAAAAAAAACTAATTTGTTAGAAGAGCAAATAGAATTTTTAGGCATGAAAATAGATGGTAAAGGAATAGAGCTTCAAAGTCACATTCTTGAAAAAATAACAGTTTTTTCTGATAAATTAGCTGATAAAAAAAAAGGCACAAAGTTTTCATTGAATACTAAATTATGATTCAGTTTTTCTAGAAAACCTTGCAGCCTTTAAGAAAACCATTTCAAAGCCTACTAAAAAAAGATAAAAATTTTAGTTTTGATAAAAGTCTAGAGGCTCAAGTAAGAAAAATTAAAGAATATTGTGAGAATTTACCAAAATTACAGTTACCCAAAGAAAAAGATAATTTAATCTTAGAAACTGATGCATCGGAATCTTATTGGAGTGGAGTACTTAAAAAGATAGATTACAACTCTCAACAAGAGAAAGTTGGTGAGACCATTTGTAGATAATTGTTCGGGAACTTTTAATGATACCGAGACAAGGTATCATATAAACGAAAAAGAATTGTTAGCAGTCATAAGGAGCTGCCAAAAGTTTTGTTATTTTTTATTACCTAACATATTTTTGTTAAGGACTGATAATACCCAAGTAAAGGCCTTTATAAAAAATAATCTACTCTCTAAACCATAATATAAAAGGCTTATAAGATGACAAACACTTTTGTCTGAATATAATTTTAATATTGAAATAATAAAATCAGAAGAAAAAAAATGTTTTGGCAGATTTCTTAACTAGAGACGGAGGAAGTGTCACAAAGGATGGATAAGCATCTTACCCTTATGGACCAACAAATGGATGTTATTCAAGAAATTGCTAAAGATATGAAAGAGCTTGTAGATATAATTGAAACTATTCCCGAAAATATTGATAAAATTAAAAAACTAATTAGAGGACAATGTACTGTCATTGACTCTAAGGCGATTATGTATAAATTCGGTAGCATGAAAATGAGGTTTTTAATTAAAAAAAAACCACATGCTACGAGAGACGAATATCCCTTCTACTTCTTCGTATGGAGTCCAAACGATAGACTTAACCTCAGAGGATGAGCAAAAAGGTAAGAAAAGTTTTTCGTTCCAACCATATTCTAAATGGACATCTACCTTTGAGAAAATGGAGCAAAAGATTTCGTTTCATAAGTGTCCCGTTGAAAACCAATGGACAAAAATGGAAGAGCTACATAACCTGGACAACACGGATTCAAGATTGGTAGATTTTACTAGTATCTTCCCCAGAGTTAATTATTTGCAGAGGTCATCTCCACAGGATATCAGATACTGGTGATTTTGGAGCTGTAAATCTAATATATCTTACTTCTCCGAAATTTCCAGAAATATCTTGCTTACCAAGGTGGATAAAAGAAGGAGTTAAAGATTGTTATCTTAATAACCCCTCTATTACAATGAAAGATATCTTAGCACTATGACTCGTGTCTGCAGGACCGGATTTATATGAAAAAAGAATACTATCTTGCTTACCATTTTATACAGATTGATAAATATCAATCATTTTTCTGCTCTTTTAAAACCACTAGAAAAAACTTTGAAAGTTTTAATGAAAATGATATCCATTTTAGAAGAGCAATAGGGATAAGGGTGATTTTACAAGGCTTAGAGGCCGCCCTTAAAAAAAGATTTAGAACTTATGGAGGAGAAGGCATGCATTCTCCAATAATGATATCCCTTGCTAAGGTGTCACCACACCCAGCAGTAAAATATCTACAAAACAAGGTTAAATTTTTAGATAAAGGGATAATAAAATCGAGCCCTCAAGCTCAATTCAAAATTTGCAGATATAGAGAACATTCATATGATATATGTCCTTTTTGTGCTAAAGAGAAAGACAACATGAGTATTGACTCCCAAAGGAGGGATCAAACTTCATCCGATTAAGTTTATAAAAAGAACTTAAAAAAAAGATTTTGTTAAGATTCATTGATTTTAATCTTTTAAAGCTGCAAAATATATTTATCAAGATTCCATAGATAAATATGAAAAGATTCTTCACAAAGTCTGCAAGATATGTAGACAAAAATAACATTTCCAACAAAAGAAAGAAGGATGATGACAAGATTTGCAATTCCCACAAATGAAGAGGATGTGAACGTGGCTAGGAGAGACATAAAAGGGAATCATGTCAGAGAAAACACAAAAGAAAGATAGAGATGATGTCTATCTATTTGGACTTATAAAGAAAGAGGAAAGGGAAAGAAGGAGGCATCGGGAGCAAGGGCAATGAGTGAAGGAAAGTGAAAGTCTTGTACAAAAATAAAGAGTTCTAGTTTTCTTTATTTGATTTTCAAAATACACCTCTTTGTAAGATGTCCATCTTTGTAAGATATTCACCATGAAATAACTTCTCATTTCCTTATGAGTATATATGTGTTCTTCATATTTAGGAATATTTTTCTATTAGAAAGAAAAATCTCCAACCACTAGCCATCACTTTCTACCTTAGGCTAAAGGTCGGAAACGTATCCATGTTGTGCTAAAGGAGTCAGAGGGATATGTTGAGCTGAATATTATTGAAGAAGCCAAAGAGGAGTTACCTAAGTTCATCTTAGGTTTGGTTTGCAAGAACCTAGTAAAAAGACTCTTGGTATAACCCGGTGATATTACGGTCAAAGTGGAAAAAAGGTATGGAAGCGTGTTGGACCCTTATCTTTTTAATTTTAGAATATTTCTAATTACTTGATGTTCATAATCTTATAAGGAAATCAATTTTAAAAACTTTTAAGCTTATTAAAAAAACAATCTTAATGTTTATTTTAGTAGTTTTCATGATTTTCATACTTCTTGGTAGATATAATACTATTATATGTTAACAGATTTTAACATAATTTGATATACATTTTCACCATGTCAAATTAAATAATTTGGATATGTGGTTAATAAAAGTAATAACTTTAGAAAATTTAGAAATTGTTTTAAATACTCTTAACGATAACCTACTAGAACTAATGATTTTAAATCGCTTAAATATTTCGGGCGTTGCTACCTTAAATGGTATCAGAGCCACACAGATTTCCTTCGAAGGGGGGGGGGGGGATGTTTTTTCTAACTTTAAAAACTATGAAAAAAGAATTCCAAAGTTTTGATGAAAATGATATTCATTTCAGAAAAGCAATAGGAATAAGGGTACTTTTACAAGGCTTAGAAGCTGCTCTCAAAAGAGGATTTAGAGCCTATGATGGGGAAAGCATGCATTCTCCAATTATGATATCTCCTGCTAAGGTATCTCCACCCTCAGCAGTGAAATATTTACAAACCAAGATCAAGTTTTTAGACAAAGGGATTATAAAATCGAGCCCACAAGCTCAATTCAAGATTTACAGATATAGAGAACATTCCCATGATATATGTCCTTCTTGTTCTAAAGAAAAAAGACAGCATGAGTATTGACTCTCCAAGAACAGGTCAAACTTCATCTGGTTAAATTTTATAAAAAGACTTAAAATAGATTTTGAAAAAAAATCATCGACTTAAGTCTTTTAAAATCTGCAAGATGCATGTGAAATATTCTTTAGACAAATTTATGACAAGATTCTTCAACAGCCTGCAAGATTATAGACAAATATTACATTTTCTATAAAGTGAAGGAAAGAACGTTGCAAGAGTTTAAAAAGAAGTCTTTAAGCACCAAAGTTTCAAGAAAGATGCCAAGTAATGGAACTTCTTCACCTCATGTAAATATGATGACTAAATGGGTGACATGAAGAAATATGGTGTCATAAGTTGACTCCTAGTACAAGGTTAATGAGAAAGATACGTGGAGATAAGACCAATGATAAATATAAAAGATATCAAGATGAGAGAAAAAAGGGAATCGGGTGATAAAGAGAGTTACTGAGAAATCCATGTACAAAAAATAAAGTGTTATATATTCCACTTTCAATAAACATTTCCCTAAGATATCTACCTTTGTAAGATTACCATGATATAAAACTTCACTTATTTCCTTATGAGTTTATGAGTGTTCTTCCTTATTCAGAAATATTTTTCTATTAAAAAAAAATCTTCAACTCCTAACCATCACTTTCTACTTTACACTAGAGGTAGGAAACGAATTCAAGTTGTGTTGAATATCATTGAATGGGCCAAATAGGAGTTACCTAAGATCATCTTAGGTTTGGTCTGTAACAACCTAGTAAAAAGACTCTTGGTGTAACCAGGTGATAATACGGTCAAAGCGGAAGCAAGGTATGGAAGCACGTTGGACCCTTATCTTTTTAATTTTTAGAATATTTCTAGATATTTGATGCTCATAGTCTTATAAGAGAATCATTTAAAAAATGTTTAAGCTTATTAAAAACGATCTTATTGTTAATTTTTAATAGTTGTCATGATTTTTATATTTCCTAAGTTCCTACTAGATATAGTGCTATTTTTATGTTAACAGATTTTGTCATATTCTGATATACTTATTCACAATGTTAGATAACATAATTTGGATATATGGTTAATAAAACTAATAACTTCAGAAAATTTAGAAACTTTTTTAAATACACTTAAAAGAAAACCTACTTGAACTAATAATTTTAAATAGTGAAAATACTTCGTTCGCTATTACCCAAAATGGTAATGGAGCCACACAGATTTTCTTCGCGGGGGATGTTGGCTCGGATGTTTTAAATGATTTTAACTTAGATAACTTGGTGTTTCTTATTCTAAATACTATTACAAATGACATTACGATGCTTAGATTGAATGGTTTTACTGAAAATAAATTTACCGACTCAGATGAAGAATATATTTCTGATGAAGACTCTAGTTTTGATTAATATGAATGGAAAAATTCTGATTTTACATATGATCATATTGATTGGAATTATAATTCTTCTTAATGAAAAATATTAGTTTTACTAAACGAAAAGAAAATGACAATTCATAAAAAATAGATAAAGATTTAATAGAAATACAAAATAACTACTATATTTTTATGGAGATAAGATAATCTTTAAGTTAGATTAAATTTTAGAATTGTTAGAGGCTACTTGCCCGAGTAAAAAGTGTAAGGAAGATATAAACTTAGATCAAAATAGGTTGCATGAGTTCTTAATTCAACTTATACACAATATGAACATTCCTAAAAGCTATAAAAATAATTAAAAATGTATTCTAGTTGTAAATCTTGAGTCTGAAGGCAACGTATCAACACATACAACACCAAATATAGATAATTTAGTAACTCAAATAGAAGAAATTGATATAAATGAAAATTTTATTAATTTACAACCCCATTTTAAATAAGAAAACTTTAATTTTAATGATATCACGAGCACTAGTACAAATACTAGGATTCCTATAAGAAATGAATTTCACTGACCAACACATATGTAACAGGGTAATGTTACATATGTAACATGATGTAACGTGAGATTTTGAAAAAGAAATTAAAAAAACTACTAGGCGTTTTTTGATTTTTTTTTCACTATTGAGCTTGTATTAACGTATAGAATCACTAAAAAGAATTGAAGGAAAAAAATTGTTTTGGGAGAGTTTTTACGGTTTTTCTAACTCGAAAAGGTTTTCAATATATCCATCCCCTATATATATATATATTATATAATTATATAAAATAAGAAGGGGACATGAAATGAAAAGCTCATTATGTCAAAAAAAAGTTTTTAGAACTCATTGCATATCTACTACCAGACAAATGACTAAAAAATAGATATTTGTCACCTTCATATTTTAAATCATAAAAGTCTTTCCACCAACACCATCTAACCTTGAATTAATTGTATTTTTTTTTATGATTCAGCTTGTGTAATACACAGTATTCATTCTAGTATATACTAAGATTATAATACATAATTACATATGAGGACAAAAAATAATTATAATATAATTTTAAAAGCTTAAGTAATTGAAACTTTTAAAACACGTATAATCTTTTAAAGCTAAATATGTGATAAATAGTCTTATAATGTAAAATAATCTGGAATCAATAGTGCACATGATGATCGTCGTCAAGTCATTCAAAAACCCATTTACCTAGGTAGGGTATCGTATCCACGAGGAGAATGTGGTTAGTATTATATAATTTTGTTTGATTAAGAAAAAGAAAACACAATGATTTGATTGGTGTGAACTAAACTAATGTTAACTTAATTTGCAATTAAACCAAGAAAATAAACAAAAGACACACTATAATACGAGAAAGAACAAGCAATCACATTTGGGTTTAGATTTGATAGCACACTGTATAACCTGTCTTAATGAACTACACTAGTAAGCTACATAGACATAGCCTCGTCTACCATATATGAACAAATGATGATTAAGGAATACATCATTCATGCAACTTAGATTCAACGATTCTAGACCGAATTAATAAGATAACATAAGGTACACAACGTCATACAAGGGAATAGTGCAAACTCTAGAATGAAGAACTTTGTTTTTATACGTCTAGGTTTTGCTATTCAAAAAGGGTTGGCGGCGCAGCTTGTTGCCCGCCTTCCCGGTATGACGGCTTGATGTCGTGTGTATTTCCTTTTTGTGTTGTCCGCTTTAAATATAGCCTTCTGATTTTTCCAAAAAAAAATTTATTAAGTAAGAACAAAAAAAAAAAAAAAAACCAATGAATGGGACGATGCATTGATGTGTGATCAAATAGTTTGTCCTACAAGGCTCAATACATTAAACACCTAAACACACTCAAATTATTTACTAGTAAAAATAATAAGACTACATTCAAGTCTAGTACATGTTCAAAAGTCAGATTGAATTAATGGCAACACAAACCCTAAGCTTAGGTTTTAAATTAGGAAGCAATAATATAACATGATTTCACTCTACTAACAACTACAAAGACACAGCGTTGTTTAATATATGAAATAGCGGACAACTGTGAGACTAAGGAATCTGGTCGTGTTGACTTAGTGATTCAAAGACCAGATAAGAAGTTAAGAACACATGCTAGGATGTATTACACAACTATCAGCATATAAATATAATTTAATACCACATCAGATGATTAACGATTCTAAGACCGATAGTGGACTTACGAGTACTAAATCAGAGATATACATCTTTCAAACACATCCATATATCAAACACATGAAATCAACCATAATTGTTAACATGTTTAAAAAATCAAAACATAGTTCATGTCAAGCAAAAGTGAAAATCAAATTGAACACAATTGCTAATCTAAAACCTACACCCGATTGTGATCAAGAGTAATACTTAACTAAACATAATAACAAAGAAATCAAAGATTGTCACCATAACGATTCTTCATTAAAATATTAAGTCAACTTCTTGGTGTCTCTCAAATCCGTGTAACGAAAAGAAGTCGATGTCATGTCGTTTCAACCTTGCCTTTGATTTGCTCACATCAGCCTCAAAAGGGGATTGTCGTTCGTCCCTTGCGACCCTCAAAGATAGTGGACTGACGAGTACTAAATCAGAGATATACATCTTTCAAACACATCCATATATCAAACACATGAAATCAACCATAATTGTTAACATGTTTAAATAATCAAAACATAGTTCATGTCAAGCAAAAGTGAAAATCAAATTGAACACAAATGCTAATCTAAAACCTACACCCGATTGTGATCAAGAGTAATACTTAACTAAACATAATAACAAAGAAATCAAAGATTGTCACCATAACGATTCTTCATTAAAATATTAAGTAAACTTCTTGGTGTCTCTCAAATCCGTGTATGTTGTAACGAAAAAAAGTCGATGTCATGTCGTTTCAACCTTGCCTTTGATCTGCTCACAGCAGCCTGTAAAGGAGACTGTCGTTCGTCCCTTGCGACCCTCAGAAACTGTCGAATGTATCCCCCCCCCCCTCCCCAACAAACTGATTTGTGATTGACTCCTTTTTTTTTATGTTCATGCCTCCTCTCGAGAATCCGGTATTAGCCCAATGAAGTGGGCCATGAATTCCTTTTAATTTTGAACATATCAACTCTTGGTTCGTCTTTTTTTTTTTTGAAAGCCCACTGTCAAATGTCAATAACTTCAAATCACGTGACCATCTGTTTGTCAAATTGAAATAGAAAAATAAATAATCAATAATTTAATCACCATTGGTCATTTGGCTCAATGGTATTGGTGATGAGGGGAAGACTTGGGACTGAGAGGTCACAAGTTCGATCCCTGAGCCTGACAGGTTTTCCACCCGGCCTTTAGAGGAGGTGGTTTTTCCTGGGAATTGACTCAACTGGTGTGTAAATAGTCTTAGTTGGACGTTCCAAAAAAAAAATAATTTAATCATTTAAGTTCATTAAGTATAATATGATTATTGTTTAATTATTTTCTAATATACATTTAAAAGTCATTGTTTTTTTAGTCATTATATACTAAAACCTTTAAAATATAAAAACAATGTAAAATAAGATGATTTACAAACATATCGGTGCATTTAGTAGAAAATTAGTATGTAATAAAGCGTACCTAAAATGCACGGCAACAACGTCAAAATTTGATCGACGTCGAAGTGTCGATCAAAGGTAGAGAGTTAGTGTGTTCCAAATCACCTTACTTGAATAACTAGCAAGGGTAAGTGGGTTGTCGAATCCACGAGGAGTTAGTGGTTGGCAACGAGTTCTAATTGATTGTAATTGGTAAACATAATGTAAAAACAAATATTTGATTTTTTATTGATTAATAACATGAACAATTATGAAACACAATTGAAATTTGCAGCAAAAATAAAGATGATCACACCCGGGATTGATTCAATAGGAACACATATAACTCAATGATTCTAACTTCATTACTAAGTTACATAGACATAACCTAATTCTATGTTCACAATGATAGATACTACAAGACTAAGGAATCCGACACGAAGTTACTTAACGATTTAAGACCGATGAAGGACACGTATTACGATGAAATCTAAGTAGCATCAACCAATTATACTAGCAACAACACAACACTTAAGATTAATGATGAAAACCAATGAATGTCAAGTGTCAATTGCAACCATGGATAATAAGTCTTTAATCATGAACAAACATAGAAAACACGAATCTAAACTCTAATTACCGATATATCTAGATAATCAAAGCCAAATTTATATGTGAGAAGTGTTTACATCAAGTTGAACATGTTTGCAAATATGAACCAAGTACCCGGAAGTGATCACAAGTGATTTAGCCTCTAATCATGATGATTATGGAAGGAAATTGATGCTTTTGGTAGTGATTTTGATGAATTGGGATGAATTCCACTTGTTTCTCTTCAATTCCTTCGTCCATTTTCGTCCCTAGCACTCCAAGATATGTTAGAATGAAGTTTTTCTTGAAAAAAACCTAATTTAAGTCGTGCAAACTTGCTGAAAACCGTCCAGATTCGTCAGTCTATCATAGACTACGGCAGGGACCATAGTCTACGGCACCCCCTACGGCCCACCCTTCTACGGCCCTTGAGTACTAGACTACGACGCTCCTGTTTTTGCCTCCTGACCACCATAAACTACGGTGCTAACCATAGTCTACGGCCTGTTGCTTCCAAACTTCATTATTTTGCTTCTTTTAAGCTTCCAACACGTACGGGTCTCGGTCCAAGTACTCGGAAGTCCAGAAATGCATATATTCCTTCAACATTCACCTGTAACCAAAAACATAAACAAGATAACACGTTCCACACAATATTCCGTGCTAAAAACTTCATTTTAACCATTTTTTACACAACCACCAAACCCGTACATCAACACATAAATAAAAATTATTAATTTCAATACTTTTTAATATGTTTGTGTTATTAGAATGTTGTTTATATTATATTAACTAGTCAGTGACCCGGGTAAATACCCGAGGCTATAATATATAAATAAATTATGCGAAATAAAAGATGAACCTAAATTGAAAAAATAAATTGAACTGAATAATACATGAAGCTAAAGAGCCGATAAATATTCAATAATATTAAATTTACAAGTTTAAAAAAAGATTTGAATACAATGTTTTTTGTTACATTTGTCTGGCGTTGTCTGGCGACCATCTTTATCTGAAATTAAGATTCTAAGACCATTTTTGCTTTTCACTCTTAATAGAGCAACGTACAGCTGGGCATAGAAGAATACCGGGTTCTTTAAAAACAATCAAACTCTAAACAACGATTGACCTTAGTTTTTTTTATGGTCATTGCAAAACAAAAAAAACCGAAATTAGAAATTGTCTTATTTGAAATCTGAAAGCAATCCGCTTATCTGTTGGAATCAATGAAAGTCTTGGAATAAACGTCTGATTCGTTGATCAAAACCTAAGCAATATGGGTCTAGTTTTGTTAGGTATTCTGTCACGAATCCAAAACAATTTACGAATCGAATTTTTGTTGAGAAATAAAGGAGATATGATGAATAAAAGTTGTGGTATTGTAAACAAAAATATGGATAATTCTTTCATGGAAAGAATTTAATTTAATGTAATTTTTTAATTCTAAATTATGAGAAATTGACAAGTAAGCAAATCCAATGTGGCATACCTAAAATTATGCCACATGGACTTTAAAAACTCATGTTTATTATATAGATTGATTGATGATTGATGATTGATGATTGATGATTGATTGATTGATTGATTTTGTTTGAATTTTATTTTTTATTTTAAAACAATATTATTTTTGGTTTAGAATGATTTGAAATATTAAGACATTGAGAATAGATCGCAATCATTTATTTTTATTTTAATTAGCTTGTGTGTTCTTATAATATTTATTTTTATAAGAAAGTGGTTTTTAACATAATTTTCTTTTAAATTCTGAGTCTTCTCCTATGTTATGGTTCATTTTTATGTAAAATCCTCTTGTTGTGAAGGAGGGATAATTACTCTCTAGTTACATCAATGTAAAGTTCATTTAATTATATAGGAAAATTCATTTAATTTGTCCTAGTGGTATCATATGTTGGATAAAACTTAGCATTTCAATGTGGTAAGGGTTCAAATTCCGTCTATGACAATATGATTGTGTAATTTAAGTTGTTAAAAAATGTATCAGTCATTTACTTAATAAATTAACTTCATAAAAATAAGAAGTCTATAGTAAGAAATAAACAAATTACTAAAATCAAACATATTAAAGGAAATATATTTATAATTCAAACTGTCATTTTCCAAAACTATAAAAGTTCAAAATTTAAACATTTTAAGATACGAAAAAAGTGAGTAACGACTAGAGAGACTAGAGATAGAAATACTTTGCGTGTTTGTATACTCCGAAAACTTCTAATGTGAGCCTACTTTATTAATATAGATGTTTTTTGTCTTATTTATATTAGCAATTCCTTTTAATAAATGGGATCACACCAACATGTTAAATTGCAGGTGTCATTGCTTTGATTATTAGTTAATGACTTAATGGACCTAGTATAAATAAATAAAATAAGCTGATTTTTCATGAATAAGGTACTATGTAAGCTGAAATTAATTAATATTATATGTATTTCAATTATGGATTAGGTAGTATATTAGGAGTCATGTGATTTTTATTGGGTATTTTGTTTGTTTCATTATTTGAAACTAAAAGACTCGGATGAGAAGCACCCCTCTATAAAAAGAATAAAAAATAAAATAAAAAGAATAAAATCATTGCATGGGAAAGCATATACTTTTATTGAGATTGTGACATGAGACCACACACAAAACAGAGCTCTCTGTTACCCAAAATCTTCTCATATAAAACACCTTGAAAGCAGAAAGCTTATGCTCCAAGCACAACTTATTATAATTTATATTTATTTATTTGTTTATTTACAAAATGTCTTGAAGAGGGTACCTTGCACTTTTTTTAATTTATATAAATACAAAAAATTATCTGCACCAAAGAAGCAAAGCATCTCTTGTTGTTGCAAACCACCTCTTGTGACTTGTGAGTATCTCAACTTTCCTTTGCTTGCAATTAACAACTTCCAATCTTTTCATCCTCTTTCAATAGTCTTCTCATATTTAATCTATATCTTTTACTGGAAATTCAAATCTAAAGTTTGGAATCTTGTGTAATGCTTCATGATTTCTGCCATTAATGAAGCTCAAAATGCATGGGGATGTGCTTTTTGGTCTTTCTTGGAACCCCTGCATTGCTATATATCACATGATCATCATCATCTCCTTTCATGAACTTAATCTTTGCTAAAGTTTTCACTTTCCCATAAATTAATCCACCTGAAATTTCAAGAATATCCATACATCTATCTCAATCCCTGTTTCTTTTGTCTAGGGTTTAACCACTTACATATTCATAGCTTTGTAACATCATTCTTAGAACACATTTTTGGTCACAAAAATGGATTTTTTGACAGGAGGGTCAAAGAACACGTGGCAGCCTGTGATGGGGCCTGATACAACCACCTCAAGTTACTGGTTGAACTGGAGAGTGTTTTTATCTTGTGTATGGATTTTGGCAGCAATGGGTATGGCTTCATATCTTATAACAAAATATGAAGGACCCTTAAATAGAAAATCAAGAAACAGAGAAAATGATGATGAGGATTATGGTGGGGTGTTGTATGATGATGAAGTTTGGATGCCATGTTTGAAAGGAATACATCCAGCTTGGTTGATGAGTTACAGAATATTTGCTTTTTGTGTGCTATTGACTCTAATTGTCTTAAATGCCATTGTTGATGGAGGTAGCATATTTTACTACTACACACAGTAAGTCTTTCTTCTTTCTCTTCAATGATTTCACCATGAAATCAATCTTGAATTTCCACTTGATTTTCAAGAATCTTTTTTGGGTATTAGATTCTTGCTCTATCCCAGAAAGTTAAAAGGTCCCCTCAATTCACCAATTTACCCATCTCACAATTGTAAATTTCTATTTCTTTGTGTAAAAGAATCTTTTTCAGGACTGTTTTTTTGCTTTTAACCCACTTGAAGGCCACAACAATTGGCTTAATTTCACCTTTTAAATCCTACGGTGTTCAAATTGTTATTATTTATCTAAATTTGATAACTTTTTGAAAGTTTAATAATCAGAATGGCTTTATTTGATCAGAAGCGAAACGAAAGGAAGAGTCAAGAGGGTTCATTGCTCCTGATCACCAAAATTTGTTAACTTTAATACATTAAAGCTGAGTTCTTTAAGAAAACTATGAGTTGGACCCTTAGTTGTAGTCGTTATCTTGTAATGACTCCATGACTAAAGGGTTATGGTTTTCATAATAGTCCAATTCTTCAATTTCATGCATTTTTTTATTATTTGTTTTCTACCATCCTGATGATGAAATCTCACTTGGTGTTCTTATGGGTGGTAATTACAGGTGGACGTTTACATTGATTACTATATATTTTGGGGTATGTTTCATCACCATAATCTTATTCTTACACACCCTTTTTCTTTAACTATCTTTATTAAAGCTGTTATCTTTTTAATTGTGTTCTATTTCTTGATTTTATGTTCTTGGTGTCTTTCTTGGCACAGATTGGATCTTTGTTGTCAATTTACGGATGCTACCAATACCACAACAAAGTTGGTGGTGACAGTAGTGATAAGTTAGATGAAGAACAAGCTCAAATTAGCAATTTGCCCAATACTACAAAATACATGGGCCACAAGGATCATAACCACCCTCGCAAAGTCGCTGGCTTTTGGGGCTACATTTTCCAGATTATGTTTCAGGTAAACTCCCAAAAACAGTAATAAAAAGGTTATCATAAAAGAATATATCCATGATCATATTTGGTTTTTCAGATGCAGGCAGGTGCAGTTGTGCTTACAGACTGTGTTTTCTGGTTTATCATAGTTCCATTTCTTGCCATCAAAGATTATGATTTGAATTTTGTAAGTATGACAAACCTTTGTTCAATTCGATTAAACAACGTTAACTTTCATTCTTTTGTTTATTTTTTAAAACATTTTGTCGGGCGTTATATGGTGCAGCTTATTATAAATATGCACTCGATCAACGCTGTGTTTTTAATCGGTGACACTGCCTTAAATAGCTTGGTAAGTTTTTTTTGTATTTTTAACATATAACGAGACCACTTATCTCCAATCACGACACTTAAATATATGACATTTTCAGCGATTCCCATGGTTTCGAATTGCATACTTTGTCCTCTGGACATGTGTTTTCGTCGTTTTCCAGTGGATCATTCATGCGTGCATAGCACTTTGGTAAATTTTCAGTCTCCTTATTTCTCTATGTATACAACACATAAGATTAGCATCATTAACACACATGTGTGATCATAATCTTAACAGGTGGGCTTATCCTTTTCTTGATCTATCATCCCCATTCTCTCCATTATGGTATGTTGTTTTACAAGAACACACAGTACAGGTGTTGTGTGTGTTTTCATCAAAAAGTTGCTAGCTTCTAAATGTTTGACATACATGTTTGCAGGTACTTATCAGTAGGAATGCTGCACATACCATGTTATGGAATTTTTGTTCTAGTTATAAAACTGAAGCATTTTCTCTTGTCAAAATGGTTCCCTGATTCTAACCGATATGTTTTATAAGTCGCAAAGCGGGTTTACATAGATTGCCATCTTCTTGCTAAAAAAGGGAAGCCAAACATTCAATTTTCTTATGAGATTGATAAAGTGTTAGAATGTTAATAGCATTCCTAGAAAATATGGAATATAATTGTTTACTGTAATTATATGTTGTATACAAGCTTATAGTGGTATAAAAGGCGTGTTTTCTTCTTCTTCTTCTTCTTTTTTTGTTGTTATACATTTATACTTACTATCTTACGGTTTATAACGTGTGTATTTAGCGTTCAAGCTAAACGAGGAGAATAAATACCTCAATTTGATCGGCCAAAGGGTCAACGTAACGTATACCCCTAAAGTTCCACCCATAAAAAATGCATTATAGTGGCATATACATAAACACTAACACATGCAAAAAGTTAACTAAGAACCCCATGATTCACTTTTTGATCAATTTCATTGTAAAAACATGGGTTGTTCTTAGTCAAAAAGATTGATGGAGAATTGGGAACTTTATACTTTTGTGATACATCTATTTCTGAACCAAGAACCCTACCATTTTAGAACTTTTGAAAGAATAATACATTTCAACTTGATCATCATTGTTTCATAAGTTGGATTGCTAAAAGATAATGGCACATACTATTTCAACCAAATTGCACATTACTATCAAAAAGTCAATAAGCAATATGTGAACAAGATAGGGTTCTATTTCAAGAGTGCTAAAGCCAATCATAAAATTAATGGACTTCAAAACTGAAATAGAATATCCTGGATCTCAATATGTGTACCAGATTAGCATATTTTCGTACAAGTTTAGCAACCACCTTTCAACATTGATCATATTTACAGCCTAATTAAGCACCAAAGTATCATTATCAAAGCTTATTAATGATGCATAAATCACTTATTTGACCCAAAAATGGCTTCAAAATCTTTATACATCCCTCTCTGTTTCGAATTTGAATCCACCAATGACGCCTGCGAAGAACTCCCGCTTCTCTTCCCACTCCAAAACCCGCTCCATTTCTTCCCACTACTCGACGGGTCAGTCGTAGTTCCAGTCGGAGTTCCGCCGTTTTCTCTGCTAAAACTGGACTTAGCCAAATCTCTCAGTTGGTTCATCCATGGCCGCTCCACCACCACCTGGGTACCGTCAAACCTCCGCCCTTTTAGCGGGAACTGACTCTCAATGTTTTTCATCAACTTTATGGGGACAAAAAGCAGAAGAATCCCCCATGATGCTATTTTCAAACCCATGCAGAAAGACTTGTTATCCGGGTCAAGCTGTTTAATCTGGCAAATCAAAGAGTTCCATTCGTTCAAGATTTGAGCAACGAATGAGAATAAAAACAAGCAAAGCATCGCGATCCCGATCTTGGTCTGATCATGGGCAGAGAGATCCTTTCTCAAAAGCACCAAACAAATTGCAAAAATCGCAACTTGGCTCGAAACAGAAATGATCTCCACCAACTGAACCTTTTTCTTGATGAACGGTTTCTTGAGGACTATGAAAAACAGTTGAAATGAAGTTACACATAGCAACATTTTCGCTGGTGTTTCCGAATACTCTTTTCTTGAAAATACACCCACCAAGATTCCTAAAGCAACCCTTTTGATGGACTCGAGGAAAATGTAATAGATCCTTAAAATCCCGAATACTCTTTGAACAAAAGGTGCTTCTGAATCTTCATTTTCGTCATCGGATGCGATTATGCTGCTTCTGGTTGTGTTGTAACCCAATCCTCCAGCAATCTGGGAGAGCATGTATTTTGGTGGGCCTCTTAGGTCCTCAAATAGTGGGCCTAAAATGGTTAGCCATTTGGAGTTTGAGGTGTTGATCCATGTCCATTGGCCTCGTTTTCCAGGGCCCAAAGTTACCTTAACCAGTGCTTGATACCAATGCATTTGTTGATCCTCATGATGAATTTCTTTGTATTGAAGTAGCTTACCGAGTGATATCCCGACCGAAAGGAACATGAACAGTGCCAGTATTAGGAAAAACACGGTTCCTAGTATAAGACTACCAACCGCGATCCTTGCAGCAGACCCGCCTGAAAAAACCAACATAAAGGTTTGACTTTTGAGGTCAAACAGACCAATCTTTGGAAACGAAAATCGGTTTGAAATCCATCAATTCAGAAATTATTACGAGCTTTTTTTACAGAAAGAAGCAAAAGCAAACAGGTTGAAAAGCTCCCATGGTGAGGTAGTGAGAAAATACATATAAATTTTGGATTTGAAAGGTGACAGGTTTGACCTAAAAAGTCAAAGTAGAAATTTACCTTTGAGCAAAGATGCTGAGGCTGCAGAAACACATGGAACTGCAAGAATTACCAGAAAGATTTCAAATCTTGGGAAAATGACAGAGACGTAACTGTTTTCTTTCTCTTTTTTCTTTCTAAGTTTCAGTATAATGAGGAATAAGATATGCAGAACAATCAAGCTGCCGCTCATGACCGCCAGCCAGAACATGCTCCGTTTGAAATCCGTCCACCTGAACAAATAATCCAAGTTCAGTTGATCTAGTCAAACCGATTCTTGTAAACAATTTATCATAACATACCCGTGTGAATCATTAGAATCTGTGATATATTCAGCCTCTGGCACTATTTGGCTCTGTGTATACAAACCACCATTAGCAACCTTGACAGAAAAGAAACAGCATCCATATATGGAAATAAGAACCAGCTAACCTCAAAAAATGATTTATACTCCATTGCAGTGAGTGGCAAACCATAAACCACGTCAAGATTGGTGGCTTCAATTCTCAAACTTTGAACTCTAGGATCTTCAGTTCTGGAACCATATGAATGTGGATTCATAGGCCAAATGGGCTTCACGTAACTACCACGTTCCCATGGGAGTTTAAAATATGGGATACTCCATCTTAAACCCTTAACAAATTCACTATACTCTACGGGTAGAGGAACCGCTAACCATCCAGATAACGCAAAGATTTGAATGTGGCATATAATTCGCTGATTTTATGAAGCAAACAAAACAGTTAGGATTCTTTCTTGGAAGTGAAAGCGTGCGGGAGTTGAGTAAGTGAGTAACCAACTTACAAACAGAATTCTTGCTGGACTTGAAGTTAACAACGGGGATGGGGCTGCAAATGCTCCGTAATTCTGAAGGGAAGCGGTGGAAGCAGTGAGGACGGTTGCAACGATTGCAGTTAACACGAAAGCAGCGGTTGCAGAGGTGGAAAGCGCCAAGGATGCAGCCGGTACAGAATCTGTAACATGTGTATCAGTCCCGTAGATTCGTGTGTGTAGCTATATTCCTATATCAAGATTCAAAAACGAATACTTACAATGATAAAAGCGTAAGATATTCGATGCTAGATTCTTGTTCCCGGCTACGTCTGTAGTTACGTTTTCAGGGACATTCACAAGCACCCATTCTTCAGTTGGTTGAACCTTGATTCTGTAGACACTCTTACTTATTTCATAAAACCTGCACAAAATCATGTGCATTTGATTCAGAAGTCACAAAAATCATATAATCAATTTCAAAACTTAAATGTAGGCAGTAGGCTCACTCTTGCATATGTCCTCCAGAAATAGATAAATGAGACGAATTAAATTCGAAAACAGGCTTCACGAACTTTATCGTCACAGGGACAAGCTTCTCTTGAGTCCTCATATGGCTCGTCGTGCTTAATCTAACGTAAGGCCGATGAGTATCTACACATGTTTCCAACAGAATCTCAGATAGTCAGATATATCCAACTAAACAAGTTACTGTATTTTAAATTGAAATTCTCGGATGTACCAAAAAGAAATGTAACTGGTGCAACAGTTGAAACCGGGGTGCCTTGTCTGGTTAAGAGTGATCCTGAATCGAGCCCTGCGGTGACAATGGCAGTATCGGGAATATCTACAAACTGAAACCCGAATCTTCGGTTTCCAAGGCTATCGTTATTGCTGGTGGCTAAAACAAGTGATCCTTGACTCACCTTGAGTGATTTCAAGACTTCAGTTGATGTGTTCACTATAGGTTGAGTAAAATATAGATACAATTTCAAGTTCTTGTATTTGTTGGTCACTTGAACCGATCTAAAATTATTATCAAGTTGAAGTAGTCTTTCGCGTATATGAGTCCTCAGGTCAACATCTACATTTCTTCTATCTGTAAAATCAGTCAACAAGTGAGTACAGTTGACTTTTTTAGTCAAACTACTTAACTTTTACATACAAAGCTACTATCATTGTGCTAATAATCTGAGCTCAAATGTATACAAATCAATGTATATTATCCGGTTTTTCATGGAATTCAAGTATCCGAAACAATTTTGGATTTTCAAATCACTCTTTTTGACCTTAAGGAAATAGTCTCACCAAAATGAACCCAGATTCTGGAACCCGAGCTTCGTGTAAACTGATTCCCAGCAGCATCTCTACAAATACCTTTGTCTGGTACTAGCACCACTCTTCCATACTCGACATCTGTAGACAAATTCACTGAGATAGAATATACAAGATTCGGCTTGATGGTTTTGAGCGTTTTTGGAATAACTTGGCCTTGACCATAAACAAGAAGCTGCAAGTGATAAAAACTTGATTTACTTAGATAAAAAGTTATATAACCTATAGATACAAAAACATATACCTACTTACGCTGCAGTCATTTGCAGATAAACACCCAAAACCACCACCGGGGCCGCTGCAGGGTTCACTAAAAGAAATATACACAGAAACAGTGGAGGCATTTGTAAAGGAAGTTGATGCTGTAACATATGCTGTTGGGGCAACAGTATCTGCAGGGTCAACGAGTAGTGTTTTGTAAAACTTTTTTATATGATTAATTGATTACAATTTACTAAACTAAACTAATATGAGGAAGGAGAGTTAAGTACCAATGGTCCAGTTATAGGTAGCACAACGGGTCAGATGAGACCCGTTGCTGCTGCACGCTTCAAACGTATGGTTCCCGTCTCGCAATTTGGTGTAAGAAATTTTTCCGGATGAACAGTTTGATGGCATGAGATCATCCAACTGCATTCAGACATAAGAATATATTTATTTTGTCATGTAAAAATAGATTGGAGTTCAAACAGGTTATTCTTTAACATGTAAAGTTAACTACTTTTTATTTGACTTGATAAAGTACAATTTTACTTGCATGACTAAACATAAACTTCTTAGTCCGAGGGTCATGATAATATTAATATTTTTTTTTTATCTCCGCCTACTACAACTAGGCATCCAACTCATAATTTTACTCAAAAATCAAAAGTAAAAACCTGATTCTGCAGAATGATTCCCTCAATTTTAAAGCTACAACTTTTGACTTTATTAGTCAAAAGGGCTCAGCAAGAATCCGAATTGACACGGATTAGATTTCAATCAATTGCATG
The DNA here is from genome assembly GCA_039602395.1 of Deinandra increscens subsp. villosa. NCBI lineage: Eukaryota > Viridiplantae > Streptophyta > Magnoliopsida > Asterales > Asteraceae > Deinandra > Deinandra increscens. The sequence goes on along the minus strand of JBCNJP010000015.1, from coordinate 4,683,518 downwards.
TTTGGCAAAAAGATTTAAGACAGAACTAAAAAGTTGAACTGACCCAATTCCCTGGCCATGCAACAGATGCAAGAACACCTTTGCATGGGTTACAAGTAAACCCGCTAAACCCGAAAGGTCGGGTCGGGTCAAACTGGGTTCGGGTCAAAACGGTTAGAACTAACTAAAATTAGATTGAGATGAGTTGTTTTAGAAAGAAAAAAATATCAAAATGGGTCATGATTGCTGCTATAATTACAAGATTTGTGATTCTAGAGGCTTCAAACTTCAAAGTAAGATGCCAGTTTTCCTGAATTGGGTCATAGACATTTTGGGTTTAAATTTAATCTTCAAGATAACTAACTGCATGCGAGTTTCATCATCAAAGTTAGAATCTTTTTCCATATTTAGTTCAAGAAAATGAAGAAATAGAACAGAGACGAGTAAAAAAAAAAAGAAAGACAAACCTTGCAGGTGGAGGTACAATTGGTGCAAGAAAAGTCAGCATTACCAACTTGGAAAGCAAATGTAGGCGAGTGGAGATTGGAGATGGGTTCAGGTTTCTTACTTAAACTGACATAAATTTCTGAGCTTACACTCTTTGCTTCCACACACAACAATCCAACAACGGATACCCAAATAACAACCCATGAAAAGTTGGTTAGACCCGTTTTCTTTGTTCGGGTCGGAGGCTGGAATTTGAGAAGAACAGCCATCAGAGAGGTGGTGAGTGGTTGGTAATACGCAGATGCATGGCTCTAGTGTGTGTGGATGAAGAAAGATTGGGAATCGAAGGTTTTGTGGAGAAGAAAACACGTGAAACTGACACTCCCAGCTCAATTCAGAGAGAGAGAAACAGGACTTATGATTCGGCCATCAATGTGGGGATAAATATGACCACAAGTCACAAGTTAATACAAGAATAGACACATTAGTAATGTAAAACCATACAAGAAAATACCATAGGTTTGAAAGACCATTCATGATTCATCCACTTGTTAGAGAGTTTGTTAACGAGACAACACTCCTGTATTAGCATATTATACGGGCCATTTATACGGTAAAAGACTTTGTTAGTGGTCATATTAGTCATTTTTATACCGGTGAAATATATTATACGTTGTTTTTTCGTCTTTCTTATGACCCGTTTGATTTTTTTGGCGATGTTATTGATGCTTGTTTAGCTAGACTTTCTAGTATAACTATGTGGTTTTATATTATCTTTTTTTTTTCTAAAAGAGAAACCAGCTAGTGTCTAGTGCAACGCTTTATATTGAAATTCGTTTAATAACAAAACAGATATCACAAAATATTGTGCAAGTGTATAATTTGGATTTCAGGACATAAAATAAACACAAGGAGGGATTCTATTAAATATTACTTGGCACACATGTTGGTTGAGGAGACAAAATGGAAGACATAACATGCCTAGACAGCAAAATGTAGCAAGGACGGACCAATTATCATTATATTTTTTCAAGAAGCTGTATGTTTATTAAATATTTTGAGTTTTTTTACTCGAAAACAAAAATATATGTTTAGTTCAAACTTAATAAGATAGTTATAAAAGAATAAATCCATGATTGTAATTAAGATATAAACGAATCAAGTTGTATGCGAGCTACTTAACGTAGGCTTTCTAAAAGCTCGATTTAAGCGGGCCTTAAACAAAACTTAAACCGAGCTCAAGCTAAAATTGATATTTATTAAATAAGCAAGTATAAAATTTAGGGATTTAAGGGTCAGGTCAATTCAGTGTCATTGTCAAATGTCAACATGAAGTTTTGCTCAAAATCCTTCATGGTCGCCAAGGTGGCTATTAGCATAATATCTTCAGTATATATTTTTAGTGAATCATAGAGGCTACAAACAAACAATTGAAGCTTATGGTTTCTCCTAGTTTTTTTTTTCACACTTAGAACTAAAGATGTTTTAGATTGATCCTTTTAAACCTTTTTTTTTTGGGTAGTATTTTCCATCTGTTTATGCTTGGCAACCATCCTTGATGGAATATCTCTCTTGTGTGTATGTATGTGGACCAGGAGTGAGGTGGGGGTGGGGTGCAAGACTCCCAAGGGAAGTGATAATGTTTATGAGGCCAAAATAGAAAGATCAAGCAATCATACTCAAAACTATTGCAAACTGACAACTTGCCAAAATGACAAAACAATATGTCAGAGGCCCTACATCATTTACTCATCAGGAGAGCAGTAACTTCTATTTCTTTAAGGGTGGGTGGTATGGGGGGTATTTTTTTTCGGTAAAGGCATTTCGGCAAGGGGGGATTTTCGGCAACCATTTGGCAACCATACCATCCCATTTGGCAAGGGATTTTCGGCAAAAAAAATTGAAGAAATCGGCAACTACTTGCCGAACAATGCCGAGAGGAACGTTGGGCTTTTGCCCGTTATTTTCGAACGTTGGCTACTAGCCAACGGCTAGTAGCATTTACTTTTTTTTTTTTTTCTTCCTCCTATATAAACCCTAAAAACCTTAAACTTTTTACATCACACTTCATTTCTCTTCTACTTTTCTAAACCAAACCCAATGGATCCTAGGAAAAAGAATGCCTCCACATCCGCCCCGAAGAAATTTCGACCCAAAGTCCGGTCGAATACCGGACAAAGTTCGACAAACCGAAACCAACAACCTTTCTACGTACCGTCTCCACCTATAATTTCTCAACCCCAACCCGTTTATTACCCACCACAACAACAATCTTTTAATGATCTACTACGATTCGGACATCCCGACTACTTCCAACAATACGCTTCATCGGCCCAACAATCATATCAAAATACTCAATTCAGAGAAAGTAGGTGACCAACAAAGGTTTTCATCTTTTTGGCAAAGAATTGTGGACCATTTTAACGGTTTAATTGGTCGTGAAACAAATCGAAACGTTCATCAAATTGCCACAAAATGGAAGAATTTGAACAAGAAGTTGATGAACTTTGGAGGTCTCATTGCTCAATTTGTAAGTTTTTATTTTTAATAGTTAATTTTTTTTTTTAATTTATATTATTTTTAACTTGTTTCTTTTATATAATTTTTAGGAACATGCAAGGGCTAGTGGTGCGGGGGATCTTGATGTTTGGAAGTTGGCTAATACCGAGTACGAAAAGATCTATGAAAAGAAAGGTTTTACTCATGTTTCGGCTTGGGAAGTTGTAAAAGATCACCCAAAGTGGAAGGCTCCGAGGAGGAAGGTTGGTGGGGTTAGTGAGCCCAAGAGGACAAAGACCTCGGTCTCGGGTGAGTACACAACGTCAAACGAAGTCGACTCTACCCAATTGCCAAGTCGGTTGCCCGACTTAAACGAGGACTCAACGCCTCCACTTCCACAACGAAAATCTAGAACGAAGCCGGGTGAATCGTCGAAGGATGGGTCATCAAATGCTTTGGAGGTGATGAATAGGTTTGAAAGCAAATGGGAGAAAGAAAAAGAGGCGAAGGCGGCGATTCGAGAAAAAACCGCCGAGAGAAAGGCGATGATGTACGCGGCGGTGAAAGAAACGATGGAAAACGAAAAACGAGCTCGCGATCTTGAAATATTTTTAAGACCGACCGAGAACGTCCCTACGAGCTTACTACCGACCCTTCTCGCCGAGAAACGTCGAATCGCCGCTTTGCATAATTGGGAATGTGATTTTTAGATTTGGTTTTAAAATTTGTGAAAGTGGTTTTTTTTAATTTTATGTAAGTTTTTTATTTTTAATGAAAAAATTAGTTTTATGTTTTATGAAATATAATATATAAAAATTAAAATAAAAAAAATAAATAAAAAAAAACTATCCAACTTATCCCACCCAACTTATCCCACCCATACCATTCAAAAAACACAAAAGACATATACTTTTTTCTCTCTCCTGTGTCACTCTCCTATTGGCCAAAAAACTTATCCTATTTTACTCATCCTAAAAAATTTATCCTCCATACCGCCCACCCTAACTACACTTTACCTTTCTATTCTTGTTTCACTGTTCAGATATGTTTTCTTTTTCTTTCTTTTTTTCATCTTTTTTACCAAATTTACAACTACAATTTTGCAAAGAATATGAAATATAGACTTTAAATATAACTTAAGAGACTTTCTGAATGCTTCCAAAATCAATGGCAACTCCTGCTTGTAATTTTCACATGGTCCCCTATATATATATTATCACAAAACATTAGATTATAACCACAAAAAATTATAACCACTTTAGCCTCATTTAAATCCAATAATGAACCCTCAAATTTTCTCCACCCTACCTATCATTTTCAATAAGATTGTTCCTATTTAATCATGTCTATGAAAAGTATGAAGTGGCAAGTGATAACCATGAAGATGAAAATCTTGCTGAACTAAAAACATGTGAATCTTTGAGAAAGTTACCATCTTTAATGGCCAAGTGAATGTTCAAACAATCTAAAATGAGAGGTATAGATACTAATATTGATCAATACAACTAAATGTAGACTTACAAATATTAGATTATGTTACTTTCTGGTACCCAGACTCTAAGGAGTTTATCATAAAACGAGCATGTAGCAACAATAGTTTTTTCCTTTTTGTCTGGCTGGCATATACTCCCTCTATACCAATCGGCTCCATAAGCAAGTGACTCGTGTTTGTTATACGTTTCCAACACTTCGGCTTCATTCCCATTGACTTTAACGATAGCAAACCCGTTGTGCATACAAGCTGCCAAAATCAATCCAGGAACAACAGAATGGTTCTTGATTCTCCAAACTCCACCACCTAAATTAATCGATGTTTCATTTACAGGCCTCGAAATTGATCTAACATCCCACATCCTTAAATTTTCATCATAGCTACCGGTAAATAGAGTGTTAGGATCATGTGGAGATTTTGCAATACAACAAACACCCATCTGATGGGCTTTTGAATTCTGAAATGCAATTTCAGATGGACCGTTTCGTAAGTCCCAGCCCTTAAATTTGCAGTCATCTGACCCAGTGTAGACCATATGTGGTTGGTCCGGGTCGAAAGAAGTAGCCCAAACCTCAAAGTCATGGGCTTTCCATTCTTGTAGTATGGTTGGTTTAGTCTCTTCAAGAGAGATTAATGAGACTGAACCATCTGAAAGGCCCATTGAGATTGATGTAGCCTGTGGGTTCCAGTCTAAGCACAAACACATAGAAGAGCTCACTTTTTGGTTAAGTACCTCTTCAAGAGCATCCCCTACAAATTGTTATAACTGATAAGTTGAAATCATACAGATACAAATTGCCTTATTGGCATTTTCTTTTGTATATTTAACGTACCATTAGTGGAGTTTTTTAAGTGATGAACCCTCAAGAAACCGTCAGCATCTGCTTGAGCAAGCAATGGAAGTGTTGCATTGCCCCCCACTGGGTTCCATTTCATATCAAAGATACCAGCAGTTTTCAACCTATAAAACAAATCAACTCTACCGAGGTCGACATTAAAAAGAGAAATGCTTCCTGATCTACTTGGTTGATCACCCTCTTGCAGCGTGTAAGTGGAAGCGGCTAGGACGTGATGGAATGAATTGTGGGGACAAAACTCAACAACATCTGCATTTCCATCTAAGTAGCAATGTCCCACATCCATAACCTAAGTAAAATTAGAAAAAATCAGATATTCAGACATAATCATTTAGTAAACACAAGTTTTCTTTTAATATCATTTGGGGCATTTTTTCGAACGGCTTATGGGCGTGATGACAAAATCAAAAAAGATGATATAGCTATACAATATTACAGATAATAATGTCTTAGTTGGAAGATTTGAATTACAAACATGCCAAAATCGCATTGAATCAACGGAGATGCCTCAGTTGAAGAAGACGTAAAATGCAGGGTGTTGGGGGGGGGGGGGGGGGGGGGGGGGAATCCAGGGATTAACATTAAGAGAAGGGCCAACTTCATTGTAAACTAGCAACGATAAATACCGTTCAGTGGCGGATCAGGATTTTTTATAAGTGAAGGCCCCAAAAACAGGTCGGTTAAAACGGGTCAAATGGGATATCGTTGACCAAGGAGGCAAGGAATATACTAATTTATTCCAATACATAACAAGCCTATTTGTTATCAAGGAAACGCTAATCTTTTAAAAAAGGGTTCTCAAAAAGGAAGCAAACTCAGGCAGATTCTAGCTTTTGACAAAAAAAAGTGACTACTTTGAGATTATCTAATGTCTAAATAACCACATAAGTGGTTTAAGAAATTTTACACTTTTTTCTTCTAATGAGGTTAGTATCAATCACATGAAAGTCTACCCCTAGAAAGGGGTACACAAATCTAAAGATTCAATGCTCGAACATGAGTACCATCCATAGGAGCTAATGAAGATAAATTTTGAAGTAAGAGGTGAAAAAGGACAGCTTTTTTCTTTACATGAAAAGGGTGTAATATTATTTGTAATGCAAATGGTTCAAGATTATCAATGGGATTCAGTCTAATTCATTACTAAACAAAGGTTCATTGAAATTAAAGGAAAAAATATGGTTTTGGATTGAACCAGATGGGTACTGAACTAGATTAGACAGAAAACTTGAATTCAAAATTCAAGAATGCAACAGTGGAAGTAGAAATTACTGAAGGCAAGTTTTTAGAAACCCTAAAACATGCTACCTGCAATTTAGGTGACTCAAACCGTGAATGCGGACTGAAGTAGAAATTAGTGAAGCGAAAATCGATTCCGTGAAGGCGTCAACGGTGTTGAGTTAGGATTAATAGTTTAGGCGGATTTTTTCTGTAAATGGAAGTGCCTCCCTGCTTACTAGGGCAGATTCAAAATTAGGTGATTTGGGCAAAACGGGGCAACTGGCCCATTTAAAACAGTATAATTCATTTAGTGATTTTTTTCAAAAAACTAACACATACATAAATCATATAGACATTAGCAGCTACAAATGAATTACTATTAGCAATATTAATCATTTCACAAGAATGTATTAGGATACAGAGTCGTCATATGAATATAATCCTTTTTAGCGTCCATCTAAATTCTAGAACTATAAATATGAGTTTTTTAAATGACGTCATTGTTTTTCCGTATGATAAATACATTGTAATTTTAATTTTGATGAAAAAATAAAATTAAGTATAATCTCAGTAACTTGAATGATCGGAATAAATTTTTGAGACAACATAGGCTCTGCATATTTAAAGGAAGAAGATGGCTAGTAATTATGAATACGATTCAAAGTGCAACGCGATGAGTAGTAAATCAGCTTAATTATATATTTTATGTGAAAAATAATTCCGCTTAAATAGCATTTCCGCCCGTTCAATTAACATAACATTCCTCCGGCTCAATGGCTAATGGTTAAAATAGTGTTTGGTATGCATGAATGAATGGTGCAATGGAATGAGTCATTACGTCGGGATGAAAATAGACATGTTTGGTAGCACATTGAAATGGAATGGACCATTACATAAGGAATGTGATTCCTTCCATTTTCTGAAGATTTCTATTCCTTATGGAAGGATTGTTTTTTGCGATTCCTTCAAATAATGGAATGAATAATTTATTCAATTTGATTATTTTCTAAGAATTTTATAAAAAGAAAATTAAGAACAATTGTTAATGCAGGGTTAATGACTTAGGGAACAAGTCAACCAGAATGTAACATTTTCTATTATATATAGATCACATATTCTTAACCCTGATGACATAAGCACGTAAATCTTGTAGCCACCAAATCAGAGAAAACCCAAAAACCCTATTTCCCTCTATGCGACCAACACTATCGCCACCCACCGCCGATCATCGCCACCGTTGTTGGCGCATTGTCGTCGTTGATTGATTTTGAAACCAACTATGTGGGTTGCTCGATTATTTATTTTGATTGAACCGTTGAATCTGTGATCGGGATTTATAGTGGATCAGTTCGTTGCATTCATCGTGCTACTTCTCGATATTCGTTAAGGTTACTTTCTAAACACCCTATGATTGTTATACTTTATTTGAATCGTTTGTAATTGGATCGCTGGACGGGATACATGTTCGTTTTATTTAAAAGTTTTGAACTTTACGCTTTCGCCATTTGATTAAAGTGTTCTAATCAATTATCTAATATATATATACATATATATATGAGATTTTATTAAATTTTAAATTATAATGAAACGACCACCTGATTCCCAACATAACAGACTCAAGAATCGAAGAACTATAAGAGGGCATTAAAGAATTTAAGGAATAATCTTGGTAAAATAAGCAGTTCAGATGCATTGACTGACAATCAATTAGAACATTTCAGTCGAAAATCAAGTGATGGCCAACAAAATGAAGAAAAATTAACTCACCGGTTCAAACGTTGGAGGACAGTGGCAATCTCCAGGTAATCAAATGAGTATATATGAATGATACATGCACGACGCTATATTGGCTTTGTCCCTATAGCCCCAGCAGTTGAAACTATTAAAGGATTGCTACATTTATGGTAGTGAGTCCGTAAGGTATGGTTGCCATATACTCGTTCAAATGAAATCGATTTACTGACCTACTACGTATATTCAAAGGATAAAACACGGGTAAAGGCAAAACATATGACTTGTACTCACAAATTCTGAAAAAAACTTTAATTTGTGCTACAACAACTTGTATATTAGGCATACGAATATGCGATGTAAGTTACAAAATGTATCGATAGTAATAAGAAAGTTTATTGAATTAATTGGAAAATGAAAAAGAAAAAGCTAACCATTAACCTTTTTTTCACTACAAAAGTAAGTATTTATATTTCTATAAAAATCTTTTTACATAATTATGTCTAAAATTTAATAATTAATAATTTTGTTTGCCCACAAAAGCACATGAAAAGCGATGGCATGGATGTTGTAGTTTTATCATATATTTTTAATGATAATTGACATATTTTAATTATATCTTTCAAATATATTTTTGTTTGAAAAATTGGATTTTAATAATACGAATTATCACTCATTGGCCGATAATAATACGAATTATCATCTTGGCACACAATAATACCAATTAACCATTCCGGTCTCTAGAATGATACACCGTTAGTTTTTCATTAACATCGTTAGTCTCTTACTGACGTGGAACCCTCCAAACCAAGCCACGTCAGCAAACTACTAGGCCACGTCAGGTTCCACGTCAGCAAGAGATTAACACCGTTAGTGAAAAACTAACGGTGTATCATTCTAGAGACCAGAATGGTTAATTGGTATTATTGTGTGCCAAGGTGATAATTCGTATTATTATCGGCCAATGAGTGATAATTCGTATTATTAAAATCCAATTTTCCTTTTTGTTTTACATATCTATTACATGTATATAAACCGACCCGATTAAAACCTAACCAGATCATAAAAATAAAAAGTTTACACTTAACAACAAACAAACGTAAAACTTCCTGGCCCCATGCTCTCACCTTTCACAAATTGCTGCATCGACTAGAAAAGCAAAAAGTTATTTCTTTTACCCCAAAAGAGATTATTTATTTATTTTAGAGTAACTTACGGATTTCGTCCCTGTGGTTTGCCGAAATTTCATCCATCGTTCTAAGTTCTAAAAAATTACGAATTTCATCCTCAACGTTTGCCAAACGTTGCGGATTTCGTCCTTACAGCTAACATCCGTTAAAAAAATCAGTTAAAAATTTTAAATTGACACTTTTACCTTTCTTCTTCCTCATCTTCCGCACAACCCACCACCACCGTATGCCTCCACCACCATGGCCACGACCACCACCACCACCATGGCCTCAGCCACCATCACCACCATCATCTTTCTAAACCTCCCACAACCCACAACCACCGAACACCGACCTCACCGCCACCCAGATTCATGAAGTTCTCAAACCCAGATCTTACTATGGGAGGCATTCTGTCAAGGTTTTGAAACAGAATCAAAGGTTTTGAATATGGAGAATATGTCTTAAGTGGAGTATTATTTTCTGTTATTACACACTCTTCAAAAAAGTGGATCACACCTAAATAACCTCCGTAGTTGGTAGCAGATGTTCGACTTAGTTGGATATACATTGTCATTAGTACGAGAGATAATTAACATGAGTACAACCCAGAAGCCAAGGAAGTGAGGAGATGAGTGAAAAAGTTCTCAAACCCACCGCCTCCGACCAGATTCATCATCTTCCTAAACCTCCCACCACCCACTACCCACAAACCCACCGCCTCCGACGCTGCACCACCCTCTCACCACCGTCGCTGCACCACCATCACCAACAAAGAGAAATGGCGGCTATAGTCGGGAGAACGAGAACACACTAAACACCTATCAAGGAGCCGGTTTGGAGCAGCGGTGTTGGCCGGAAACCACCCGGTCACATGTGTTTGGAGATTTGGAGCAGCGGTGTTGGTTTGGAGCAGCGGTGTTGGCCAGAAACCACCCAAGAGTCGGTTTTACGGGTAGTTTTTGGGGTTGGCGAAGGCTGTGTTGCTGCTTCATCGGAAGGGGTGGGTTTTAATGGGACGCGGCGTCAATTAAGAAGAAGCCGACGACATGAGTGTTTTAGTTTAGGTTTTTTTTTTTTTTTTTTTTTTAATATTTGTTTTTCTTTATTATTTTTAATTTGTGTAAAAAGAAGAGTATAATGGTCATTTAACATATACTTAACAAAAAAATTTAACGGAATGTCAGGGACGAAATCCGCAACGTTTTGACAAATGTTAAAGATGAAATCCATAATTTTTAAAAACTTAGGATGATATATGAAATTTCGACAAACCATAAGAACAAAATTCGTAATTTACTCTTTATTTTATTTGAATTTTGAGTGTCACTATCCCGTTCGGTGAGGGCGTGAGGGTACGTTTATCAATACGTGTACCTATCATCAGCGTTACAAGTAACTCTTCGAAGCTGGATCCGTAAAATTTTTATGTCTTGTGTGTGTGTGTGCCTACTGCCTACATCATATTTGCTTTTTAAAACAATCCTCCTGCTACCTCTTCAAAACCCCCATCCGCCCCCTCTCCACCGCCGTCGCCGTCGTCGTCTGCCGGCCGGTGGACACCGCATCTACTGAAATCGACAATCCAGCACTGCTATCGCCGGTCTAGCATCGTTTTCTTTCCACCGAAAGCCTTCGAAAAGAAGAATTTTAGATTCTCTGTGAATTGAACGCGAAAGTCGAAACCCTACCTTTTGCTTGTGATCTCCTTAAGCGCGCTTACATCAATCAACACAGTAACTAACATACCGGTACTTATTTTCTTCTTCATCTGTATCTGCATGTGACGTAACCTTCAGTTTTGTTTTCCTTATTTTTTTTCTTCAAGTTAGGGTTTCGAAGCGATAAATCGGGTTTAACTTAAACGGCTGGAGTGATATCTGTTTGTATAGTACAGGCTGTTGCTCCGTTTCTGAAAATGTACCTCGTGTTTTGATGTTAAACGGAAAATGTTAGCTCCACCATTATTGGAATTAGTTAGACAGATTATGTCAGCACTTGTTTGATTATGCAATTTTCTATGTTTTCTGTTATAAGGATGGTTTCTTCACTTTGTTGCATGCATTAGTTGACTGTTGCTACCTGCTACCTTTTAGTTTGGGGTTTTTCTTCTCGATCCATTGAAAACTCAGTTCATTAAGTGGAAAGTTTTCTAGATCCAGTCTGCAGTCTTTAATAGTTTAATGGCGTATTAGTGTATTAGTATGCACCAATGTACACACTTGAATTTGCCTAATTGCAGAAAAATGCTTGTTTATATAGTAGCAATGCATATTCTAAGATTCAATTCAGGGTCTCCGAGCTTTATGATTGAATTGAAAGCATGCTCCAAGATTCAGTAATCCTTATTGTTTATTTCATGTTTATTATGTCTTTTTCGATTATCATGCGTTACTTTTTTGGAGCATTCGTATATGGTCACAGTTGGTAAATACTAAGACACATTCCTGATTCATTTGCAGTGAATGAAATAGTCTGGATGGACATTTCTGAGTTTTTTAGTGATTATGTTCAAGATGAAGAGGATACACCAGTTGTTAAGCTGGAAACAAATCCAGGTGAGGCTCCACCCCTACAAAAACAGCACAATAATGAAGAAAACAGGAGCTCTACAGGCACTAGTGTGTTGGACCAAGAACAGTCACCAGTAGATGATACAAATCTTTGTTCCACATCAGCAGTTTGTGCTGCACCACTTTGTAAGCAATTCTGGAAAGCAGGGGCCTACAACGACGATCTTACTCCAAAGTCCACAACTAAATGTATTACCTATTTTCATACTTTTATACTATTTAGCTTATCTTTATATATTTTCCCATTTTAATCATTTGTATTGCATGTGATAGCGGGTTCTAGTTATCTACACATACACCCGAAATTCCTTCATTCGAATGCCACTTCTCACAAATGGGCATTTGGTGGTATGTTGAGCTTATTACAATCTTTGTTTTATTTAATTGCAAGCTTTCACATGCCCAATGAATTCTGTTAATTTGCATCTGCAGCTATTGCTGAGCTTATTGACAATGCTGTGGATGAGGTAATGAGCTTTATATCTATTATCAGTATTTTGATTTATATTATGATGATACTTGATTCTATTTTTCGGTATGCTTTCTATCTTGTAGATTGAAAAGGGCGCCACATATGTAATTATAGACAAAGCTATTAACCCAAGAAGTGGAGGTACAGCATTGCTAATTCAAGGTAAAATAGTTTTTAGATGATTTTTTTTCCGTTTTTTTTTACAGTTGTCTATTTGGTAATATTCTTTTGATGTAGCTAGAGTGCTAGACTAATTTTTGTTTGACTGAATTTAGATGATGGGGGTGGGATGGATCCGGAAGCAATGCGCCATTGTTTGAGTTTTGGGTTTTCAGATAAGAAGTCAAAATTTGCAATCGGGAAGTGTATGTTTTCTTGTTATTTAACTTTATTGTTATTTCATTGTTTGTTTTGTCCTTTCATTTTGATTGGTTGACTTGTAGACTCGTTCAGATGGAAATGGTTTTAAGACCAGCACAATGAGGCTTGGAGCAGATGTGATAGTTTTCAGTCGTTACTTAACTGACAGGTTGTCGTTTTTTTTACTTTGTCAGCATCATTAGATCTTTAATATATTTATGTGGATTAAAGTTGTCTTCTGGTGCTTTGTTTTTTTTTAATGAACAGCACATTGACCCAAAGTATTGGACTTTTATCATATACATTTTTAACCCGAGCAGGCTATGACAGGATAGTAGTCCCCATGGTGCGAATTTATTTTAGTTGGGTTTACTGTAGCTTAGAAAGATACTTTACTGATAAGATGTAAATATTTATTATTGTAATAATATGCAGGTTCACTACCAGTTCAACTTTATGACGGGAAATTTTGATCCACTACATTCACAAAGTAACGAAAACCCTAATTCAAACCTATCTGTTATTTTAAAATGGTCCCCATATTCAACAGAAGAAGAGCTACTGAACCAAGTAAGTCTGATTTACATTTAGAGTCAATTTTACTGTTGGGAAATTATTATTTAAATTAAATAACAAGATATTTATGTTTAGTTTGGAGATGTTGGTTCTCATGGCACAAAAGTCATCATATACAATTTATGGCTTGATGATGATGGTAACATGGAGCTTGATTTTGAGTTAGATCCTGAGGTTTTAATTCTATTCCTTCTCCATTCTCCCACATTTATTCATATGTTCGTGTGTGTATTTATGTACGCATATGATTGAATGATTTGATTCAGGACATATTCGGCTCAACCTTTTCGGGGCCTAAAGCGTATCTTAATAATAAGTTATCATCACAATTGAATTCTAAATAACTTCATTGTATAACATGAATATAAATGCAAAATTTTTAAATCAATAAATGGTGGTTGTAATTTTTGGAGGCCCATAAAACTTTAAATACACAGATTGAAGAAGTGAAGCCAAGTCTCCTTTACCCCTTAAAGCCAAACCCTAACCCCTAATTTTTTGGGGGCCCAAAGCGAGAGCTTTTCTTCTAAAACAGTAGACACCCTTGATTCAGGATATCTGTATTACATGGGATGGAAAAAGTAAAGCAAAAGAAGGTTCTCGTATGGCTGCAACTGGTCAGCATATTGCTAATCGACTTCGTTATTCTCTCCGTGTAAGTTTTTCTATTAATAGTTGTATCATTTTTGTTCTACTGATAATTACATTTTTTTAACTCCTTTTCTATATTTTGATCCTGTTTCAGTCATACCTATCCGTTTTGTACTTAAAATTACCGGATCATTTTGCAATGATGTTGCGGGGGCACATCGTTCTCTATCATAATATTGCTAATGACTTGAAGCACACAGAATTTATCATGTATAAACCTCAGAGTGATGGAATAGCCGAGGTTATATTATATTAATATATACTTCAATATTTATTATTTTATTTCATTTTAACATGTACTAATATTTACACTTGGTTGAATTCGATGATAAATTCAGGGTACAGTGTTTACAACGATAGGTTTTGATAAGGAGGCTCCAAATGTTAGCGTGCATGGATTTAATATCTACCACAAGAACCGTTTGATACTGGTGATTGACTCTCACGCCTTTTCAGACTTTATTTAAATATACTGAAATTTTTAAGGAGCCTTTTTTGTTCATAGTTTTTGTGAATTTGATGTGCTTTTTTTTTGGGTCAGCCTTTTCAACCTGTTGTACTTTTTGCTGATAGCCGAGGCAGAGGTGTTATTGGTAAGATTTTGTGGTATTTTTTTTTCCAAATAGATTGTGTTTATAGTTCCATATTTAACAATTTTAAGGGTTTCTTGTAGGTGTTCTGGAAGCAAATTTTATTGAACCAACACACAATAAACAAGATTTTGAGAAAACCTCACTTTTTCAAAAACTTGTGACCCGTTTGAAAGAAATGACATGGGAATACTGGTAAGTGATTTCTTGATTATAAAATAGTATATGTGTTACCCTTTTAAAAAGTTTCTTGATTCTAAAGCAGCACTTTAAAACTTCAGGGATTATCATTGTGGGCTGATTGGATATCAAATCAAGAAAAAAGCCCGCCCCCCATCAAATACCCCAGGCTCATCTAATTTCATTCATCAGCACATTGAAGATCGGTCTATTTCTAGGAAAGCTTCTTCTGGCGGTGGGCCTGCTAAGAGGGAACCGTTTATAGCTACTTTAAACAGCAAGGCTGCTCTTTATTCTAGTTCCTCGTTTTTAAAACCAGTCGAATTAA
Organism: Deinandra increscens subsp. villosa; assembly: GCA_039602395.1. Lineage (NCBI taxonomy): Eukaryota > Viridiplantae > Streptophyta > Magnoliopsida > Asterales > Asteraceae > Deinandra > Deinandra increscens. Next base: position 4,668,393 of record JBCNJP010000015.1, on the reverse strand, counting down.
AACAAAGCTGTCCGCCAGGTTTTAAAGAAGGTAAGCAGTGAATAGATATAGATCCTTGGAACAAAACCAGTTTTGTTTGTTGATTTTATTTCATATGTGTGCTTCGTTAAGGTTTTAAAGGGTCAAATCTGAAACGGAAGTTGACAGAAGAGCCTCAGAATTTTCAGTCAGAGTTGGTTAATGTCGGCTCTAATCTGGTACTATAATATTTCTAGATTTTTATGCTAAAGTTCGACATTTATTTATATGTTTTATATTATCATGTGATTATGTATGTGTAGACTAATTTGGGAAACAATGGAGGAGCGATAAAGGTGATAGACGAAAACAATAAGCTCAAAGCCCAGTGAGTATCCTTTATATTCTTCCACTTATGATTATTTGGCAATATGTTTCACATTTCTTCAGAAATCATGTTGATCCTTTGAGTATTTTCTAGTTGCAAATGACAGAATCCTGATGTGTTTCATCGTTCTTTTTTTTCAGATGCTTGGAGCTTGAGAAGGCAGAAGAAGAGCTCACACGCAAGGTAAACATTATCCCACAATTTTGAATATAAATGCATAAAGGTGGCAATTTTGACTGTTTTGATGATATAATGGGTTGATTCAGGTTGTGTATTAACTAACTGTTCAAATAGGTGATATCATAGAAAGTTCTTAAATAGGAAACGGCTTGAAAATTTATTGTAACTTGTAGGAATGTAGTTTTTGCAAGCGAGTATAATACGTTAATACTTTTGTAGTCTTATTCATTTGATGCCCACAAACCGCTCAAGAGACCCTACATCTTTCTTTAATGTAGATCATCATTATGATAAACTTAATAGTTCTTTCCGTTATAAATCGTTTCACTTTGAGCGGGCTAGGTTACCCTCTTTTGACTGGTTATCTGTTCTCTTGTGTTGACTGGGGATTCCAGCAATGTTTGACTTGTAACTGATAAAATCATGAGTATTTTGATTGATGGTTCATGTATGACAGGTGGCACAGCTGAAAAGCGAACTGGGATGTGCCAAATCAGAGTATGCTCGAATTTTGGCTGAATTGCAGGAACTGGAGACCGTGAAGGATGAAAACTAACTACCCCTGTATCTCTAACTAGATGTTTTTAGGAGTAACAATGTGTTTGTTTTTTTATTTCTAATCAGGCATTTAGTTTAGGAAATTCCTTGGTTACAAAATTCCTAAATTTTGTGGATTGCCTTCAATCTGTAACTTTTGATGTTTGTAAGACCAAACAAACGTAAGTTAACCATGATTGATATCTGGTATTTCTGAATTTTGATTGGTTTCACATTCATTTTGACTGTTTTTTGTAAGGATATAATGTCATGCTACTGTGTGGTTTACTTTTTAATAATATTATAAATAACTGTTATAAAAATTAGGTTGCACCGTAGGTTATGAGTAGAAATACATGCTCTTGAGTATTGATGCCTGTATCATGTTGAAGTGGTCTGAACATGGGCAATCTTGTAAAACTGGGTTTGCCCTTGTATCATCAAAAAGATATTGATGCAGGTGCTATTTACTGTAGAAGATCTTTGAAAAAGATGGGGCCAACGTATATTTATAAATAGTGGTGAACGAGTTACGAGTTTGTTGATTGATGCAGTAGTTAGTTTTTTAGTTGAAAGCCAATCTAAAAAGAGAAATATATATTTAGTACTTTATAGTAGGAGCATATAATAGGGCATGTTCATTACATATAACTAATTATTATAAGTAGAAATTTACAAAGCGTACGCTATATTTGTAAGTAGCTCTTGCATAAATGCGGTTGGAGGACGGCCAAAAACAATGAAGAAACTGGAGAGTTGTGGGGGGGGGGGGGGTGGAAGATGGGATTGACGCTTGGTGGGTTGCGGGAACCCCATACCTTATCGCTGGGTCCATATGGGACGAGTGGTGTGTGGTGAGCAAGATTGTAAAAAACGCTGAGCGGTAGCTTGGCGATCGACTGGGGTTAAGGGATTAATTGGTGATTAATCAAAGATTTATCTGCATTAATCGTCTTGACATGATTAATCGGTAATCGGTTAAAGACCGTTAAATGATTAGTCGGCAATTAATCAGAAGGATGGCGTGCGTTTTGAGGCAACTTTCACGTTCATGATGCCTTCCATCAAAAATATATTCTATTTTATTTTGAGCCTTTATGATAAGTTTACATCCTCTTCTGATTAAATAATGGAAATCTGAACCGTATATGTATTCGAAGAAACCGATTCATATTGTAAATCCGGATTATTGTTAGGTTTCTAACAATATTCGAATTGTGAATTCGGTTTATGGTTCGTTTAACTGATACACATTTTTTATTTGGTTTATTCGGTTATCCGTTTAAACCGTATAAGATTTTAAACATTTAGCCCATTCCCGACCCATAAGTTCAATATATTTTTTTATTCACATGTTTTAGAAAAACCCCAAGATGAAAGTTTCGGTTTACAAATATGCTAATTTTTCAATCCAAATAAACTGAACCGAATAAATCGTAAACCAAACCCATAAACACCTCTAATGTTTACAAACGTTTACGGTTCTTCTAATTTTAAATAAAATTAACTATATATCGAATAAATTTAAATAAAATCACATTAAAAACTGTAAATCTAGAGTGTAAAATAAATATAAATATAAAAATAGTCTCAAGCGTGAAATGGCAACAAGTTGTGGATCTGAAAATGATATAATATAGTACGGTCAGGCCATGCAAGTTGCACCACCCTGCCTGCCCGGTGCCCTAAACCCTACCATAAATAGCAACGCCCATCCACCGCTTTCCTTACACCACCAGCCTCCATCTTCATCTTCCCCACTCTCTATTATCTCAACTTTGTTAACTGAGAACTGCTGCTTAATTCTTCTTCTATTTCTTTCTTTCTTCTTTTTTAGCAAGCAAATAAGTGTATCTTTCATCCATTGCTTTCAAGTTAATACCTTTCTGTATATAGAAAGGTACAACTAGATCTGCATAGGGTACAAAGCTAGCTTTAATCTGTTTGTTGTTTGTTTTGTTTCTGCAAAAAACTTCCATCCGCATGCGACGTGTAGTGGGCACTGCGGCCATATAATTGCGGATATTATTGCTATTTAAATGCTTATAATAATTATTATTATAGGTGTTTATTGGCCGTTTTTAAGATAGATGGATGCCTTTTCCTTCGCATCTATTATTTTCTTTATTTTAACGGCCCACATTTATTTTTTTCATTCCTATCCATTTTTTTTTTCAAATAGTTTTATAGATCCGTCTATATACAAAAGTTATTGAATTAACGAATTAGATTAAATACTGCTATAGATAAATATATTATTGGATTAATTCGATTACCTTTTCAATATATTTATAGGATTATTTTTATTTCATCCAATCTTGGGTAAAACAACAGAAAAAAAATCACCCTGACAGTCAAGGAAGGCGGGCAACAAGCTGCGCCGCCAAACCCTTTTGAATAGCAAAACTCTGAATAGGATTTAAAAAGAAGAAGCTATTTT
>JBCNJP010000015.1:4617418-4664390 GCA_039602395.1 Deinandra increscens subsp. villosa | reverse complement strand
AAAAAGACTTATGTTGTTGTTGGGAGATCGGAGGTTGAGTACGGCGAAGGTGTTGTCAAGGAATCTATTATCGAATATGAGCGGTTGTACATAATGCCGTTTATTAAGTTAGACCTTTGGAAGTATGTGCATGAATTTTACGGGTAGTTTTTTATTTATTATTTTGTCCTTTTTATTAAATTATGTAATTGCTTTTTTATTTAATGAAATTATCTTTTAGTTTATTTGTTTATTTTTAATTACAATTTGTTAATTTAAATTGAAAATAATATTGTATAATGATTGCAAATATGGGTTATGAAGGGTTATGACTACACAACTTTTTCTCATAATCCTCCTTGCTGACTAGACCAATGTTCTAAAAATCGGTTTTTTAGTTGAACCGGAAAATCTTCCGGGACCGGTTCGACCGGTCGGACCGGTTAGACCGGGTGGTTGAACCGGTTAGGGGATTTATATATATATTTTTTTATAAAAATACTAATAAACTTGTACACCCCAACAAAAGTAGTTAAAATACAATTATAAGTTTTAAACTTTTAAAAATAATAAAAAAAACTAAAAAAAATAAAAAAAAAATAAAAAAAATCAGAAAACCGGTTGAACCGGAAAAAAACGGACAAAACCGGAAAACCGGCCGGTCTAACCCGGTCCGGTTAAACCCATAAAACCGGATGTTAAAAAACCGGCTAGGTGGCCGGGTGACGGTTGAACCGGTCGGTTCGAACCGGTTTTTAAAAACTTGGACTAGACTGGCACGTGGCAGAATTTGCCCATGTGAGGGTGGTTATATCTACGCATAGCCTAAAGCCTACCCTTAGGCGTTTTTTAACACGTGGTGGCCTAATCAACAAGGGGCTTTACAGCCTTAAGATGTGTAGTGGATAAAGCCTCATAACGCCCTTCTAATTACTACCCATTTATATTAGTTTATATTTTTTTTGAAAACTTCTAACAATAAAAAAAAAATGATTAAGAAAATTAACCAATAAAAAAAGGAGTGACCGGCGCTATAGATGCATGTAACGCAGAAAGCAATTTTTTTACCCATAGCGCTCATAGGGCGGTGTTGGGACGCTATGTGGGCGATATCCCGAGCATTTCACGCCCACTACACATGGCTCAAGTATCAAGACAGTAAGACACACATAAAAGTTAAGACAAATCTATAATTCTACGTGAAATCCCTAATATTTTTCTCACGTCTTTAAAAACGCATATCACTGATTTTGTCCTTATAGATGTGCAAATCTATGGAAGAATGCGATGAGCAACATTGCTGTCAATGTCCTCGGACAACTACTTAGATTGTTTGTTAGACTACCTCGCCTTCAATATAGTAATTTGGCGTCCTCATCAAAGTTGGCAAAACTGACGTTAAAGTATAGATACTCAATTTTAGACTAACTTGTGTATACGCCTTTACACTCTAAAGTCGTATGCCATTCTTCTAGCCTCTCATTACCAAAAACACAATAGATATCATTGGTAACATTGATACGCACTAAGTCTCTGATATATAAATCTAACAATCCAGGGGCGGACCCACATAGAGCCCAGGGGTAGCGCCCGCTACCCCTGAACTTTTACCCCGACGTGCAAATTTTTTTTTTTATAGGTTTTCGGTTTTTCGCGACCCCTGAAACGAATTTTTCGCGACCCCTGGAAGAAATTTTATGGCTTTTACTTAAAATTATGATCAAAAGTCTCTTAAAAATATGATTAAAAGCCCGTTAACTACCTAAAAAAATTTTTCGGGGGCGCTGCCCCCGAACCCCCGTTAGTCCCCGCTACCCCTGATATTCTTTCCTGGATCCGCCACTGACAATCTCCCACTTACACATACACAAGATTTTATATGCATTAATATAAACAATTTAACAAGTCTAGCAATGCTGGAGTGATATAAAATCTAAGTCATCCACCACAGCCAAGTGTGACAAATATATCCACTACAGAAACATCACGCTCCCGATTCCATCGTCACAGTTCAACTTTTTTTTTAATAGATTTGCAAACAAAACAATACTATTTATAAACTAAACCCACCATATATATATATTTTTTGGAACGGCGACTTCATGTATACTAAGCTACCGCACCCTTTCAATAGAGGAGTCTCATACCCCACTGAGGTCCGACGAGTGTGTCTTAACCGTGTCCCTGCTGACGTCTTAGCCGGGGCTTCAGTGTTTCCCCGGGAAACCATACCGCCGGCTGCCACTTGACAGTCGTTATGCCACCACAAGAGCGGAACTCTTTGGCGTAACACACAATGGGAAGAAAACCCGGGTAAGGCCTATCTCAAATCTTTCATTGCCAAGTTCTCTCAAATGTGACATAAGTGAGGATTGAACTTGAGTTTCTTGTGGAGAACCCAAGTCCCCATGTATTACAAATTAATTTGATAAATTTCAGCTGTATAAAAAATTTCATTTACTTGTATAGATTTTCAAGGTTTAGCATAGATAGTGTCATTTTTCAAATTTGGTTGTGAAAGTGAAACTTTTTAGGTTGAGATTACAAGAAATGGGAATATAAGCATGCAATTTGCCCATGCAACTTTAAGATTCATATCCATTGTTGCTGAATTTGGATACATTTTTGTGTCGATCGAAAGACAACCTTCAAATCAAATCCAAAAGCAAAAGATTATACACACCAATAAATTCAAAGCTTCAAACTATTATACCCAAATTAAAAAAAAAAAATCAAAACTAAAAAACTAAACCAAAGATCTCATGGAGTTTTCTCTACTCATGCTATGGTGAAAAATGCAGCTCGTCATCGAAACATCTTTCCTCGAATGCGAACATTGCAGCAACCTCATCTTGTTCAAATCCCAGTACTCATCACTTCTAATCACCCCCCGATCTCCATACACCCATTTTTCATCCTGCTTTCCCGCCATTTCACCCACCCCACCCCCACTTTCAGCGTCTGAAATCGACGCCTGCTTCCATTTACACCATATCCGGAGCATCAGATAAAGAAGGTACAAACATATAACCGTCGCCGTGAAAACAATCGCCACCACAATTCCCGCCGCCGCGGTGTCCGATAACTGCTTTTTCCGTTCTCCGTTTGGTTCCGAACAGGGTTTTAACGGTGCGCCGCACAGGTTGTCGTTTTCCGTAAACGAATTCTGTTTGAATCTTGAAAATGTTGAAGGGATTTCTCCCTGGAGGTGGTTGTTTGAGAGGTTAAGCGCGTGGAGACTGGTTAATCTTCCCAGTGATTCCGGAACGCTTCCATGGAGTTCGTTGGATGAAAGATTCAGTCTTTCTAATTTCACGAGATTCGATAACGAAAATGGGATCTCACCGGTGAGATTATTCTTGCTTATATCCAGAATCACTTGTAGTTCAGTTAGAGTGCCTAATTCCGGTGGTATGGGACCGGTGAATCTGTTTTCAGACAGTCTTAACTCGAAAAGTTTTTTACACCCACCAAGTGTTCGAGGAATTGCCCCAGAGAGATTATTTCTTTGAAGTTTCAACACGTTTAGACATGTGAGATTCCCAATCTCCTCCGGGATTCCACCTGATAGCCTGTTCTGATTAACAGAAAGCTTTAACAATCTTGAGCAGTTTCCCACCTCTTTCGGCAATGGTCCGCTGAAATTGTTGTGGGAAAGATCCAACTCTCCGAGTTCTTTCAACGTTCCTAACCATGGTGGAACCGTTCCGGAAAGCTGGTTATTGCTGACTAGAAAATGACTGATCTTGTTACAGTTTGAGAGCTCCAGTGGAAGCTCTCCTGTGAAACCATTAGATGAAAAATCAAGAAAGTTGAGGTTGGTGAGTTGGCCAAATTGCAAAGGAATGGTGCCATTTAGATGATTATGACCCAGCCGGATACGCATAAGATTCTTTGACATGGCTAGTTCAGAAGGAATAGGACCTGAAAAACTGTTATTAGTGACGTCTAACAAAGACAGCAAATTCGAACCCAAAAGAGGGTAGATTGAGCCATAGAATTTGTTGTTTGAAATGTTGATAATTGTGAGGTTTTTCAGCAGGAATAAAGATTCTGGAAGGGGGCCTTCAAAGGAGTTGTTATAAAGACTAAGAAGTGTAAGCTCAGAAAGATATCCAAATGTCTTTGAGAGTGATCCCGAAAGGTGGTTATCACCTAAAGATAATGTCTGCAGCCTTTTGCAGTATCCTAAACTTAAAGGAACTGGACCTGATAAATCGTTTTGCCTCAGCTGAAGAAACACCAGATTCTTGAGCTTCCCAATTGTTGCAGGAATCAATCCTGTAAAATGATTCCCGAAGAAATCGATTTCGCTTAAGCTCGAGCAGTTTGTCAACTCGAGTGGTATGTTTCCAGACATCTGATTATCGTACAGATACAGTATGCTTAACTTCTGTAACTTTCCGATTTCAGTTGGGATTTCACCTGTGATCATGTTGTCAAACAGGTAAAGACTTACCAAATTACTCAAATTTCCTATTTCAGGAGGTAAACCACCTGAAAAACTGTTGTTATTCAGCAAAAGATCAGTGAGGTTCTTCAGATTTTCAATCTCAGATGGCAGTTGGTTCTCGAATTCGTTATTAGAAAAGTCTAATACTTCGAGTGAAGGACAGTTTAGCAATCCCAAAGGGAAGCTGCCGGAAAGACGGTTTCCTGAGAGGAAAACATGACGTAACTTTGAGTATCTGGAACAAAGTTGGTCGGGAAAGCCGCCAGTGAAAGAATTATCCGACAAAACTAAAGTTTCAAGATCATTGTTTCCATTGAAATTGAAACTGGTTATGTTTCCTGAAAGATTGTTTCTTGAAAGATCAAGATTCTGGAGTTTGGGCAGTTGGATTACATCTAATGGGATTTCACCGGTTAACCGATTGCCCAAAAGATTCAAGTATTTCAACCTTGAAAGCTGGGAGAACTCGGATGGAATCGTTCCAGAGAGGGTGTTATTCGCTAAATTCAAGATTTCGAGGAACTGAAGTTTCCCTAATGAAGAAGGGAGTTCACCTTCCAGCTTGTTGTTTGATGCTGCAAAATCTTGGAGTTCTTCACAGCTGGTGATTTCTTGCGGAATGGTTCCGGTAAGACTGTTGACTTGTAAATTGAGAGAATTTAGATGCTTCAGTTTGCCGATTTCAGATGGAATTGTTCCATTAAATTGACAGTAAGCAAGTCCTAATACTCTTAACTCAGTTAACTCTCCAATGGTTTTGATGATTTCTCCTGTTAACATATTATCTCCAATTCGAAGAACTTGCAGGTTTTTCAAGAAACGAAACTCCACCGGAATGAAACCCATGAGATAATTTGAGAACAAAAGGAGTTCTTGAAGATCTTCAAGATTCCCTAGCTCAGGGGGAATCATTCCCGTGAGTGAGTTCATTGAAAGATCGAGTTTTTGAAGTGAAACAATGTGTGCAATATCAGGAGAAATTGACCCGGAGAGACCTGAGTTAGAAAGATTTATACCCACCACACGCGTTTGATCTTTCGAGCATTCCAAGCCATTCCATGTGCATATATTTGATCTTGGAGACCAATTGCTAAAGACACCCATTGGATCATTGAATTCTGATTGAATTTTGAGTAGCCAGAATGAATCATTTGAAATAGCTCCAAGTGAAGCTTCTAGAAAATAATTGAGGAGTATGAACAGAAAAATTGCATTCTGCATTTGACCCATTGGAGAAAATTAATAAGGAAAGATCATTCCTGAAAACCAGAAATAAAAGGTGATGAAATCTTGGTGAAAGATGAAGGTGAAGAAGAAAGGATAATCGGTTCAGAAAGACATGCTGATATGGGACAGATCAATGTTCATGTTAGTATGTTACACAAAGTTGTTGATGATTATGATTTATGCCTGAAAAGTGTGTGTCCCTTTTAACTTCAAAAACTATTTATAAGCCTATGTTTGTTTCATTTTGCTTATTAGTCTAATCAATCTTTTGACAACAAGTCAACAACTTAATGATCACAATTTGACCAAGTATTAGTGAATTAGAGTTAGTTGTGGGACATGTTATTGGTTTTAGTAATAATATATTAAAAAATGTAATTGTAGAACACCAGAACCAACATGAACTTATAGATTTTAAATAGTATCATGCTAACCAAAAAGATCGGCTAAAAGATGATTTCGACCTTAGTCCTCTACTAGAGAGACTTGAACGTTTACTACTTCGCCACCGTTTAATGGTTAACCTAGACCAATTTGGTTTTTTAAACAATGGACTTATTGCTTTTACTATTTACATAAGTTAAAGTATTATTTGATGGTTAAAGGTTAAATCAATATCAATCAAACAAGTTTATATGGAAGGAAATAGAAGAAGAAGATAAGATTGTGATGGTTGACAAGGAAAAAGAGAATTGGGGGCAGACCCACTTGCTCTTGATGGATTGGACCATTAGTTGTTGCAAGTTTCAATTTATATTCAATAAAAAAAACCTTGGAGAATCTTAACATACATCACAAAAATGTGATTAGGTTGGCTCCTTTGTAAAGATATGAAGTCAAAGATCCCTCATATTAGTCAACTTGATTGGTATTAACCCACTTTCTCTTCATGAAAAATGAAACACTTATGTCTAAGAGATCAATCTGAATCTATGTTTAACATGTAAAAGTTTCCATAAAAAAATCTGATTTACCACCAAACTTTTCAGAACATAAAAGTTTGATAGGATCATCATATGAGCAACTCACTCAATGAGCTTTACCTCTAATAAGATATTACCATAGGGACTTTTTTTGGAATATTTTTGGGGTCTTATGTTTTAAGGTTGTGGTTGTACTATAGTAAATGTTTCTATTGCTTTGGATTCAACAGCTACCTATCTAAAAAAGTTGACATTATTTGAAGGATTAAACCATAGGAATCATTGAATCTGTCTTTACCTTTGGGAAGATTTGTGAAGTTAATGTTGCCTGAAGAACCTAAGATGCCTTACACGACAAGTAATCAGGTTTTCGGGATTAGCCCCTAGACAAGCTTCTTTCACTATAATCTCAAATCACTCCACCTAATCCTCACCTAATACTAACAAATTACAAACAACCACATGGGAGTTTTAGACTGATAGAAATGTCTCTCAATCCTCAACCATTTGCCTTATTTAATGTCAAGAATCATGCTTGAGTTGCACATTGTGCATTTATAGTTGTACTTGTGCTATTACTTTTAGTAGAATGAAGAAGGATTCCCTTGTGAGATTGGAACCAAATCAAGAAGTGACAAAAGAGTTGGCTTGATATTTGGTACATTAGTTTTTTCCCCGGTTTTCAATTTGTGTGTGTAGTGGTTGGCTAGGGAAGCTTTATGTCTTCCATTATCACCTTTCCTCAGTGTTTGTGTAATAAAAATAGATGCAGCCACTTTGGACTTATGTCCCATGAACTTTTGTCCCATAAAATATCCCATTAATGCACACTAGATTTGCTTGCTTGGAAGATCATTGGACCATCCATCATCCTTGAGTGCCTATGTACTCATCTCTTTAGCAATCTTGATTTACATGTGATTTTTAATCATTTTCGCAACGAAAAAGAATTACAAACTTAATAGTTAGTCATCATATTTCGTTTTCATGTTCCACTTGTTCACACAGTTACTCAACAAGATAAGGATGTCTCGTGAAACAAATGAAACAAAATTGTCACGTCACAACGTTCTTATCATAAAGAATAACCGCAAAGTTTTTCCTACCTAATCTTGAAGAAATTCTTCTCCCTATAACATAGTGTATAAACAAAGAGAATGGCACCAAAAGATGATACCTAATATGAAGATATGGAATGATACTATAGGATGGTTGGATTATAGTAATAATACTCATTTCAAAACGAAGAAAAAATAAATAATTATAATAGACAAGGGATAAAATCCAAGGTAGAAGGTAGTACATATATGAATATTTAATAATTGTAATCATAGAATAATCATTTAGAGGGGAAATCAAGTGCTAAAAGGACATTATTTTAGTGCATTCTCTAATTCTTTAACTTTTATGGAGGAAAGTCAATTAGCAAAGAAGATGACACAAAAGTTAGGATGGTCCATGGCCTTGAAGATTAAGAACAATCCAATAGTAGTTATTGACTAGATTATTTTAATTAAGTGATAACAATCAATTATTGTGAGTCTTTTTATTATTATTTTTTTTCTAAATAAGCAACATATAAGTTATAAAAATAACTATTAACATATAAGTTATCATGATTTTATCCTAGAAAATCTAAAAATTGCTATTGAAAAAAAGAATATAACATGCAGTCTTTAATGTAGTTCGAACTGTTAATAATAGAGTTGAATTAGTAACAACTTAATCTAATCGTTAAATAAAGAGATATTATTCTATTCTCGTATAAGTTCTTTCTAGACTGAGCGTTGTTGCGAACAAAAACTTGCTCGCACGAGACCCGTCAGCATTCGTGTCCGCAGGTCGCGCGGACATCACATTATTTTCAAGGGATTTCAACTAAATCTGATGTGATGAATCACTTAAGGAAAATCTAACATTAGAACTTAATATGTGATAAAGGTTTGCATATATAAACTAACCTTTTTTTTGTTCCCACACCAATGTGAGACAAGTTAAATGAAAAAAAAAATTAGAATCAGATATCTCATTCAGAGATCCAACCAAACATGTCCTATCACTTACTGGTTCAGAATCTCTTATTCATCCAGACACTTATTCATTCAGCACCTAATGAAACAAATTCAACGAAACAGCCCCTAAGTCCCATAGTTTACGATCAGTCATCCTAATTACTTTTCAACTCCCACCTATACCTTTAAGATGCATTCAGTATATCAAAGAAACATGCATAGATTGTGATAATTTGAAGTATCTAACTTGAGGGTGATTTTGATGTTCCCTGCCATGTAGAGTCGATGAAAAACATATATTATCTGATGTGATGAATCACTTAAGGAAAATCGGTTGAAAAATGAATTTAGAACCTAGAAAATCAAGCCTTCTTTAAAACCCATAATCGGGTTCACTGATTCTCAAATTACAATCCAATTACGGAACATAATGTTAGATTTGGTGTAAGATTCGGGTGTAAAATCAAAATCAACTTATTCGGTTCGGATTTGGTATTCAGGTCCAGTTAAAAACACAGTTGAAAACATCACTACAGCAACCCTGTATTCCTGTAACAGCATCTGCGGTAAGTTGTTGATGAAGAATGTTAGTCAGCAACTGTAGCAAAGTGTTGTTGTTGATTGGTGAACTTGGTGTTGATGATGGTGCAAAACATGAACAAGAGACACACATCGCACACAAAGACCTGAAATAGAAAAAAACAAAAGAATCTACATGGTTTGGTCTAGACTAACCTACGTTTACGGTCATAAGTAGCGAGTCTACTTTATTTCTTTCGGTGCTAATGAACATTACAATTAAATAGAGTACAGCCGGTTGTCCTTTGTCTAATCAAATTCCACAAACCCTAACATATTCTTGAATGAGTTCCATAATATAACCTAATTGACGTGAAATAGAGATTACTGTTATATATCTATACTTATTTATCATGAAATTATTATTAACTAAGAATGAAGATTATACAATTTATTAATTTGCTTTGTTAATAGATTAATTAGAAGATTCGACCCAGGAATGGTACAAGGTGATGAAAATCCAACCAGCAGGAGCGCATTATCTGCATTCTTTGCCTTTTGCAATGTGCTAACTTCAATTCATCAGCAAATTCTATCAAAGACTTGAGAGAAAGCACGAACTAGGTTCAAGATCATTGTCTGATCTGTTCAAAATGTCATTTAAGAAAGAGTGTGCTAATTTCCTCCATTTTCAAGTTCCTCATAAACCATTAATAACACGCTTTATGTTGGTGATTATATGACCCAGGGGAAGATTTGTGGACCTTAGGAGCTGCATTTCATCAAGGGAAAGACTTATTGCTCAGTGACACTTCTAAAGCTAGTTTAACTTTTACTTATAATTTAAAAGGGTGACATTTTCAACCTATTTCCTTGTTGTGGTTCTTATTTCCCTCTACCTGTTGTGTACCACTATCAGATTAAGCTCCCCATGTTAGGAAAAGAATGACATCTTTGCCATTTTACATGGATCCCAAACATCGGCCCGCCTAGATTCACGGCTTGTGACACTTGATTCATTCATGTACTTATTACTTGTAATTTCTAAAACAGACTATCTATCGGTTCGTTTTCTTATAACTTGTGAGCAATGGTGAAGCACTGAAGCTTTTGTATCGTATTTCCTAATCCCTAGTGATAGTATTAGACCTAGCAAAATGGACGGGTGGGGTGGTAATGTGTAAGAACTGTACTTCGAGTCGGGTCAAAATGAGTGGGATCATGTTACATCGACTAAAAACACCTTTCTCCAATAATTTATACAACTTTATAAATAACAAGTATGTAAGATATAGTTACAAAAATCACATTATTTCAATAGTAATAAACAAGGCAATTTAGAAGGTTGTGTAAAAATACACTATGGATGGAAGTATTAAATCAAAGCATATTGTACATAAGATTGGTATTAACTTTTAAGTAGTAACTTTGCATCAGGTAATATAACTATCAGTCCACCAACTGAGTTCATATTATTCCACCATAATTACAAACAGAAGACACAAATTACAGTCAAGTGGTTCAAAGTTCTAACCTTGGTATAGATAACGAAGGGTGTAAGCTGACACGAGAGCCGGCTGGTCGAAAATCTTGGCAAACCCAAGCCCATAGTCAACCGAATCTCAGTATGCAGCCACCTTAGTAGACTCGCAGCCATCGACATCCACCCAAACCTCATTCACTCTCCCAAAGAACTTCAGTGGGGAATTATATTCTGCAATTGAGTATGCAAAGTTACTAGACGATGAAACAGAGTACCGAGACCTGCTCAAGCTGGCGGCAAGCTTCTCAGCCTGTTCAACCGTGTTCTTATCTCTCGCGAAACCCGAGAACTGGCGGACCGCTTTGCAAGTGGTGGTCCATGAATCAGGTGTAAGGTTGAGTTCAGGAAGAGGAAGTGGAGGTGTGGCTTGAAATTTGTTAGGTAAGTAGAAATAAACAAAATATGCTGATGAACCTAGAGGACCTGCTCCGTTGATAATGCTTGTTAAAACCGGTACAGTCATTGGTACACGAGAATTGTTCAGATTTGCACCTTCGATGTACTGGAACAATCTGTAATCGTTAGAACAAAATCAGATCGGAGGAGCATGGAATTTCGATTTCTTATAGAGTTATAATCGAATTGATCCTAGGGTTTTGGGGGAATTCGAAACCCTTGGTGAAGTTGATGGTTCAAAACACGAATAATAATCGTATTCCAGGGATCATAAAATGGAAGAGTGAGCAAATTGAAGTGGTAATTCTGTATGAAATTATGAAGGGAGAGAAGGGGAGACCTGTGGAAGCCATCGTTGGTTGCTTTTCGGAAGGAAATCTCTTTGACGGGAGCGGTCATCCAGACTGATTCGTTGTATAATCTGATCTCGAATTCTGATTCGGAGTGAATCAAGGTGTATGGTGGTGATTCGTAGGCGTTACTAAACCCTAAAATGCAGATGATGGTGATGATGATTGCTAAGATGGTCAAATTCCTCGTGGCCATTGTTCTCTCAAAGAGGTCAGTCAGGTCAGTAAGTTTATTATGCTTGGAAAAATTACAACCAGGGTGATGGAAGAAAAAAATAAGATGATTTCAAGGGGTATCACACCACTTTATTATATTGTATATATATTTTATGTAACTTCGTAGTTAGTCAAGGGTGCGTTGTGTAATTACTTTGTATATATATAGGGTTGTATTTTAGTGAATAATACAAGAATCATTCACAATCAAACATGGTATCATAGCCATAAAGAAAAATCCCTAATTTTCTTTCTTTCCATCGATCCTACGGGACTTCTTTTTTTTTCTGTTTTTCGGCCGGCCCTAACCCTCCGCCACCACGTCGACCGGCGACGATTCTCCTGTCACCCCTGCCATCTCCGATCAGCGACACCCCCTCGCTACCGCTACTACCGATCCCATGGCTGACGCGCTCAAAGAACTCACCGACACGCTCAATCGTGTTTATACGGTAACGAATATACAACAAAAGGTACGTGCACTCGATGGTAAAACTATCACCTATACGCAGTGGGTGAAACTTTTTATGGTTCATGTCAAAGCCTATCAAGTATCTAACCACATAGATGGTACGGCTCCACCCGCAACCACCGACCCAACCTATAAGGTTTGGTCTGAAATTGATTCCGTGGTTCTCCAATGGATCTACGGATCCATCGATACTGATTCATTGGTCCGTGTTTTAGATACTAATGCTACTGCTCGAGCCACTTGGTTAAATTTGCAGGAAATACACCAGAATAATAAGGCCTCTCGAGCCGCCGCGTTGGAACAGGAGTTTTCTACAATCACTCTGGCGGCCTGTTCTTCAATGGATGCGTACTTTCAACGCATTCACGATTTGGCGGTTCAATTAAATGATCTCGGGCGAACCGTCGAGGAAAACCGTAAGGTGTTACAACTTGTCCGCGGGCTCCCTTCAGAATATGACACCGTTGCTAGTTTTATCAATCAGTCTAGCCCCACGTGGGATGAGGCTAGGAATATGGTGCACCTTGAAGTCCAGCGCCTCGCTGCTCGACAAAACCAATCCACCACTGCCCTTTTCTCCTCCCAAAACCAACCCATGAACCCGCCACCTCAACCCCAAAATTACCAACCTCCAACCCAAAATTACCCTCAATATTACCAACCTCCACCCCAAAATTACCCTCAATATCCTAACAACTATAATCGCATGCCTAATAGAGTGGGTAGGGGCGGTCGAAGAAACAACAGGGGAGGAGGACGTGGAGGTAACAGAAACCGTAATAGCAATTATGGCTACCCCCCCCCCCCCTAATTATTCCAATCCACCATCACAGCAGCCTTGGGCTGCCCAACCCCCACCCACGCCATACCCATCAATGCCATATTACCCACCTGGTAATTACCAGCCCAACCAAAATCCCACCCAGCCCAACCCTCCTTACACCAACCGTCCTCCCCCTATGGCCCAACAGAATGCACCACAGGCCCAACTAGCAACCAACTATGATGCCCTTAATCCAACTGATTTGGGCCAGGCATATCAGGCCCAACAGCCTTATCAGCCTCAACAGTTTTATCAGCCCAATGATATGTGGGTCATGGATTCTGGAGCTTCGCAACACCTCACGAATAACACAGGTATTTTTCAAAACCCCGTATCTTATTCTAATATACCTTTTATTTTTGTTGGAAATGGCAATACGTTGCCCGTTCATGGATCAGGTAGTGCTCTCCACCAAATCCCACCCAACTCCTATCAATTAAAAAATGTCCTTTTTACCTCAAATATTATAAAAAATTTGTTGTCGGTTCGCCAATTTACCAAAGATAACCATGTTAGTGTCGAATTTGACCCGTTCGGTTTTTCTTTGAAGGAACTTCAAACTGGCAGGCTCCTTTCCCGCCACAACAGTAGCGGCGATCTCTATCCTTTCACGTCCCCGACGCCGACCGTTCTAGCTTGCATGGCTCCTTCTACTTCACATTTATGGCATAACAGGCTTGGCCATCCCGGAGCTCAAGTCCTAGATTTTTTGCTTTCTCGTAATTTCATTAAGTGTAATAAAGACAAGCATTTTGATGTCTGCCATTCTTGTCAAATTTCTAATAGCAAACGATTATCTTTTAATGATTCAGTATCTGTTACTTTTCAATCGTTTGATATTGTTCATTGTGACCTGTGGACCTCACATCTTCTTAGCAAAACAGGCTATAAATATTACATGGTGTTAATCGACAACTTTTCGAACTTTGTTTGGGTCTATCCCTTAAAATTCAAATCTGAGACTTTCCCTACTTTTGTTAAATTTCACAAACTAGTGCAAACTCAATTTAATAAAACCATTAAACAATTCCAATGTGACCTAGGGGGCGAGTTTGACAATAGGGAGTTTCATAATTTTGCAACCAATAACGGCCTTATCTTTCGTTTTTCATGTCCTCAAACTTCTCCTCAAAACGGTAAGGCCGAGCGTATGATTCGTCGCCTTAACGACATCATTCGCGCCATGCTCATGCAAGCTAGACTTCCACCACCTTTCTGGGTGGAAGCTCTCCACACCGCGGCGTATCTTCACAACGTCCTTCCCTCCCGACGCTTAAACTTCAATACACCCGCCTTTTTCCTCTACCTCCGTCATCCCACCTATGACCATCTCCGCACCTTCGGGTGTGCATGCTACCCTAACCTCTCCGCAACCCAACCCCACAAATTATCCCCTAGGTCCAAACGTTGCATTTTCTTGGGATACCCAAACAACTTTAGAGGCTACCGGTGTTACAATCCCAAAACCGGTAGGGTCCACATATCTAGACACGTCATCTTCGATGAATCTGTGTTTCCGTTTGGCGAACCGTCCTCGTCGTCCACCATTTCCGTTGACTCTGACCCTCCGACCTCTTTTCAACCCGTTCCCCCTACGCCTACATCCTCTGCCTCACAATCAATGCAGGCCCAACCCACATACTCCGGCCCATCCTCTCCCCCTACCTCACCCATCAGTCCTCTTTCGGCCCACAGCCCACATTCGGCACACACCCCTCCTGACCCATCACCGTCGGCCCACTCCACTCCCGAACCCTCACCGGCCCATTCCACCCACACCGATTCCCCCCCTGCGACCGCTACCTCCCCCACCTATGCCCGTCCGCCACCAGCTCCTACTCACCCCATGACCACTCGCGCACGAGTTGGGGTGTTTAAGCCTGTTTCTCGGCTCAATCTCCATGCTGCGACTCACCTCCCCATTTCACCCGTTCCTACCTCGTACACCAAAGCACTAACTGATCCAAACTGGCGTCGTGCCATGGCCGACGAATTTAAGGCATTGCAGGATAATCATACGTGGGAATTGGTACCTCGGCCACCGGGACATCCGATTATTAGATGCATATGGTTGTTCCGGCATAAGTTTAAATCTGATGGATCTTTGGAACGCTATAAAGCACGGCTAGTTGTGAATGGGAAATCGCAGACTGTGGGCATTGATTGTATGGAGACTTTTAGTCCGGTTGTTAAACCGGCTACCATTCGCACTATTTTATCTATTGCCGTCTCGCGTCAGTGGCCTATCCATCAGTTAGACGTTAAAAATGTGTTTCTGCATGGAGACTTAGCTGAAACGGTTTACATGCAGCAGCCCCCCGGGTTCTATGATCAGACTCATCCAGATTTTGTTTGTCGACTTAAGCGGTCGCTTTATGGTCTGAAGCAGGCCCCTCGTGCCTGGTACACCCGTTTTTCCACCTTCCTTATTGCGAAGGGTTTTCGGAGTAGTGTTTCTGATTCGTCACTATTTGTGTATCGCCACGGCATACACACGGCGTATTTACTTTTATATGTTGATGACATTGTGATTACAACTTCAGATTCAGGGTTTTTGCAGTCTCTCATTGCAGTTTTATCAGCTGAGTTCGCTATGACAGATTTAGGGCCTCTCCATCATTTCTTGGGTATTACAGTGACCAGAGACGCTTCCGGGCTCTTTTTGCATCAGTCCCAGTATGCTCGGGACATTCTTCAGCGTGCTTCCATGAGTTCGTGTAAACCGTCTGCCACACCGGTTGACACAAACTCTAAACTGAGTGCTACAGATGGTCCGTTATTTGCAGATGACACGCTGTATAGGAGCTTAGCAGGGGCATTACAGTACCTTACATTTACTCGCCCAGATATTTCGTATGCTGTTCAGCAGGTATGTTTATTTATGCACGCCCCACGGGAGCCGCATTTTCAGTTTATGAAGCGCATTCTGCGCTATCTACAGGGCACATTAGACCATGGCATTCGTATTACTCCCTCCTCCGTCAGCTCTCTTACCGCCTACTCTGATGCTGACTGGGGTGGGTGTCCTGACTCCCGTCGTTCGACATCTGGCTATTGTGTATTTATGGGAGATAATTTGCTATCTTGGTCATCTAAACGTCAGACTACCGTTTCCAGATCCAGTGCTGAGGCTGAATATCGGGGGGTCGCCAACGCCGTAGCAGAGGTTAGTTGGATACGGAATTTATTATTAGAGCTTCATATTCCTCTTCGTACTGCCACTGTCGTGTATTGTGATAATGTCTCGGCAGTCTATTTATCTGGCAACCCTGTGCAACATCAACGCACCAAGCATGTTGAAATCGACATACACTTTGTTCGCGAGAAGGTTCGAGTTGGTGAGATACGGGTCCTTCATGTTCCCTCGGAATTTCAGTATGCTGACATTTTTACCAAGGGACTTCCTCGGCCTCTATTTTTCAGTTTTCGTGACAGTTTACGCGTTCGTCCTCCTCCCGCTCCAACTGAGGGGGCGTATTAGTGTATATATATTTTATGTAACTTCGTAGTTAGTCAAGGGTGCGTTGTGTAATTACTTTGTATATATATAGGGTTGTATTTTAGTGAATAATACAAAAATCATTCACAATCAAACACACTTTACACAAATGGGTAGGGGTCATTTTGCAGATGGAGTGTTTGCAAAGCTTCTAATTTTAGAAATTAGAAGTTTGTTGATCATCCAAATCTCCATTTATTGGCTGATCATCCAAATCGTTATGATATAAAAATCAAGGAATGAAAGTGTCAATAAACAAAATATTTTGGTCAATTCTTTCAGTATACAGTAATTTTTTTTTTTAAATTACATGACCGGCAGATTCATATGATCCACTAATACATGGATAGATGACCTTTAAGAGGTTAAAGACAGAAAGTTGAGGTTATCTGTAATGGTTCATTCTTTCCACTCCTCCGTTTACTGTCACGTTGATGACATATCACATTTTACTTCACTCCACTCAACTAAGAAAATAGACCACTTTATGATTCAAGAGGGAAAAAAATCTTATTAAAGAGAGAGGGAAAAAGTAAAAGTATTATATTAAGGGTGTGAGGGAGTGGTAAAATTTTTTGGTTGAAGTAGAATTGATACTAATCAATAGGAGTGTGTCCTGCAAAATAAAGAAAAAAGTAGAATTTAAATAAAATATAAAAGGACTTTGTGAATGAGCGGTAGGAAGTAAGTAGTGGAGGTAGAGAAAGGGGAGGGGGGGGGGCATAAAAACACAGACAACAATAACAAGAATTAGCGACTACTTGTAGCCGCAAATCATCCAAATTCGAAGCCGCATGGTGTAGCCACTATTGTGGCGGAACCCATGCTTGGAAAGCCGACGAAGCCACTCCGCCCAGCCTAAGGAGAGGGGCAAAAGTAAAAATATTGGTGGAGTGAAAATACCTGAGACAATCACGTAAACCCCTCAAGCCGACATGAAGGATCTGGGAGACGTGGTGTTCCACGTAGCCACCTCAACTCCCTTGCGTGGGAGCATGAACCATTCCGCATAGTCTAGTAGAAGTTGGATTTGAACAGTAGATTTTTTCTACAGGAAGTCAAACATTTACCACAAACACACCTGTTTATATGTTTATCCCTATATAGTAATTCAAGTTTGATAAGTTCTGAAAATAACATTCTTTTTATAGTAAGATTATAAATTCTACCTTCAAAGCTCTTGTATATCAGGTTTTGTAAAATGATAAAAAAAATATGGTTGCTTGTTATTGAGTGTTTACTTTTTTCTATGTATTATTTCTATAGTATATATCTTAAAAATGAAGTTAATAGTTTGGATATGTACTACTTTTTTCTTTCTTTCTATTTATTGGTATAAAAGGAGCTTATATCAGTGTAGTCTAATGTTGGTGTACCAAACACTTCACCTATCATAATCTTGCTGAATTCATAGGCCTTAACTAACAACGGTCCACGTGGGGGCACATGCTACTAGATCATATTCCTTAACTGATTTCGCTCTATGAATATTACATAACAAATAGCTTGCCACAGTAACTCATCTTTCAGAATTTCTAAAAATGTTCTATATAATTTAACTGAACTTGCCTTAACAAGCAACCAATACAACACATGTTAATGACTTAAATTAGGTATACGTAAGAATATTCGCCTTCTCGCGGAACATACAGTCACCAGAAAAATAAGTAGTTACGATAAATGGAAACCACACTATACTTTATGTGGTAGTATTACAAGATTTTGCAGGGTGTCATCTATAAGATTAACTAGATCGTCAGGATTACAAACCACAGTGCTCAATAATTTACAAAGACCCATATCCAGTAAATCATCTATTAAAAATGTCTTCTTATCACCAATCGGTTCATGTTTATCATGTATGAAAGCATATGTTCTTTCCAGCTGGAAACAGAGTTCCAAGAATGCATGTTCCTCCAAAACACTTCTGATATCCAGTGAAATGTTATAATTTTCGGACACACATCTGAATTTCATCTTTTCTGCAATATCTTTTGCAGATTCGAGGTTGAAGATCAAATTCTGAGTGATAGGAGAAGCACACCATTTGGCAGACACGCTACTTTTAGCAAGATAGCAAAGTTGGACGATGTTTGCAAAGGAGAAACGCACAATGAAGTTGAATAAGTCATAGAAATTCATGCCTGCATTACAAAAGAAAATATGTAAAATACATAAAAACATGCATACTTCATAAATTGGAGGAAAACTAAAATAAAATGACTACACAAATGAATTTTACTTCAACAATGAGAGAAACCACTGTGAAGCATATAATTGTGTGATCACTAATTTAAAAATATAAATGATATTATCAAGGAAGAACATGATCAAAGTGTTTTGGTGATCCTTGGTCTAATTGGTATACAATAGAATGCAATTAAAAGCCAAGTCATTGTCAGTTAAAGATGTATGCTATCACAATGTGTGGATCTTAATATTTTAACACTGGTTTCTAAGAAACATGTGCAAATGTCTATATATAATTTATCAAATGGACATCAAGATTGTTTTAGTTATAAATGTTTGTGATTTAGAGATTTAGTTATTTTGATATCATGCATATCGCTTGTGTGAGCTAAAAAGTAAAATGTGTATAAAATCTAAAATATCTGGAACCATTAATTACATTGTCTGCAAAGTTGCAACCCTAAATAAACTGAAGCTCTGGAGCATGTTCAGTTTGTTCACGGCTCAAAAGATAATATTACATAGCCTGACCAAATAGCAAAGTTGCAAGTGCAAAGCTGGCCTCTTATGACCCTTCGAAGGCCCTGGTTTGACATTTTATTCAAGAGGCTAAGTTGGAAACCAAATTATTCTAAGAAGGTGATTGGTTGTGTGTTTCAAAAGTGATTACCGTCATGAGTTAAAAAGTAACAAAAATAAGACGATCAGTAATAGGTAGGTGATTTTACACATTTATCTCGTTTTCTACTGTAACCTCTTATTTGCTTCTCAGATTCGATTATTTATCTTATATAACCATAATCACTTATTGTGACTTAAAGTCACAATAATGAAACATCTCCCATTCCCTAATAAGTTTAACAGGCACATCTCTTAGGTGGATACAAAGAAACTAATGTCTTCCTATGGTTTACAACATGTACCAGTATTAGCTGCAAGATTCCGTTGACAAAGTCCCTCAAAATCATCACAAATATCTTTGATGTCTTCAATATACTCTCTAGCTTCCTTGTAATCTCTCAGCATAAGATCCCACTACAGGAAATAAAGAAATTCAATGATAACTTCAGTTTCACAATATAACTATTAACATAATTACTATGTTTTATTGTTCTCTACTTACCACCCAAGAGAGGTTATACGCATTGAACCAATTGTGGTTTATAGATATTGTGTCTTCCTGTAACAAACACATTTGACACACAAAGATATACAAAAAAACTCATTCACATAGCCAAAACAACATAAAATCTGTATACAGAGCAATCTATACCAGATTGTGAACTTGATGATACCATCCACTAGGAACAAAAATTATTTCATTCTGATCTTGTGTGCATTCCAACCATGTAGTCTGCACACAAGCAAATTAAAGAATATAACAGGTAAAGTTTATAGCTAAATGTTAGCCGGTAGTCACAAAGGAAAAGTACCTTCTTAAAGTTTGGAAATATCGTGTCATCAACCTCTTCAAATATGTCATATACAGAATTTTTCATGTTTCTGGATGTACCAAAAAAAAAGCTTTTATTGTACTTAGCAGTTCCTTAAACATTGTAAAGTTGTAAACAATAATGCACTTAATGTTATACCAACAAGTGCTGACTACATACGCCTAATGTTAAACCTTTCAAATAATATATGGATAATTTTTTGAAAAATAATATGATTTAAAGAAGATCCAGATTTACCTGTCGAAGACAAGGTGACATTGTTCCGGAGATAGAAAGTACCATTTCTTCTTACCACACACATTTGCCGACCAACTATAAGACCTAAATACATCAGCGTGGAAAGGAGTCCACGTTCCTGAACACAAAAAACTGAAAACTGATAGACATGCCAATGGGTAAAAATATCAACACTTGTTGTTCAAGCAAACACACAAAAAAAATAGAAAAAATAGTCTTGCAAGAAAAAGTGTTCTAACCTTTTGCACCCATGTACACAAAACGGTAGTCAGAACAGCTAATATTGTCTCTCTTTTGATATGTGTCATGATCTTCATGCATTTGATAATTATCAAGATACAAATTTAGCCAATCATCACAAAAAAACAGTGGAGTTGTATAAGCTGTATACTCTGGGTACTCCTGGTGGTTTTTAAATATGATAAATATAAATAAAATGATAGTCCATGGTTTAAACAGGCCTAGTTTAACAAACTTAAATGTACCTTAACAAAGTGCCAATCCTTCAGATATAGATTGCCATGTTCCACTGAGGAAACATTAAGCCAGTGATCAATAAACTCTGCCACTGACATCTCAAACCTCTTCTGATCAGTAAATTCTCTGCTACCACAGTCAGCAACCTACCGGTTAAATGCACATACAGAAAGTTAGAGTCAACAGACTCAACACATCGGAAATTCTTCAAGTTATGGTGTTTTTAGAATTCACGGTTAGGCGCATTAGCTAATCCATTAGGGTTCTTGGATTTCTGTCTATATATAAGTGTAACGTCTTATTGCAGAAACCATCTCAATAATCTATCTCATTTAACTTGATTTACATACAGATACATACAGTTCCCACCTAGGTTATTCAATTTCAGTTCTACTTCTAACTTTAAGCTCTGAATTAATTGAGCACCAAAACCACATACTGACTTCCTGTCTCCCTAAAAACAATCTAGTTAAACTTAGAACATATGACATTACATATTCTCAACAATCCAATTCACCAAAGTTCTATCTACACGTTAACGATCTATACTAGTATACGTGTGCGTAGAGACATAGAATCGAAAGAATAAACAGAAAAAAAAATACAAGTTCTTAAAATTAGGGCATTAAATTTATGTTTGGGGTAAATTAAGGTACCTGAACTTTAGATTTACCGAAATTGGAAGAGATGAACTGAAGATTAGGTATTCCATCATCATGAACCCAATCTCTTGTAGCTTTCCAATCGGCCATGAGTCCAGTTATAACAACGGGTTCGTTCTTCGATAAATATTTCGTTGCAAAATCACTATAACTAATTTCACTACCATTCACCTTCTCAACGCTCCCTATAATATTCAATCCCATACTTTCTTCTTCCGATCAATTGTATACGTTTCCGACGAACAGCTCCTCAACTCCGGCGAAGATGCTGCAAGCGTATTTGATCGGAGTGAGAATCTCCGGTGGATTCAAGCTTTCAATTCACGCTGCCGTAGTTTACTAGTTTACACCATTATGACAAATAAACCTCAGTCTTACGGATTATAGCACAAGTTACCCTCAAACTTTTAAAAAAAGTTCGTATTAGTCATTTTTTTACACCAATTCTTATTCACTAATAACATCAATCGTATATATATTTAAAGATTTAAACCCTGAACTATACTAAAAGGTCTTTGTTTAAATATGAACTTGTAAAAGACACATGTTTTTTTTTTAACTGATTTAAGTTGTTCACAATTTCATAAATTATTTATTTACTAGTAGTAAAACCCGTATGATGTTGTGACGGTGAAAATTCATAAATTATTTATTTACTAGTAGTAAAACCCGTATGATGTTTTGGTATTTGAAAGAAAATATTTTATATCTGACTTATTTTCTTTTACTTACATAACAACATTCAAAACCGATTATCATTAAATAGATTGTTTAAACTTTTTTTTCATTAAAAATACTTTTTTAATTCCTTTTCTAAAATTCTAGTTTAATTAAAATACTATTATATCCACTTAAACTTTTCATTTTTATTATAAAGACAAGTTGTTCTATTCATATTTATTATATAGTATAATAACTAACTCGTTTTCTTCATGAACATGCCGAATTCAAGATCAACATGACTTTTCATATACATTTTACTCTTAAAAATTATCATTTCGTCCAATTTTTTTAATGCCGTTGACTAATGACGAACCTGTCACACCCCGTTAGAAAGTCCCCCGGCTGGCACCGCTGGCGGGGATCGGGGCGCAACTTATTTCAATTTTATCCCACCTCCGGGCTCCTGCCCTCCCCTCTTCAATATTAGGGAAGCCCAAATAAACTGTCTTATGATTTGTTTCAGCCCAAATTTGTTAAAAGCCCAAAAATTTAAAATTATCAATATTTCACTAATTGAGCCGAAACTCAGAGACGAGTTGGAGAAACCGAAAAAAACTACTTCGACCTGCAAGGTTTGCATTACAATTCTCATTATTATTTATGCTTTTCAAATTCTAAGGATTCTTGCTTGGTTACTGGTATATTTCAACTACAAGTGCTTGAGAATCGATATATACATATTTTTGTAGTCTATAGAATGTATGCCTACAACCTGTTTGATAAAATGTCTATGAGAATTTTACACACAAAATAGTCTCCGGATGTTGCATCTACATAGATATTTTAGTCTCCTTGATTCATATATTATTTGACATGACAAATATATGTTTAGTTTAGTTTTTTTTTTCCGAGGAATTGCGACTGATTTTACGTATCAGTGTATAAAGTTCATGGTGATATTGTAGGCAACAATAAAATCACAAAAAGGTGGTGTTTTTATAGTTTTATTATGAGTTGTGCATATCACCCATACCCATATCACACTCACATGGCATGGGTCCTACTACTGTTGATGAACTAGATGCATGAAGGTAAGGAGGGTTTCTTGCCACTTTTAGACAAAATATGGATGTCAATTAACTTCATAGAGAGGGCCACATGCCCAAAAGCATTTTGTGAAAGTAGCCAAACATACAAACATCCTATCCTTGTACACCTTACTTGAATATGACATGATCCTACATCCTAGCCTAATGGGGTCATCCTTCTTCTCCATCACTACTTGATCGGATAGCCTTGATGGACATGTCATCATTAGTTTGTTGAGGGGTCATATTAGAAGAAAGTAACGTGGTTAGATACCCGTATTAGTATAAAACTTGGTTGTACTCAACCCTTAGGAGTGTCAATTGTGTCGGGTTTAGGGTTGAATTGTTCTACCCCATGTAAATGTTTGTGGCAAAAACATCAATCGAACACGCAAACTTAATTAAGATCCAGTTACCCATATACAACTTGTTTAGCCTATTTATCTTAACAAATCAAACGGGTTGACAGGTAACAATCAAGTTGTAAACGTGTTAATCAGGTTGATGGGTTCGAATAAGTTGGTTAAACGGGTTGTAAATGGATTGGTGGGTCGTTAGTATAATTAAACAGGTTATTACATGTGTGCCTGAATACAACCCGTTTAATTAAACATGTAAACCCAAACATAGCCCTTTGTGAAGAAAAGTGAGCTCAGGTTGATAGGGGAGAGATTCGAACCCTGATCTTAGCGGGTTTTACTTATACAATTGTTTTACCCGGAGGGACCTATTATGTAACATTTCTTATGTTCAGGGGTCTTAGTGTTAATCTGGTTAATGAGTTGTTGAGAATTAGTTAGAGGTGTTTAATTAGCCGTTAGCTCGCAATTAGGGATATAAGTTCGTCTCTTTCATTTAGATTTCTGTAACTCCTAAATCTACAACTTGCTTGTATCTCTCTCATATTCTGTAATGAATTCTTAGTCTTTGCTTTGGTTAATCGATCTTATTGAATTTGGATTTCAATTGTTCCTCAACAATTGGTATCAGAGCCTGGTTTGCTCAAATTGAAGTTCAATCTCAAAGGGGAGAAGATCGAAGGTGTCATCAATGACGACGGCTAAGTGGAATATCGACAAATTCGATGGCAAGAATGACTTTGGGCTGTGGAGAGTGAAGATGAAGGCACTTCTGGTGTACCAGGGGGTGTCGGAAGCCCTAAATGGTGAACAAAATCGGCCGGATTATATTGAAGAGGCCGATTGGTATGAAGTGCTAGCCAAGGCGCACAGTGCGATCATCTTAAGCCTAGGGGACAAAGTTCTGAGAGAAGTAGCAAGGGAAACAACCGCTGCCGGTTTATGGCTTAAACTTGAGAGCTTATACATGACCAAATCATTGGCCAATAGACTTTACCTCAAGAAGAAGATTTACACCTTCCAAATGGCTGCAGGTAAAACAATAGAGGAGCACACAGATGAGTTTAATAAACTCATCATCGATCTTGAAAATATTGATATAGAAATTGAAGATGAAGATCAAGCTGTGTTGTTCCTGTCTTCTTTACCTGCATCATATGACCATTTTGTGGACACTTTATTGTTTGGAAGAGAGACCATCTCTATGGAAGATGTGCTTGCTGCCTTGAATTCCAAAGAATTGAAGAGAAGGAATGAGGTGAAAGAAGAAGACAGTGAAGGTCTGATGGTAAAAGGTAAGCAGGAAGGTAAGTCTTACAAAGGAAAGAAGGCAAAGTTCAAAGGTAGCCAAAAGAAGAGGTGCTTCATATGTGGGTCTGAAAAGCATTTCAAGAAGGACTGCCCAGAAAGAAGAAAGCAGAAGTTTGAAGGCTCAAGTTCAAGAGGTCAGGTATATAATTCTCAAACTGATGATAGTGGGTTTGAGGGTTATGAAAGTAGTGATGTGTTAGTTGTAGGAAATCATCCAAACAAAGGGGTTTGGATACTTGATTCAGGATGTTCCTATCATATGTCACCCTGTAAAGATCATTTTAAAGATCTTGTTATGAAAGATTTAGGATCTGTCAAACTAGGTGATAGCAGGCCCTGTACCATTCGGGGTTATGGGTCTGTGGAACTTACTTTGTCTAATGGATCAAAGTTAGTATTAGACAATGTGAGATATATACCTGCTTTGACCAAGAACCTAATATCTTTAGGTACATTTGAAAGGGATGGGCATGTTGTTAACCTTAGGAATGGCAGAGCCAAAGTGGTTCTTGGGTCAAGGGTAATACTCACAGGGACAAGGTGTAAGAATAACTTGTATGAGTTAGATCTTGACACTAGTTTAGGTGTGAGTTTGGTTGCATCTGAAACCAAGTATGATGCTAGTTTGTGGCACAAAAGACTTGGTCACATAAGTGACCAAGGATTGGTTGAATTAAACAAGCAGGGGGTTTTTGGAAAGTTAAAGAATCTGAATACTGAATTTTGTGAACACTGTGTTTTGGGTAAAGCTCATAGAGTTAAATTTTCTAAAGGAAAGCACACTACTAAGGGGATATTGGAATATGTACATGCTGATCTCTGGGGGCCTGCTAGAACTCAAACTTTAGGTGGAGCTAGGTATTTTTTATCTCTTATAGATGATTTTTCTAGAAGGGTTTGGGTGTACATGTTAAAGCATAAAAGTGAAGCATTTAACAAGTTCAAAGTATGGAAAACACTTGTAGAAAACCAAACAGGTAAGAGGATTAAAAAGTTGAGAACTGATAATGGCTTAGAGTTTTGTAGTTCTGAGTTTAGGCATTACTGTGACAAGCATGGGATTGCAAGGCACTTAACTATCCCTGGGACACCTCAACAGAATGGTCTTGTTGAGAGAATGAATAGGACTCTTCTCAACAAGGTGAGGTGCATGCTAAGCAGCTCTGGATTGCCTAAACAGTTTTGGGGGGAGGCAGTTAATACTGCAGCTTACCTGGTAAACAGGTCCCCTTCTTCTGCTATAAACCTGAAGACTCCTATGGAGGTATGGTCAGGTAAACCTTCAAATTACCAAGATTTGAGAGTGTTTGGATCTTTGGTATACTCCCATATAAGTGAAGATAAGCTAGGTGCTAGAGCTGAGAAATGTATCTTCATTGGATATCCTGAGGGAGTTAAAGGGTATAAAATGTGGAGAGTTGAAGAAGGGAGGCCCAGGGTTATAGTAGGCAGGAATGTCACATTCAGGGAAGCAGTAATGTACAGAGATGTTATAACCAACAGGGGTATAAATTGGTTGGAACATGATATTCATCAAGGCAACCAGACTCAAGAAGTTGAGTTTGAGGTGGAGTCTCAGACAAGGCATGAGGATCATGGGAGCAAGTCTGACAAGTCTAGTGAGGCTAGTGATTTAGGTGGAGTACCTCAAGATGATGAAGTAACAGGAGTTAATATTCCAAGAGCTCACCTTAATGAGACAGATCAGGGGCAAAGTATTGCCCAAAGTAGGCTAAGGAGGAAAATTGTTAAGCCATTGAGATTTAGGGATGAGGAGGAAATTTCTGCTTTTGTTTTTGTATCCATGACTGACTATGATGATATTGCAGAACCTAAGACTTATGAAGAAGCTATCAAGTCAGAACATAGTGAGCAGTGGAGGTTGGCTATGCAAGAAGAAATGGATTCCCTTCATCATAATGAAACTTGGGTTCTCAAAGACAGGCCTGCTCATAAAAGGTCTATACCTTGCAAGTGGATATATAAAATCAAGGAGCCACTAAATGATGGTGATCCTCCAAGATTTAAGGCTAGGTTGGTGGCCAAGGGGTTCAAGCAAAAGGCAGGGGTGGACTTTCATGAGGTGTTTTCACCAGTGGTGAAACACTCATCCATTAGGATTATGTTATCTATCACAGCAACTCAAAACCTTGAACTGGAACAATTAGATGTTAAGACAGCATTTCTTCATGGGAATTTGGAAGAGGAGCTATACATAGATCAACCAGAGGGATTTGTGATTAAGGGAGAAGAATCAAAATCATGCTTGTTACAGAAGTCTCTGTATGGGTTGAAACAGTCTCCAAGGCAGTGGTACAAGAAATTTGATGATCACATGACATCAAATGGGTTCAAGAGGGGTGACTATGACCCTTGTGTTTACATAAGGGAGTATGATCATAACAGGTTCATTTACTTACTGCTATATGTTGATGACATGCTTTTAGCCTGTGATTCTTGTGAAGTTGTGCAGGAAACCAAGAGGATGCTTATGTCAAAGTTTGCCATGAAAGAACTTGGGCCTGCCAAGAAGATTCTTGGTATGGAGATCACAAGAGATAGAGAGAAGAGTGAAATAAAACTCTCTCAAGGGTCATACATCAGGAAAGTTCTTTCAACTTATAGTATGATAAATTGTAAACCTGTTACAACTCCTACTTCACCACAGTTTAACTTGTCTTTGCAGGATACTCCTAAGACAAGTGAAGAAAGGAAGCTGATGGAGAAAGTTCCTTATGCAAATGCTGTTGGCTCTCTCATGTATCTAATGGTGTGTTCAAGGCCAGATATCGGTTATGCAGTTAGCATTGTGAGCAGATACCTATCATGTCCTGGAAAAAGGCACTGGGAGGCTGTGAAGTGGTTGCTGAGGTATCTGGCTGGTACTCAGGATAAAGGATTGATTTTCAGTAAACATTCACAAGTGGAAAGTGTAAAGGGGTATGTGGACTCAGACTATGCAAAAGATCTTGATAAAGGAAGGTCAATGACTGGGTACTGTTTTCAAGTATTAGGGAATTGTGTAAGTTGGAAAGCCAGTCTGCAACATGTAGTAGCTCTTTCCAGCACTGAAGCAGAGTACATGGCTTTAGTGGAAGCTGTAAAAGAAGGGTTATGGCTGAAAAGATTTGTGAATGAATTAGGTGTCAATACTGATGATACTTGCATCATGTGTGACAACATGGGTGCAATTCAACTCTCAAGGAATAGTGTATTCCATGAGAGAACAAAACATATAAGAGTAAGGCTCCATTTCATAAGAGAAGTGATAAATTCAAAGGAGTTGGAAGTGGTTTATGTTTCTACTCATGATAATGGCGCAGATGTTTTTACTAAATGTTTGGCAGTGTCTAAGTTCACTCACTGTCTGAGCATTTTAGGAATTGGATGAATAAATTATGAATATGGGTCAATGGGTCTAGGTTATATTTGTGGTTCTTGGTCACATTAGGATATTCAAGCCCATCGGGCCGCTGTTATTCGATGATGATCTAGGATCATAGATATGATCGTTATGTACCTAGTTGAACCTTTAACCAAAGCTGGTAACCTGTCGCTCAAGGTGGAGATTGTGAAGAAAAGTGAGCTCAGGTTGATAGGGGAGAGATTCGAACCCTGATCTTAGCGGGTTTTACTTATACAATTGTTTTACCCGGAGGGACCTATTATGTAACATTTCTTATGTTCAGGGGTCTTAGTGTTAATCTGGTTAATGAGTTGTTGAGAATTAGTTAGAGGTGTTTAATTAGCCGTTAGCTCGCAATTAGGGATATAAGTTCGTCTCTTTCATTTAGATTTCTGTAACTCCTAAATCTACAACTTGCTTGTATCTCTCTCATATTCTGTAATGAATTCTTAGTCTTTGCTTTGGTTAATCGATCTTATTGAATTTGGATTTCAATTGTTCCTCAACACCCTTTAATTACACCTATTAGATATTACAACCCAAAACCTAGTTATTTTTGTTCTGCGTTTTGAGTCCGTCGAAAACTGCGTTTTGAGTCCGTTTAATTAAACATGTAAACCCAAACATAGCCCTTTAAGGACCGGATGAAAATATATAATTATATAAAAAACCGTCTGGTTTGACTCTTTACACTTCAACTTATATAGAAACGAACCAGTGGGGTGACCAGTTCCGGGTTTAACTGGGCCGACCGGCTGCTCTAAAAAACATTGGCTGTTCCGGTTTAACTAGGCGAACCGGATCGTCTCTACAACATTGGTTAACTAGCCTGACCGTTATACTCGAACATTTTGGGTATTATTTTTATGTAGTTTTCCTATAAACCAATTATATTGATTATATATTCTGTATCTATCATCGGCAAACTTATCGCACAGGACAGAAAAACAGAAATATATCGTAGATAATAAACCAACAAAGTTGTTAAAAAAGTTTGATGAGGACGTATCATTCAATTATAAAAAAAACAATTTTCCTTCTCAAGTCCGTATCAATCCACAATAATACCCATCACAATAATTAAATTCTAGCTTAATGATATCTCTATTTATCTTCATTCAAATAATAGTTGGATTTTAGGAGGTATGTGCTTTGCTGAAGAAAAGATAGGATTAAATCTTGTTTTCTATATTTAATAATATCTAAAACTTACAAAAAAACTAAATATAAAAAAGAAAACAGGGGTATGCTTCTTTTTACAATGCTAATATATGAACTAAACCTATAAATTTATTGTTGCTGGGATCAGGATCATGATCAGGATTAGGATGAGTAAGCAAGGGAGCAATTTGATGAACCTTGAACCAGCAACTGAGCCGGGGTCACAGATGATGACGAAAACAGACCACCCGTGTTCGAATCTTTTCGTGGATCGTTGGTCTCTTTATGGGAATCATTAGTTGTTGTAGGCTCGTGTCGAATCTCTCTTAACAACGCCACCACGTCTTTCATTGTGGGTCGGTCTTCGGGCCGGTTACTAGTGCACAGGAGGGCTATTCCTAGGGCTTGTAGCATTTCTTGTATTTGCGAGTCGGGATTGCCGTGTAGCTTTTGGTCTATAATGTGAACCGGGTCTTTCTTGCTTTTAAGATGATCACGAACCCATTGGATGACGTGTTGGCCCTCGGAGAATGACTCGTCTACGGGCTTTTTCCCCGTGATTATCTCTAACAACACCACTCCGTAGCTAAAAACATCGCTCTTTTCCGTAATTTTCAACATGCTAGCATATTCTGCAAACACAAACTATTACTAGTTACACACACAACTAATTGATCGAAATGACATGAATGACTACTTAACAATGGTTTACCTGGAGCCATGTAACCATAGGAGCCCGCGAATTGAGGTTTCACCGAAAATGAGGCGTTATCGTCTTCCACCAATCTTGCAAGCCCGAAATCCGCAAGACAAGCATCGTTCCGATCACCCAACAATATGTTCTCCACCTTCACGTCACGGTGGAGGATCGGCGGCACACAATCGTGGTGCAAGTATGCTAAGCCTTCCGCTACCCCTAAAGCGATCTTAAACCGCGTTTCCCACTCGACCACTTCCACGTTACCCTCGTGTAACAACGCGCCTAGCGTACCGTTAGGCAAGAAGTCGTAAAGCAGTAGCTTGTTCTTCCCGTTGGCCGCCCAGCCCAACAAACGGACGATGTTTCGGTGGCGGATCCGCGCAAGAGTGGCGATCTCCGACGAGAACGCGGCGGCGGAGTACTTTTCCGATAGCTGGAATCTCTTCACGGCGATGGGAAAACCGGACGGAATATTTGCCCGGTACACCACGCCAGAGCGACCCCGGCCCACCACATTATCAGGTGTCAAGTATTTTGCCATGTCAGCAATTGACAAGTCGAGTTTCTGGTATAAAGTGATCTCCCACGGTGGTCCCATCTCCACGTCAGCATCATCCATATCACGCTCGCGAGCCCGTATCTTTCCGGCGAGTATTATGTAAAAAGCAGATAGCATCAGAATACACGCGACGCCTATCAAAACCGCCATCGCCACCTTAGCACTCTTGCTGCGTCTGGACGCGCCGCCTTCTTCCGCCGTGCACTTGTTTCCCGCCAAACACAACGACGGATTGCCCGATAAGACGCTGAGCGGTAGTTTGGAGAAGAAAGGCGTGTTCGGTACGTAACCTTTGAAATCGTTGTGCGAGATGTTAAGCGCCACGAGATTTTCAAGGTCCACGAGATTTTGTAGATCTCCGGAGAGTAGATTGTAGGAGAGATCTAGCACTCCGAGTTTATCCAAAGCAGCAAACTCCGCCGGTATCTCGCCGGAGAGTTTGTTACAGCTGAGATTGAGAGCAATCTCTAACGCTGGAAGCTTGCCTAAACTCGAAGGAATCTCGCCGGAGAATTCGTTGCTGCTCAGATCGAGTAACTGAAGGTTTACGCAAGAACTAATCTCCGGCGGTATCGGTCCGGATAACCGGTTGTTACTCAGCACTAGCTTGTTGAGTGAAATAAGTGACCCTAGACTCGGACTCACCGTGCCTTCGATTCGATTCTCGGAGACGTCAACGAGCTGGAGAGATACGATCTTGTCCAAACTCGCGGGGAGGTTTCCGGTGATCGAATTAGAATGCAAGTCTAGAAACGTCAAGTTCTGGCAACCGGTTATCTCCGGGGGTATGATCCCGGTCAATCTGTTCGATCCGAGATCGAGAAAATTCAAATTCTCCAGCCTACCGATCTCGGGCGGAATGGATCCAATCAGGTGATTGTCATTCGCCCGAAATCTAATCAATGCCGAGCAGTTACCAATCTCGGGAGGTAACTGCCCGGACAATTCATTTCCTAACAATAACAACTTGTTCAGACTCTTCAAATTAAACAGACCTTTCGGGATCGGACCTGTTAGCGAATTCTGCGAGAGATCAATCGCCTCGAGGTTTTGACAAGACGATAATGAGCTAGGAATCGCGCCTTCGAGATGATTCTGCCACAAGAACAACAGAGTAAGGTTTTCGAAGTTTCCGATTTCGGAAGGGATAGCACCCGTGATTTGATTGTTATCGAGCTCGATGTGAGTGAGACTTTTACAGCTCCCAATCTGAGTCGGGATCGAACCGGAGATCTGATTCATGCTCAATTGAAGCTCCTGTAACAACGTCAGGTTACCGAAACTCGCCGGAATCACTCCGGTCAACGAGTTCATTGAAATGTCAATCAAAACCAGCTGCAAGCAGTTTCCAAGCTCCGGAGGAATAATTCCCACCAAACTGTTCTGCCAGAGCAGCAGATTGTTGAGATTTTTCAGATTTCCCAACGTACTCGGGACCGAACCCGAAATCGAGTTTTCGTACAAGTAGATGTTCTGTAACTCGGTGCAGTCACCAATCTCTATCGGAATTTGACCGGAAAGTAAGGAGGTGTAGATAGCAAGCGTCTGAAGCTTTTTGAGATTACCAATTGTTGAAGGAATAGAGCCTGATAAGCTCGTTTCCGCAATCCCCAACATCACTAAACTAGTACAGTTTCCAATCTCTCTCGGTAACTGGCCTTCAATGTTCTTGTTTCCTCCGGCTCTTACCACCTGGAGATTTTTCAACTCCCCGATAGTACTCGGAATGCTTCCACCGAGCTGATTATCATAACATGTCAAAACAACAAGATTTGTAAGATTCCCAATTTCAACGGGTAACGAACCTTCGAGCTTGTTCGTATTGACGTAGAGCTCCACGAGCTTCTGGAGCCCGCAGAGCTCTTTCGGGATCTCACCGGTCAACCCGTTGTCACTCAAATCCAGGTAATTGAGATCCTGCAACGACCCGATTGATTTCGGGATTGACCCGGTGAGATTGGTCCCGGATAGCACAAGCTTTTTGAGAGTCAACAAGTTTGTGAAATCAGAAGGAATGGCTCCAGCCAAGTCGATATAACTCAAACTCAACTCGACAACATTCTTGTTGGCATCACAAGTGACGCCAAACCAACCGCAAGGGTTCTCATTGGTGGAGTCCCAGTTGTCTAAAGCCTGCAAGTTTGGGCCTTTCAAGGTTTTTCTCCATGAAAGAAGAGTTTGAGCTTGTGGGTTGAGGGAGAAGGAACAAGGGATGAGAAGGAAGAGTAGAAAAAGGAAGAATGGAGTCATTACAAAAATGCTAATTTTTTGGGGATTTCGATGAGGAAGGGGATGAGCCTAGGGAGGAACGATATGGGGAAAACCAAATCATTTGTGTTGTGGAGTTTTTTTGGGGTAGTGGGGGTGGGGTTTTTAGTGTTATAAAATATGACGGAAAGGAGGTTATGGTGAGGGGGAGAGACCCAGAATCTGCGGATCAATGGACAGCTAGGCCATGATGTTCAACTGTAACTAATATACAAAGGTGGATTACTTAATGGTGTTTACTATTTATCAGGATTTGTTTATATATAAACACTCCTACACTTTTAAAATAAGTGAAATGGTTGTTATTGTTAATGTGAATAATCTAAGGAATATTTCACCAATAAGGATTATATATACAATAGTTTCCCAACAACCTAGAACTAAAATTAGCTATTACACTATATAACATTACAAAACTTTTGTTACAACCCATCATGAACTAGTTACTACCTCTAAGCACAATTTACAAGCATGGAAGCACCATATACAATCTCTTGATGCCCTTGCTTAGTTTACTAGAAATGAGGCACTATGTACAAGGTCCTTTTACTTTTCTCATCGAGTAAACTTTATTTTTGATTCTTGACTTTGCTCATTTTATACTTTTTAGTCTAAAGTTTCAAAAATTTGATTTTGATGCCTCAATTTCATTTTTGTATCAATTTTAGTTCAAAATTTAAAATCCGTTTAAAAGAACCGTTTCTTTTACGACTCATTATTTATTTAATTGTTATTTTGTATCTCATTTTCATACATTCCAAAACATTTATAAAGATGGAAATTAAATTTCATGTAAGTAATGATTATACCGTGTAAAGTATAAAGTCGTCTAACGTATAATTCACCTAAAAATTTACCAATTTTATGATTTTATGTATAACGTGGGTGTGGTACAAAGATAGAATTACATCTCGGAACCATGAAAGTACATAAATAGGGTTTACCCACGCATTGACCAGTCGTACGGTACAAGTTTGGAATGCATGAAAAAGCATGGGCCTACAACACTAGTTTAAAAACAGAGATTCAGATCTCTGAGGTCTGAGAAAACAATGAAACAGTGGATTAGTTTTTATAGGACATGACTTTTATGAGCATCACATGGGAGACCTTTTTGTGTTATCATACCCTTTAAACACGTACAATCTTCTTTTAACTTTATTCCAAAATAGAGACATCAAACTCTAATTCTTTTGGCCAAAATCTTCCTATACTTCTAGTGAATCAAGGATAAAAACGACAATGCTACCTTAAACTTTTCGATTAAATGACAACATGTTTTAAATAAATCAAATGTAACCACTAACGATCCGGATCAAAGAATGTTTCCTTGAATCAACGGTTAGGTTCACCATACGAACAAAAGGGAACCGAGTATATAGTTTTTTAGTAGACATGCTAAGGTCGTTTTTAAGTATGTGTTCATATCTACTTTCGATAAATGTCCCGAAATTATTTTTATTGTTGGAAGTTAAGTCAACATTTATTCACTTAGAAAAGTTCAGGGGTCAATATTGATATTCTGTCAATATACAGGGACTGATTCTGCTCATTTCGTTAATACTTGTTAATGACCGTTAGGTTTGTTATTAGCTGTTGATATATTGGTTGTAGCTTAGCAGATTTGGGCGAATCATCTTGTAATCGTTTAGTTCCTTTTCTTCTCAATAATAATGATCCTTGATCTTGTGTGTCAATTCAAGCTTCCATTTTAGTTTCGATTTCATTCTGATTTTATCACAATTGGTATCAGAGCCACTGGCTCAAATCGAAGGTGCGAATCGAAGGTTCAAATCGATGAATTGAAGTTCGTTGCGTTATCGAAGAAGGATGGGATCTGTAGGTAAATTCGATATCGACAAATTTGATGGGAAGAATGACTTCAATCTTTGGCGATTGAAGATGCGAGCGATTTTGGTTCATCAAGGTAATGTTGATGCTCTGAAGGGAGAAGAGAATATGCCGGAGGGATTGACCGACAAGAAGAAGAAGGAGATCATGGAGAAGGCGCACAGTGCAATAATTTTGTGCCTGGGTGATCGGGTATTGAGAGAAGTCTCGAAGGAAGAAACTGCTCTTGAGGTATGGAAGAAATTGGAAAAGCTGTATATGACGAAGTCATTGGCTAACCGATTATACCTCAAGAAGAAATTGTATACGTTTACAATGCAACCTGAGAAGTCTATTGATGAGCACACAGACGAATTCAATAAGGTAATCTTGGATTTGGAAAACATTGATGTGAAATTAGATCCTGAAGATCAGGCTGTGTTGTTTCTTGCTTCGTTGCCTCCATCCTACGAACATTTCGTAGACACTCTGATGTATGGTAGAGATACACTGACTATGGATGAGGTGTTATCGGCCCTTAATTCGAGAGAACTGAAAAGAAGGTCAGATGTCAAAGAAGAAGTTGTGCCTGAGGGACTTGTTGTGAGGGGTAAAACTGATTTTAAGAACTTCAAGAAGAAAGGGAGTTTTGTTCAGCACAAGGCTAAGACAAACAAGTGGAAATGCTTTGTTTGTGGATCTGATAAGCACTTAAAGAGGGAATGCCCTGAGAGATTCAAGAAGAAGAAAAAGGACAAGTCCAGATTTAAAAATCAAGGAAATTCATCCCCTGAAGAGTCAACTGATGGGTATGAATCTTCTGATGTCTTGGTTGTTGATGATAGAAGAAGTACAAATCAATGGATTCTTGACACTGGCTGTTCATATCATATGACACCTTGTAAAGAGTATTTCAAAACATTGACACTTAATGATCTTGGTACAGTTAAACTGGGAGATGACAGAGAGTGTCAGATTAAAGGCATTGGTCTCATTGATCTTGTAATGCAGAATGGAACTGTTCTTGAACTTCAACAAGTCAGGTATATTCCTAAACTCACTAGAAGTTTGATTTCTTTAGGCACTCTTGAAAAGGATGGTCATAGTGTATGCTTAAGAAATGGAAAGGCTAAAGTTGTTAGAGGGTCTTTAGTGATGCTAACTGGAACCAGAGGTCATAATAACATTTATATACTTGATGGGAGTGTTAATGCTGAGGTGAATGTGGCTTCTAGTGTTAATAAAGTCAATGATATAGTATTATGGCATAGGAGACTTGGTCACATAAGTGACCAAGGCCTTGGTGAATTGAGAAAACAACAAGTGTTGGGTGAGGTGAAAGACACTAGTGCTGGTTTCTGTGAGCATTGTATTCTTGGCAAGTCCCACAGAGTAAAATTTGTGAGAAGTAAACATAAGTCAAAGGAACTTTTAGATTATGTCCATTCTGACTTATGGGGACCTGCTAGGACATCTTCTATAGGTGGAGCCTTTTATTTCTTATCTCTGGTAGATGACTTTACTAGGAGAGTTTGGGTGTATCCTTTAAAACAGAAGAGTGAAGCCTATGTCAAATTCAAGGAGTGGGTTATGTTGGTTGAAAATCAAACAGGAAAAACAGTTAAGAAGCTTAGAACAGACAATGGTCTAGAGTTTTGTGGTGAAATGTTTTCTAAATTCTGCAAATCTAAAGGTATTGCAAGGCATCTCACAGTACCTGGAACTCCACAGCAGAATGGCCTCATTGAGAGGATGAATAGAACTCTTTTAGAAAGGGTCAGATGCATGCTGCTAAGCTCAGGTTTACCTAAAAGATTCTGGGCAGAAGCAGTGGTTACAGCAAGTTATCTTATAAATAGATCTCCATCAGCTGCCTAAAACATGATGACTCCTATGGAGGCCTGGACTGGTAAGAAACAAGATTACACAAATTTAAGAGTATTTGGTTCTTTAGTATATGCTCATGAGAGGCAGGGGAAGTTAGATGCTAGAGCCTGCAGGTGTGTGTTTCTTGGGTATCCAGAAGGAGTAAAGGGTTATAGACTTCTGAAATTGGATGGTAAAGGTCAAAAGGTCATAGTGAGCAGAGATGTGGTGTGCAAGGAAGATTATATGTATAAGGATGTTGTGACAGGTAAGATTCAAGATGTTGGAGTTGACTTGAAGAGAGTGCCTGATGTTCTGAGTGAGGTGGAGCTACCAGTTTCTGGTGATAATGAGGATCAAGGTGATGGAATTGTTGAACCATCACATGTAGAAGCTAGCCCTGAGACTGGCACTAGTTCTCATTCATTTCAGTTGGCTAGAGATAGAACTAGAAGGACCATCTTTAAGCCAATCAGGTATAGAAATGACGAAGACATTTCTGCATTTGTGTTTATGGCTGCAGAGATGGATTGTGTTAATGAACCTCTTAGTTATGAAGAGGCTGTGACTTCAGTGAATCAACAAGAGTGGCTGAATGCAATGAAGGATGAGATTGCTTCTTTGAATCAGAATAATACTTGGAGATTAGTTCATAAGCCAAAGGATAAGAGTGTTATCTCATGCAAATGGCTCTATAAACTGAAGGAAGGAATGGCAGGTGATAAGCCAAGGTTTAAGGCTAGACTGGTAGCTAAGGGTTATACTCAGAAAGCTGGTGTTGATTTTCAGGAGGTATTTTCTCCAGTGGTCAAGCATACCTCTATTAGGTTGATTTTAGCTCTAACTGCAGTTTTGGATTTAGAGTTACATCAGTTAGATGTGAAAACAGCTTTCCTTCATGGAGAGTTAGATGAGGAGCTGTATATTACTCAACCTAAGGGATTTGTGGAGAAAGGTAAAGAGGATATGGTGTGCTTGTTACAAAAATCACTATATGGTCTCAAACAGAGCCCAAGGCAGTGGTACAAGAAGTTCAATGATCATATGATAAGTCATGGTTTTATGAGGAGTCAGTATGATGCTTGTGTATACTTTTATGAGTATGAACCTGGTGAGTTTGTGTATTTACTCTTGTATGTAGATGACATGCTCATTGCATGCAAGGATACCAAGGTTATTGAAGAAACTAAATCAATGCTCAAATCTGAATTTGATATGAAAGATTTGGGTGAGGCCAAGAAGATAATTGGTATAGAAATCAGTAGAGATAGGAAGAACAGGACTTTGAAGTTGTCTCAAGGTGCCTATATTAAGAAAATTTTGAGAACTTATAATATGGAGACTTGTAAGCCTGTAAAGACTTCTTTTGCTGCTCATTTCAAATTATCTGCTGCTGATTGTCCCATCAGTGAGAGTGAAAGGTTAGAAATGAATAAAATCCCTTATGCTCAATTGATTGGTAGTCTAATGTTTCTTATGGTCTGTTCAAGACCAGATATTAGTTTTGGTGTAAGTGTGTTGAGTAGGTATCTATCCAATCCTGGAAAGTCTCATTGGAATGCTGCTAAATGGGTTATGAGATATTTGGCTGGTACTTCTGATGTGGGAATTGTTTATGGTAAGGGATCTGTTGGATTGGACAGAATTCAAGGTTACACTGATTCTGATTATGCCAAAGACCCGGATAAATACAGGTCTATATCAGGTTATGCTTTCTTGTTATTTGGAAACCTTATTAGTTGGAAAGCAAGTTTACAACCTGTTGTGGCTTTGTCAAGCACATTAATGTGAAATTTTATTTCATCCGAGAAGTGATTAGTAATCAGGAGTTAATTGTTGATTATGTATCTACTAATGACAATTGTGCTGATGTTTTTACCAAGGCTCTACCTGGAATGAAGTTTTTGAAGTGCTTGGAGCTTATGGGTGTTGGTTGATTCTAGTTTGAAGATCACCAAGTGCAGCAGGATGATTGTAGTAATCTGTTGGCACATTAAGATCATCAAGTCCATGGACCGCTGTTATCTAATGATGCTGTATGGTTGTTATGATTATTCTGATGTATTTGAGTTTGAGATAAATGTTTCTTAAAGGTGGAGAAATGTTGGAAGTTAAGTCAACATTTATTCACTTAGAAAAGTTCAGGGGTCAATATTGATATTCTGTCAATATACAGGGACTGATTCTGCTCATTTCGTTAATACTTGTTAATGACCGTTAGGTTTGTTATTAGCTGTTGATATATTGGTTGTAGCTTAGCAGATTTGGGCGAATCATCTTGTAATCGTTTAGTTCCTTTTCTTCTCAATAATAATGATCCTTGATCTTGTGTGTCAATTCAAGCTTCCATTTTAGTTTCGATTTCATTATGATTTTATCACATTTATTAAATAATATTAACTTATCTAGCATAAGGTTTTCTTATAACTTTTGAAATATTTTTTATTATTTAAAATTTATGAATAATATGAGTTGTTTATATAGGGTGAAAGAGAGAGCTAGAAAAAAGCCAAGGGCCATGCACCACTAAAGAATCAACCTCATATAATAAATTCACTGTATACGACATGTTCAAGCCACTTACTCATCCACGTTTAGAATTCCATTATGTTTGTTTTTTGGTATTTTCTGTTTACCTCTATTCCATATAATTATATTGAAATATATTTGAATTAACAGGATAAATAATATGTCAATAAAAATTAAATTAAAATTACATAGTCTATGCCAGAAGTATGTGAGACGAAGTAGATATACAAAATCAAATCTAGAAAATAAACATAAAATATATAATCAAGACTCGTGATTGGCATGATTCTTTTCAAACATATTCGGTATTTATTTATCATGATATAGCAGTTTAAGTAGTGATACTATCGTAGTTAATTGATGTAATAATTTTGGTTGTTTAATCAGTAATCAGGTTATTTGGTTAGGGTTTAATAAATCGTTAATCGGGCTCCCCGATTTTCAAAATTACAATCCGCTTATCAAATCAAATGTGTGATTAAGGTTTAATAAATCGTTAATCGAGTTACTTGGTTCAGGTTCGCTAAATAAACACACCCCTAATACAATGTATCGTGAAACATAACTTACAGATCTTACAACTCGAAAAGAGAAATACAAATGACATTAAGCCGTCAAGCAGGGAAGGCGGGCAACAAACTGTGTTGCCAGCCCGTTTTGAATAATAAAACTTAGACGTATAAAAACAACATTCTTCATTCTAAAGGTTGCAATATTCTCGTGCATGACTTTTTGGATCCGCTTCAGCATGGCCACCGCCTCCGATTCAAGATGACCGAAAGTATCAAACGCGAAGGGAACAAACACATGTTGATTTTCAATACACACTTTCTCGTGTTTATTCACCTTCCCCGCAGCCGCTCTGGAAGCCGCTTAGCCAGCCTTGAAGGTACTGCCCCTCAGCCTCACAAGGGGAGAAACCCTCGTAAGATCGACACAAGCATGCTTCGCATTCTGCCACCCAAAACAAGAACGTCAGCTGGCCTGATAGTTGAACGACCATCCGAGGGATCAGGCATAAGATTAACTGGGGCTTCCTCCCTGGCCGAAATCCCCGCCCGTATGAAAATGTCAAACTGAACGTCCCAAACCGTGTCATATATGTATTTAAACCCATTGAGCTTTTTGCAGTGAACAGCGTGCTCCCCAAACGAATCCAAACATACCTTGTTACAAACTGGACATTTTTCATCCGGGGGAACAAGGGATCATATAAGGGTTCATGTGTAACATATAATAAATTAAAAAGTTTATAATATTCAAAGAATTTAAACATAAAAACATTTAAACATGCTCTATATTTTAAACCTTACCTACTAAAAGTAAAATATATATTTGTATCGAGTGTAGCTAGAGATGATGTAGCCAAGTTAGCAGCCGTTGCCAAACCCTGCCACATTGGATCTCGATCTACATCTACATCTAGAGGCAGTTAAAATCCAACACTTTATTATTTTTTTATGCGACCAGATCTGCTAAATCCACTTAAAAGTTCATTTAATCAAACAAAAGCTACTTACATTGATGTCAGCCCCCTTCCAAGAAAATTATCATATTTATGCGACTATTTTTACATCTTATTTAATTTCATATAACACACTTATAAAAAATCATAACTTTTTTTAACAACTTTATTATAAATATCTGTCCACTATATAACTTGAACGCTCTATATTTATGAGAAAAAACGTTTTATTAAACACCCAGATATAGATATTACTGGACTAGAAGAGAAATATTAATATTAGAGAAAATATGAGGAGAATGAGCCTCACGTCTAATTCAAAGAATAAAAAGACTAGTCTCGCTATATGAAGATATCATTTTACCTTACAAAATTAATCTTTTGTTAT
This sequence comes from Deinandra increscens subsp. villosa, assembly GCA_039602395.1. Classification (NCBI taxonomy): domain Eukaryota; kingdom Viridiplantae; phylum Streptophyta; class Magnoliopsida; order Asterales; family Asteraceae; genus Deinandra; species Deinandra increscens. The sequence continues at coordinate 4,623,365 of JBCNJP010000015.1, read as the reverse complement.
ATTTGAAAAGAATATATATCGTGGTGACTTGGTTGAAAGCATGCAGTGAATTTTTCGCATCAACCATCAGCCTTGTAGATCAAGATCTATACTTTTATAGGATTATTTAAATTTAAACTAGGTGAAGATTCGTTTTATTTTCCTAGCTTTTTCAAATACGTGTTCATATTGTTAAAATAATAATTGATTATTATAAAATATAGAAAAAGGTGAGGGAGGAAGATCACGTGATGTCGCGTGACAAGAGGGAGGGTGTGTGGAGAATATGATTTGGATTTTGGTATACTTCATCATCCATGTTATGGAGTATGGGTGTTAGTTTACTTAAATTAGGTTACAAGTGTGTCCATTTTGGGGAATCTAAGCACGAGACTAGATTAGAGGGTGTCACATGACACACATATATAATATAATATAATATTATGTTCGTATTGAAGAATTCCTTTTAACTATTAAGTTTAGCAGGGTGGGGTAGGTTTAATGGCAAAACTAAAAGATTTTAGTGATAAATACTCTTTTAAGATTAAGGGTTCGAGTTTTTTTCGTTTGCTGTTACAAAAAGCTATTAAGTTTACTAGTTTAGCGCTAACATGTATTAAATTTGATTCTACTTTGTCAAAAGATATCATCTATCAATTGCATAGAATTCTTTCCAACTAGATTTTATAACTAGAAAGTTACCTTTACTTGTTTAAAACGCAAAAACAAGTAGATTTACCCTAATTGTTATATGAAATTCACCCAAACTGTTATATGTTGACGTTAAAAAAAAGACGAATCAAGGATAATCCAAATGAAATTTAGGGCTTTCAGCAGGATCACAACATTTGGTTACTCATCAAAATTGCGATATCAAATACTGCGATTTGGAAACCGAAGCTTTCGCTCAAAATAACCCCAGCATTTACTTTTGTACTAGTGAGATATGGGTTTGAAGTGGAACTAGTGAACTAGCTTTGATCAATAGTCAAGTCAGTCGGTTAATTTGGATGATGATGGAACTTATCTAAGGTGGGGGCCTCATCAATTTAGCAAACGAAGCAGACCCATGTATAGGATTAATGACAACCCGTTTTGTCCCTTAGTACATTGACAAGCTAAAAACCGAATACTCAACACTCGAAAATACGAATTATAGCGAGCATTGTTTAACGAATCAAATTTTGAATACTTGAATTAATCGAATTGAATTATTCAAGTTTAGTTTTTAAAATCTAGATATTTGAAGTAGATTCGAATTCGAAATAAACATCTCATTCGAATTCGATTTGAATCGAATTGGAATAAACACGAAATTATTTTAGTAAAAGAATACAAATCTATAACGGTATAAAACTAACGAAACACCCAAAAGAAAAATCAAAGTTTAAAATTCAAAATAAAAATGTTCAAATTAGACAAGTTTAGCTTAACACTTAAAACATTAATATCTAACGGAACTTTGTTCAGCGACTTCATTTAATAATTATTTGGACAGTTAACTTATCATTTAAAACATCCAACTTAAGTATCCTTGAAAAACATAAGATTTATAATTATATTATAAATTATATTTCCAAACATCAAACTAATTATAGCACATAACATTTGGAAAGATGACGATAATTTGGTGAATCCACATAATATCTAAAGCTCAGTAAAAAAAATTAGTTTTTTTTTTAATTTTCGATTTTTGAAACAATATGAAACAATGATCTAAACATTTTGACACAATGACACAATATGAATATTGATCTGAACATTTTTGACACAATGATATGAACATTTTGACACAATATGGCACAATGATTTGAACATTTGATGGAATCAAAAGGGTAATTTTTTATTTATTTTATATATAAAAACACTATACGTGTTTTAAAGATAAAAACACCCGTTTTTATTGTGTAACTTTAAAACAAAATTAATGTCGTATATAAGGGTTATGAAGGTTTAAAAAATTGGAGAAACTTGATGAAAAGTCAAAAATATCCTTTCATCTTTTGTTTTTTCTCTCTAATTCTACATAGAAAAACTTTGTGTCATACATTTTCATTTAATTGAAGATCTAATGACTATGATTCTTTCTTATCCTTCTTACCTAAACCAAACTTATCACAATAACCACTCTCAATTAATGAATCAAATCTTTTCTAATTATTTTTAGGCAAAATGTGTTTTTTAGTAAAATTTATCCCTTCTAGTTCTTATATAATGACTCGTTGTTAAAAACGAGTCAACTTAATTCAAGAATCAAAAGGTTAAACATAGCATGCTACATGATTGGATTGAAACAGTATGTTACCTATAATTATTTAAGGCCCCGTTTGTTTTCTTAAAAGATTTATGTCTGGAAATTAAATCATTAAGAGGTGGAAGCAGGAGGCGGATAACTAACCGTCAGAGACGGAGCCTAGTAGCTGGAGACGGAGCTCTAGTCGCCGGAGGACAAACGACTTTTTTTAGGGTTAAGATGTTCTAAGATGTTCTAAAATGTTCTAAAAGGTTTTGATGGTTAAAACACTATTAAGATGTATAACCTCTTAGTAACTGGAAAAGAAAATAAACCGCTCTACATTTGAATACGTCTAACTGAATCAGATGTAATTTCTAATTAGAGATTTTTTTAGAAGACAAATTGGGCCTTAGTTTCATTTATATTAGGATGAAAATGATGTCCAATTTTGTTAATAAGATAGATAGAACTATCAGTTTGTTTGTTTTTTTCTTTTTCTTTTTAACAATAGTTATTAAAAACATGATTTTTACTAACAATTTTTAGCTGTTTGACATACCATTTTCCACCCGTCCAACCTTCTAAAAAAAATCATATAATAAACTAAATCAGTCTAATCTGCCCTATAAAGTTAGCAAAATTAAAGAGGGTCATTATCTAGCAAACACCATGATGGTTTGACGAGGTGCTCATGGACTCTAGGGTTGTTCATTCATTTCTTTTCGTGCAAACTTTTCAAAGTTTTTATCATCAATTTACAATTATGATTTAGAAAATCCATGCAATTATCAATGATTGATGGATGATTTTCTACTATAAAATTATCATAAATGAGTATGATATTTTATTCAATTAAATTTATGAAAAACTCTTTTTGCCAATTATAAATAATGTTTTTTAGTTGTTAGGCTATCCGTAGTGGATGGAGCCCCGTGTGGGCGTTACGCGCCATGTGGCGTACACGTCATCAAGAGGGGCTCCATGGAAAAAGTGGTGTAGTGGTAACCCCTCATAACGCCCCTCTAATTATTACCCAATTATATTATATATATTATTTTTAAAAAACCAAACAATAAATGTATCCAATAAAAAAAAAGAATGAAAAAAATCAACCAATGAAGAATGAGGGGGAGGGGCGTGATGTTAATAACGCCGGAGAACAAATTTGCTAACATGGAGCCCCTGCGTAGTGGTGTGGGGCGCTATAAGGGGCTCCATGTTAAAAAAAATTTGGTGATGGCGCCCCATTACGAATAGGCTTATAAACTCTTATCATTTATCCAACTTGAAGACAAACAATAGTAAACTTAAATGTCTCACAAAATTCAATCAAGACAACTCTTTAGATGTCAGGATGATATAGAGAATTCGAACGGTGAAAGAATTAAGGAATAGGGGTTTCTTGGTGTTTAGGCTAATGAGCTCTTTTTATTATCCAATTGCAAGACTAGATCCAGAAGTCCAATATCTTTTTACATATACTAAATGTGTGTTGAAAGTGTTTATATTTCAGTGTAATTTGAGTTTGTGAATAACCGTCAAACAAAAGTACACATTTGTTTGAAGTTCATCCAGACTAACGAGAATCGAAGAGGGTAACGCCTCTCGAGAGATGCGAGATCCTAGAAGCAGAACCCCTAGTTGAATATTTCATAAGATTTATTTTTAATTTTTCTTTGAAAATGTATTTATTAAAACCTCAAGAACCAAACATGAAAATTGTTAAAAATTCGAAATTATACACGTATGAATCATTGAATCATATATGGCCTTTTAGTTTAGTGACACTATTATTGACCATCATAAAAATAGGTAAACCTTAAATTCTCACAAATATAAGATTTGATGATTATAATATAAGACCATTTGTAGTGTCCCCATGAAGGGGGCGTTTTGCTCCATCCACGGTGAAAAACGCAGCCAACACTGCCCCCCACCCCCTTGGACGTTTTCCTCCCCTTCATTGTGTAGACCACAAGTGTACAATGCCTTTTTATGTTTTTTTTCTTTTCTACCACTTAAATAATTACACCCCATTCACCATAACATTAAACTAGAGTTAAATACGATTTGTGTCCCTGTGGTTCGGAGATTTTAACTGTTTGAGTCCATTTCTCAAATTATTAACAAATCTCGTCTCATGGTTACTTTTCTTAACAAATCAAACCCCATGTTTTCATTCTGTTGCCAATTGAGTCCCTAGGCCTAACAATGTTAGATTTTTTCTGTTAAGTGAAAAGGGTATTTTAGTCATTTTACTTATAAGGTACTCATTATATTTATCAAAATCAAGGGATAATTTTTGTAATTTTAATTAATATTAGAAAAAAAAAACAAAAAACAAAGTCTGTCACTCTCACCCTCACAAAACCCCTTTTCTTCAAGAATCAACAATACGAACACTTAACAGTGACAATATTAACGAAACCCATTGCGTAGCTCCACCTCCTCCTCCTCTCCCTCCCCACCGGCCACCGCCATCAACTCAGAAGTTCGACTCACGCGCCAACCTTGCCGGAAACCTCACTTGCAACGACGCCAGAGCCACCACCGTAACCTTCATCCCCACGTTCGTAAACACCAAACGCAACCCCTCCCCTCTATCCACCTCTAATCGTCCCCATTCCAGACGCCCTCTCTCTCTATATATATATCAACCATCCCCCACCACCGGCCACCACCGAAACCATACCATATCTGGATTCGACGATCTAGATCCTCAAATCGCCATTTCCTTAACTCCTATGACCACCTTCTTCAATGGCGATTTTCAAATCGCCGCTGACCTCGACTTCTCCGGCTCCTCCAACCACTTGATTCCGATTGCCCAGATCGCCCACCACCGCCATCAGACGAATGCATCCAACCAGGAGACCGCCCAGAAGAACTTGACCCCACAAAAAACCCTTCTTATCAGGCAAGATTTTGGGAAAATCAATTCGCTCGAATAGCAACGGATCAAGAGGTTGGTTATCCCTAAATTCATCCCAAATTGACAGAAGACAAATTTTTCACTTTCACAGACACATAATTATTCAAATCATCCTTCGATACATCAAATTCAACACTCAAGAACTTGAAATTATCAAACAAACCCGCGGGATACCCATCGGAAAACATCACAAAAGCTAAACCATCTTCGTTTTTAATCCTACGAGATCGAAAACGAGAACTATGTGGAGAACGAAACCAGTTTCTTAGGAATTTCTGCGTAAAATTTGACGGGGCTTTTGTAAATCACTCAACCGGAATTGCAGTGGTCGTTGTGGTGGTGGTCTTGGCCGGCGGTGGTGGTCTTGGCCGGCGATTGCTTGCAAAATGATGTGGGTGATGGGTCTGTTCTGTGATAAGTTTATATTTGTTTTTTTTTTTAATTTTAATTAGTTTAAGTAATTTTATAAATAGTCCTTTTACTTTTAAAGAACAATAAAATTTACATAACCAGTCCCTTATATATAAAATAACTGAAATGCCCTTTGAGTTAACAGAAAAATTTAACTCCGTTAGTGCAAGGAACTCAATTGACAACAAAAATCAAACCTCAGTCTAAATTTGTTAATAATTTGAAAATTGGACTCAAATAGTTAAAATCAGCAAACTACAGGGACGCAAATCGTATTTAACTCTTTACACTACTACTACTCCTCACTTTTTCACTTTAACATAACTGCATGCGTGGCATCTTACGTGTCGTGCTTTTTAACTTTAAACTTCCACACCGCTATGAATGAC
>JBCNJP010000015.1:4589366-4616918 GCA_039602395.1 Deinandra increscens subsp. villosa | reverse complement strand
CTTAATAAATTGTTTAAAGGTATAAAAGATGATACCTTTCGCTTTGTTGTAAAAATCTAGATTATAAGTTTTGTTCACAACCAAATTACTTGATCGAGCGATGATTTGTGATTGTTAATTTTACGTAACCGTGCCATGATTGTTTGAAAATTCTTGTACGTAAGTAAGTACATCCTTTATCTTCTAGGTCAAAGATTTATACATAAAAGGATCATCTTTAATTTCATTAGAATAAAGAATTTGAATATAATGCGACTTTATTCGTTATGTTGATTAATCAAATAGTTTGAACGTTACACTAATTATTGCATGCATGCATGGATTAGCAAAAAAAAAAAAAACAAGTTGGATTTCTTTTCGGTAATTATTGACTCAAATAATAAAAATTTAATTAAAGCGAAAGATTGAGAAATTAATTAAGAATTAAGCCCTTTAATCTCCAATTATGAGATATCTAGTCAAGTCAAACTATAAAACTTTAATAAAGTATTGCTTCTATTTTTTTTTAGTGTAATCCAATTGTTTAAAAGAAGTTATTAATTTCTACCTACTTTTATTATAACTATTGATTATTTTAGTAGAGATACACAAAAAAGCATACGTGGTTTTCAACAATAGCCAATTTAAAACCTACGTTTTCAAATGTAAAGGTGACAAGATTAATAATGTGCTATTCTAGATATTTTTACCAATAATTCCTAGCTTAATTGGTTACTGAATATACAAATACATTATACATTAAAAATTGGAGGATTTAGATTCAAATACCGCATGTGATAAAAAAAATGAGGGTTCTAGCCAATGGTTTTCTTAGTTCTCATCATGGTGAGTTTTTTCCTGATGGGAATAGAGATGATCAGGTGGTCCCAGTGGCATGTTGTTTAAATCTTCGTTTTAAATTACCAATAAACAAAGCTCTGACCCCCGCAGAGAGCCTACTAGGCAAACAGAGCTCCGTACGAGAGCCCGAGCCAACAACAATTGTTAAGCAAATTCCAGAGAAAACTCACATCCACGGACAACTAGATGATAAAATTTGTTAGGCTTAGGGATCAAACTCGTAACATTTAAGTTTTAAGTCTTCCACTCACTAGTACTAGTGGTTAGCCAATTAAAAATGTAAATGTGACAAGATTAATGTGTTATTTGTGAATCTAGTTTAGTCTTTTCTTTTAAGATCAAACCTTGTTGTCTTTTATCCCACTTATTTTGATCCGACCTACATGACGTGACCTATGTTTTGTCCCTATAACTAGGGTAATTTAGGTATTTGCCACAAACTTTTTTTTTAACGGGTATTTGCCACTACCCACCTCTTAAAAGTTACTTTTACGTCATTTATACAAGAGGCAGGCATAAAAATAATAAGAAATATATTAATTAGCTCAAATTAATTTGTTTGTTGTAGGTATTGGAAGGTTCCTTCCACGTTTCGAGGTTAACTTTGATCTTTCGGCTCTAAAGATATGTTTTATTAATAACGTTGTCTAAATCAAAGTAATACGTTGCTTTCAACAACCTGAACTAGAGAGTTTTGTTTTTTCCTTTTTTTCTTCTTTCTTTTTTATAGTTTTTTTTTTAACTCGTAATAAAAACTATCATAAATCTATAATATTCTTTCCTTAATTATTCTAAAACTATCATAAATACGGTGATGGAGCCCTAAAACAACCATATTATTAAATTGATTTTAAGTAGCTAATTTTTTTTCTTTTATAAAATATAAGTAAAAAACAAATTAAAATAAAATATATCGTTTGGATGTAGAGCCATTGAAATTGTTAAACTTCATATGCATTGATCTCTATGTTGAATTTAGTTGGTGAATAATCCGTTCGCTTCCACCGGTTGATTTATATAAATGTTAAAGCACTCGAATCAAAACAAGACAGATTTTTGATAATATCCAATGACATGGTCTTCATACATGAACATAAAACTTTACTAAAGTAAAGACCTCACGATAATTCCAAGGCTTATGAGTCGTTTGGTCTGCGAGTTTCACTTTCTTACGAAGGGTGTCATCTTTTTATTCTTCTCCACTTTCCTCGTAGTGTTGTTTAATCTCACGTTGTTCTTCTTGTACGTTCTTCCTCGTCGGAATCATTTTCATCAGAGATTGGGTTGTGGACATGTAGATTTTGGTAGAAGTGGAAGGATGATTGAAACGGATTTGGTTTGGACTAAAGAAGTACGAATCGACCCGTTGCAATTGAATGAGCATGTTTAGTGCAACTTGAGAGGGGTAGTATTGTGGAGTCGATTGTTGATATTGAATTGAAACGGTTAGGTTGAAATCTAGGCCTGTGAACGTAATGAACGTTCAGTGAACCATTCGGCATGAAGTTTGTTTATTTTATAAATGAAAAACACAGACATAACTTTTTGTTCATATAATTAAATGAACAAAAATAAACGCACGCCCCATTCATTCATTTATATTCGTGAATACTTGGTTATGCTCGTTTATTTATGTTTGTTTATATGTGTTCATTTATGTTTGTTTATGGTGGATTAGTGATTTTTGGATGAATCGTGGTGAATTTTTTTTGCTAGAATTAATCACGATGAATTTTAGAATGAATCATGAATATTTTTTTTTTGTTTTTTTTTTTTGTTACTTATTGATATTGTTGGATTGATAATATGTGTTAGAGTTGTTTGTTTCTTAAATGTATGTTTGTTCGTTTTAAATTTGTGTTTGTTTATGTTCGCTTAGTTGTTAACAAACGAACATAAATGAATACAAACATGCTCATTTCTAGCTTAATGAATGAACACGCATATAAAAAGTTTGGTTGACTTGTGTTCCTGTCCGCATTAAGATAAATGAAAGAGCACACGGACATGCGGTTCCAAAAAAAAATATTTAACTCCTTATTTTTTTTAACTATTGTTTCAATTATAAATACTCTACTCTTTCTTTTTGTTGTTTTTTATTAACGTGTGAAGAACTATATAATTGTATATATATACAAAGGAGAAGTGAACTTATGGAATGGTGCCTTTTTTGTCTTTTTCTAAAGAAAACTAAATATATAATATATATGTTCAGTGAGAAATATTTGCCAAAAGGCCATTGTAGCCCAACTGGTTTAGTCTCTCCTTCACTTCACCCAAAACCCATGTTCGAATTTTTCAAACAACCTTTTTTTACTTCTTTTTTAAAGCACAGATGGAAACCAACTACATTTTTTAAAACATAAAAATAAAGTTATTAAAATGTAGCCGTCAACATGAGCAATCGATATGATATCATTGAAGTATAATTACTTAGTTTGATATTATTTTAGGTTTATATTTATATATATTATTGTTGTGCAGTTTTTTTTTATTATGTTCTGATGTTAATTTAGTTATACCAAAATTACTTTGTATGCAAGTTACAATGAAGATAAAACTAAATCCTATTTTGTATGCAAATTAAACTGGCAATAAACTAATATTGTTCAATCAGTCATTTTGATCGAGGCTTTGATGGAAGCAATCGATATAACAAGTTGATCATCAATTAAATAATCCATGAAAATGAATATCATATAACACAACCCATAATATTTTGTTCAAGACTTTCATGTATGTAGCAAGAACCATCCATGAAATCGATGTTGCCTCCTTTTTTTAAAGATTGCATAATGCAACTTGGGTTTATGTTTGAGGAAATTCGATGCTGCTTCACGATGCTAATCGAAGAAATGAACATAATCTTTGTTTTAATTAAAAGATGATTGGCTAATTACAATTTTACCATCACATATTAGTTATATGCCATACTTTAATGAATTAACGGTGTTAATAGACTATGTGAGGTTAAAGGACAAAAATCAAAACAGGTTTATAAAATAAGGACAAAAAATCAAAATAAATAATATAAAGGACTTATTCTAAAATTTTATAAATTTATCAAAAATAAAGGAATAAATTTGTGATTAAAGAGATCGACTTATATAGCGGAAAACATAAACACGTGGAAAGACCAAAACATTGAAACGTGCTATACCTAAAAAATTGAGAGTAAAGGTTGGATGTAGGAACCATTAAACCAACTGGTCTAAGATAGAAAGGTTATATTATTTGTAATAGAGAAACTATATTAAGATAGAAAAATTAAAGTGAATCGTTATAAAAACTAAGAGCACAAAACGTTAAGAAAGAGGTTGTTAAACCCCTGGGATTCGCACATGATACCTCATTTATAGGAGAAAGAAGAAACCAACAAACTGGAAACCTAAATATGTAGCAGAATAAGAAAACATATACTAATTAAGAAAGAGAATGTAAAAAAAGAAAAAAAAATAGAAAAACAAAAGTACGATGAACAGTTACATTCAAGAGTGTGAACCGACATTTGCAGGGTCTTTGTTTTGGTTTGGCGCGGGTTCGTACCTTCTCACTTTAAATTTGGTCCGTATTGTTTTCACTACAACATAGCCTTATTTTTTATATAAGTTTTCAGGTGTACTAGGTAGCACATATTTTACATAAATCAAGTAAATGGTCAATACATAGGCTATTTTACACACACACAAAAATTATATATGTATTTGATCCTTAAAGTGTTTAGATACAAAAAGTTTTATTCCAAACGATGCCTGGTGTTAGCTGCTGTTGAAGAAGAGTATGTGGAAAGCTAAAGATATGGAATTTAACATCTAGAATTTAAAACATGGAATAAGCGGTAAATGAAATTTTAAGAAGTGGTTAGTACACTTATGAACCTATATTCAATATTTTTCTGTATTTTCCACGAACCAAATAAATGGTCAATACATAGGCTATTTTAACCAAAAAAAAAATATTTTATACTGAAAGTGCTTGGATACGGAAAGCTTAATTGAAACGACGTGTTCACTTTAAATATGGGATGTAATACATATATTAAGTGCATTGACATGAACAATTAAAGGTTATATGAAATATAACATCTTAAATTTATGAGAGATGTGTTTATACAGGAGTTATATAACCCTGTATATAGGTATGTTAATGGGCATGTAAACTTTGCGGATGCTCTAGACCCTGATAAGTTTAGTGTTGATCAGATGGATGAGTTGATGTTAGAATTAGGATATGCTTCTGATGAGCCTAAACATTACTATTTCTCTGTTCTTGGGGCTGATTTAGACCAGGATATTCAATTGCTTGCTAATAATGAGGATACAACTAAATTATTCCAATGCTTACTCATAAGAGGCTTATTGATGTGTATGTTGAACATGGACTATCGAATGTGTGTTATTTTGGTAGAGCAATTGATACTATTAAGAATGTGAATTCAAATTGTGATAGTGATAAAGACACTGACTACATTGTAGATGAGGGTGATGAAATGATAGATGATGAAGGTGACATGAGGGACTTTAAGCTAAATGTTAATAAGGATATTGAAATAAACAATGATGGTGAAGAAGATGTTTTAAAGCTAAGGGTGTCTAGAGCAAGCTGGGTAATAAGGGGTACTATTAAGACGTAGGATGTTCATTTTCGTTATTTATTTATTTATTATTATTATTATTACTTTTTTATTTTATTTATATTTTATTTAATTTATATATATATATACATTTTTTTATTTATTTTTTATTAATTTGTTTAATTTATCTTTTTTGGGTGTGTGAGGAGGGGGCAGGAGTCGGGGGTTGGTTCCGCTTGGTGTGCTCCTTGTTTTTATTGACTTATGATTTGCCTTTTTGTTTTCTTTCTCCCGTTATTGAGTCTGCATGAGGTGTCAGACTTGGGGGTCTCTCTATGATATACCTCTATATCCTTTAGGCTATCCGTAATGGGGCGTTATGGGGCAAAAATTTATAACATGGCGCCCCATGTAACGCCCCGCACCGCCCCCCAGGGCGCCATGTTAGGTTTGGAGGTTGAAGGCGTTATGTTCATGGCGCCGTGCCCTCTCTTTTTTTTTTGTTTTGTCTTTTTTCCTATTGGTACACCTCATACCTCATAACCCCCACTACACCCATAACCCCCCATTTTCATGTCATCCGCCAAATGGCGCATAACCCCCCACTCCACTCCCAAACCACTACACATAGCCTTACAATAGAGGTAAGGTTGCTTACATCCTAACAACCCCTAGACCCTACTAATAATACAACATAGAATATTATAAAAGACTAATTATAATCTATACTATATTATAATACATTTGTGTAGGACAACCTTGTTCATTTAAATATTAAGAGTTTAAGGGGTATAATAGTTTTTTTAGAAAGGAATTTAACTGTTATTTAATGAAAAACAAAAATTTAAACAATATATTTCATGATTTATACCAATCTATACTATATTTTAATATGTTTGAAGATGATAAAATTGTCATATGCTTAAAAGATTAAAAGTTTAGAGGGGGGACGGGTATAATAATCTTTAAATAGGGAATTAAAATGATCTTTAAATAAAAACAAAAATTTAAACAATGTGTAATTGTTTCAATTATAACTTAAGAAAATCTGGAAGCATGTGTTAGTAGGCCAACGATCATTTTTAAATTATAGTTAAATTAAATTCGTAAAATAAATGATTAGTCTCTGACTTTGCTAACAAGACGTCTTTGTGGATGTATTGAGTGAGCGACCATGTTAAGCTCATATTAGTAAATGGTTCATATATATTTTTTTATTCTTGATAATTGTATTATTTTCAATTACATTTCTACATAGAAAATTGGTTAAATTATATTAATATATAATTTCAGTTATTTTAACAAAAGATGTTTGTAGAATGCATATACTTTTCATACATGTCTCGTCCTAATCAAACGCAACCTCTTTTGTCGTATCAATATGTCGTTGGATGGTTATGGGGTTGTCTTGGAAATATTGAATTTTAAAGATAAACTAAAAGAATTTGGAATAAATTACATAAGCACTATTATTTTATGTTTTTTCTTTCTTTTAGAGAGTGTAATAAAAAATTAAATCAACACCAATTATCTCAATCTATCCCATAAAATTTCTCCCTATTGCAAATCAATAAAAAGCTCAAAGATTTAATGTCCTCCAATATAATTCTCCTGCAAATTCTTTTACCTTCCAAAGATTGCTTTGTTCCTTAATATTCAAGTACTCTAGCAGGTGGTGGTATGATCGATCTAACGATGCCCAAAATCATATAAAACATCTTAAAGTCTAGTAACATGGGTCAACTGTCTAAATCAACCACATAGACTTATCGAGTCTTGTCAAAAGTGTTAACCTGACTTTCAAGGTCTTGATCTTCTTTTTGCCTTGGGTAAAATGCCGAGGTGAATCCATAAAAGAGTTGCTCTATTGATAAAACGAACACAACTTATGAAAAAAGAAAATGCTATCAAAGAATATCCCGTTATCATTAACATGCTATGATATAGTTAAAGTCCTCAAGGTAAACATAATATTTCCAAAAGCAAATAAAACTCGGATCCTTATTAAAGGTGCCTAAATTACCCCGCTAGAAAATCGTACTTACTAGTAATCGGTTTGTACACGAATGAACCCATCAGTCAAAGACAAGTTTGAAATTCACAAGTTTGAAATTCACCCTAAAGAACCGATTTTTTCATCCGGTTATAACCGGTTAACCGTTACTAGCATTACCCAAACAAGTAGCCATTATTTAAAGTTTTTTTTAACTATTTAATTTGCTCTCATATGTTAGTATAAACTAGGTACTGGTTGTATTATTTTGATCACAACAGTTAACACTCGTACACATAATAACGCTAGAAAACGTCAAAACATTCACAAACTCTCAAGTCTCGAAACGCTCACATGTAAATCTCAAGTTGTCAAAGTTACATTGATGTGGGTTCTTCCTAAGTGAACCAATCACGGTAAAGATCAAACAACTTTGCTACGTTAGCATTTAATTAATTTTTTGTTTATAAAAGAATCTCTTTAAAAAGTAACCGGTTACACAGACTTTCTGTTAACCATTGGTAAGATTTTCATCATATCCCGAACCGATTATTAACTAAACTTATTATTTGCTAAACAGTCTTATGGCCCAATTATTTGCAAAACAAAAGAAAACGAATAATTAAGATGTTTTAACGGGCTTTGAATCTTATGGCCCAATTATTAGACACATGGCCTGGTGACAACTTTAAGTTAACTAGCGAGAGTCGAGTTTTATGGGCTTAAATTAGCCTGTTTAAACCATAGGCCCAGCTTCAACAATCGGCCTTGAAAGTTGAAAGTTTATTGGGTATATTTTTGGGGATTTCCATAAGTCCATGGATGAGAAGGAACATACCATTAAGCTACAAAGCCATTGGTAACTCTAGAATGCATAGGGTGTATAAGGAAATCATACTGATCTAGTAACTGATTTGTACACGGACCAACCCACCGGTTTGAGACCAGTTTGAAATTCACCTTAAAGAATCGATTTTGATGCAGTTTCAAACCGTAAACAATCAAGTACGGAATATTTGAAGCAAATAATCAATAAAACGAATAATTCTTCTTCAAATGAAATGAAACCTCAAAAAACTAAAGAAGACAAAATAGTATAATATAAAATAATTAAATATAATCTAGAGAGAGGTTCAAATGAGAAATTTGGTTTAAATAAGAAGGATAAGAAGGAATTTCAGTCATTGGATATTGATCAAATAAGAAAACGAAGGAGGAACAATTTTGGTCTTAGCGATCCTTTTTTACTTTTAATTAAGTTCTCTCATTTTTTTAAACATTCATAACTTTCATATACGAAAGTTACACAGTTTAAAATATTCAAGTATCACATGCGAACTTTTAATAAATCTTTGGTTATCTTGAAGATAGTTATACTCATCCAGCATTAGTAGTTAATTTGAAAAGTTGTAACTAAAAAGGTAAAAGATGTTTTAACGGCTAAATATATTCTACTCCACGTCACATGTCGTCTCAAGTGAGACTAGAAGTCAACGCATTTATGATGAGGACATATACATTTACCACTACACTAGGCGAAGCTAGTGGTTATAATGGTTAGTTTAAAATTTAAATAAACCACAAACATGTCATCTACAATGAAAATGACAAGTATTAAACATTGGCATGCTGGTCTAGACAAATAATTATGACATGATGAAGCTCAAACAAAGATCACCAATTTCAAAAAAAATTGTCCTAAAGTAAGGTTGGGCTGCTAGTGATAAAAATGGTGTGAGACATGATTAAAATTGTTTTAAAGTACAATTTAAAACACATCACCTGATTCCAGCAAAACACATCACATGATTATAGCAAAACACCTCGTGAAATATATTTCTAGACTCGACGCCGAATATCAACACATCATCTGATTCTAGTAAAACAATGTCTAATTTTTTTACATCTCTAGTATGGCCGTACACATATCCTACAGAGTCGCCAATGGAGATGGAAACAACGGGCAATCCTCTTCCCAGACTATCAGAGCTCTCATCACAATCCTAAGTTCAAATAAAAATAGAGATAGATTTACTCTACAATTTCAGATCATTTACCTACCTACAAATGGTTAGGTTTTATATGTTATGTGTCAAATAGTCAAGTTAAAAGAAAGGTGTTTGTTAGTCTTGATTGTAAAAGAAAAGAGCAAGGAGTTTAAACCAAGCTCTAGAAATGTGACAGATTTATTGTTTAGTTTATTAAAAGCTTATCAGTATCTTTAGATGGTAAAAGTTGAGTTAAAACTTAGTTTTTTTGTGTGGTTTTGTTTTACAAAATTCTTAGTTGTGACTCAAGTCTAGTCACAAAAACCCGACATTTTCATGTGTTGATACAACTACGATTCTGAGCCATCATCCAGAGTGTGTCCAATCACATAACAATAAGTACACCATTTCTAAAATTATATGTGTCAGATAAACTATTTCATGTTTTTTTTAAAGAAAATCACAATAATAATACTCCCGGCAGGGGCGGAACTAAAAATGTTTTTAAGGGATCCCTGAAAATTTTATTTTGAGAAAATTGTTTAATGAAGTCAACACAATTATTTTCTTCATATACAAGTCTTATTTTTATAAAAAGTATGTAAAGATTACATAGCAATGTGGATGTAAAAACTTCAAAACCTCGAACTTCCTTGTAAATTATGAAAACTACTACCCTTAATAAATAAATCGAAACAAAAACAAATCTCCTTAATAGTAAAGAAGTTGTATATAAATGATAAATCACTTCATGTCAAAGTTTTTAGTAGAAAGAGTATACTAGTTAAAAAGTTTGAAAGTTTCATAGCAAGTAATGTGCAAGTAAAATCTACTAACCTGACGAAGGCCAAGTTGACCGGCTGGAGAATAGAAATTCACTACATAAATATTTGGGCTCATTGAAGGAATCCCCTCCCAATAAAAACGATAATATGTGAACATGTCTTCAGTGAATGAAACAAGTTCAGATGGAAGTGGTGGTGGTTCGGAACCATCACTTCTATAACGGTTGTTATACTTGGTTACCGGATCCCAGTTTCGACCAAAAGACGTCATATGTAGTTGACTTTGGTAAATTTCGAATAGTTAACTACTGGTTTTGTATTGATCGTAGCATCATTTAAGAAAGTCCGTATTTCAAATTGTTGTGGTCGGAATGGTGGTTGGAGAGGAGGTTTGCAACACCTCTGACGTAGAGTAAGTTGTTCAGTAAAGTCAGAATCAACAACTAGGAAATGAAGGAACCAGTGACTAAAAGCTCACACTTTTTCTACATGACTATTGTATAAAGTGACTGCAATGTGAAGAATGGTCAGCTCCTACTCTTTTATAAATTGGTACAAACCATCAACTAGGGAGTAAAAGAACCTAGTAAATAAAAGCTCCATTGTTTGGAGTTACTACAATGTGAAGAAATGGTCAGCTCCTTCACTCTTGTAAATGGCTACAATGGTTTTTATTAACTGACTATATATGATGCTTCTAACGACCACCACAACGAAACACAAAGATACAAAACTAGGTTGATGTAACCGCATGTTTGTAAATGCTGGAACAAACTGCTTAGAAAAATATAACTGCATTGTTTTTTCCTGTTTTTGAGCCATGATGTAACAATTCACTGAACAAAGTGTACTTATTATTCAATGTCTCCCATCTTATTATATTCACTTACTACCATCATCCATGTCTGAAGCTATTTTGAAGCACTATAGATGAGCTCAGCAAGCTCCAACTCTAGCAGGTTTAACCCATTAACTTCTGCAACATTCACAAGGTCCCATTCCCTGTGAGTCCCTTTCTCGTTCATGTATAAATGGGCCAAGTTATCCTCTTTCATCACTTCTTTAGAGCTCACAACAAACACCTTCACTAGGTCTAGTGTAGGACGATGATAGAAGATTATTTTATCATAGAGGAGAACTTCTTTTTAGCTCCCAGTCTGACCCGCGGATCAGCGTGCATACCTTTCGGTGTCAAGTTGGACAAAGCCCTCACATCCAGTTTCTTTAGTTTTTTCAAGTTGTTTCTGATGTATGTAGTACTTAGAGTATTCCCTCCTATTAAATCATGTAATAAGTGTTATGAGAGGTAAAAATTAATAAACAAATACACTGAATAGTGAACACTTATCAAATTTGGAAAGACCAGTGGATATAAGATTGGACCCACTTTTTGTCTACCTTACAAAAGCAAGGGTGAAGGAATAGTTATCCTCTCCTAGAATTAGAATTTTTTCACTACCTTTGAACAATTTAGTGAGCTTTTCCATGCCGGATAAAAACATTTTTGCCATCCTAAATTAATTGTATCATATCATGACAAAGTCTTTATTAGTACTTTTTTGCATTACAAGGGACTAAGCAATGTAGGAATCATTTCTATGAATCATTTTTAGGCTACACTTACACTTTAACATGATCATATAGTATCATGTAGCACACATAAGTCATTTACATCACCATTCAATAGGTTCTCAGTCTCGTGTCTTTGAGTTTTTATGGGGTATATATCAACATTCATGTAACCTTCACAAGTCATATGTCATCATTATCATGTACTAATCATAGGATTACACATAAAATCATAACATGATCAATCATAATTTGCGTGGATCAGTCAACATGTAGGCATCACTATAGGAGCCATTCTTATCACATAGTCATTTCTAGGCAACAATTACACTTTAACATGATCATAGAGTATCATGTAGCACACATAAGTCATTTACATCACCATCCAATAGGTTTTTAGTCTCGTGTCTGAGATTTTTTGGTGTATATATCACCATTTATGTAACCTTCACAAGTCACATGTCATCATTATCATGTACTAATCATAGGATTACACATAAAACATAACATGATCATAATTAGCATGGATTAATCAACATGTAGGCATCACTATGTTTAGTAAACATATGAATTCCTTTTTATCCTGTTTTTGATTCATATTATGTACTTAGCAACTAACTAATTGCAATATGAACAATAAAAGCCCTAGCTAATTGCACAGATCAGAAGTATTGAAGGAATCGTAGTAGATCAGATTCAACATGAACATCTTGATAGATAAACAGAGTACAAAAACTATCAGTGATTCCAATAACCCTAACAAAACTCCGAGAATAAGATCTAGGAAAAATTGAATTCGTGTGAATCCAAAGAACGCTGATATAAACAATTAATTAATCAAGCATATAGAATCAGATTATCTAAACATAGAAGCCTAGATATTGAATTCGATCATATAATAAATCATACAGATTCAACAACAAATTGCAAAAAAGAGTGGCGCACACTAAACAGATGCATGAATTTTCGTACGAGTTTAGAAGATGATGGAACTAATCAAGAGATGAAGAGAGATGGAATACCTGTCTGTCGACGGTGGTGACTGAATCTAGCAGTTGATTACCAGGATCTAAAGATGATCGATGAGAACTTCACGAGATATCGAAGTTTGTTTGTTACCATGAACTGATTTGCAACAGAAATTATAAGCGAACGGAAAAGGATCAATTCAAAAGGAGGGAAATAATTTTGTACTGGTGGAGTGGCACCATTGGATGGCCTTGCTGTTGAGCTTTTCTTTCTTTTTCCTTAGTGATTTAAAACATCGATTAAATGGCTAGTGATTAAATAAAAAAAGTTATAGAATTAAAAAAAATTATGGATTGCGGATTGCGTCAATGCTCGAGAGAGAATGTAACTCCCCAACCCGAATGTGTTATAGAACAAGACCCCCCTTCAGGGCCAACTTCCTTGTTGGTCCCCACGACTGACTTTCTCCAGGCCACCACTCAGAGTCCTCGTTGGTCACGACCACCTTCCTCTAGCCCACCACTCTGTGGGCCATCATTATGAACCTGGCTCTGAATGTCTAATACTCTTGTTACATACCAAATGGGAGAGGTTAATACAAAAGAATAGTCTAATGGGTGAGAAAAATTCATTTGGTCTATAAACCTCATATAAGTTGCCATACAACCAATGTGGGACAGACTCATACTTTGCAAGGACTTCGATCCATAACAATGCGATCCGGTGTGCACGTTAGGCATCGTTAAGACACATAAGTAGCGAGACCATAACATGGGGGTTAATATTCACATTTTAGGACAGTCAGACTCAACATGTGTTGATATCGAAAACAAATGGCGAGATCAAACACCAAAGAAAGACGAAAGAACACACAAATTGAAGCAAGAAGTTGGTTGATTCTTATTGATTACCCACCAACGTGTGATGGGTTTCTATGGCACCTCTCATATAAATTAATCTTTCTCTTCATTTTTCACTCAACTTTAAGCTTCGGTTTCTCATTTATCTTAACTCAAGTTTAGACACCATTTGGTTTGTTGTGATACGCTCACAAAATAGATACCAAACCCGAGAATAATTAACTAAGGTGGTGTTTGTTTTTCTGCAAAAGCTCTTCCTGTCCTCTTCTGTCTGCGCCGCGCAGACCACGCGCAGACATTTAGGTCTGCAGACTGTTTGTTTTCTCGAAGACATTTCATTAAAAAATGTCTGTGCAGTCTCTTCTTGGTGCAGATGTGACCCAGTCACTTCTGACATCTTCTAACATCTTCTAACCTTCTCTTTAAATTGTTTTTACATTAAAAAAACATTTTTAAACAGTTTTTTTTTAATTCTTTTATAAAAAAACATTTTATTAAGTCCTTTTTAAAAAACTTTTTCTAAAAAAACTTTTTAAAAAGTTTTTAATATATTAAAAAACTTTTAAGAAACTTCTTTAACCACTTTTTTTAGATCGTCTTTTAAAAAAGTAAAAAAAAAACATTTTAAACAATTAATTTTAAAAAATAAATTTTAAAATGTTTTTTTTAAAAAGTTTTGTTTTTAAAAAACGTTTTTAAACAACTATTTAAGAAAATATATTTTAAACAATTATTAAACAAAACTTTTTAAACATTTATTTAAAAACGTTTTTAAACTGTTTAAAAAAAAAAATTTGAACAGTTTTTATAAAATATTTTTGATATTTTATTTAAAAGAAAATTGTTTAAAAAACAATTGTTTGCTAAAATATACGGAAAGAAATATAATGATTGAATTATGTATAAGTTTAAAAATGATTTATTTAAATTTCCGTTTATTTTAGCAGTCTGCATAAGTTAAAAAACAAACACTCTTCTTCTTACAGACTGCAGAGGTTTAGTCTACCTCTTCTGCTACAGATGTCTGCAGATGTGGTCCGCAGACTGCAGACATTTTACCTCTTTAAAAACAAACAGCACCTAAATAACACATATATAACAATTATTTTGTGTCCAAAAATTAGTAAGAACACATTTTTATAAAAGAAATTTCAACAAGAAACGTTTATAGCCGCTTCATATAAAATGGCTCATGTGATAGCAACCAACTAATTAAGTTGTGGTACTTTATCATTCGTCTTGAAAAATGCCGCCATATACATTTATATTATGTACACATATACAACGAACCCGATAGTTGAACCCAAAATAATAAAACCTCATGGTCTTAGTTGCACTCGTAGCCGTTTATGGATCAGTACCCGAGTTTGTTTCCACAACTTGTGTGCTTCAGAATCATCATTCGCAAGCGAAGAACAACGGATCTCATTACAATCCGCAAAATATCTCCCCGTCACGCCTTCGGTTTTCGAGCTCAAAGCAACATAACATGTTGTTGATGCACCTTGTGATGTTGATTTCAAAAACTTGGAAGCAATGAAGAATATAGAGTCTGAAATAAAAAGACAAATTATATTATTGTACAACTTTTAATGCATGATGTACTTGTGGTTTTAGTTTTAGACTTTTAGAGGCATGCCTGTGATAACGCCTTTATGATCCCTTATGATTCCAGTTTTCACAATCCCTGGATGTACTGCGTTGATTGTTACATTTGCATTTATCGCCTTTCATATTATAAACAAAACAGAAAATTAACACAAATTAGATTAATTAACATGATGATCGAGCATAACAAGTTGTACCGTACAAGTTTACAACTCGTATCGAAGAATATATAGGCGTACCTTTAGTTGTTTAGCGAGTTCATTAGCATGCATTATGTTCGCCAACTTTGACTGGGCATATGCTCGAGTGGCGTTATAACTATTTGAACACGAGCATTTATGCATGAGTATATATGATATGATATGATGTGATATTGAAGGAACGAGTGAAATTGTTAACACGTACTATTTTGGTTGGAGCATTCCCTTAAAACTGAAATGGTCTTTTTTCACCCAACTGTGAATTACCGAAGAAACGTTTACTATTCTTCCTTGCACTCCCGTTTGTCTTGCCGTTTCTATCATCTTTTGTAACATAAGTTCCGTTAACAGGAAATGACCTGTATTATATATTAAAAATACAAAAACTAAGAAAATATGTATATTACAACTAATCGATCAATGAATCAAGTGAAGTCCGAGCAGTGGAACCAGAACTTTTAAACGTGTCTCGTGATGAAATATTTTTATATTTGTTTAAATTACTCTGATAGAGGGATGTCTTTAATATTTAAGATGTCATGTGCAATGTGCAATTACTAAAAATTGTTATAATGTTTATTGGGTCCCACTTTATTACACGAATGCTTTTTTTTTAATTAAAATGGACAATTAAATAATTAAATAAAAAATATCTTTACATAAGAATTAGTTCGCACAGTATGTAAATACGTAAAGTAAAAAAAAATTGGACACCATTTCATATATGTGACCTATATGGTCGTTCATCCTAAGCACCTTTATAAAATGAGGGTACTC
This sequence comes from Deinandra increscens subsp. villosa, assembly GCA_039602395.1. Taxonomy (NCBI): domain Eukaryota; kingdom Viridiplantae; phylum Streptophyta; class Magnoliopsida; order Asterales; family Asteraceae; genus Deinandra; species Deinandra increscens. Next base: position 4,600,756 of record JBCNJP010000015.1, on the reverse strand, counting down.
TAATGCCCAAGGATTTAAAGTTATATGCATTGATGCTTGATATATAGAACGCTCTCATGATATTAATCAATTAATTTTTGCATTTTTTCTAAATGGTGGTAGGAATGGAGCACCACTCGAAGTGCATCCACCCATCAATTATTCATAGTGCGACATTAGTTGACTTCCGCATATGTCTTTTTTTGTCCGAATTTACGTTTTCTAGTACTACTTTAAAAAGAAAATTTTAAAATATTTCAATATATAGTAAAAAAAACAAAGTATTGTTATTTAAACGAAAAGTACATGGAAGATTTAAACCAAAAGAATTCGAAATGCTATTTACTGTTGTATATATATATATATGGAATCAAGAGATTACCCAAGTAATTTGTAGCAAAGGTCATCTCAAATTTGTCTTCTGAGAACTCCAGCCTCTGTGAAAATTTTCCTGCATTATTACTAACATAAAAAAAATTATATTCACCATTAGTATAACATAATAAAATATTTATATTCGGATATTTAAATCTTTATAACAGAGTAAAAAAAGTTTGACAGTTAAAAAATATCCTACTAATAATAAGAAAACGAAGCCAATTTTTTTTTTTTTTTTTTTTTGTAAAGCGAAAATGAAGCCAATTAAGGTTAAAACTTACATGAGAATATTAAGAGGTATGTCTAAAGACAAAAACTCGGAACAAAATTTCCTGATTGAAGCAAATGAACTGAGATCTATCTCCAGAATTATAATCTCCGCCTTCGGGGTCTCTTTTTGTATACTTTCCTTCACTTGAGACGCCTTTTGTAGATCTCTTGCGGGAATCACGATCCTCACCCCTCTCTTGGCTAACACGCGTGCTGTCTCTGCCCCGATGCCGGATGTAGCCCCTTCAAATTAATGAAATATTATTAGCATAATTGATTTTGGTAATTGTTACACATCTATGCTATTATCACGTAAGCATCTTATGTTAATTGGATCTCGAAAATAATATTTATCATCGAAAAGTTTATTACTCTTAACCTTACTGAATACTGACACAGAGAGGTAAGTAAATTAAGGCTACTAAAAAGGGAAAACATGATTGTGATTTTGTCGTGGGAATTGTCTGGGTGGCATAGCAGTGACAATTTGTGTAAGCCAATGAGAAAAGGGATACATGAAAGACAAAGTTACCAAGTTTTGCCCAACATGAAAAGGGTCCCACTTTTTACTCATTTGTTATCCTCCAATGTAAAATACTTAATCTATTTGCTATAAATTATAGAAAATTATGGCACAAAATACATTTCATTAAAAGAATATAAATAGTTTTTAAAAACTTCTTCACATCTTATTCTCTATCTCTATTCTTTATTATCAAGTTGTAACTTAATGATAAGAGACAAAGCTTTTTTAGGTAGATTAGCCTTCAAAACCTGACATGGAGTATTATGGTGGAATAAAATTGTTTTTAAAAAATTTAAATAACTTTATTATTTCTTTTTAAATTATTTTTTCTCTTTTTACCACCCACAACTAATGTAAAATAATAAATAGTAATCATTAAATGTAGAAAACTAATATGGACCCTGATGGGGATGAAAAATAGTAATTATTTTATATTTTTTATGTATTTTAAGGATAAGAATAAAGATAAAGAAGCAAATTTAGGACGATAAATTAAATAATGAAAAAATTATCCAATTCCTCACAAAAAAACCAGCATGGCTTGAGACAAGATATTACTAGTCGATACTAGTTAATATTTAACTTACTTATTATGAATATATTCTCTAATAGTTGGATTTAGGTGACAAACTAAATATATGCTATTGAAATTGTATTTGAAACGTCCAACTAAAGACAGTTTTATCGATTGAGTTTATACTCAAAGAAAACCAACCCTGCAATCAATCGGATGGAAAATCTGTTAGGTTCAGGAATCGAATTCGTGACCTTTTTGTTTCTAGTCTTCTTCTCATCATCAATACCATTCGGCCAAAGGACCGATGGTTAATTTCATAAACCACTAATAGAATCCCATCCTTCCTCATGATTTCCGATTTATCAAATTTAAACTTTAGTATTAACATTGTTTTGAATTATTTGAAGTTTGAATGAAACGTATAGCAGGTTGGGTAACCTTTGAATCAATTTGTCAAAACTTACATAAAGCGAGATCGACCGTTATCATCTGTACGTACGTGTTAGATCACAAGATCACATGCATATATCGTCGAAACTAACGTAAAATAATCTGTCACGTTTTCATCGACGACATCTTGACATATATATCAGAGAGCTCGTATATGAATTAATAGTCACCAAATTAACAAAAACATAGATTTTACACAAAATAAAACGAAAGAAAATTAAATAAAATACCGGTGACAATGGCAGTGAGACGAGCAGGAAGTGAAGAACAATCTTGAGTAACTTGTTCAGCCGTTGATTTTGATCCATAACCACTTTGACCAGCGATCCCAGCCAAGTATCTAACCGTTCCCTTCATGTTTGGTAGCAGTTTACACCTGATCACAACCCTCCACACCAATGCAATAACACCAAATATATAGACAAAGATATATATGCCTGTTTTCAACATTCTCCTACTCCATGGTCCACCATAAGCTCGGTGGTCTTCACTCTTCACCACTAAGATTTATTATTGGAGGGAACTCATGGAGGAAGTCAACTATATATTTTGACTTGTCTATTTATTGCTATTGCTTGGTGAGTTATTTGAAAGTGAAGCAAGTGATTAATAGTTGGAAAGCATGATTAATAATGTTGTTGTTTTTTTTTCTACTTGGTAATTATTATTGTTCTTTACACTCATTGTCAAAATTTTGTCTTCCATCTTTTTAATCATGGGTTATAGATATATGGATACATATATTTATATATGTAAAACCATACATTTCTCGTGTCAAATTTGAGTCGAGGCGTATATTAAAGTATACATAAATTTTACTCGACTATTCATTTGTCGACATGTTATTTTTTAAATGTAATACGTGTATGATTGAGTTTGGAATACGCCTTATTTAATCATGTACTAGTGCCATGATTTTTCATATATGTGCAAGGACAAGATCGATATGTGAAATGTGTCATTTAATTTTTGCATTTAAATTGGTGGTTATTGTTTTATGTATGGATAATTAATTATATTTATACATAAATATTTAAATTATCAAAACACAATCGTATAAATTGTGTTAGGCCATGCAGCAACCACTAGAATGATTAAGGGTAAGAAATAGAGAAAAAGGTGGTACCCCATAAACAACCGCGTAACATCCACACTCAATTGTTTCTTCTCTCTCACACGTGCACATCTAGATAAAACATTAACACCCCTATTCCGGCCAAATAAGTTTGTCTTTTATTTTTCTTTTATGTATTTTCATATTACTTTATTATATTATATATATATATCATCAGGAGAAAAATAGAGAATAAAATATTCAATTTAGCTAAATTATACCATTAAGAATATCAAATGCATAGAATAGTATTTGCATTCTATTGGTTTATTTGGTGGTCTTAGTTGGTTGACACTTTGAGCGTTTAACCTTTAATTTTAACATTTTTACGTAATGTTTTTGTACTGTCGTTTTTTTTACGTTGTTTATTAAAAATGCAATTGTTTTGTGAATCTACGTTATCCTCGCGGCAATGCGTGAATAGTAAATCTAGTTCGATAACATTTTCAAAGAGATATTTTTTATGGTAAAATGATAGACTACCGATTCAACTAATTAAAAAATTGAATGTGTTTAAATCTCGGGAATTATGGGTATTCATGATAATTTAGCTCTAAAAAAACTAATCGGATATGTTAAAAACGTAAATATAGGTTTTATAATTTTTGGGTGGTGTTATCTTAAGGTGGGCGGTGGTGTGGGGGATAAATTTTTTAAGACGAGTAAAATGGGATAAGTTTTTTGGCCAATAGGAGAGTGACATCAGGAGAGAGAAAAAAAGTATATGTTTTTTGTGTTTTTTGAATGGTATGGGTGGGATAAGTTGGGTGGGATAAGTTGGATAGTTTTTTTAATTTATTTATTTTTTTAATTTTTATATATTATATTTAAAGGAAAACTTTATATTTCATAAAACATAAAACTAAATTATTCATTAAAATTAAAAAACTTACATAGAAATTAAAAAAAAACCACTTTTACAAATTTTAAAACCAAATCTAAAAATCACATTCCCAATTATGTAAAGCGGCGATTCGACGTTTCTCAGCGAGAAGGGTCGGTAGTAAGCTCGTAGGGACGTTCTCGGTCGGTCTTAAAAATATTTCAAGATCGCGAGCTCGTTTTTCGTTGTCCATCGTTTCTTTCACCGCCGCGTACATCATCGCCTTTCTCTCGGCGGTTTTTTCTTGAATCGCCGCCTTCGTCTCTTTTTCTTTCTCCCATATGCTTTCAAACATATTCATCACCTCCAAAGCATTTGAGGACCCATCCTTCGACGATTCTTTGCCAAAAAGATGAAAACTTTTGTTGGTCACCGATTTTTTTGTCTTCGGTGACGTGAATGTAAGCTTGTGTTAAATACTTCTCTTCGTCGGAAGTCCATGGGCTTCGATTCGCCTTTGTTGTCGTCTTCTTCTTGTTTTTGCTAGCTTGCTTCCGACGAGCCGGTGGTTCTTCCTCCATCTCTTCTTCTTTTTCTTCTTCCTCTTCTACTTCTTCTTCAATCTCAACATGTTGTTCCTCTTCTACTTCTTCTTCATCTACTTCAATCTCCTCGTCCATCTCTTCGCTATCACTAGCTTCGTCGACAAGACGACGGGGTTCTCGGAATTGAGTATTTTGATATTGATTGTTGGGCCGATGAAGCGTATTGTTGGAAGTAGTCGGGATGTAATCGAAGTAGATCATTAAAAGATTGTTGTGGTGGTGGTTGTGGTGGGTAATAAACGGGTTGGGGTTGAGAAATTATAGGTTGAGAATGTGGTGTAACGTAGAAAGGTTGTTGGTTTCGGTTTGTCGAACTTTGTCCGGTATTCGACCGGACTTTGGGTCGAAATTTCTTCGGGGCGGATGTGGAGGCATTCTTTTTCCGAGGATCCATTATTTTTTTTAGAGAAAATAGATGAGAAATAATGAAATGTGGGTTAAAAGTTATAAGTTTTTAGGTTTATATAGGAGGAAAACTTGTAAAAAAAACTAGTAGCCAACGTTCAAAAAACGGTCGAACTCCCCCCCCCCCCCCCCCAACGTCCTCGGCAATACTTGGCAATTACATGCCGTTTTTTCCAAATTGTTTGCCGACTTTTATGGTTGCCGAAATGTGGGTATGGTTGCCGAAAATTGCCGAAAATCCCCCTTGCCGAAAACCCTTTTGCCAAAAAAATTAACCCCCCATACCTCCACCCTTAGTGATGTCACGGTGAACATATGCATGATATCCCACTTTGTTGTTTTTTTAGTTTGATTATTTTTTTATTTTTTTGAAAAAACAAGAAATTTTATTAACTAGCGAGTTTGATTATTTACTGTCATCAGTGGTACTAGTTAAAAACCAATTAATGTAAAAAAAGATATTTGTTGTAACATCTATTTAAAAAGTCATGGTATCATCGATGGTTAATTATGTGGTAACCTATATATGTTATATTTTTATTAGATGTGGCATAGTAGATGAGTTGAGTAATTTTCGACCGAATAGATTATATATCTTTGTTCATGCTCGTAAGAGTCCATCGTGCTAGAAACAATTTCATGTTAAATTCTGCATGGGAAAGAATAAAAACTTGGTATCAATCAAAGAGGAAAGCAGAACAACAAAACATCAAGAACACACGGGCGAACATCACCCGTTCATTAAGGTATCGGAGTCACTAGAATAATTTTTACGTTTCAACTCTTTCTTCTCAAATCCATACCAAAAAAAATATAAATAAGAAACTAGTTAAATTTAATTTACTCTTATATAAATAATATATTATGCAATTTAATTCCACCTGTCTATACATGTTTTTTGATAGTTCAAAAATAACGTTGATGACAAAGTGCTTTTGGTGCGTGCAACCAACCGTGTCACTCACGTATATATCTTTTCATGTCTTTATGGTCCAAATTTCCACCCATTTGATGACTTTTTAACCATTTTGTCTCTTGAAAAATAATTCCTAAACACACCCACACACATATATTTTAAATTAGTTAATTAAAATTAATTTACTCCAATATATTTTAGGAAGGAATATTTATTAAAATTAGTATTTTTATTTACTAGAGTAAGCTTTTCAAGATCTTAGGTCCTGCTTGTTTTTTTGAAAAAAAAACCTCTAAATATGAATAGAAGTTACACCTGATACGATCAGACGTATTCAGATGTAGAGCCGTTTGTTTTTTTCAGTTATTAAAAGGTTATACATTTTAATAGCATTTTAACCATCAATACCTTTGAACAATCTCTTAACATTTATAAGTGATATTCATATTCAAACATAAATCTCATATAAAAAACAAAGAGGACCTTAGAGATTCTAAATTTATATTCCACATCATCTATATTTATTAAAATTTCAATATAATCCTTTAAGAGAACTGGTCGAGGGGGTCACAGGTCCCGTATATGTACGTTGAAACAACTCATCCACCGTAAATCATGACTTAGAAACATTAACATGTTACCACAAACATGATATGGAACACTCATTCAACCTAAATTATGAACTAATGCACCTATATATTCAATATTTATAATTTATAATGAGTTGAAACAACCACGTACTTTCATAAAAACTCAATTTCTATTCAATTCTTGTTTTCGTTAACTTTTTAAAATGTTATGGATAAAATCGTTGGAATGAGTTTTTTATTTTTCTTCTTTTTTCAGGAAGTTTAGATTTCACCCTTAAAACAACCCATCCAATTTACTCGCATCCGGGATTTCAGTGAACATTGATGGATCATCTTTCACCTTTTATACATCATGTTCAAAAACTGTATACTTTGTTACATTTTCATACAAAATATATCTCTGACAACATAATACATGATCCGATTGGAAACAAAGACATATGTCTTTAATTTGTATTATGGGTTTGTGTGTAAGAGGAGTGCATAGAAGATGGGAACATTGAAGTTGACTACTCAAAGATGGAGTTTTGAAATGGAAAACAAATATGGTCCCATTTGCTTCCTCACTTGTTTACATCACTCATCAAGCTGCCTCTTGTTTCACAACCACTTCTCTTTAACTTTCCCCATCTTTTTACTGTTTTCTTGCCCCTCCAACTAAAGTGGATACAATTAAAGGCTAATTTTTCATTTGGGTGAATATGAATTACATTTTCCAAACCAACTTTGATGCAACCATGACTTGTATTTTATGCATCAAACGTTATACATTGTCATATATTTGTGGGGTTTTCAGATATGGGAAAAGTGATTAAAAGACAAAGGTAGAAATCAATTGCACCCCACTATTTCTATGCCCTATTGATTAGGATTTTACAAATCTTGTTTAAAACAAAAGGCTAATTAATTAGCCAACCTCCCTATGATTAATTCATAATTTAATTAGAGTGGGGACTGCAGTTACTTTTCTTAACAGTAAAATACGATGCTTTTAATCTATCTAAACTAAATTATATCAAATTTGGTTCGACTTCGAATCCTTGACCTCAAAGGGGGCAGTATAACAATAACACATAACTTCAATTACTTTGCCAAGTAAACCCAACCCAGCCTCCTCACCCCCACACACGGGACTGGACATACTTAATGTTGGTGGATGAATAACTACACGCGTTTACTCCAACAAAATAATATGTTTTTATTTTAAAATAAAATGAATATATTTTTTAATAAACTGCAGTTTACGTCCCTGTGATTTATCAAAAAATCATGTTACATCTCTAAACTTTAAAAATTGCATTTTGAATCTCCATGGTATGCATAATTACACTTTACGTCCCTATTTTTAACGCTCCTGCATGGTACATTTTTTCGTCAACGGCTATAATTTCTAACGTTTGTTTGTAACGGTCATTTATTAACGTTCAAAATCCCGAACGACTCTTTCAATAACATTTATATATTGAATTGCACATTTAGTTCCTTAGATTTAAAAAAAAAAAAACTATAAGATGACCTGCCCACGTAAGATGTTCTCATTTCCAGAACCTTCATTGATGATCGAACAACAAAACGCATCACCGATTGTACCTGCAAACCCTCCATCGGTCCGGTTGTCGAACCACAAAACCCACCGCGAGATATACCTAAAAACCCCTCTACCAGATATAACTACATACCCGTCGGATGACGACTACGTTGCATATGAAAACTAAACCAAATCGGATATGATGATTACGACTCAGATGTTTTGAAAGGTGCATTTGATTGATAAACTCCAATTCAACCATTCAAGCCGAGACATGACTTGTATGAAGATGAGTACGACACCAACTCTAATATATCCAATAATGATTGTTGTTGAGAGTAATTTAATGCTTTTAGCTAGACTTTTTCATAATGTAACGATTGTCTGATATATATTTGTTAGCTAGAATTTTCATAATGCTTTGATAACTTTAAAATTTAGCATATACAACAACAAAAAAAACCTAGCTAGCTACATTACCATACAGACATAATTGTTTAGGTTTATCATATACAACCACCAAAAAAACCTCAAACAACAATTATGGTGACGGTGACAACTGGTAGGGATGACGATGATGACAACAGGTGGGGATGACTATGGCGACGGTGAGGGGCAGGTGCATAGGGATGGAGCGGTGACTGTCGATTTACAATCGAGTGGTGGACTAGGGTGATTGGGCGGTGAGCGATGACAAGGGGTGGTAGGAAATAGACGATTAAGATAATGTGGGAAAAATCTGATGTGCATCAAAACCTTAAGGATGTAACTTGGTTTTTTAGGTAAACCACTGGAACGTAAACTGTAGTTTCCAACAAGTTTTATGGTGAAATATCGAATTTGCCTCTCATGTGATACACATGTGAGGCTTCATTAATAGATTCCTTAATTTCTTGTTAAAAATAAAGATGTAGAGTGTAATTTCGTATACCATAAAGACGTAAATTGTAATTGTTAAAGATTAGGGACATAATCAGATTTTATGGGCAAACCACGAAAACGTAAACCGCAGTTTGCTGTATATCTTTATTGTGCTCTACATGTTTGTGGCTTGAATCTAACTTAAAAATTTAAAGGTTCTCTAGTTTAGAGGTATCAAAGTATTAAAGAAGTCTTGTGCCTCTTCAAATGGATGTTGATTCACTTCTTATTTTGAAAAATTAATATAGATTTAGAAGTAGGAATATAGGGTATGTGTAACCCGTTCTAAAATCGAAACATTAAAACATAACTCTTTTCAATTAAGATTTTTACTACTTAAATAAAAATTTACTTATATATATCGAATATTTTATTTATCTAGTTTTTAATAACACAAATTTTTCGTTATTAGAACAGCAAACACATCTAGCCTTATTTCTAAAAATAATTAGAAAGGTGGATTAAAATATTAACTGAAAAAACCAACTCACATCTTTCATCTTTCATTCTAATAAAGCAATAAATTGGGTGCCACATGTCATTTTTCTAGGGTCTCCACCTAAGCTTGTCCACTTGTCAACACCACACTTAATTTTAAATTTTCCTCATTTAAGAATTCAAAATTTCCAAATTTAATATTTTAACTTTCTAAATCTAAAAATCAACATTAAATTTAATTAAAATTAATTATAAATAGTTATTAATATTAATTAAGTATATATTTACATAAATTATTTATTAACTAACTTACCAAATTATAAGTTATTTGAATTTTCTAATATTAAGAGATGTAACACTCAATTTTTTAATTTATAATAATAGTTACTATTATTTATTAATTAAAAATATTATATATTAGGATGGTTGATTTATTTAATTAAAATATTAAATTGTCAAACACCCTTTTATATTCTGAAATATAACTTTTATTAGTTCAAGTATCATATTCAACATGTTTTATTTATCATTTAACATTCTCTGAAAATTCAAGTAATCCTAAATAATAATAACTTTTATTATTGTAATTCTCAACACATTTTAAAGTAACCATTAAGCAATTTATTTTCCAACTGCGATATAAAAAATACTCTAATTTACTATATTCTATAAAAAGGGTACTTTTTACTTAACTACTATAAAATAACTATTGGATAAAATCTCACAGTTAATTCATAATTTTTAAATCTCATATCATTTTTTAAAAGTTATCTCATATTATGAATATTTATTCAACCCGTGTAGTACACGGGTTACTAACCTAGTTCACTAATTTATAATTACACGTGTTAGGGTGGAAGTTATGGTAAGTGCTCGGTTTTAAGGAGGCTAGGTAGCCAAAATCCGTCGCCCAAGAATAGTCAAGGAGGCCTCACCGAACGCGTTGAGGGAAATCCTTTAGATGTATAACCCCTACAGCTCTATCACTGTTACAGACTTACAGAAACCAGAATTAATCGGGGATTAACCGTTTGGCATTTCCCAAACGATTACGATTAAGGGTTTGAGGGTCTTTGGCGGTCTTGGTGGTCTTGGCGGTCCATGATGGTTAGGTTAAAATTTTTGACTAAAAATACTAAAAATAAAAAATTAAAAAAAAAGTACCCTTAAAAATACCCAATACCGAATCCAAAAAGTTGATCTTAACAATAGTGTTCGGAAAGATGACTCCGGGTCAGTTAAGGAAGCGGTTGGTGAAGCTTCCGGGACCGATAATAATCAAACACCCCCGATAGAACTTCTTGATGAAGATTACGAGTCCGAGAATGAGGTGGAACTTTTTGAAGAAGATGAATATGAGTCGGATGATGTTCAAATATTGAAAGCACTTGGAGAAGATTAAAGAAATATGAAAACTTAAATTATGAAAATGTGTGTTCGTTTTTTGAGATTATTAAACGTGTTGAACATCTACTATTATAGTTTATGACTTAAGTGTTTATTTAAGTACCCGATCATGATTTTTTAAGGTTTTCTTTACTTATTATTTATTAATTATATTCGGATATTGGTAACATATACATGTTTATATTTAATTTTTTAATTTTTTAATAATAATTTAGGGTTTCCGATTAATTCGAATAACCCCTTAACCTCAATCGACCGCCGAGCTATCGTCAAGCAGTTTCTACAACCTTGAGCTCTATGTACAATCCCAAAAAGTTCCATCAGGTTATCCCGTGGAAAATATTTTGGTTTAGTGATTATACATTCCAAATGTGAGTTGTTTGATTGAGTGATTAGCCGATTTAGACATTTGTGAATTTGTTTTGATATGGTATTCTATTCCAAGCCCGGAAGCCCACTCATCATAGGATATTGGCCCAATGGACATGGTAATATTGGATTTGAGTTAGGGCCTATAGACCCT
>JBCNJP010000015.1:4556866-4584366 GCA_039602395.1 Deinandra increscens subsp. villosa | reverse complement strand
GATCAAAAGTGAATATACTAATAAAAATCATATTATTATTAAAACATTACACGAAAATAAAATTTACATTATATAATTTTATTATAATTCTTGAGTCTCAACTAGTTTCTGAGGAGACTTCAAATTTTATGAACCGTCTACATTAACTAGTGGTGTATGATGTAGCTGCACCTATATGTTTTTTATATACATGCAACTGCATCGCCCGGTAGTAATTAAAGTATAACAGTTTATAAAGTTTGTGGATCACTCTAAAATTAGCTTGAACAAAAAAAAATAATAATAAAAACGTTACACTATTTAAAATAAAATAAAGAAGACATTATAATAAACAAGCTCGATCACTTGGGATGATCTTTAACCACAAGCCAAATTTCGAGATGTTCAGAATATTTACCGTGGATGGAACGGTAACTATCTTGGGCCATCGTCAGAACATCGTTATCATTTAAACCTATTTCACGGTTGTTGTTGATGTTGTTGTAAATACAGTGAAACTTTCTCATTCTCACTCTCATTTCATGCCAGCTGAAGCAGAGTTGGTGAATCAAACGATCTTTGCCCAATAATGGTATCATAAGAGAATTATAAGAATTGGAATGCGTTGCGTGTACTTGACTCTTGGAAATGATAGAATAACGGTAAAACTACAACTAAAAATGTAAAGGTGGAGTGTCAGAGAGTGAACCCTTCTTCAAGGGCTTGAGTCTTCTATATATAGGGTGAACAAAGGGTGAGACACAGGTTGTGCTTGGTAAGGGGACAAGACATGTTACACTACCAGTTAGGTAACCACTTCCAACATCTGTATTGGACACGGGGTCGTGCTTAATGACGCACGACCCGTGCTTGTCTGGTTAACTTTTGTCCTCAAGTGCAATGGGGCGCAAGGCCATGCATGATGGAGCATGATATGTGTGTGGCCTTCCGCCTTGACATTTTCTTCATTTATTTGTTTCTTTTGTAAATCCAAGGCATTTTACCTAAGAAATCAAAATAAAAGCAAATTGGGCGATTAAGCTCATTAAATTAAAGAAAAGTGCTCAAAGCTAAGGGTAAATTGATATGCAAAACATGTGGAATTTGAAGGGTATCAGTTTCTTAGGTTTCAGTTTTAGCATCCCATTGTTGCATTTACATATCTAATTTTGTCTAGTGTATTATTTAACAAGCCCATGTTTCGTTTTTTCATCGTATTTTGGTTTGGGGCATTAGATTAAAATTGGCAACCGAATCCACTGCAAGGCGCAAACGAACCGAATGAAGTTGTGTTCATGTTTATTTAAATTACCATAAATAAGGGCTTACCAAGTGACATGTGATGATTAGGGCGGTAAACGAACCGAATGAAGTTGTGTTCGTGTTTATTTGTTTAGCCGTCAACTTGTTCACAAACGATTCATGACTACTAACCGAAAGAAAATTCTTGTTCATACTCGTTGATTGAGGAATTGAACATGTTCACGAATGGTTCACGAACACAAACGTGAAGATATACTATTTAGGAACAATTAATATTATTAATCCCAAACAATAGACATAACACTTAACTAATAAAAACCTAAGCACACGACATCTTAACTAAAAACATAATTATCTCAATACAATGCACAAATTATCCCAATTTCAACGCTTTTAACAAAGTCGATGACTATTTAAGAAAACTCTCTGACACAACCTTAAACTACTACTTATTATAGATGAGAATAAACTCAAAACCGCTCAAATTTAATATTTTTAATTTTTGATTGACTCGTCAAAAACCACTTGATGAAGTAGGGATTAGTGACATATTTACCTACTTTTAATTTAACAACATTATAAAACTAAAAGGAAAAAAAACGTTGAGCTAGTGGAAAAGCTGCTCACTTCCTTCTGCAAAAGAGCTACAAGCAGCCTTTGAAGCACATTTCCACTTCCTCCCCTCACCTCACCTCACCACCCACTTCCTTTCCAATTCTTAATTGATGTCTGCAACTCACTCTATCATCCTATCCTTCCTTCCTTCAACACTCAAACGATTCCCCAAATCCTTTCAACTATCGATGAAGATCATCATCCATCCCTCCTGCTCATCCGCCCACTAATCGAGAAAATGCAAACTACTATCTTTTTCTCTCTCTCTCTCTCTCTCTCTCCAGATTATTTCATCATCCATCGTTTTCTTCCGTTCCTTCAATCAAACCACGAAGAATCACCATTAATTAATTAATTCATTTCTCCTCCCTTTTGAAGCTCTTAAGCTAATTTGGTTCGATTCTTGGATCTCTGTAATTCCATCGAAAAGAAAACAGAGATGGCGGATTTGGGCTTCTTTTTGAAGAATGTTCTGGTGGTATCTCTGGCGATGAATCTGGGGTTGATTTGGAAAATAAGCCACGATGGTGAAAAAACCCTAACATCGAAATGGAAATGGGGGGATATGCTTCATTTTCATGGCTGCTGTTTTAATGACCAGAAAAACAACAGAGTAGAGGAGGAGGAGCTGCTTGTTAGCAAGCGGACGGAGGAGATACTGGAAACGACGTCGTCCCCGGCTGCTGCTCCGGAGGATTGGGAGAGTGTTGTCATCAATCTTGACCAGTAAGTACAAACTTTGTCTATATCTTTTTCTATATTTTTGTTATTTATCTACAGATTTATTATAACGTCTGACTTATTTTTACGTCAGACAATAATTCATCTATTTATTTTAATTAAATACGTTTGATTTTTATCTATAATTACTTCATTATGTTGTTTTCCTGATATACAATCTATGAATTCCAATGTTTTAATATCGGATTTTAAAACCTGGTCAGACTTTATTCGTTGATCGGGATTGTCGAACCGGATTGACTATTAGACATTTAAATTTAAAATATACGTTTTATGAATTTAAACACGATAAATATAAAGAAAAAGTTCAATAAAGTTCTAAACAAATTGCAATCATCTATTTAAAGGTTGGTATGGTTGCGTATCGATATAAGTTTTAATCAAACTATATTTATAAAAAACAAACTATATCGGAGTGTTTTATTCATCAAGTTCTTCATCATTTAGCGTGAGTGCATGACTTTAATTAAAAAGACCGGTTTAATTAGCGGTCCGGTTTCACGTTTTAGCTGGTTGAACCATAAAACTGTCGGGTAAAAAATTAGCTAATTGGACTAAACCTGACACATTCGAACCGGCTTAGCCTCTAGTTTTCGGTTTAACCGGTTAAACTGAACGATTCAAAACGGGTTTTCAAACATTCATGAATTATGCAACAACTCTAAAAAACAGATTTTGTAATAAAACAAATACCAACTAACTAAAGTACAACAAAAACTGTTTATTCTAATACCAAACCTATCGAAATCAAACATGAAATAAATCAAGGTGAGCATGCGTGGGTGAGGTCATTGGTTAACCGATTTTTTAATTTTTAGTTTTGAAACGGCAACAAACCCATAACAAAAACAAGCCCAGCGGGAAAGAAAAAGTTATCCATTTAACCATCCATCTAATTGAGCACCATCTTTGAATGTAAGTTGAATTACCTTCGTATTTGTGAGAACTAGATTTTATTTGCTAAAGCACAAAGTAATGTAAATACAAATAACTACGTTATGATGTAAAAAAAAATATTTTAAAGAAAACACAAATACAAAATGATTGTTCAGTGACGTTAAACCAAAAATCGACATTAAATAAACTTAAATAAAACATAAATAGAAAATGACTGTTTAACGACATTAACAAAATTATCTCAAAGAAATATCATAAAAAAAACATAAATATTGAATGACAAGCACTTAAAATTTGCAACTAGTATCTTATGTATAAAAAGAAATAACACATCTTTCTAAGTTTCTAACATGAAACATTTTAAATATAAAACTAAAAATAATTTTATATAAGATTTCTTCACTTTTTTTAATTAGTAGCTCTATTCTACTAGCAAACTTAAACTTTTAATATTTTAGAGAAGAAACAACTTAAACAAACATCGCCGCTTAAAGTATAATAGACAGTTTTTGGTTGTTTTTAAGAAGGAAACACTAATTAATTAAGGAATTAAGAAACATACGTTTATTTTATGATAGAGGAGAGACAAAGACAAGACGAGGACGTGAATTCCGACGGTGGATGTTTGGGTTCGGGGAGCCACCGCAAAAGTTTAACTTCCCGATTCTCTCTCGGGTCTACTGCCTATTGTTTCATCCACAATAGGGTTACGTGTCCATTCTCCCTCCTCTTTCTTTCTTTCTTTCTTTCGTTTTCACTTTTTTATTCCCTCCACCACCGCCAATTCATAATTATCATTCTCATTCTCATTGCTTTGCTGTCTTCATTCAACCTTAAATTTACTTATAATTTCAACGGGAATAATGAATTAATGATAATAAGATAATGACTTCTCCACTTTATTTAGCTAATAATTCATTTGCATCATTGCATCATGTTGCTGCTTTCTACCATATTCATCGTTAAATCAAACACTTGAAGAGTTGTACTTTATATTGGCCGGTCTTCTTTTATTAATAACTAGAGATCGACCGCGTGTTGCTACGGTAGTCAGGGAAGATAAAAAAAAGTGAATAAAATAAAGAAAATATAGGTTAATAACTGTATTAAGCAATTTTAAAAATTTCATTAACCTCTTATTCCATGTTATATAACTTTTGTATAAACGCCTCTCCCATAAATCCAGTTGTTACGTTTCATATATTCAGTGTTTAATTGTTCATATCAGTGCACATAATAGCTGTATTACATCACATATTTAAAATCAACGCGTCGTTTGGAATAAAACTCTCCGTATCGAATCACTTCCATATGAAGATGTGCATGTATTTTCGTTTAACAACTCACTTTTATACTTCTCATTTGCACTTTACCATTAATATATTTCAAGTACGTATTTTATAGTCAAACCTACATATATATTGGTGTTGATTTCATTCTGACCAATCAAATCAATCAAAAGAATAAGAAAATTAGTTAAAATAGTTTTTTTATTTTTCCTGATCTTTTTGTTTGAACCTGAATCTCTATTAAAAAAACGTTTCTTAATACCACATAAAACTTAAGCAACACAATCATTTTTATTTTTGTCATGTGATAACAGCCTTCCACTTCTTATGCAGTTGATACTTTAATTAAATACAATTCAATACTTGTTATATTGTATATCTAAAGTGTGTGTTGTTTTTCTTTTTATATATTAAACTATAAAATCTCGTATAGAAGTAAAACTTACAAATTCTCACTTTATTTAGTATGAATTTAGTATAATGTTTTATGTATTTTGTAAATTAAACAAAAATTTTATGTCTTTCGCGTTTGATACCTTCGGTTACCTTGCCCCGGAAGCTGTGGAAACTTTGAGTAGGGTCCAGAAGGTTATGCATGGGAATGTGGCGATTCCTAGTGGTTTGAATGTGGTTTTCACTCGGTTAGGCTTTGCTATTCAGAAAGGGCTGGCGACGCAGCTTGTTGCCCGCCTCCCTTGTACTTCATGTTAAGTTGTAACCGTTATTTGAAGTTGAATAAAAAGAAGTGTTTAAATTTAAAAAAAAAAAAAAGAGGAAAAAGACAAAATTGGCATACAATCATAAGTGTAATTCTCCTTTGTATATATATATACAATGAGAGAAATGCTCCCCCGCATTGTGCTTCATGGTTTTTATTTTTGTGTTTGAATATGTACTTATATAATATATTTTTATATCGTCAAACTCACACATATTTTCATCTACTCCAAAATCTATATTAGTTTGTGATATTTAAAACGGTACTTGAACCCTCGCCACCTGTTCGCAAGAGCACCACCTTAAGAATACCTTTATACTTTTGAATAGAATTCACTTAGCATAAATAGTAAAGATATAAAAACTAAATAATAAAAGAAGAAAAAAAAGTAATAAATTAATAATAAACATTATAACCAACTAACTGTTAGTAGAACTTTACTAATCGTAGAGATATGATAATAATAATAATAATATAGTAGAACCACGTGTATTAGTATGGAAATCACGAGCATTGTTTATTTAAGCGACCCGTATCTCATGTGGTTGGTTAAAGTCCACGAAACAAACATGTTACCATGTCGGTTGGCTTACCGTTTAAAAAAATCAGGTTTTACGGTTTACAGTTTGGAACCGGACAAATAATTAACCAAACCATCGGAGATATTGAAAAAGATTTAAAAATATTCAAATATAATTTGTTTTAATCTATATAAGTCTCAGTTTTGTCTATTTACTTGTTTCAGTGGCGACCCAACAATGTATGAGAACTTTTGGAAACAAAAGGGTGATCAAGAAACAACGGTTGTGACTTCAAGTTGGCAACACATAAGTTACTTTTCAGATGTGAAAAACGTTTGCTGGTTTTTGGAGCCCGGGCTCGTGAGTGCAATCGCACGGCTGCACAAAGTGGTTGGCAATGCGGTCACCGAGGGTCGACACATTGTGGTGGGAACAGGTTCTTCACAACTATATCAGGCTGCACTTTACGCCCTTTCACCCCCCAATGGTTCGGGCCCCATGAATGTTGTGTCTGCCGCCCCTTTTTACTCGGTAATTTACAAGTCACAAATGCTTTGTTATTGATCACTTGTTGTGAAAGAATGATGATTTTGATTGAGTTGTTAAATATTGGTTGCAGTCGTACCCGTTGATGACCGACTACTTGAAATCAGGGCTACACAAATGGGCGGGAGATGCGTACGAGTTTAATAAACAAGAACCTTACATTGAGCTAGTGACTTCTCCTAACAACCCTGATGGATTTACGAGACAAGATGTAGTCAAAGGAGATAAGGGGATTTTGATTCACGATCTCGCTTATTACTGGCCACAATATACGCCGATATTGGTACCTGCAGACTATGATATAATGCTCTTTACCGCATCCAAAAGTACTGGCCATGCTGGTTCCCGAATCGGGTAATTTCTTGTTGCCTTACTTTTGGTTTTGTTCCCAGAAGAGGAAATCACTACCCGTTGACCTTTTGAAGTCAAACAGACAGTTTGATCCCCAAATCCAATGAGATCTTTATATTTTTTTGAGAAAATCCTGATAACTATACATTAAAGTATATAACCTTTTAACAAGACCCTAATAGAATATGGGTTCCTCTTGGATTTAATAATAGTTTTAGTTGAATATAACGGTCAAGTTTAAATTTCAGGAAACCATCTGTTTTCCCAGAAAAAAAAACCAAAAACTTTCAAGAATCTTGATAATGCCATGACCTTGAAATCAAAGTTTATATATTGTTTTGGGACCAAAGGAACTACCTTTATCTGAGTTTTTGGTTGATATGTTGCAGTTGGGCTATTGTGAAAGATAGAGAGATTGCTAAGAAAATGACCACATTTATCGAGATCAACACCATTGGCGTGTCTAAAGACTCACAGATCCGAGCAGCGAAGATTTTGCAAGCTGTATCCGACAGTTGTGGCCAAGAAAACCAAAAAGGAGCTGAAACTTTCTTTGATTATAGCTACAAGCTCATGGCAGAAAGATGGAAGAAAATTAGAGAAGCCGTGAATAAAACTGAACTTTTCAGTTTGCCCAGTTTTCCACCGGAAACATGCTCATTCAGCGGTCGGACTTTTGGACAGCTGCCTGGTAATTTCACAAGAAAAACTATGGTTGTTTTTAGGGGTAAAAATAAAGGAAGAAAGTTATAGTTGGAATAAACTGTTTTTGACATTTTTGTTTTCATGTAGCCTTTGCTTGGTTAAAGTGTGAGGGAGAAGTGGATGATTGTGAAAGCTTTCTCAGGAGACATAAGATATTAACAAGAGGTGGGAAGCACTTTGGAGCTGAGCATGAAATATGTGAGGATCAGCATGTTGAGTCGCGAGAACGAGTTTAAGCTCTTAACTAAACGCCTGCCTGCGATTAACTGCTCAGGCCATTCTTGTTCTTAACTAACACGAGTTGCCTAATAGCTAAAAATTTGCGTATCGGTTCCATGATTTTACGTTGTTCATTGATCACAAACTGCCATATTTATTTGAGCACTTGTGGAGTTGACAAGCCTCAAGTTTTGAAAGTGATTATTCTCATGTTATTTCTTAAATGAAGTAGATCTTAAAAGAGGAGAAAACCATCTGGAAATAGTGGGTTAGTTCTTTGACGCATTTTGTCGAACAGGTTGCGTGCAAAGAATATGTCACCATTAATATATAAATCTCCAGCTTAAAACATGTCATTCAGTAAAAGGTTTCCACATGTCAACATAAAACCTCAAAGATTTAGGCACATCTTTCTTCCAGAGATCCAAATCAGGCAATTTCCCTGTAACAGCAATTGAGCTATCATCCTTCTTCCTCCCAAGATCCAAAACAAAAACCTCACCTGGAAACACCTTCTCCATGGCCTTCAATGTCTCCTCCATTATCACCTTCCCATCAGTTCTTGAATCCTCTGCCTCCACACAACTACCTCCAACATTCACCATAATCCTCCCACCTTCTCTCAACTTCTTCTTCATCTTCATCCAAGTATTCGGATCCTGTAGCTCCGGAATCAAACGCCCATTGCTAAACAAATCAACCAGCAATCCAGAGAAACCAGAATCGATGTTAGCATTCAACGCATTCCCGACGTAGACGAAAAGCCTGTCCGGAAATTGCCTTTCGAGCTTCGAGAGGCCGAAAAACTCCCTCCCAACGGAAATAACCGCCGGGTCAAGCTCCCACCCGTGGATCACGCCTTGCGGGTACAGCTCCAGGATCAGTTTAGCAGCCGACCCGGCTCCGAACCCGAGAATTCCCAAAGGTCCGGGAGGTAGAATCGGGGGAAAGGTAGCGAAAACGTCGAAGTAGGTGCCGGTGAGTAGTTTGACAAGGAAGGAGATGCTGTGAATGTTTCCCGGGGTGTCGAGTAAGAGGAGACGTGAACCGGCGAAAGGGTGGTCGGATTTTCGGGAAACTTCGAGGACTCTGATGAAGTTGTGGCGTGATTTGAATCTGGCTAGGGTTTTGACGAGGTCGATTGGGATTCCGTCGTTGTTGTGAGGTTTCTTGGTTTGGGATTTAGAGACATCGGATGATGTCTGGGATCTGATGAGTGTTAAATGTTTGTGGGATTTAGGTTTGGGTGAGAAAGGATAGAGGGGAATTTGAAATGGGCGTCGAATTGACGGAATTGACGGAATTAGAGTTGCCGCCATTGCTGTGTTTGCTACCTTCAATTTATCATCTGAGCGTCGTCCCCTTCTCCTATACTTGAAAGTTAAAGATGATGTAAACTGCCTGAAAACTAAGATTTCTTCTAAACACAAACAACACACCTAAAACAGAATATTTGTGTAATTTAAAATTTTTTTTTAACAATTTGTAACTATCCTTTGAAGACATTTGTGTGATTAACTAGATTTTTTTTTTTAAATGCTCACAATTTTATTAAGCTAGAAGGTACTAGACTATTAGAGTATACAAAAACACCAAAGAGCACAATGTTTTAAAGCACTAAATTACATCTATGATAGCAATGTAAATTGTCACACCTTGATCTTGTATTCTTAAAGTTTTCGGATTGTTAACTCGATATCCGAATGCTAAAATACCAATAAATATGATACCAAACTAGATAACTACCTACGTGATATTGTGGTGTCAAATTATTTTTGAAAAACGATATTGTTAATAAGTTTTGTTCCTGTTATTAAAGCAATTTTAGTTTTTAGTTTTTCTATTAGTTATTACCAGTAAATTCTAGAAGTTGAAGTTCTTTAATATTGCGTATTAGTTATTACCACTACATTTACGAACTTCTGAACACTATTCCTTAATTAGGGATGAGTCATTAGTCATTAAACTCGGTTTAACTTGTTTGACTTCATTTCTTCAATTATAAGAAAAATGTGAAAGATGGGGAAACTGAGTGGTGATCATAATCTAGAATGGCACAAATGTTACCGTGATACCAATACATATGCATTTGTATACCATATAGGCATACTTATTCACTCACACAAAGGTGCAAGATACAACGAAAATGAAAAGGTTTTAACAAAAAAGTATAGATACCCAACCAAGGATTGTACCAGCTCGCATTCATACACCAAAACATTGCATTGAGATTGCGATCAAATCAGAGCTTGGCTAACAACCCATTTGAAACTGACTTGGGAGCAATTGTGTCTTTCACATGGTTATCTTTCACATCTGACTCGCAAGCTCCAGGAGGAACATCTACCGCCGGAGAGCAGTTAAAGAACCCATGTGGCTGCAAACCATATACAATTTCAGTTACAAAGAAATCAAATAAATTTTGTTTCTGTAATGTTATCAGCCTCACATATCGAGATATAAGAACTCATTTTCCTTCAAACGTACCTGAAGCATAAATCCAATCCGCTCCACCGGCATCACAGGCCAGTCTTCCAACCTAGGAACATGAGTGATCCCAAATACATACCTACAAATTTTAAATAAGTAGCAGATAACTTAGTGAATGCTTAATAGGGTTATAGATTAACATAGAAATTTACTGTAGAAATTTACTGACCAGAGAACGATATCGGTTTCTTCTAGAGATCGGTTTTTCTGGACCCATGAGGCCAGACCTTCACCAACCCGTGGGTTTTGGTTAGGGAACTCTCCTCCAGGAAAATCCTCACCGGGTGCATAAGGTGTAATCCACAGATTATGTTTCAGAAATGCAGCCCTTCTCAAAAACTTGGCTTCTGGACCTGCTAAGGGCAGGCAGTTTGAACCAGGTACCAGCTTGTAGCCGGTCAATTGCCCCGTCCTATTCACAGTTCTAGTGTTTCTAACCTGAATATAAGATGGCCACCACATATATAAAGATAAGTAAAATAATACGCAGGTAAAAAATGATGATACGCAAGACTTGCTTACAATCCAATGACGAGCAGATAACGGATTACAATCCCGCATTGCTTGAGATTCAGATTTAAGCAATGTTTCATGTGTGTAGAATGCATTATTGTGAACATTATTATTTCCTGGTTCTTCAACTTTAACATCAACTTCAACAACCTAGAGAAAAAAACACATGAGACAATTTCAACAAACATAAAAATACTGTAGTTTATGTTCCTAATAAGAGGTCCACTTCAGCAGGTATTATTGAAAAGGTAATATGTATATCCAAATTTTAACCAAAATACTTTTAACATAATGAACAAAACAAATCTTGGTGATGATGCGTGCCTGATTGTATGCTTCTCCAGGCTTGCAATCAACCGCCATGTCCATTCGAGAAACAAAAAAATGTTGATGAACCGGTGCATACAGTCCTGGTGCAATAGTAGTGCCATATTTTCTAACTTCTCCTGGCTGCAACGCTCCTAAGCTTAGAATTCCAGTGAGTTTAACTTCAGCTTCAATCTTTCCATCCTGCAAGCAGCATGCATATTATTGCATATAACTCAGAATAGCTAATAAGCTTTGTCACATAATCATAGAACATGCAAATCTAGATTGAAAAATATAAATACAGTTAACACTGAAAATAGACCAGAATAATGCAATTTGATTATTCTGGCTACTGCATCAGGGATTGTTCTTGTGCTAGTTATCCTACCAACCACTACTAAAAGGTTCAAAGTTTTGTTAGAGACCTATAAAATATGCAAAACTAATTTTCTGAATTGTAAATACACTTGTCTAGTTCTATCATATGTAACGATTAAACCTGTTGTTGCATTAAGGGTGGTCATTTGACCAGTTCTATAACTACAATACTACAAGCCAATTGAAAGGTTTCAACTTTAGAATTAATAAACTTGCCTGGTAAAAGTGCCAATAGAAACCATATTCATAGTTTGCAACGGTGCATATAAAAGAAACTGTAAGCCGTCGGGATCTTCGAACTTCAGCTAAGCCAGTTCTCCAGTCTTGGTGCTTCCATAGGATTCCATGGTCCTCTTCGTGCATACATACACAATTTTCAATTGTTTCGACACCTCCTATGAAGTTTGTAAAATGTGCATCAAAGTACTTGATATATCCTAAGCAATCACATCCCTGCGGAGATGAATATTATTAGCATACAACCACATTAGTAATAACATTAACTCCCCATCTCATATGAAGTTTAGAATATCTCCAATTTATGGAACATAAGTATCCGGAACAGAGACACTATTTTGAGGAGGTTCAGTTGAACCCACTGAGATTTTTCTTTTATAATTTCAGTATACTTTTTATTAAACTAAAGTATGATATCTTTTTTAAACGCGTAATTCTTGGCTTCTCATCTGGGTATGTGTTACTTATACAAGAAAGAAAAATTAAATATTTCACAATATGCAAGATTGAATACACACAAGCTAAAATTAGAGAAGTGGGAGGGTTAACACGTATATTTGCTAATGGGTCAATTTGGGTTATATTTAGTGGGCAACAGGTTAAAAGGTAAAACTACACAATTTAGCTAAAAAGGTTACGGTTCATGCAATTTAGAAGCCACCCAAAAAATAGTTGTGTTTATATTAATAAACTGGATCACTGTTCTAATAGTAGTTTTGTTATCATGTTAATGTACTTGATTATGAAAGTAACAAACAAACACAAAACTGTTGGTGAATCAACCCGGCCTAAAAAGCGGGGCACTTTGACATGTTGCTAACCGGCCAGACCCACCTTTTTTGTCAGACAGGCACAGTTTCAAAAACAAACTAAGCTCAGATATATCATAATATACGAATCGTCAAATAATTCGTCAGTTATGGTCTTAACATGTAGATATATACACGCAGATTCCTATTTTGGATTGAAATCCCGCATCCACATTTGCCTTATCATGCACCATATCACCTTATGTCAACCACTAATAGAATGTAGCTAGATAACTTATACCACAACACAATAATTTAAGAAGTCTTAGTTTTGGGACAACACAAATAAAACAAACCTTCTTAAGTGAATGGGCATTCTTTCCAAGGCCATCTTCACCAGCATCAAATGCATTCTTTCTGTAATGAGGATCATTTGGATCACCATAAGGCACAACCATCTCCACAAAGCTCAATCTATGAGCTATTGGTCTTCTACCTCTACTACCATCAACATATGCGAGAGAATGTATTACCAAACCCTCCCTCGGAGTAAAACCGATACGAAAGTTCCACTACCAATCAAACAAAATACGCAAACAGTCACTAAACATGTAATGATTTTAAGTAAAGGTGGCAATTTTGACCCATTTGGTTATGAATAGGTTTATTTGTGTTGTGTTTATCTCAAATGGGTCAAATAAATAATAGCTACCAGGGGAACGATTCAAATGGGTTGAACTAATCAAACAGATTGACAAGGCCTATCTTTTTAATGCATGCAATATCCTGAACCTTTTATTCAGAAATTTAGATCCTTATCGTGATAAAATAGTTTTAGTAATATCACTAGTGCATTAATCACGTGTTAGTATTTTAAAGTGAACAAAGAAGTTCTGGGGTCCAGTGTGGCTAGGCCCATTTCAACCCATATTAAGAAAATGTTTCAACCCATATTAAGAAAATGATTTGTTTCAACATGGAACTCGCTTTGACCTGTTAATCAACTCACTTGACCTGGAATCTACCAAGACTTGTAACACCTCAAAATGTTACCTTTTGCCACTCTACGTAGTTCCCATTAACACGAAAGCTTGGACCATCAGGCTGAAGAATCTGTAGCGGCTTCACATCACTGCGGTCAACACCGCCTCGTGTATGACCGGGAGTGTAGTTTCTTAATGGATCAGCTGGTGGCAAGGGAACAAGCTTACGATCTTCAAATTCAAGCACTACCATATTCTGCATATCAACAAGAACAGATATGCCTTCAACTGGACGTGCATATCCATTTTCCATTGGACTATCACTTTCTGTCCTACAAAATATAAGCGGTTTTGCTAATCTGCGGCTTGGAGCATCAGCCTTACTGTGATATCCAACACACCTGCAGAAGTTTTCATACAAAAGTGTAGCATGTCTAAGTCACATTATATATGTATTGGGTTGAACAAAAAAAAAACCCATGTGATTTTAAATTTAAACTAACCAAGCATCAACCATCAGTAAATCCATATCATCGATACCCCTCTTCTTCATAGCCTCACGAAAGGGAGGATAATCTTTCACAACAGCTTCACATTCAGCATATTCCACAGCATCCTGTGATGGATTAATAATAGGAGAAACAACTTACATAAAACAAAAATCTGAAAGATAAAATGTTGCATGACTAACTGTAGAACAATTATCCATTAAATATATAGCATTCATTAGGTTACCATGGGAGGTTGAACATCTAGGACAACTTGTGACGAAATGACCTTTCCTCTATGATGCCCACCTCGAGTTGCTGCATGTACCTCGGATAATTCAACAATCCATACACTTGTCTCATTTGATTTTTTATTATAAACAACAAGTCGAGCTCTTCGTGGAGGAAGTTTAGTAGGTATTACAGCTCCTCCTTTGCTTCTGGGTAGCAATGATGATTGGAATGGTGGAAAAAAGTATGCATCTGCAAGTGCCACAACATTTTTATCTGGTTCAGACAGAACCACCTCCACAAATCTCATGCCATCTCTGACCTAAAAAGGAGAAAGAATTAACAAATTTACAGTCTATCACAATCACTTAGATATATTACCACGATTAAAAGTTTATCAATAAAATAATCATTGTGTACCTCAGGTGTTGCTCCAGCTGCCCTGACAGTTGCTATGGCTACTTTGATTTCAGCAGCAGATAATGGATCCAAAGGATGACTGGTCTGAGCCCTTGTGAGGACTTGGATTCCTAAATATTAAAGCTCAATTAGCCAAGTAAAGATAGAGAAATCATATCCAGTTAAAGAAAAGAAGAGTTCCCAACCAATAAGATGTCAAGGCCACATTCCTTGAGCTTTGAGTCAAAACCCAGCATTAAATTATAGTGCATAACTCAAGAAGAGTGAGATCAATCATTAACTTCAATTTTCTAATATGTTCCAAGATATGTTTAAGATCCTCTCTAACTATGCACTTCTCAGTTTTTGCCAAGTGACATTATGTCTCATGTTGACTCAATTTATATGTGCAAGATAGGCGACTGGTAGGTTAAATATTGTTCATATGTTTGCAATGCATTAACACGTGTTTCATCCAGGAACATATTCCAAGAAAGGAGAAGAGAAATAACTTGAAGAGGTCTCTGTGGTGTCATCTCCTTTGTCTTAAGATTTTATCAAGCACAATTAGTGGAATCAGCAGTTCAGCACAGACAAAAGGTATATAGTATGTGGTAACCTTGGTTTTAAAATGTGCGCATCAGAAGTGTATAATGCGCAATGTGCAATGTGCACAATGCGGTGACAAGATCGCATTGCTGCAGTTGGTGCAATGCAATTCCATGATGCGCATGCGACGTGGTTGATGTGGTCTGATGCAATCTAACGTGTGGTGTGATCTGATGCGATCTCTTTATGCAGTTGACCAGTATTTGAACAAATTAGACCATCGTATGCAATGGGTCTGAGTTTTCGAAATCTGGTTGAACAAATTTGACTATAAATTGAACAAATTTGACTATAAATTGAACAAATATGACCATCAATTGAGCAACGGGTTTGAGCATTTGAACAAATTAGACCATCGACCAAACTAATCCAACAAGAGATAATGAGAATACCTTGATTTTAATATTTAAAAGTTAAAAATTTAAAATATTATCAAGAAATAATTTTCTAGTATTCTTTTAATAACGATCGCCACACAGTTTTTAAACCAAGGTGGTAACAATTTTGAGTGGGCGTTATGAGTCAACTATAGTGCTCATCAGGTGTCACTAAAGTTAAACTATTGGATATAAATGACCCCTCCATTGTTAAACTATTGTTATTAACTAAGGGCATCTGCAATGTGCTTGGCTTAATCACATGTGGAGCCACCTCAGCTTATGGTCCCCACCCCCATATGAGCTCTCTCTCTCTCCCCCCTCCCCCAGTCACAACCACACCCTCTCTTAACCTGTGGCCGTCCATGGCCACAGATATTGCTCACTCTCTCTCCTGGGCATGTAAGCCTTGCACCTCTATCTCACCTCCCTCTCCTTCCACCTAGGCGTTTTTGAGCTCACAAATACCTGCACTACAGGTGCTATAAAAGCAAGGAAATCGCCTTACAAGGAGTGCAGCCCAGATCATCAGAAGTTACTAAACACCTTATCTGATTTCATGTCATGTGACTCATGTCAAAGCAAATGCATAGGAAGCTGTGTGCATAAATACTGGGACAAACACTCAGTAACTAAAAACTGTAGGCTGTAGCTGATAAATAATAATCAAAACCATGACTATCCTTACATTCTGCCATCACTTAATAGCTGCGAAACCCCTATCGATTCAAACGATTTTATTCTATCAATACAAACAAGGATCAATACACTGTTTTTCTTTGATTTGAAAAAATCCAATTGGACATTAAATATAGGGAGATGACAGTTCAGGTAAGCCCCACTCAACAAAGGTGACAATTGAAAACAACACATGTTGAAGAATCTTACCAGCTAAAACCAGATCTGATACCAAATTGTCTCAATCTACACATAGAAGCATATTCCTAATTTTGTACATCCATTATCCAACTCATATATCAAGAGATAAATCCTTATCTAATACCTATACATATATGTATATACGTATACATTAGATTGGTATGTAACAGTACCGAGTCCGTATAGAATGTCAGCCATATACCTCATAACCTCATATCATCCATTTTTATGTACCACAGACCACGGTGATATACGTATGACGGATAAACCGATACAATCATACAATCATACAAACATACAAATACGTACATATATATATTATATATACACATAGTTACATAGAGAAAGCGATAACTACCTTTCGTGGAGACATTAGCCGAAGGATCAGAAGAACTGATCACGGAATCCTTGATCGGAAGCGGCCGATCGTCGTTATTCCAGTCCTCGACGACGACGACAGCGGCGGAGGCAGAGACCGGAACAATTTGACGGCTGATTGGCTGGGAATCATCGGAAGAATGCGACGCCTTTTGCGAAGCTGGGGCCATTGTAGGGGGTTTGCAAGCTCACCAAATCCACCGTAGTAGTTGCGGTGCGTACAATCTACTGACATACAGAAGCAATTCTGTCTCCGTAAACTACCTGTGCCACACTCTCTTCCCTAGCGCCGATCGTCTCCCTCTTGTTGTGGCGGTTTTAGTGTAGATATATAGAAATATGTATGTATAGGTTGTGTGTAATGGCGGAAAGAGGGGTTCTGGTTTGCACTGAAACGAAAAATGATTTTACAGGGCGAAGGGGGTGTGTGTATGTATATAAAGGAGATTGAAGATTGCCGATTTCACGTGACAAAGTCCTTACTTTTTTATAAAATTTTTTCCGAAGAAAATATGATAAGCACTAGCTAATGGTAACATCCGGATTAAAAAAAATTACACGGTTAAAAATTGATTAGCTAACACGTTCTCAATCAAGGGGTTTAAGGGAATCTTATATATCAGTCATACCATTATTATTTTATCCAACTTCAGAAGAAAACTCATCGTTGTGAGAGAAAACCTAAAGTCATGATAGAACATGTGATCTCAATAGGACCTTACCTTAAACTCTAACTTTCATTATCTATGTTATTAAGCCAAGAGACCAATTACAATCCTGATCAATATTTGTCTTGACGAAATTTATTTTCTAGACCCACTAGACTCTTTTAACTCTACTAATAAATCTATTACACCGACTCCTAATCCATTGTTTAGGTTTTAGCTTATTAAAGCCCGGGAATGAAGTAGACTAAAGAGGTGTATAATTTTTATTTTTATTTTAAAGATAGATTTTTAAGTAGTTATAACTTTTGAATCAAAATTAAACTTGATGCATGTACAGGTTTGCGGCTTCACTTCAGCTAACACAAAGGGGGTTTAAATTCCTAGTTACCTCAATCACCTATTTACGTGTTTTCAGTTTTGTCAATCTCAAAATGTATTACCTTGTCAAGTTCTAGATTTGCGGCTTCACTTCAGCTAACACACCAAGATTTCAACAAGAAAAATAGCATTGGTATTGATATATATTTTATGCTCGTTAAGACTCAAAATCTCAATGAAGTTGTGGGAGAAAAGAGTACAGTTTGATTTTGTATAAAAAAAAATAAAACTACTTTCTATTTGCAACGTTAAAATGTTTCTTTTTATTTTAAATAAATCAATGAATTTTAAGTTTTTGTATTTTCTATATTTGTAGACGCGGTTTACAAAGTTTTGGAACGACCATAGGATTTTATTAAAAATTCTTGGATTTGTATGGTTTTTGAAAAAATGGGGTTTCAAGGGCGGTTTTTCAATGCGAGTTAAAGTCTGAATTTGGACAAAAATACAAAGATTTAAAACCTGCAATTTCCTTCCCTACACTTAAATTAACATTATCCTTAATGTGCCAAAGTGCATACAAATTGAGAATAAATATGTAAAATAGAGTGAGGGAAAGAGAAAATCAGGCATCGCGTCCTCTGTTTTTAGAAGTTTCCCCATGGCTAATTATTGTGTGCTTCACCTGGTGCCCTGTACCAACATACATACCCGCAATTTCCTTTATTTTCTTAGTAAAAAATCCTACCTGCAAAAGAAAGGAAAAACATGATATATGTGGTTGGAGGTCTTCGTTATTTGCTGGCATGTTGCAACAATAGAAATTTTATTGTAGACAGATTTTAAAATTACACCAGTGAAAATGCGAGAGCAACGAATCGTCTACTCAATCTAGCTATAACGAAGATCGAAACGTAATTAACCGATTGTTTTATTGATCAAAGATGCAATTAGAATCACTAAACACTCAGAAATACAGACACAGGGAAACACTTTTGAAACACACACTTAACGGAATCTCTCACTCTCATAACCCGTACTGAAAACAAAGAACAACAATCTATTTATAGGCACTGGCCGAACCCTGTCCGAACTTTGAGTTCGGCAGGTCCGAACCTCAGGTTCGGACCAAGTTCGGCCAGTTACAATTTGGCTTGAACTTGTTCTCTGACTTGATGTAACTCGATACTTCACACGACGCACATATCAGGTATCAACAACCAGTCAAACAAATATCTCCAACCATAAAGTTATAGTTTCAAAAACTAAAATCTTTGATGAATGAGTGAGCAGGACAAAATGTTGAATGGCGTTATGTGTAAGCCGGTCATTCATCCATGTTTCTATTTTTGAAACTTTATTTAGTTATCCATGGTAAGCCGCCATGGCGCGCCACATTTATTTACGGGTCTTTGGCTAGCCCCGCAGTCATGGTCTAGAGGGTCGTGATGGAGGATGAGGTTCCCTTCATGTTCTTGGTCCTTTGGTATGCAAATGCCAGACCAGAATCGATTATATGCACCAAGGTTAAGGTCTTTCCCTGTTTTCTTTCAAATCTCAAATATTTTTCTCCAACCTTCAAAATGAGCATTACACTGCTCATGTCCACAATTGTCTGTCAAGTAACTAGGAACGATCTAAATTTATAGAGAATGATAATGTTAATTACTAGCTAACCCTAACTTGATCACCAAGTAAAATATTAATTACATTCTAACCCCTTAGGCTTTGACAAGCTTGTCAAATCCACCTGGGCCGACCCATAACTCGAGTCGAACTCTTAAATACCTCCAACATTCACCCCCTAATTTCGTAGCCGTACTAGGTATGCCTTCAATATCGAGTAACTCCCGTATCTCTTTGAACTTAATTTGTACCTTCGAGATATTGGATTCCTCTTCGATTGTGGCTGCAGATAAACCACGACTTTCTTGGTTCCCGGAATTTATAAACAAGATCGTTGACTCTCAAAGCTTCTAGACGACGGTCTCTTTGATCTTCCTCGACAATAATTGTTTACCCGCACATCGTCCTTGGTCGAGTTCACTTGACCCTAGATCTTCTTGGTTGAACGAACAACCCTAGATCACTTATCCGGCACAACTATTCAAATAGCTTCATTGCAGATCTTGGAATCAACTTTGGGTATCTTGAACTTGGTTCTTGATTCACCAAGCATTCATACAAATTCAAGTCCCCATCAACCCAATCGATAAACGGATCGCACGATATTTGGAGTAACTCTCCAAGATATTATTAAGAAACAAGGGAAATGTAACTTAAAAAAACCTTGAATACAATATATGATACAATAGAAATACAATCCCTAATTTGGTCTCTATTTATAGATAAAGATAATCCTAATTACTAGTTAATCCTAACTTGATTACCAAATAAAACAATAATCATCATTCTAACCTCTTAGGCTACGACCAACTTGTCTAATCCATATGGACCAACCTAAAACTCGAGCCAAACTCTGAAATTATCTCCAACATCACCATGCTACTAAATTATAAGACGATAGCCCACTTTAATTACACATCAAATATGTTATTTATGAGAAGTAGTTTGTAATTATCTTTTTTTTAATCAATTAAAAGTAGTTTTAGAGAGAGATTAAAAAATGTTTTATAAGTGCGGATGGGCTGGGAAGTGGACAATCAGCACAACGCGATAACTTGATAGGAGCATCTCATTTGTCACTTTACATATAATATAAGCACACGATGCCTTGACGTGTAATTTGCTCATATTTGCATGATAAGTCCTCTCCTTTCTTACTTTTCTTACATCATATGACTTGGACAATTTCTTTTTCTTAAACACCATATGAACTTATTCAATAATAATAACGGTATCATCGTATGTTAATATTATAATTGTAGGTTTTATGATTGCGAGATCACATATACATAAAATGCTACTAAAATCTGACACATTCATATGTTAATCATGTTTTCATATCGCAGCAACGTACACTTTGAAACTTTTAAATTTTTTTAAAAAAATGAAATCTAAAAAAAGGGAAAAAAAAGTTCACACATTTTTTTAAGGCATCCCCAAGATTCTTACCTGAGTCATTTTTATGTTGAATCAACATAGAAACTTACACTTTAAAACTTAAAAGTAAAAAATAACAATAATAAGATCTAGATAAAGAAAAAAAAAAAACTTGAACATGCTTTAAAAAAAAGACATCCACATAATTCAAACTCGTGTCGGGTTGAATCAATGCATTATCAAGGACTAACCAGTTAGGTTGTGTCCCACGTGGTCACACCTAGTAAAAAATAGTATTAGTCAACAAATTTGAGAGGAAACAAAAAAATGTAAGCCCTAGAAATCAAACACGGGTGCGAGCCGAACCACAATCCATAGCGCAAAAAGCTTTATCGTGTTGGTTTGTGCCCCAACTTGATTATCCTTTGACAACACAAGCTAGTTTATAGACATATAAGGTACTTATTATTGTAGTTGTCAATATTTTTCAACCGTGGTTATTAATTTCAAGTTGTAAATTATAAATTGCTTATTTATTTATCATCGACTTGTATTTATATTATATATTGCTTAATTACCACTATCATCGCCTACATATATGAGTAAAAGACATACTCAATGATAATATGAATATAGTTTTTGTCTCATTGTCTTTTAATTTCTTTCTTTATGATGTCTACTTTATCATCTTTATTTTCGTTTTTATATTTTATATTTAAGCTAGATTTTACTATACGTATATTGTTGTAGAAATAATGTAGATACACAAAATAGTTGTATTACTTAAGAGTAACATAGAAAAAAATGAAAATACAAAAATATTACGCAACGACGTTAAAATTAAAAAGCGAGTTAAATATAACATTACAACAAATTAGATACTTAAAGGTAAATGTGTGACACCAAAACTAAAACTAATGAAACGTGTAATAAACAATTTTAAAAGAACTAACAAAGGATATAAAAAGTAAAAAGAATAACAATAATAAAGGATGTCACGTGAACTACACAAAATGACATATCTAAAGGCAACGTTGTGAAAATAAAACTAAAAGCGAAGAATATTCTTTAAAGAACGACTGAAAAGTAATTAAAAATAAAAAATAGAAAAAAAACGAAAAATTAAAAAACATTACCACATGGCATTCATTCAGTGGAGTCATACGCCCCAATGAAAACGAAGCACTATTCATTTTGGCTCGAGCTTTGCATATAGTATAAATTATTATTAACATTGTTAGTTATCGTTGAATCACTATGAAATTCGTAATTTGCGATTTTGCTCTATCATATGTTATTTAAATATGTTTGTACATTGGATTTGATATATATATATATATATATATATATATATATATATATTGTAGACACCCCCATAAGTGTAGATAGGTAAACACCCTTTTTCACCATTAGATCTCTTGATCTAATGGTTGTGATTAATTTTCTTTTTTTCTTTTTTCTCATTAATTAGAAACTTTCACATGTGAAAAAGAGCTATTTCACATGCGAAAGTGTCTACAATGAACCTCACCATATATATATATATATATATATATATATATATATAGGGGGTGGTTAGTATGAAAACCCAATCTAGTTGGGAAAACTTTCAAAACCCATCTAAGGGCCTAGAATTAACCACATCATCCAATTTCATTATACCCATAAGGGCTTTTTGGACATTTCATTATTCCTAAAAATAAAGACAATCTAATTATCTGGCACAACATCAATTCATTGTACTAGATTTGTATTTTAAATTTTAAATATATAATATATTAAAGACATGTCACAATCTATCTCTCTCCTCTCTCATCTATGACACATTCACTCTCTTTCCTCTCTCATCTCTCTTCCATCATCTTTCTTTTCACATCTATATTCTTTATTCTTTTTATTACTAAACACCTTATTCTATTCTTATTATAATTAATTTCTAATAATCTATTATCACAGATTAAATAAAACTGTTTCCCATTTTATTATCAAATACTAAAATACGTGTTTTATAGAAGTAAAAAACCTTTTCATAGAAAATGGTATTTTTTTTAAATATAAAAAAATTCTAATACTAAAACAAAATTTTAAAATAGTTAAATATTGACTTTTTCTAATAAAATAACTAGTCATTATTTTCTTTAATATAAAACGTTTATGTTAGGTTACATATGTAAAAAAATGTGTTATTGTTATATAATATTCTACTCACAGCATGTTACATATGTAAATATTTCATACGTTCATATACCTAAACGTTATAAAATGTTTCATACATAGTTGAATATTAAAAAAAATAATCAAAAAGTATAAAAACCTAACAAAAAAAAAATTACAGCACAATATAAAATCTAATTATGTTTCGTTCTTTAAAATCATCTTTATCTTTGACACAAAAATTCCTTCACCTACAAAGGAAATAAGTTCATCAGTTTGTATACGTAAAACCTTACACATGCTATATAGACAAAAATAAGAAACAATTTAATTGTGAGTTGCAAAATGAGATGTAACATATTACGTAAGTGCATTAACATATGTAAAGTCATTACGTAAGTAAATTAACATATAGTTACATATGCACCATCATTGTTTTTATCATGTTATGTAAGTAAACATAACATTAGACTTTACATATGTAGTTTTAAAATAGATAATGATATGTTCATGTATAAAAATTTGATGTTTACATAAGTAACGATTTTGTGAAAAAACATTGACTATAAATAAGCATATCTACTTCGGTTTAAACACACTAATGCCATATTGCCATAGGTAAACATGAAAAAAACTACAACCAACATAATAAATATTAATTGTTATTTATTAGGAATATTTAAAAGCATAAGATTTCACATATCAAAATATTTTCTAAGGTTACATATGAATTAATTAAAAGGAACTTCATTCCTACGTATGAAAAATACTTACATATGTATGCAGTAGGACAAAAACTACATGTGAAACTATGAATAAGACTTTCATATGTATGAGCCATATGTATGCAGTAGAGAGAGACTAGATATGATACATTGTATGTCTATATTTACATATGTAAACCTTTGTTATTACATATGAGAGTTATTACGTATCTAAAAATGATGTTACATATGTAAGGATTATGAGATATGGCTTATAATAATATTGTAGACATGTTACATGTGTACGAATTAAAAAAAAAACACTCCACTGTTACTTATGAATTGTATTGTCATATGTAGTACTCATGTTTACACATGTAAAAAACACTTTACATATGTACCAATTCACAAACCAAAAACTGATGTTCTAAACTGATAATAATTAGCCAACAAAGCTAAAAATATATATATATAAAAGCTAATTATGCTTCCATTCTTGATAGTCATCTTCATTTTTGACACGAAAATCTTTTAACCTACAAAAAAAAACAAGTTCATCAGTTAATACTCGTAAAAATTACATAAGTACATTTACATATGTAAATTTAAATAGATAACAAGATGTAGCATGTTACATATGTAATTTCATATATAAAATTACATATCTAACATCTTTAAAAATTATGACAAGATCACCATAAGTATATAGGTAAATCTATATGTTACCTTAAATAAAATACATATGTAACATATGTAACGTCGTTACATATATTCACATATGTAACGTCATTACATATATTACGTAGATAAAATACATATGTAACTTCAGAAAATAAAGACTTACATTGAATTAAAATTTTCTAAATATATAGTTTACTTATGTACCATCAGAAAATAAATACTCGTAAATGAATGAAAATGAATGTTATGCCATTACTTAATAAACTTATAAATTTAAAAGGAGGGAAACATAAGTAAATTTACATATGTAACATTAGATATTGAATATAAAAGTTAGAAAATATATTTTTATAATTGAATCAACTAAACCAGTTTTAAACAAAATAGATTAAAGAAAATTGAAAATCAACGACTAAAACATTTTTTAACATGTTTACATCGTTAAAAATTCTAACAAGATCTACCATAAATACATAGGTTTATTTACATATGAAACATAATGAGATGTAACATGTTACATAGGTAAAATTACATATAAAATATCTTAAATTTACATAGGTAATGAGATGAAACATAACAAGATTCACCATAAGTACATAGGTAAATTTACATATGTAACTTCGTTAGCATGTTACTTATGTTACAGAGGTAAATTTACATATGTTAAACCACCATATCCTCCCCTCAAAATGTTTAATCACATTAGTTCAAGCATTAACATACACAACTTTACATATGGAGGACAAGTTTACATATGTAAATTAAATAGATAAATGAGATTTAACATATTATGTAAGTGAATTAACATATGTAACGTCTTTTTACATATGTAAATTTACACATGTTAAGTAAGTAAATTTACATATGTAACATGACTAAAAAACATATTAAACTACACAGAGATATCCAAGGGAAAATATATATCTAAATATACATACATAACATGATTATTGGAAAATTACTTTGAGGGCACAAATTACAGTAACATTAGCATGAGATACTTCATTATTTATCTCACTGATAAATACAAAAATTAATATTTTGTCTTAATGACACTAAGTAAAAGATCATAAATCTCTTTTGGGAATAATAAATACAAATTCATATTTTGACTTACTACATACTTTCAATATCAAATCAAGGCAAAACAAAAAGGAAACTAAACTTTTAAAAATATATAAAAAAACATGTTACCATTATGGAGAAATCTAGCCCACTCGACAATTACATAAAACTTACAGATTTGCTCAGATCTGAAAAATAGGGGCAAGGGTACCTGAAAATGGATTAATCTAGCTCACTCCACAATGGTGTCCTTATTGATTTCAGTTTAGCAATCATTCTGGTGATGACTCAATCGACTTTATTCAAATATACATGTTTACAATCGAAGGGGATGAAACTTCCAAGAAGAACTCATCCATGGAGGAAGCTTAGAGTTTTCTAGGGGGTTTGAGATAGGTAAGAAATGGAGAGAGAGAGAGAGAGAGAGAGTAGGTGGTAGCATAATGGGTAATGATGGTGGCGGAGTTGGTAATGGTGGTGGCGGAGGTGGTAATGGTGGTGGCGGGGGTGGTAATGGTGGAGGTGAAAAGTGATGGTGGAGAGAGGAAAGTGAGGTTTGAAATGGTGGATAGATAGATGGTGGTTGGAAGTAAGGTTGAAGATGAAAGGGATGTTCTTAGAAAATGAATGATATGATGTTATTGGGATGTGAAATTTACTTGTGCCCATAATACCCTTTTCTACTAAAAGACAAAGGCAAATGAGTAATTAAATTTAAAGAAAAATCTAGAAAAAATGATAACCATTAGATGGACATGATCAATGGTCTACAATTGGTTTTTAAAGTTTTCCAACTCAAGCGAGTTTTCATTCTACCCTTCCTCTATATATATATATATATATATATATATATATATATATATATAGAGGAAGGGTAGAATGAAAACCATCATGAGTTGGGAAAACTTTAAAAACTAAACATGGACCTTTGATCATCATGATCTAATGGTTTAGATTTTTTTCACCATTTTTCATTTAAATTATTTAACTCCTAGCTTTTGTCTTTAGTGCTAAAGGGCATAATGGTAATGTCCTCCATTTACCTTTTTGTACTTTTCTGATAAAGCAACTACTACATAGAATCTCTTTTAATTAAATTCAAGATATACATCATATTACTCAACCATTCACATTCAATTCAAAACTTCATACATCTCCAAACTCCACAATCTCTCTCCAAATCCTTTCATCATTAAACCATAAAATCAGATGCATCTCTTGTTGTGAGGTTCACTTTGATTAGGTGCGGAGCTAATGACGGGTGTGAGGTCGGATCGTGATCGTCGATGTGTTTTGGTGTTAAAAGGGACTGATCTCCGACAACTTATACCTCCATCTCTGGCCTATCTCCGACGACTTTCACGGCATCAGTGGCCCTTTTTGATGGTCCGACATAGACGAGGTTCTTAGTCCTTGACAAGCTAAGAAATGGTGACAGAAGGTTCGGAGGTACGGTCTGAACCCGGTAGGCCTCCGGCGACGGTTAAGGTGGTTATTCCGGTCACCAACAAACCATAGAACATGGATCTGAGGTAAGAGCTAGTAAAATTGTACTCATTTTTTTATAAGAACATGTGGAAGAAGATAGTTAATAAATTGTATGGTCTTTAATTTAAGTTGAATTTGACACAATTTTCAAAATCTAACTTTACAGTGTGTACTAACCTATTATTTTTATTAAAGGCTCATATATTTTTACATATTATTTATATTTACAAAACAAGCTAAATAATATCATGTTACAGAATTGATAGTCAAGTAGATTTTTGTAGGTTGTAATTTAATTAATTTTCTTTTAGTTAACATTTTTTATCAATCGTTTGGATTATATTTATTTTGTTTAGCCGTATTCCTTATCTTTATCTTGTTAGTTATGATGTAATTGTTGTTAAAAAATATAAAGATATAATTTTAAATTTAAATAATAGTAATTGAGTAGTTATGTGACGCCCACTGCCAGACTTGGCACTAGGAGGGG
Source organism: Deinandra increscens subsp. villosa (assembly GCA_039602395.1). Classification (NCBI taxonomy): domain Eukaryota; kingdom Viridiplantae; phylum Streptophyta; class Magnoliopsida; order Asterales; family Asteraceae; genus Deinandra; species Deinandra increscens. Next base: position 4,556,931 of record JBCNJP010000015.1, on the reverse strand, counting down.
TCACTTATCGGATTTACTCATGAACACGTGGCACAACAGAGATAAGCAGCGGAAAATTTAAAACT
>JBCNJP010000015.1:4490068-4556366 GCA_039602395.1 Deinandra increscens subsp. villosa | reverse complement strand
TCAAAAATGAAATTGCCATATGTTCTCTTTCTACGAAATTTCTTAATAATCTATAAAATAAACTCACAGTTAAAGATGACAAACATCAGAGACGAAAACAGTAATCAACTCTAATTAATATTTCAACGGATACCGATAACTTTCTAAATTCACGTTCAAATCAATTTTTCAACAAAATAAGACTCTAATTACTATTTCAATTGGTGCCTGACGCTTCACAAATAAAAATCATCAAAAATGCAAGCCCATCATAAATATGCAAGACATTTCAAAGTGAGTACCTTACAGAACCCTAATAGATGGGTCAGGAAAAAATTGAATATAATATTGAATAATGGTCACGAGTAATAGGAGTGTTAAAAAACCGATAACATTCTTGTTAACAACACAAAGAGTAGATGTAAATCCATTGTAATATGGAAACCAAAACAAAGGACAGGTCTAATCGTCTAATAAGCGCATACACAACATACTTAGAAGGCCTCAACAGAAACAGAGATAGCAATAAAGCTACTTAAGCTTGATGTTCTAGTCCTGAATAACAAGAGCTATTCACCGGAGGTCCTAAATGGTTGGAATTGGTGATAATGTTTGAATGCTTTTATCATTTGTGTTCTAGCAAAAGTATGGATCTCAACTAAGTATAGCAAAATAAGGCCATGTAACTGACTAGATCACGATCTTGATTAGTTACCGACTAAAAACTAGAGGCTAGGATTAGGTGATAGCGCTTATCAGTTGATCACAAACTTTACAAAAATGGTTGTTCAACGAAAGTTCAGCACACATCAACTCGTGATCAAACTCATATCAAAACGAGCCAAGCTGGCTCGGGCCATGGACCTAATTCCCAGCTGGATGTTGAGCTTATGCTAAACCCAAGTCAGCTTCTTTTTCCCTAAACAAGACTTGAGAATATCAAATTATACAAGAGGACATAGACAATATACAACAAAATACATAGGTCTCATTTTATTTGAGACCTACATTAAGCATGACTGTTTATACAAGCCAGGTAGCTCAAGTTGCATTGCAAGTCACATTTCAAAGCTGATTAGTAGTGCAATTTCATCGCCCTAATTACAAGTTGCTTGAACAACTCCATACTACATTATACCCCTAGAAAGTTACCTTGATATCACTAATTGCAACAAACAAGTATTACAGAAAAAATGTATCAAAAGATTAAATCAATTCAAATTCCAAAGAAACATAAACCTGAATCAAATACCAAATTCATGAACTAAAAAGATAACCACTTCATAGATATAGTCTTTTAGCAACAAACTCAGGATGAATCAAAACAAAACAAAAAACTCAGAAATTGAAACAAACCTAAGCAGTGAGCAAAACCGCACCACCAGCTTCCTTAATCTTCTTCTCAGCAGTCTTCGAAATAAGCTTCGTCTTCACCACCAACGGATGCGTGAGAGGCACCGCCCCCTTCCCCAACACCTTGAAGTACCCTAGCTGCGTGACGTCAACGACGGGGACCTTGCCGGCGGAGGCACCGTCCTTAGCCTCCTGAGGGACCATTGACCAGAGCTTGTCGACGTTGACTATCGGGCAATGGAACTTGTTTCGGAGCCTGTGGAAGTACCGCATACCGACTTTACCGAAGTAACCTGGATGGTACTTGTCGAAGAGGATACGGTGGTGGTGCATTCCTCCGGCGTTACCCCTACCTCCGGGATGCTTTCGGTGCTTTCCGATACGTCCGTGTCCGGCGCTGACGTGGCCTCGCTTCTTGCGATTTTTCCTCAATCTGGTCGTCATTTTACCCTAGGGTTCCGAACAATTTTCGAATCGATTATTCAAAACAGGTTAAATTATGAATGAAGGATGTTCAAACACAGAGGAATAATAGTGAGAAATTAGCTTTTCGGAGGGATGCATACCTGAAAGAAGAACTCCGGTGATAGGCTGCGGCGACGAACTTCGATAGGGCAGAAGAACTCGGCTGGAGGAAAATGCAAACCCTAACTCCTTTTATAGGGCCAAAAGATATTTGTGTAAAGGCCCAACTGAATCTTTTAAGTGGGCTGACTCATAAGGGGAGGGGGTATGGTTGCCTTGTGGCTTCAAGGAGCCATGCTCACCAACCAATCATCATGTGCCAACTCAATTTTGATGTTTTTGAAGCCATATCAAGCCACAACGCCCGGTATGGTTGCCAAGAAGAGCCATGCGGCTCCCCTTGGAACATGAAAAAACAAATGAGACAAAACAAGTGGGGGTTGATGCGGCTCTCCCCGGTTCCCTCGTGCCGCATAGACCAAAAATTCGGAAGCCATGGGGGAAACCGCCCAAGGCGGTATGGTTGCCCCTTTGAGCCGCCCGGCTCCCCTTGGAACCGCCCAGCGGTAACCCAACGATACCGCCTCCCCTAATGGGCGGCCTTGCAAATACTCGTTGAGACTAATTAAGACATCAAGGTTAATTTTTTTGTATGGCATTAAACTTGTATGTTTTTAAGAGGGGCGAATTTTAGTGTGTATCAGCGGTGACCGTTATGTCACTGCTGATTTTTTGTTCAGAGCTACGGAGTATACGTGTTTTTTGCGAAGAAATTTTTTATATATATCGTGTCGCTCACCACTAAAAAAAATTTATATATTGATTCGGTCACCCACGAAAAAAAGTTCAAGATCCACCACTGGTTTTTAAGGGTCTCTACTTCTCTACGCCTTTAGGTGAGCGTAATACCTCCACGATACTATTTCAACTTAACATTTTTTAGGGTCAGTTTCGAGCCCATCTAAGTTAGGGCATGTTTGGGATTGCTTATAAAAACTGCTTATGACTTTTGGAGGAGGCAAAAAGACAAAAATACCCCTCCAAAAGCAGCAAAAAGCCATAATGTTATGACTTATTAGCTTTTGGAGGGGTATTTTGTGTCTTTTTGCCTCCTCCAAAAGCCATAAGCAGTTTTTATAAGCAATCCCAAACATGCCCTTAGTTACTTGAAGCTGTTAGGGATAGAAGAAAAACTAAATAAAATACACAACCAGTTAGAAAGTGACCGCGTAGATCCATGTAATGCAATTTGTGCTAGAGGGAGAAGTTTGAAGAAGTCCACGGTTATTAATTTTTGTCAAGTTTTCTTGTTTAATAATAATTTTCTTTACACTGTTATTACTATTTTAATACTATATAAAATCGAGTTCTTATATTTAATTTAAGTATAGTGTTGCTATGTTTTAAACTTTATAAAGTGTGTATCCGGATTGTTTGACCACTCTAAACACAGTGTGTTCATCAATTTTAACGGTGGTTAGCCTTTTATGAGTTTTCTACCCAATTTTACCTCTCAAACCCCTAGGACATTTAACGGCTCCTAGTTCCTTCTCACGTCTGTTTTCTTCCCCTAAAGAGTAACTTCCATATGTATATACTTGCAGCTTTTGACCTATGTAACTTTGGTTAACTTATAAGCAGTCTGCTCTTGACCTCAAACATCAAATGAAATGGATATGGAAACATACCAACCTCTGATGTACTATGGAGCAATTGAGGGCAACAGAAGGGATGATGATGGGCGGGAGAGGGCCAAAAGAAGAAGTGTGTACTCGTGTAGCAATTACAAAGTAATCAATCAAATGACAAACGACTCTCTGGGATCGGTACGTTTCATACCGTCTCCCACTCTTTTGATGGTAATAGATGTGGAAGCCTTCATGCTCAAATGGGTCTGGAAATGATTCACTGTTAAAAATAAAGTTGAAGGTTTCGTTGTGGATGATTTAATTCTTGAAAAGATTCCTAAATTTCTTCATAGTTCAAGTCTATGTTAGTTTTTCTAAATAATTTGGTAATTTCTATTTGTATATTTGATTCATCTTATGAAAGTATTATGACTTGCTACGGCTTTATCTTTAGCCTAATGGGTATTTTATCGTTTGACAAGAGTTTTAGTCATAGCCAAGCTTGGATGTTGACATATCACACGAATTTGCATTCATAAATTGATCTCCAAGGAGAGCATGAAGATCATGAAACAAGGTCACAAAGCATGAAGATCATGAAACAAAGGATTGGCAAAACAAAGCACAGACAATTGATAATGCACTAGAAAATGAAAAATGATTTTTCTAAAGACAATATCTATGATACATAACAGTCGGTCAAAAAACCAAATATTAGCGTACAGCCTACAAATGAAAAGCTACCGTAGGTGTAAGGATTTTTGTGCTATAATCCGGTAAACTTGAGTCCACCAAGAAATACATGATAGATATTAAATGAACCAGCTCAACAAGTTGGTACCCTTTGCACCCTATAACCAGTAACCAAATAAATTACCAATGAGCTTTTGAACCAAGAGGAAGGGTATTTGTTCCTGACATCCCACCTCGGTTCCCGAACCCACCTCGGTTCCCAAACCCACCTCTACCTCTTGATCTGAAGCTCCCACCAGAACCTGCTACACAATAGCAAACTGCATCAGTCATACATCCCTCACAATCTGACTTGGACCATCTTTTTTTGTTTTCAAAACGTCATCAGATAACATAACATAATAAATGGTTAAAAATTGAGCAAACTACCTCCATATGTCATAGAAGACAGTGCAACAGGAACAACCTGACCAGCCTCTTGAAGGATCTTAACAAGTTCTCTAGCATATTTAGCATTTGAATGGGTGAAAAATGTAACAGCAATCCCCTTGGCTCCTGCACGACCAGTTCGTCCTATCCTATGGACATAATCCTCAAGGCTTGTTGGAAAATCATAATTGACGACACACTTTATGCCCTTCACATCTATATATTCAACATAAAGAATTAAATTAAAAGGAACAAAAATCCAAGAAAAAAGGTTTAGAACCTGAAATGAAATTGCAACCTTATCCCTGCATTTCTAAGATCTGCAAAGATCATTACCTCAACCTTTTGCAGGGATAAGGAGCAGCAACCACCACTACCTCCGCCAAAATTCCATATTCATAACCAATATATAAAGCTTTTGTTTGTATGAGTCAACCGGACTGTCACAACCACCAACCTCATAACCGTGTTTGGGCAGCGATAACTTCTAAAGATGAAGAGTAAATCGTAAAATCAGAACAGGTTCAGCCAAGCTAAGATGTTTCCCGTGTACTTCCTCCTTAGGTTTCCCTTGGTTGCTTTCGAGTTGAGTATCAACCACACGAATGTAAGACAACCATAACACACTCAAAAGACCCAGCATATATCCTATTCAAATGACATTCTACTTGCATCCTGAATCTATCAGTCCTCCGTTAAATTGATAAAGGGTTTTCAAATGCAAATGAATGTGGACATACAACATTACCTATATTCAGATCTTTTAAAAATATACTTTTGTTATGCGTTGTCAGGTATGACATAGCCTATTTCATGATGCAACCTAAGATGCAATTCTTCATGACATAAGTGGAATACCAAACAACCACTGATGCTGATACTTTTAGTTGCAATAAACAGTTTGAAAGCACACATTATTTTCCTTTAAGTGGAATACCAAACAACCACTGATGACATAGTTGTGAATGGTAAACCTGAGCTCATTGTGTCCACCAACCCGTTTATAAGCCATGAAGACTAACAAATCAGATTCTGGACGTAAAACTACTGATGCTTTTTAACAGCTATAAAAGTGACACCCTTGAGAGTTTTACATCTAGAATCCGCTTTGTTAATTTCCATTTACATTGAACTTGAGATTGTCAATTTAAGGGTAAGAATCAGATAATCAGTTAACAAAAGCAAGGGATAGTTCGACTAGTTTACCTTTACCTTGAGACTAGCCTCAAAGATTTGAGAAACTTTCAAACCTAATCCCAAATGTAGTTTGGCCAAAAAACCAAACCCAAAACCTAACCTATTTTTGCAGTTATTTCGATTAACTTCAATTTGGTATTATTATTCTATTTGGTTACGGACATAGTTGAACTCTAAATGCAGAACAAATGGACTGCCTTCGACTACAGTCAATAATCTTAATCAATCGTCTAACTCATCCAAATAAACTATGTCTGAGACTGCAAAAAGAAATAGTGTGGACATATTAATACCTGAGGGTAAAGTCGGAATTTTCTAAACCAAGTTATCAAGAATTTTAACTTCAGAGATTATAAGGGTTTAGTATATGTGAGCTCATTCTAAAGATATCTTTTCTTGTTACTAGGTTGTCAGATTCAGTTAGCCATGACCAACCCGACCCATTATCCCCTGCTTAACTTCTTTTATGTTCTCTAAAGCAACTTTAGCAAAGTATTCTCAGGGTATAGAATTCTGCTGCGCACTAGATCGGAGAGCAATTGTTGCTAATCCTCTATGCTTTTATGCATGACCAAATGCCAACCAGAAACTAGATTCTAAGCAAGAAGATAAATGCTGAAGCTGAATAAATCCAGCTCACCAACAACCAGTCCTAGCAACGGTTGCACCTCCTTTTCGCACCCAAACCACAAATTATTTTCTCAGGTAAGTAGACAGCAGCCGGCGACTCCCATTTGTAAAGGATTTTGTGACCTAGAAAAGATTAAAATTTCCTAACACACAGTGATCCTACCAAGACCACGAGCAGCAACATCAGTGGCTGTCATTATAAGACTCCTCCCACTTTTGAACTCTGCCAACACCCAATCCCTTTCATCTTGGCTTTTATCACCATGGATGGATAGCGCAGGCCATCCATCCATTCTAAGTTGTCTTGTAACTTGATCACATCCTTTCTTTGTTTCCACAAATATAAGAATTCTGTTTCCATCCATCATTTCTTTCAGCAGTTTGATCAACCTACAGGAAAATGTTTTAAATCAATGACCCAAAAGACTGTGTGTGTGTGTGACTCTTTGCATAAAACAGGTACCAATCTATACCTATTATACTTTTCCATGTCTGCTACGACTTCAATAATCTGATTTATTGACTGATTTGCTTTTAGAACAGGGGATCCAATGATAACCTAAACAGTTCGAGTTTAAAGATACAAAATAAGAACACTGAGTAACTTGGTTTTACAATGCACACATCAGGAACGAATATGCATAATGTGGTGATGAGATCACATCCCTGCAGTTGATGTGATGTAATTCCATGATACGCACGTGATGCGGTTGATACGTGATGCGGACCCATGCGATGATGTATTTGACCAGAATTTGAACAACTTTAGACAGTTAGACCATCAACTGAATATAAACAACCCTTGGTTGAACAAATTTTACAATCGATTGAACAAATCTGACCAGTGACGAAGAGAATATTTATATTTTAATGCTTATAAGTTAACAGTTTAAATACTATCTACAAAATAGTTTCTTTAATAATTATTTCATAATCAACGCCTCACACATGCCATATGAGCGCATCACGCATTGTGCATCACCCATTGGCTTTTACGATCAAAACGCATCAGAGCACCACATACTGTTTAATCAAGCTGACTAAAAGTGTGTGGTATATAGCATGGAAATAAATATTTCATCACTGGATTGAAAATATGCCAAATAATAACCTTGTATGGATTGGATAAGAACTGTCGTGCTAAACTCTCAACCTCTTTAGGCCATGTTGCACTCCAGTAAAGAGTTTGTCTATCAGGTCTGATCTGTGCAACGTAAAGCACACCAAAAAGTTCACATAGATCAGTAAAAACTAGTTTAACTAAAGTTTAGTTACTTAAAAGCACTTTCAAACATATTCTATTTTTTAAGGCTCTTTCACCTACTTGACCTTAAGCATCTCTCTTAAGATACACAGAAGCCAGCATATATAAGATTTATTATTTCAAGAAAACTATAAAGCAGCAGTTAACTATCAGCCACAAATATAGTCAGTTATCATACTTGGGATATAATTTTCCTGATTTGAGGCTCAAACCCCATATCTAACATACGATCAGCTTCGTCCAGGACAAGGTAAGTCACTCTTCTCAGGTTTGTGTGTTGGGCTTCTAACATATCAATTAACCGACCAGGTGTGCATATAACAATCTCAACCCCTGCAATAAAATGTTACATTGACGTGTAAATGCCTCTTTTTTATTGCTAAAGGACAGCCAGAATTACTAGAAAGTAACGTTTGGTCTGGATGAACTGGCAGTTAGAGTACCTCCTTGAAGATCACGAATCTGTGGTCCCTTAGGAGCACCACCATATATGCAAGTGCTTCTTATTCTAGAATGTGCCCCAAACTTTCCAGCCTCCTGTTGGATTTGTACAGCCAATTCTCGAGTGGGTGCCAACACTAGCACGATGGGACCATCTCCACGAGCTGAATATAACAAAGAACAAAAAAAATATGATTCCCAAGAATTAAATCACAACCAAATAAAATAAAAATTATACACTGACCCAATAAAGGTTGAGCAGCAACGTGAACCAATGCAGGCAGCAAATATGACAAAGTCTTGCCAGAACCAGTCTCAGCTATCCCAATTAAATCTCTACCCTTCAAAGCCATAGGCCATCCTTGTGACTGAATTGGTGTTGGCTCGCTAAATCCCAGTCTAGAAATGACTTCAAGACAATACTCTGTCCAATAAAAACCATTAGTCGATTTTGAAGAGTTCCAACAAAATTAGGGGGTACTCGGGATTGCGCATTAAACTGATTATCTGCTTATTGCTTTTTAAAATAAGTTCTAATAAGCAATGCCCCAAGGGCCAAACAGATTAAAACCAGCTTCTTGTTGTAACAAAACTTGATAATCCCAGACACCCCATAAAGATAACGGGAATACAATATGTCACAATGAAGAATAATTACCAGGAAAACCTGCCTCGTGAAACATTCGGACTGGCTTTGGTATGTCGATACCTTCAACGGTAATTTCCCTCCTACCACGGTATATAGCTACCTCATGCTCATTCATTTCACTAACAGAAGGACACTCCACATAAAAATTCTTCTCAAATGGTACCAAGTTGCCAAAATCCTGTTTTGGTAGAGCTATACTATCCAAATCCCCTTTCGAGCCACCACCTCTTCCTCCTCTTCCACCTCCACGACCACCATCAAAGCTCCTACCTCCACCTCGTCCACCACCACCGAACCCTCTCCCTCCACCACCGAACCCTCTCCCTCCGCCTCCACCTCGTCCGCCACCACCGAACCCTCTCCCTCCGTCACGCCCACCACCACGAGACCCTCTGTCAAAACCCCTACCACCACCACCTCTGCCCCCACCCCGACCGGAATCAAAACTTCTACCTCCTCTGCGACCACCATCACCTCCACCGTTGCTTATTCTTCCACCACCACCCCTCGCGGAACCGAACCCCCTCCCTCCTCCTCTTGCACCCCCACCTACACCGATATCAAAACCTCCCCTAACTCCAGGTTCAAAAGGAGGAAATCCATTTCCAACGCCTCTCCCAGCGCCTATAGAATGAGGCGCTGCCAATGGTGGCCCTCTGAACGGAACCGGTCCACCGCGGCCATAGTTCGAAGCGCCACCCAGCGCCGGGAGTCCCGCCGTAGGTGGAAATCCGGGAAAAACACTGACACGATACGAAATGATAACAAAACAATTGAATCAGAACTATTAATAAAAACAAATTGCATAACAAATGGACAGATATTGGCTTCCTGGATGAAAGATCTGAAAGGAGAAAAAAGGTATGAATTTAAGGTACCTCCGACGCTGATGGTAAGAGCCGGCGTCTACAACTCTGTCGTCGTAATGATTCATTACTGGATAATTGATTTAGAGATTGAATCGAGATCAATTCTAGGGTTAGGGTTTTGAAAAGTGTTCGAGGATGATGAAAAGGAGAACAGGAGAAGATATTTTCTCTTGAAATAGGAATATTTATGGCTCCGTCGGATATTTTGTCACCCGTCTTGCGTCGGTTATCTTTTTCTTTTCTTTTTTCCTTTAAACAATAGAAAAACACTTTTTTTAAGTGAAAAAATAACATATCTGTTATGTTATGTGGAGGCGCACAACACAACTGGTTATAGAACGGTTTAAAAAGAAAAACCAAAACCGGTTTGAGTTTTCTCTAAGGTCACATAGTTTATATCAAGTTGAAACAACTCAGAATGATGTTCAACAACTAAACATAAACGCAACGCGTACTTACCATTTTTGCTACTGGGGAAAATATATCATAAAAAACATATTCACTCCTTTTGACTAATAGGTCATTTAGCAACTAACATAACCTTGTATTTTTCGATTACGGTGAAGTCCGATTACGCAGTGGCGGATCTTGAAAAAAATTTCGTGGGTGACCGAAAGTTACGTGATCAAAAAATATATATATAACTAAAGAATTCGGGTCGGATCAAACCAATATATATATAAGTAACGAATTCGGGTCGGGTCAATCCATTAGAACAAAAAATATTGAATCCGGGTCGAGTCGGTTCAAACAAAAAAACTATAAATGAGTACCCTTATACTTTGTTTTAATTACCAAAACAACCCTAAACTTTGTTTTAGTTAAAATAAGTCATTTAAGATCTAATTTTTGATATTTTTTTAGTAGATACATAACATTCATAAATAATTTTACGTTGGAGACTGACTTAATACATTCAATATTAAAAAAAAAATTAGTGGTGACCAACTCAATATATATAAAAAAATTTAGTGGTGACCGAAACGATATATATAAAAAATTTCTTCGTAAAACACCTATACTCGGTACCTCGGGACAAAAAATCAGCAGTGACCGAGGTCACTGCTGGTACTCATTAAGAACCGCCCCTGCGATTACGGTTATGAAATTCAGGGGGCGATTCTTGGCTGAATTTACACAAGCAGTCCTTGAGCTTATGGGGATTCGGAGAACTAAACTTGACTAGTCGGTTTAAGTTTAGTTAGTATCTAGGTTTCTTATTTGTTTCCTATTATATTTTGCCTTGGAGAATAAGTTGGTCCTTCTTATATAAACCAAGTTAGAGTTAGGCAATTGAACGAGAGGTTATTGTAATTGAGTTTTAAGCTAGTTCCTCGATAATAATAAAAGTGATTTACTCAATACCATGTGTTCTTGATATTTTATGGACTTGAACTCATAGTCTTAGTGGATAACTAAGTATAAGATAAATTGTGCATACAAGTCATTTTTTTAAATACATAATTGGATTGGAAATGAAGTAACTGAAATCAAAGTAGTAAAAACAATCTGCCATTACTACAAAAGTCTTGGTGATGTGGAGAAAATTTGAGTCTGAAAGGTTACAAGTTTGATTTCCGAGTTCAACAAGTTTTATTATCGACTATTCGCAAAGATGGGGTTTTTTAATGAGTTTAACTACCGTTGGCTCGAAGTCCTCTAGAAAACGCCGTTTGTCCGATAAACTTTTTACGTAAGTGAGGGGTTTGTTTGTTAAAAAAAATGGGGTCTGTTAGAGACACCCCCTTAAAATTTGGTTGGCACCCCTTATGTAGGTGACTCTGTGACCTAAGAGTCACCTCCAGGGATAAAAAGCTCACATAATGCCCTAAGAGTCACCCCTAAGGCAGGTGTGATTAATAAAACTCTGAAAAACCCGCCCAAGTACGCGGAAAACACGGAGAAGTACGAGGATGTGATTGATAGGTGGCACAGTGGTCATTCACGGGGTACCTATAGGTCACACCGTGATCTCCGAGTGACCTACAGGAGCCAAATGCCAGCTTTAAATAAAGAAGTTGTTGTTCATCTTCTTCACACAAAGAAAAAAAAACAAACAAAAGTTGTAAAAAAAATAAACACAAGGTATACCATTAGGCTATAACCTATTTTATTGTTATTATTATTATTACATATAAATAATAATATAAATAAAATATGAAAAAATCTTCAGGGTGACCTAAAGGCCTGGAGGTGAGGTATAGTTCTCCAGCTCACATCTTCAGCTGAGAAGTCACTTATTAAGAGAAATTATAGGTGACCCCAAGGTCTGGTAGTCACCTAAAGGGCTCACATATTACCATCCAAGCTGCCTCTAAGGTCTCCGTGTGACCTATACTATCGCATCTCCTACATGTTTTGACACCGTTACGTGCATACACACACACACATACTAATACGTTATCAAACCACACACATATATTCATACATACATGATAGATTTTGACTTAATATAAGTTTATATATACATACGTATGGTCACGTGGATACAACCTCGTATAAAAAACTCCGTTGGTATGTTGTATGTACTACATGCATATGTACATACACATATCAACACACTTACATGCGCACACATATGTACATACAATATCAATATAAATAAGCTTAATATGCGTTCATATATGTATACATTACATTTGTACACATATATAAACATGCATACCGCAAGTACACATATACAATTATTATTATTGTTATATTATTAATAATAAATATTATTATAATAATACTAATTATTTTTATTATAATAATACTAAATATTATTATTATTATTGTTATTATTATTATTACATATAAATAATAATATAAATAAAATATGAAAAAATCTTCAGGGTGACCTAAAGGCCTGGAGGTGAGGTATAGTTCTCCAGCTCACATCTTCAGCTAAGAGGTCACCTATTAAGAGAAATTATAGGTGACCCCTGTTGGAAACAAGGGTGTCCTGACCCGACGAATTAACGAACCCGACCGATATTGACCCGTAAGAGTTACACCCGGGTCAACGGACTATTATATCTAATTAATTGTTAATTAGAAATAAACGAACTAAATGGTGAATTAAATAAATATTAATTATTTATTTAAATCGACAAAATCTATCGGTTCAAAATACTCGGTAATTAAAAGACGAACCGATCAGTTGTTACCGGATTAACAGACTGATCGGTTGGTGGATTAAAGGAGATCGCGACCGGGCCCAGTCCGTCTGGCCCCGGTCCGCGAATTTAATATTAAATGAGAAGAGGAGGAGGATGGATTGAAACAGCAAGTTACAAAAAACCCTAATCTCCTCCCTCCTCTCTCTCCCTGCGCCGAACCCAGCCGAAGCCGGCTCCTCGCCGCCGCCGCCGACCGCCGTCGCCGCCCCGCCTCCACCATCGTGATCCGTTCGTGATTTCCGATGGATCCCCGTCTTGCCAGTATCTGCGCCCGACTCGAGAGCGAAGCCGTCGCAGCCCGAGCCGAAGCCGCAGCCCGAGCCGAAGCCGAAGCCGCAGCCGCAGCCGCGCAGCCGCCGCCGCGGCTCAAGCCGCCGCCGCCGCCGCTGCCGCACGCGCCGCCGCGCGACCACCGGCCGGTGGTTCTCGCGCTGCCGGCGCAGCCGAGACCACCGCGCCCGGTCGCGTCGTCGTGGCCGGCGCCGCTCTACCCGTCCGCCGCCGCCGCCGTCCTCCTCCGATCTCCGGCGAGTCGTTCGTCGTGGGATCGGTCCCGGTGGCCATCCCGACGGAGAAGGTTTTGTCACCACCACCGGTGGTATCCCTACCACCGCCGCCGCCACTACCGCCGCCGCCGCCTATGGCCGCCGCCGCCGATGCCGCCGTCGATGATCTGTCTCGAAGGTTCGAGTCAGACGTCACAGTTCGTCCTAGCGCGAGCCCGTTGAATCCGGGTGTCTCGAGCGGTTGCTCGGATCCCGCCAAGGTATATCTAATTTATTAGATATTTAATTTTATGTATTTATTTATTTAAATAAATATATTTTTCTGTGTTTGTCGTGCCGGTGATTGATCCTGTTACAGTTGCGTCCGCGTTTTAATTCGTTTCCGCTGCTAAATTAATTTAGAATTAATTTTATTATTAAATCGGTTTTAATAAAATTAAAATCGGTAACCCGGATCCCACTGTAAAACCCAACAGTGGTATCAGAGCCATTATCACCGCGCGCAAACCAGATTCGGTCTTTTCGTGACCGATAGTTCGCAATTTCGACTTAAATCCAAATTGCGAATTAGAATTAATTTAATTTATTATTTTAATTCCATATATTATATTGTGTGTTACGGCCGACCCCTCTAATTTTGTGATCATGTATGAATGTCATGGCGTGATTTGTTTTTCTCTGTTTGGCCCAAGTTGTTGGCCCAATTGGTTGTTTTTGATTTTGGTTTATTGGACCCGGTTTTTGGGTTTCAAAGTTGTACAAATTTAGAGCTAGGTTACTAGAAGTAGTTTTAGTAATTGTAAATTTGTATGTAACCAAAAGTCGAAGACTGGACACACGCAAGAGGGATGTCAAAGCAAGTGGGAGCTGAACAGGATTCCAGATCGCACAGAGTTGCCATCTCGATCGTTCACCATTTTATAATTTAATTTATTTTAAATTGTCCCATATGATCTCGCTTGTATGGCTCGAGCGAGATCAAGACCTTATGCCGTTTAACACACAATATGCCATTCGCGACAACTTAGTAATTTAATTAGGTTAAATTAATTTACTGGTCCCGAGTGGAGATAGGGTTTTATCGTTCGTGTCTGACGATGATTAAATATTAAAAGTAATTAATATCCCTATTTGGTAATTCTTTAAAACTGGTAGTTCGTGCCATCCTATCTCAAGTTGAACTTGGAACGTATTTACCGGAGCATCAGTGTTGGAGTATTTCAACACCGCACTTGGTGCCGAGGGTACCTTCTAAGGTGAATGACATTGGAGTATTTCAACACCGTGTCATCACATCGACCATTTAGGACTACTATCGCTTTAAACGTATATGTTCGTGGTGTTGGAGTATTTCAACACCGCGCCACGGATGTGTACTGCTAAAGTGGGCACGGATGAGGCTAAACGTATCGCAAAATACAATTGTATGTATATAGCGGCCTCATACCGAGAGTTGTGACTTGAGTCTCACAATTGACAATCGTTGTCAGTTTGTTTACACGGTTTTGCTCCTGAGGCTCATTTGGCGGTCTCAAGTGATCTCGTCTAAACGAATTCTCATTTTCTTAAAATAAACCTTACCAACTTATTTTAAAGAAAAATAAACATCGAAAATACTGATTAAATTTACTTTGCTTATTTTCAGAAGGCTAAAGAAAACTCACCACCATTAAGTTCAATGGTACAACTCGACCCCTTCACTGAGTCTGGCTTTCTCGCATGGCAGACAACCCTGAGGAACCTTTTAAGGCTCTTCGGGAAACTCTATGTCATTGACCGACCGATCGCGAGTATTCCATCTTACTTGCTAAATGAGAACTCGCGGTCTGAGCTCCAAAAGCACACTGACGATGATAAGGACGTCACTGACCTGATGTTGTCTAGCATGACTCAGGATTATCGGTACAATTTCATGGGGATGTCTGCTTATGACATCATTCGTAAACTCAAGGATTTATTTGAATTGAGTCAGAGGACTGAGCGAGCTGATGCACTTTCACAATTTGTGAACTGCTCTATGGCTAACGACTCCTCTCCATACGATCATGTCATGCTGATGAAAGCGTATCGTGACAGACTGATCGACCTTGGCTACTCCATCTCTGACGGGATGGCTCTTGATGTAGTACTCAGATCTTTGCCAGAACATTATCGTATTCTTGCGATTAATTGTTCGGCTCAGTCGATCGAGGAGGTTATTCCGTTGATACCCAACGTGAAGATCAGGACCACGCCGGACGTGCTCAAGGTTACGAATACAAAGATCTCCAAAGCCAAGAAGGTTAAAGAGGGCAAAGGCAAGAAACCACAGGTTCAGCCTCCTGAGGAGCGCCTGTGCTATGAGTGCAACAAAATGGGACACTGGCGTCGCAACTGTCCTGTTTATCTTGCAAAGCTGAAGATGACCAAGAACTCTAATAAGGGTTGCTCATCAGGTATTTCAATAAATGTTATTGAACTTTTCACTGTTTCCTCCAATTCATGGGTATTTGATACTGGATGTGGTTACCACATTGTTAATGTTTTGCAGGAACCTGAGAAGTGGAAGAAGACAGAACGAGGCCGCATGGACCTCATCGTTGGTGACGGGAAGAAGGTCCCAGTACTTGCTACTGGAACATTTTCTTTTTCATGTTCTTCAGGCCTTGTAGTTAATTTGATTAACTGTTTATATGCACCTGGTTTATCCAGGAACATTATTTCTGTCTCTTCATTGTTTGAACAAGGATTTCGGTATAAATTTAATGGAAATGTGATTTCTGCTTACCTTAATGATATCTTTTATTTCGAGGCTAAACCTCAACATGGAATATATGAGATAGATGTTCAAACAAACGACCAGCTCTATCATGTTTCTAAAAGAAACAAAGCTGATAGTAACGAATCCTCGTTATGGCACCATAGACTTGGTCACATAAGCAAGGCCCGCATCAAGAAGTTGCAAACTGCTGGCATTCTCGAATCCCAAGATGCAGATTCCTTTGATGAATGCGAGTCATGCTTATCTGGTAAATTAACCAAGTCACCCTTCACCCACACAGGTGAACGGGCCCAAGGTTTGTTAGGCGTTATTCACACCGATGTGTGTGGACCCTTTCGAACCGAGACGAGAAATCGTGAACGGTACTTCGTGACTTTCATCGATGACTACAGCAGATATGCCTATGTCTATCTGATGAAACACAAACATGAAACTTTTGAAAAGTTCAAAGAGTTTCAAAACGAAGTACAAAATCAGCTAACTCGAACTATTAAAATACTTCGATCAGATAGAGGCGGTGAATACCTAAGCGCTGAATTCCTAAATCATCTGAAGGAATGTGGAATCGTTTCACAACCTACTCCACCTGGCACACCCCAGTTAAATGGCGTTAGTGAGAGGAGGAATCGAACTCTGCTTAACATGGTTCGATCGATGATGTGCAGGACAACCTTGCCGCATTCCTTTTGGGGATATGCCATCTTAACCGCCGCTCGCCTAATAAATCTGGCACCGACCAAGAAAGTAGGGAAGACCCCATATGAGATATGGCATGGTTCTCTTCCCAAACTTTCATACCTCAGGGTATGGGGATGTGATGCTTATGTCAGCAGTGATTCTGATAATAAGCTCGATCCTCGAGGCGAAAAGGTAACTTTCGTTGGATACTATGGTAATACCGGTTATTACTTCTACCATCCCGATGCAAACACTGTTTCCATCAAGCGGAAAGGTAAATTCCTTGAGAAAGAATTTCTTACTCGAGGAACAAATAGTGATCCAGTGGATCTTGAAGAAATTCAAGATTCACCTAACCCTGAAGCGGTCGCTGTGTCTGACCGACAAGTTGTTGTCGCACCATCAGACCCAAACACAAGCACAAGCGTTCGTAGGAGCGAAAGAATACGACATGAGCCTGATAGATACCTTGGATATCATGAGGCCTTCGATGTTCTATTAATAGCCGATTCTAACGATGAACCTATTAATTACAAAGCTGCTATATCAGATCCGGAATCTGATAAATGGCTTGAAGCCATGAACGCTGAGATGCAATCTATGCGTGACAATCACGTCTGGGACTTGATTGAGCTACCCCCCGGTACACGGGCAGTAGGGAGCAAGTGGATCTTTAAAAGAAAAACTGACATGCATGGAAATGTGCAAACCTACAAGGCACGGCTTGTAGCGAAAGGTTTCACTCAAACTCAAGGGATTGATTATGATGAGACCTTTTCGCCCGTTGTCATGATCAAATCGATCAGGATTCTCCTTGCCATAGCCGCATACCATGACTATGAGATATGGCAAATGGACGTGAAAACCGCCTTCCTGAACGGACAACTCGAAGAAGATGTCTATATGGTTCAGCCTGATGGTTTTGTCGATCCAGAGAATCCAAACAAGGTTTGCAAGCTTAGCAAGTCCATTTATGGACTCAAGCAAGCATCTCGAAGCTGGAATCTTCGTTTTGATCAGAAAGTCAAAGAGTTTGGCTTTGAACAAAACAAAGATGAGCCTTGTGTTTACAGAAAGGCAAGTGGGAGCGCTGTATCGTTCCTCGTACTGTACGTGGACGATATACTGATCATAGGAAACAACATACCCATGCTTAACGAAGTTAAGAAATGGCTTTCATCTTGTTTCGCTATGAAAGACCTTGGAGAAGCCGCTTATATTCTGGGAATCAAGATTCACAGAGATCGATCTAAGCGCCTTTTGGGACTCAGTCAAAGCACATACATAGATAAGATCATAGCTCGGTTCAATATGAGCAACTCCAAGAAAGGAGCAGTTCCCATGACTAAGGGAACAATATTGGACAAATCTCAAGCACCTAAAACGGAGCGCGAGATAAGCCAAATGGCATCGATCCCATTTGCCTCTGCTATTGGATCTATCATGTACGCCATGCTCTGCACACGACCGGATGTCTCGTATGCATTGAGCGTGACAAGTCGGTACCAACAGACGCCAGGGCTAGCTCACTGGACGGCTGTAAAGAACATACTGAAATACTTGAGAAACACCACTGACATGTTTCTCGTATTCGGGGGTGTTGATGAGGAGCTCACTGTAAGATGTTACACTGACGCCAGTTTTCAGACTGACCGAGATGACTCTCGCTCACAGTCAGGATTCGTATTCACTCTTAACGGAGGGGCTGTTTCTTGGAGAAGCTCAAAACAGCCAGTAGTAGCTGATTCTACTACTGAATCCGAATACATAGCCGCCTCAGAAGCTGCTAAAGAAGCCGTGTGGATGAAGAAGTTCATATCCGATCTCGATGCTATGCCAAGTATTAGGCAACCCATCGAGATGCTGTGCGATAACACAGGCGCTATAGCTCAAGCCAAAGAGCAACGGTCCCATAAGATGGCCAAGCACGTACTGAGGAAATTCCACTACATAAGAGAAGTAGTCGACAGAAATGAAATCAAGATAAGCAAAGTACACACAGATCAAAACTTAGCTGATCCCTTCACTAAGCCTATGACTCAGGAGACTCATATACGCCACAGAGAAGCGATAGGGCTTAGATTAGCTAAAGACATGTTTTGATTCAGTATTTGGATGTATGAACACCAACGGTTATCTGTATTATTCTTATTCCATCTGTTTTATGCAATAATGAATTACATAACTGTGTTCAATATTTGTACGTTTAATCCATGGACAATAAGTTCTTGTCCTAAATGTCCGTAGTCGATTAGTAAGTGGGAGCTATACTAAAGTAAGACTATTGTGACTGGTTGAACTTTAAAGTTGTTTAACGTTCAAACTCACAGACCTCATTGGTGAATGACGTTGGACGTAACTCGCATCATGCAACGCAAACATGGAAAACTTGCCTGCTTGATTAAATGCATGCTCTAATGTATCCTTAGACCTGAGACGCATATTCGAACTCCTCTCTACTAAAGAACATTCTTTGATTGTAGCCTAACGTTGTCGCGTAACTGCCAGCCATAACGGCTACTTTTGGGAATGGCTCTGAGGTTTAGTGGGAGCTGTATGCCTCAACAAGGGATTCTGTACTCTTGCTTCGGCAACAGTTAGACATAAAGGCGCCCTCGTTGATTCCAAGTGATAAGTGTGAGGCCTCACCCAAACTTACTGTGTGTTTGTTGGATCACTTCGAATTGTATCGAGAATGAAAATCGATGAATAAAACATGGGAGTCCATGTCCCATAATTCATCAATGTCTTATACAGAAAGGAACATATGACAATGAATGCACAAGTCGTGAGTCTGCTTGATAGTCAATCAGATATACTTTGGCAAACGACTTAAAGTGTCAATATTAGTTGGTGTAGCCATGCATAGCTAGAGTGCCTCTGGCTGCGCTCGTTAAACTGTCGCGTTCAGTCCAAGTGGGAGACTGTTGGATATATGGTGTCCTGACCCGACGAATTAACGAACCCGACCGATATTGACCCGTAAGAGTTACACCCGGGTCAACGGACTATTAAATCTAATTAATTGTTAATTAGAAATAAACGAACTAAATGGTGAATTAAATAAATATTAATTATTTATTTAAAACGACAAAATCTATCGGTTCAAAATTACTCGCTAATCAAAAGACGAACCGATCAGTTGTTACCGGATTAACAGACTGATCGGTTGGTGGATTAAAGGAGATCGCGACCGGGCCCAGTCCGTCTGGCCCCGGTCCGCGAATTTAATATTAAATGAGGAGGGGAGGAGGATAGATGAACAAGCACAAGTTACCAAAACCCTAATCTCCTCCTCTCTCTCTCTCTCTGCGCCGAGACCAGCCGAAGCCGGCTCCTCCGCCGCCGCCGACCGCCGATCGCCGCCCAGTCTCCACCACCGTGATCCGTTCGTGATTTCCGATGGATCCCCGTCTTGCCAGTATCTGCGCCCGACTCGAGAGCGAAGCCGTCGCAGCCCGAGCCGAAGCCGCAGCCCGAGCCGAAGCCGAAGCCGCAGCCCGAGCCGCCGCCGCGGCTCAAGCCGCCGCCGCCGCCGCTGCCGCTTCACGCGCCGCCGCGCGACCACCGGCCGGTGGTTCTCGCGCTGCCGGCGCAGCCGAGACCACCGCGCCCGGTCGCGTCGTCGTGGCCGGCGCCGCTCTACCCGTCCGCCGCCGCCGCCCCTCCTCCGATCTCCGGCGAGTCGTTCGTTGTGGGATCGGTCCCGGTGGCCATCCCGACGGAGAAGGTTTTGTCACCACCACCGGTGGTATCCCTACCACCGCCGCCGCCACTACCGCCGCCGCCGCCTGTCGCCGCCGCCGCCGATGCCGCCGTCGATGATCTGTCTCGAAGGTTCGAGTCAGACGTCTCAGTTCGTCCTAGCGCGAGCCCGTTGAATCCGGGTGTCTCGAGCGGTTGCTCGGATCCCGCCAAGGTATATCTAATTTATTAGATATTTAATTTATGTATTTATTTATTTAAATAAATATATTTTTCTGTGTTTGTCGTGTCCGGTGATTGATCCTGTTACGGTTGCATCCGCGTTTTAATTCGTTTCCGCTGCCAAATTAATTGAGAATTAATTTAATTAATAAATCGGTTTTAATAAAATTAAAATCGGTAACCCGGATCCCACTGTAAAACCCAACAGTGGTATCAGAGCCATTATCACCGCGCGCAAACCAGATTCGGTCTTTTCGTGACCGATAGTTCGCAATTTCGACTTAAATCCAAATTGCGAATTAGAATTAATTTAATTTATTATTTTAATTCCATATATTATATTGTGTGTTACGGCCGACCCCTCTAATTTTGTGATCATGTATGAATGTCATGGCGTGATTTGTTTTTCTCTGTTTGGCCCAAGTTGTTGGCCCAATTGGTTGTTTTTGATTTTGGTTTATTGGACCCGGTTTTTGGGTTTCAAAGTTGTACAAATTTAGAGCTAGGTTACTAGAAGTAGTTTTAGTAATTGTAAATTTGTATGTAACCAAAAGTCGAAGACTGGACACACGCCAGAGGGATGTCAAAGCAAGTGGGAGCTGAACAGGATTCCAGATCGCACAGAGTTGCCATCTCGATCGTTCACCATTTTATAATTTAATTTATTTTAAATTGTCCCATATGATCTCGCTTGTATGGCTCGAGCGAGATCAAGACCTTATGCCGTTTAACACACAATATGCCATTCGCGACAACTTAGTAATTTAATTAGGTTAAATTAATTTACTGGTCCCGAGTGGAGATAGGGTTTTATCGTTCGTGTCTGACGATGATTAAATATTAAAAGTAATTAATATCCCTATTTGGTAATTCTTTAAAACTGGTAGTTCGTGCCATCCTATCTCAAGTTGAACTTGGAACGTATTTACCGGAGCATCAGTGTTGGAGTATTTCAACACCGCACTTGGTGCCGAGGGTACCTTCTAAGGTGAATGACATTGGAGTATTTCAACACCGTGTCATCACATCGACCATTTAGGACTACTATCGCTTTAAACGTATATGTTCGTGGTGTTGGAGTATTTCAACACCGCGCCACGGATGTGTACTGCTAAAGTGGGCACGGATGAGGCTAAACGTATCGCAAAATACAATTGTATGTATATAGCGGCCTCATACCGAGAGTTGTGACTTGAGTCTCACAATTGACAATCGTTGTCAGTTTGTTTACACGGTTTTGCTCCTGAGGCTCATTTGGCGGTCTCAAGTGATCTCGTCTAAACGAATTCTCATTTTCTTAAAATAAACCTTACCAACTTATTTTAAAGAAAAATAAACATCGAAAATACTGATTAAATTTACTTTGCTTATTTTCAGAAGGCTAAAGAAAACTCACCACCATTAAGTTCAATGGTACAACTCGACCCCTTCACTGAGTCTGGCTTTCTCGCATGGCAGACAACCCTGAGGAACCTTTTAAGGCTCTTCGGGAAACTCTATGTCATTGACCGACCGATCGCGAGTATTCCATCTTACTTGCTAAATGAGAACTCGCGGTCTGAGCTCCAAAAGCACACTGACGATGATAAGGACGTCACTGACCTGATGTTGTCTAGCATGACTCAGGATTATCGGTACAATTTCATGGGGATGTCTGCTTATGACATCATTCGTAAACTCAAGGATTTATTTGAATTGAGTCAGAGGACTGAGCGAGCTGATGCACTTTCACAATTTGTGAACTGCTCTATGGCTAACGACTCCTCTCCATACGATCATGTCATGCTGATGAAAGCGTATCGTGACAGACTGATCGACCTTGGCTACTCCATCTCTGACGGGATGGCTCTTGATGTAGTACTCAGATCTTTGCCAGAACATTATCGTATTCTTGCGATTAATTGTTCGGCTCAGTCGATCGAGGAGGTTATTCCGTTGATACCCAACGTGAAGATCAGGACCACGCCCGACGTGCTCAAGGTTACGAATACAAAGATCTCCAAAGCCAAGAAGGTTAAAGAGGGCAAAGGCAAGAAACCACAGGTTCAGCCTCCTGAGGAGCGCCTGTGCTATGAGTGCAACAAAATGGGACACTGGCGTCGCAACTGTCCTGTTTATCTTGCAAAGCTGAAGATGACCAAGAACTCTAATAAGGGTTGCTCATCAGGTATTTCAATAAATGTTATTGAACTTTTCACTGTTTCCTCCAATTCATGGGTATTTGATACTGGATGTGGTTACCACATTGTTAATGTTTTGCAGGAACCTGAGAAGTGGAAGAAGACAGAACGAGGCCGCATGGACCTCATCGTTGGTGACGGGAAGAAGGTCCCAGTACTTGCTACTGGAACATTTTCTTTTTCATGTTCTTCAGGCCTTGTAGTTAATTTGATTAACTGTTTATATGCACCTGGTTTATCCAGGAACATTATTTCTGTCTCTTCATTGTTTGAACAAGGATTTCGGTATAAATTTAATGGAAATGTGATTTCTGCTTACCTTAATGATATCTTTTATTTCGAGGCTAAACCTCAACATGGAATATATGAGATAGATGTTCAAACAAACGACCAGCTCTATCATGTTTCTAAAAGAAACAAAGCTGATAGTAACGAATCCTCGTTATGGCACCATAGACTTGGTCACATAAGCAAGGCCCGCATCAAGAAGTTGCAAACTGCTGGCATTCTCGAATCCCAAGATGCAGATTCCTTTGATGAATGCGAGTCATGCTTATCTGGTAAATTAACCAAGTCACCCTTCACCCACACAGGTGAACGGGCCCAAGGATTGTTAGGCGTTATTCACACCGATGTGTGTGGACCCTTTCGAACCGAGACGAGAAATCGTGAACGGTACTTCGTGACTTTCATCGATGACTACAGCAGATATGCCTATGTCTATCTGATGAAACACAAACATGAAACTTTTGAAAAGTTCAAAGAGTTTCAAAACGAAGTACAAAATCAGCTAACTCGAACTATTAAAATACTTCGATCAGATAGAGGCGGTGAATACCTAAGCGCTGAATTCCTAAATCATCTGAAGGAATGTGGAATCGTTTCACAACCTACTCCACCTGGCACACCCCAGTTAAATGGCGTTAGTGAGAGGAGGAATCGAACTCTGCTTAACATGGTTCGATCGATGATGTGCAGGACAACCTTGCCGCATTCCTTTTGGGGATATGCCATCTTAACCGCCGCTCGCCTAATAAATCTGGCACCGACCAAGAAAGTAGGGAAGACCCCATATGAGATATGGCATGGTTCTCTTCCCAAACTTTCATACCTCAGGGTATGGGGATGTGATGCTTATGTCAGCAGTGATTCTGATAATAAGCTCGATCCTCGAGGCGAAAAGGTAACTTTCGTTGGATACTATGGTAATACCGGTTATTACTTCTACCATCCCGATGCAAACACTGTTTCCATCAAGCGGAAAGGTAAATTCCTTGAGAAAGAATTTCTTACTCGAGGAACAAATAGTGATCCAGTGGATCTTGAAGAAATTCAAGATTCACCTAACCCTGAAGCGGTCGCTGTGTCTGACCGACAAGTTGTTGTCGCACCATCAGACCCAAACACAAGCACAAGCGTTCGTAGGAGCGAAAGAATACGACATGAGCCTGATAGATACCTTGGATATCATGAGGCCTTCGATGTTCTATTAATAGCCGATTCTAACGATGAACCTATTAATTACAAAGCTGCTATATCAGATCCGGAATCTGATAAATGGCTTGAAGCCATGAACGCTGAGATGCAATCTATGCGTGACAATCACGTCTGGGACTTGATTGAGCTACCCCCCGGTACACGGGCAGTAGGGAGCAAGTGGATCTTTAAAAGAAAAACTGACATGCATGGAAATGTGCAAACCTACAAGGCACGGCTTGTAGCGAAAGGTTTCACTCAAACTCAAGGGATTGATTATGATGAGACCTTTTCGCCCGTTGTCATGATCAAATCGATCAGGATTCTCCTTGCCATAGCCGCATACCATGACTATGAGATATGGCAAATGGACGTGAAAACCGCCTTCCTGAACGGACAACTCGAAGAAGATGTCTATATGGTTCAGCCTGATGGTTTTGTCGATCCAGAGAATCCAAACAAGGTTTGCAAGCTTAGCAAGTCCATTTATGGACTCAAGCAAGCATCTCGAAGCTGGAATCTTCGTTTTGATCAGAAAGTCAAAGAGTTTGGCTTTGAACAAAACAAAGATGAGCCTTGTGTTTACAGAAAGGCAAGTGGGAGCGCTGTATCGTTCCTCGTACTGTACGTGGACGATATACTGATCATAGGAAACAACATACCCATGCTTAACGAAGTTAAGAAATGGCTTTCATCTTGTTTCGCTATGAAAGACCTTGGAGAAGCCGCTTATATTCTGGGAATCAAGATTCACAGAGATCGATCTAAGCGCCTTTTGGGACTCAGTCAAAGCACATACATAGATAAGATCATAGCTCGGTTCAATATGAGCAACTCCAAGAAAGGAGCAGTTCCCATGACTAAGGGAACAATATTGGACAAATCTCAAGCACCTAAAACGGAGCGCGAGATAAGCCAAATGGCATCGATCCCATTTGCCTCTGCTATTGGATCTATCATGTACGCCATGCTCTGCACACGACCGGATGTCTCGTATGCATTGAGCGTGACAAGTCGGTACCAACAGACGCCAGGGCTAGCTCACTGGACGGCTGTAAAGAACATACTGAAATACTTGAGAAACACCACTGACATGTTTCTCGTATTCGGGGGTGTTGATGAGGAGCTCACTGTAAGATGTTACACTGACGCCAGTTTTCAGACTGACCGAGATGACTCTCGCTCACAGTCAGGATTCGTATTCACTCTTAACGGAGGGGCTGTTTCTTGGAGAAGCTCAAAACAGCCAGTAGTAGCTGATTCTACTACTGAATCCGAATACATAGCCGCCTCAGAAGCTGCTAAAGAAGCCGTGTGGATGAAGAAGTTCATATCCGATCTCGATGCTATGCCAAGTATTAGGCAACCCATCGAGATGCTGTGCGATAACACAGGCGCTATAGCTCAAGCCAAAGAGCAACGGTCCCATAAGATGGCCAAGCACGTACTGAGGAAATTCCACTACATAAGAGAAGTAGTCGACAGAAATGAAATCAAGATAAGCAAAGTACACACAGATCAAAACTTAGCTGATCCCTTCACTAAGCCTATGACTCAGGAGACTCATATACGCCACAGAGAAGCGATAGGGCTTAGATTAGCTAAAGACATGTTTTGATTCAGTATTTGGATGTATGAACACCAACGGTTATCTATATTATTCTTATTCCATCTGTTTTATGCAATAATGAATTACATAACTGTGTTCAATATTTGTACGTTTAATCCATGGACAATAAGTTCTTGTCCTAAATGTCCGTAGTCGATTAGTAAGTGGGAGCTATACTAAAGTAAGACTATTGTGACTAGTTGAACTTTAAAGTTGTTTAACGTTCAAACTCACAGACCTCATTGGTGAATGACGTTGGACGTAACTCGCATCATGCAACGCAAACATGGAAGACTTGCCTGCTTGATTAAATGCATGCTCTAATGTATCCTTAGACCTGAGACGCATATTCGAACTCCTCTCTACTAAAGAACATTCTTTGATTGTAGCCTAACGTTGTCGCGTAACTGCCAGCCATAACGGCTACTTTTGGGAATGGCTCTGAGGTTTAGTGGGAGCTGTATGCCTCAACAAGGGATTCTGTACTCTTGCTTCGGCAACAGTTAGACATAAAGGCGCCCTCGTTGATTCCAAGTGATAAGTGTGAGGCCTCACCCAAACTTACTGTGTGTTTGTTGGATCACTTCGAATTGTATCGAGAATGAAAATCGATGAATAAAACATGGGAGTCCATGTCCCATAATTCATCAATGTCTTATACAGAAAGGAACATATGACAATGAATGCACAAGTCGTGAGTCTGCTTGATGGTCAATCAGATATACTTTGGCAAACGACTTAAAGTGTCAATATTAGTTGGTGTAGCCATGCATAGCTAGAGTGCCTCTGGCTGCGCTCGTTAAACTGTCGCGTTCAGTCCAAGTGGGAGACTGTTGGATATATGGTGTCCTGACCCGACGAATTAACGAACCCGACCGATATTGACCCGTAAGAGTTACACCCGGGTCAACGGACTATTATATCTAATTAATTGTTAATTAGAAATAAACGAACTAAATGGTGAATTAAATAAATATTAATTATTTATTTAAATTGACAAAATCTATCGGTTCAAAATACTCGGTAATTAAAAGACGAACCGATCAGTTGTTACCGGATTAACAGACTGATCGGTTGGTGGATTAAAGGAGAATCGCGACCGGGCCCAGTCCGTCAGGCCCCGGTCCGCGAATTTAATATTAAAGGAGAGAGGGAGGAGGATAGAATGAAGACACAAGTTATCAAAACCCTAATCTCCTCCCTCCTCTCTCTCTCTGCGCCGAACCCGAGCCGAAGCCGGCTCCTCGCCGCCGTCGCCGACCGCCGATCGCCGCCCCGCCTCCACCATCGTGATCCGTTCGTGATTTCCGATGGATCCCCGTCTTGCCAGTATCTGCGCCCGACTCGAGAGCGAAGCCGTCGCAGCCCGAGCCGAAGCCGCAGCCCGAGCCGAAGCCGAAGCCGCAGCCCGAGCCGCCGCCGCGGCTCAAGCCGCCGCCGCCGCCGCTGCCGCTCACGCGCCGCCGCGCGACCACCGGCCGGTGGTTCTCGCGCTGCCGGCGCAGCCGAGACCACCGCGCCCGGTCGCGTCGTCGTGGCCGGCGCCGCTCTACCCGTCCGCCGCCGCCGCCGCGTCTCCTCCGATCTCCGGCGAGTCGTTCGTCGTGGGATCGGTCCCGGTGGCCATCCCGACGGAGAAGGTTTTGTCACCACCACCGGTGGTATCCCTACCACCGCCGCCGCCACTGCCGCCGCCGCCACCTATGGCCGCCGCCGCCGATGCCGCCGTCGATGATCTGTCTCGAAGGTTCGAGTCAGACGTCTCTGTTCGTCCTAGCGCGAGCCCGTTGAATCCGGGTGTCTCGAGCGGTTGCTCGGATCCCGCCAAGGTATATCTAATTTATTAGATATTTAATTTTATGTATTTATTTATTTAAATAAATATATTTTTCTGTGTTTGTCGTGTCCGGTGATTGATCCTGTTACAGTTGCGTCCGCGTTTTAATTCGTTTCCGCTGCTAAATTAATTTGAGAATTAATTTTATTATTAAAATCGGTTTTAATAAAATTAAAATCGGTAACCCGGATCCCACTGTAAAACCCAACAACCCCAAGGTCTGGGAGTCACCTAAAGGGCTCACATCTTACCATCCAAGCTGCCTCTATGGTCTCCGTGTGACCTATACTATCGCATCTCCTACATATTTTGACACCGTTACGTGCATACACACACACACACATACTAATACGTTATCAAACCACACACATATATTCATACATACATGATAGATTTTGACTTAATATAAGTTTATATATACATACGTATGGTCACGTGGATACAACCTCGTATAAAAAACTCCGTTGGTACGTTGTATGTACTACATGCATATGTACATACACATATCAACACACTTACATGCGCACACATATGTACATACAATATCAATATAAATAAGCTTAATATGCGTTCATATATGTATACATTACATTTGTACACATATATAAACATGCATACCGCAAGTACACATATACAATTATTATTATTGTTATATTATTAATAATAAATATTATTATAATAATACTAATTATTTTTATTATAATAATACTAAATATTATTATTATTATTGTTATTATTATTATTACATATAAATAATAATATAAATAAAATATGAAAAAATCTTCAGGGTGACCTAAAGGCCTGGAGGTGAGGTATAGTTCTCCAGCTCACATCCTCAGCTGAGAGGTCACCTATTAAGAGAAATTATAGGTGACCCCAAGGTCTGGGAGTCACCTAAAGGGCTGTCACCTAGGTTCCTGCGTTTGTCGGCGGGCTGACACTGTCAGGCAAACCTTTAGGTCACCCATTGGTCTCCGCGTGACCCATAGCGCAGGAGTTTTTGTGGGCACCCCTTTTATGCGTGAGCGATTGGGTTTAAGGTGAGGTTTCCTTAGGGACACCCCCCATATAGGTGACATAAAGACCTCAGAGTGACCTCTAGGTCAGGTGTATTTAAAAAAAAAGGGGTGTCTCTAAGATTTCCCAAAAAAATTTGCAAGGGTTAAATTAAAACTTGGTAATAAATTATATCGCCAAATCCCTATTTTTGGCATGCAGAAATGAATGATACTCTTTGAAACCCGAGCACAAAACGCGGACGCCATTGTTTTCAAAATCTTGCTTCAAATTGATGCCACCATGCCCATAATTACGTTGTCATTGTCCTTCAATAATTCGTTTGCTGCCTTCTTCTTTCCTTCTCCCGTTCGGACGAGACATGCGTGACGCCCTGTTCATCTAATTTCCAACAACATAAAGCAGCGTCGTTACGTTCATTGCTCTCTCTGAATCCTCATCATCATCATCTTCAATTTTAATAAATCACCGCCATGAATAGCCCTAGGAAGAGCGCCATGGATAGAAAGAGCGCCATGGATCCGAGCCCTAGCAAGAAGAGCCCCATGGATAGCCCTAGGAAGAGCCCCATGGATAGGAAGAACGCCATGGATAGCCCTAGGAAGAGCCCCATGGATCCCAATTCGAGTCCCAGGAAGATGCGAATCCTTTCATACGTCATGACCAAAATCCCGAGCTTCAAACGTCGCCAGCTCCAGGAGCTCGAGAACGATCCGTTTTCCCGACCCTACGAGTTGCCGGAAACCTACTCCGAACTATCCGAACGCGAATCGTACACCGAAATGGCCGAACGCGTGTCTCGTCTAACCGACGACGACATCCTCGCGAACATCCGCGCCGTCCTCGTCGAGGTCTCTCAGATCCGAGCCGTCGTCAAAACTCTCGGCGAGCGGCCGGATCCGGAGACCGTCGAGCTCGCGAGGTCGCGGTACGCGGAGGCCGAGTCGCCGTTCGGCGATCAGTTCGACGAGAGCATGTTTTCAGAAGAGGATTTAGAGGAGATGAAGAAGAGGAGGCTGGCGAGGAGGGAGATGCAGATGTATAAGGCCTTGATTTCCTTGGATGAGATGCACGATACGTACAACAATCTGTTGATTGTGGCAGAGAGGCGGCTTCAGAAGCTTTACAGTACGGCAAAAACCGCGGGGAAGTTATCGGCGCTCGATAAAAAGGCGTCTTCTGTTCTTCCGACTATTGCGGAGGAGGTGAAGGAGGAGATGGGTGACATTCTTCAGGATGCGTTGATGAACGGTGTTGCAAGGATTGATTTATCGCACAGGCGGTTGCCGTTTGTTCCGGAAGCGTTCGGGAAGCTTCACACGTTGGTTTCTCTTGACCTCTCCTGCAATAAACTTACGGCTATGCCGGAATCACTGGCTGGGCTCAGGAGTCTCGGGGAGCTTAACATTTCTTCTAATCTGTTTGAATCGTTGCCGAATGCCATCGGCAAGTTGCAACAGTTGCAGATTCTAAATGTTTCCAGGAACAAACTCACTTCATTGCCCGATGGCATTTGCAAATGCAGGTAATAAATAATTCAGTTAATGCTTCACTTATTTTTTCTAAATTGTTTTTTGGAAGGGTGTATATATAGCCGTTTTCATGGCCACGATATCTTAAAAACATCATACCTCTTTCTTAGTTTTACCGGTTGCAAAGCAATATAACATTATTTACGTGACTCAGACTTGATCTGAACCGAAAATTCAAAGCCGATTAATAGAAATATGATTATTGGAAAAAAAAAGGCCAATGGAAGAAATTATAGTCGACTACTAGGAAGGGTGTGAGTTTTTGACACGACATGAATCCAACCCGAAATTCATAGGTTTGGGTTTAATATAAAAGGGTTCGGGTCACATTTGGGTCGAACCCGTGATCGTGCTCGGGTCAAACCCGTTAGGTTGACGGATTGATCCGTTTAGCCTATTTATTTATTTATTTATTTTTATTTGTGTTTTATGTCATAAATTAAACTGATATTATAATATTTATCAAAGTGTAAAATTTAACATAGAAATGAACATAAATTTTTATGATTAGAATATAAATAAAATTTGTAATTTTTGTTGTAAAACTATAATGTTAAAGCATTAATATGTTTCAAACGTAAAAATCAAAAAGAAAATTAGGTTAAACAGGTCGTGTGTGGGTCAACCCGCTAATATTTGTTTCGCGTTCGGGTTAATGTGTCTTTCATGATTTTCGGGTTTGGGTTGTGTTGACTTGCCAACCTGCGAACACAGCCCGGTTAACACCCCTAACTATTAAAGATCATTACACAATTTTGTTATGCTTGTATCCCATCATTGATCTTACATAACAACTTATTGGTTCAGATCATTAGTAGAATTGGATGCTGGTTTCAATCAGATAACATATCTTCCTTCCAAGATTGGGTATGGACTAGTGAATGTAAGGAAGCTTATGATCCCATTGAACAAGTTGCGCTCTCTTCCTAGCTCCATTGGCGAAATGACATCTCTTCAAATCCTTGATGTACACTTCAACACGCTAAAAGGCCTCCCACCATCAATCGGAATGCTAAAAAAGCTCGAGATTCTTAACATCAGCAGCAACTTTAACGACCTTACAAGCCTCCCCGAGACAATCGGGTGTTTAACTAGCCTCAGGGAACTCGATATCTGCAACAATCAGATTCAACAACTGCCCATTACATTTGGGCGGCTGGTGAGCCTGAGGAGACTGGTGGTAGACCATAATCCGTTGATGGTTCCGCCACCAGAAGTGGTGGAGGAAGGTGTAGAAGCTGTTAAAGTATATATGAGCAAGAGGTTGTATGATTTGATTGTAGAAGAAGAGAAAAGGGTGATGTTGGAACGGGAAGAACAAGCACAAGCTGGTTGGTTTACGTCTTTCTTTTTCGGGCCAGTTTCTGGCCCGGGAGGGGCGTATCCTTACCTCACTCATCGACTTTGATCATGTTATAAACTTCCAAGAATAGTAGTTTGAATTGGGTATTCTATTATTCATTCCACCAATTTGTTACTAATTTGTTTTTCAAGCCAAAAGCAAACTGAAAACATGTATGTAAAGTTTTGCAGGCAGGATACATATGGTGGTATGTGTAACGTGCTAAATTTTATTCCATGTATTTACGGACGATTTATTGAAATAAAATGGGCTCGTTTACGTTTTGAAGGTTTTTTTATTTACTTACAATAAACATTTAGATGTGATTTATAGAAGATAACTAGGTAATGTTTAAGTGTGTTGTCACATAAACTTAAAACTTTTGTTTCATGTCGGATGTGAGCCTATTTATAAAACCATTGGGCGAAAACTTAAACAAATAGTACTTAAAGTAGACTTTACCTTTTTTTCCTTTCCCTTGTCCGACTAAACTTCCACACCAATTTGTTTGGATACCAAATTTCAATGATAACGGTGATAATGAGAGATCTGTGATGCTTAAATAGAGAGATCAGTGTTGCATGATTGCTCTAACATGATTATAAACATGAATAGAATACTACTGATTACCTGGTAGAAGTCATGTTGATCCGGATCTACCGTAGTGATGCTGAAGGATTTCATAAAGCCACTGATCGAGTACTCGTTTAGGGTGTACGATAAGGATGGCTAAGGTAGGTGATGACCCACAAATTGTAGAGAGGCAGAGAAGGTAGGTCACGAAATTGTGATTCTTTAGTGAGGTTCTCAGGAAAGGTGGGTATGCTCACGGTCCTTCCCGTTGTATTTTACTTGTTATATGACAGCGAAAAACTCAACTGACCTAGACCCTTTTTTACCGCATCTGCACCGTGGATCAACTCAAGTTTTGATAATGACCATCATATATAGGCTTTTGTGTGTGTGTGTAGTGTTTTTTTTTACGGTTCCATCTACTTAGTTGTTTATAGTACTCTTACCTTTGAGTAATAAATTTGACATCAGATCATTCTGCTATGGTTTCGGGTTCTATTCCAACCAAAAGTGTGTTCACCTGAACATTAAGGGTCCGTTTGGTTCAGAGAATATTTTTTTGATATAACTGGAATTGAAATGTGAATTACAATTGGAAAGGATTCCTTTACAAATTAGAAAGGCCTTTGGTTGGAAAAAATATGAATGAAATTAGAATGTTAAGATACTAAATTGACAATTTTACCCTCCATTTTTTTCATCAGACGTCTCCAATCTCCATCACCTCCCCCTTTTTTTATATTAAACATCTCCATCACAACAAAATAACTACACAATAAAACTAAAGAAAAAAAATAACTAATCTATATATTATCACGTGCGAATCACTTATAAAACGTATAAAACGTATATATAGGTAATTATATATAGAGTGAGGTTATAATTAGAAGTATGGTGAAAATAAGAAGGATAAGAAGGCTTCTCATCCGTTAGATCTGATGATCAATGGCCCAGATTTAATCCCTTAATTAAAACTCAAAAATTATTAATCAGGTACACGGAGGGGCAATTTGGTCAAATTGCCCCTTTTTCTCTTCCCCCCAATTATTAAAACCTTCATAACTTTTTCATACGATATTATTTTTTTATAAAAATTACACCATAAAAACAAGCGTTTTTTTATCTTTAAAACCCATACCATATTGCTATATAAAAATGAAATAAAAAAATTATGTCAATGACGTGAACATATGACACAACGACCTGAACATATGACACAATTGACCTGAACATATAACACAATGACACAATGACCTGAATATATGACACAATGACACAATGATCTGAACAATGTTCAGGTCATTGTGTCATTGTGTCATTGTGTCATATGTTCAAGTCGTTGTGTTATTGTGTCATATGTTCAGGTCGTTGTGTTATATGTTCAGCTCATACACAATTTTTTTTTTTGTTTTTTATATATATAGCAATATTGAATGGGTTTTAAAGATAAAAAAACGCTTGTTTTTATGGTGAAATTTTTATAAAAAAAATAATATCGTATGTAAAAGTTATAAACGTTTTAATAATTGAGGGGAAAGTGAAAAAAATGTATGTTTTCAGATTTGCCCTCCTTCTTATCCTTCTTATTTTCAATAAACTTCTTAGGTGAACTTCTTTCATTATATATATGTATTTGTTTTTTTCTTCTCATTATTGTAAACACATAATGTTTTCTAATTCTAAATATGCTACTACGACATGCTTATTTTTAACTATATTTTAATATAATTTTTATTTAAAATTGAGCCGGACAATGTTTCAATGCAAATTTTATCCAAAACAGAGCCGGATCAAATCTTATATGTTTTACTTCTTTTTTTTTGAAGTTTCTTTTTTTTTTACGGTTTTCATGTTTTGGTAATACCATTCATTTTCATGTATTTAACCCTAATTTTACAAGAGCGTCACTTATGTGTGATTTATGAATATACATTTGCGGCTTATTTTCTAATCTACAATTTGATATTTACAACAATTACACGGTTACCTTATATACTTCTTTTTACATTAGCCACGTCAGTGCTACCATCATTAGGGGTGTTCAGATTTCGAATCTGATTCGAAGAACTCGGAATTTGGTTCGACTCGATTCGAAAAATAGCACTTCGAAATTTGGTTCGAAATTTCAAGTTCGAATTCGATTCGATTCGACGTCTAATATCGAATTTCGAATCGAATTAGAATTTGAGATTTTCAATTCGATTCGATTCGAAATTAGAATTAAAAATAATTATATATATATATATATTTATATATATATAATATTCATAAAAATATTTTGAATTACTTTAACTTATTATAATTCACATCCTATTTTAAAAGTTTTAAAATTTTAAATCTTTAAAATATATCTTAAAAGTTGAACCGTTTCATTCCTACTCACGATTCTATTTCCCTAGAAAATTTTAAATTTTAAATTTTTTACATGTTTATTAGTTTTATACTTATATAGATTTGTATTTCTTACTATAATAATAATTTAAGTTTAGTTGTTTTGAAAATAAAATTAAAACATGTTTTTTTGGTTCAATTTAAAATGAGTCTATTAGGATTCAATTCGTATTTGATTCGTGTTCGATTCGTATTTGATTCGAATTCAAAAACTGAATACGAATCGAATCGAATTTCGAATTGGATTTCTATTTGCGAATTCGAATTCGATTCGACTCGACGAATCTATTTCGAATTCGAAACGAATTTCGAATCCAGGTTTTAAAAATTGAAATTCGAATAATTCGATTCGAAATACTCGAGTATTCGAAATTCGATTCGTTGAACACCCCTAACCATCATAACATAGAACCACGACAACGTGTTCAAAATCTATGTTTGTATAAAAAATATGAAATAATATATAAAATTTTTGTATTTTAATATGTTTTAGTGTTATTATTTTATAGATGGTGTTAGAGGAGTATAAAAAGAGCTCGTTAAGGGTAGTGGCTATTGTGATGGTGGCCGTGATGCCATCACGGAGTGCCACACACCGCCCTCAAGGGCATGATAAAGTAGCGTTTTGGAGCCTGCATGAGTGGGGCAGTAAGCTTGACACTTCATATTTTTTATTTAAATAAATCATTCGATCAACAGAACCATCATTCACACTATCAGAAACACACTACAAACATTGATTTTTCACTATCATATCATTGTCTATGTGACACTACTTTTGCGATCACAAAACCACACCGGTCTACATATCTTTATTAAATTAAACAATTTTCAAATAATTTTCTCTCGTTTCAATGCCAGCTCACAAGTCTTGAAAACTTGTAGCACACAAATAAAAGCATAAATAACGAGTAGTTCGATAAACAAAAATAATAAAATAACATATAGCAATAACATCAAAATAACATAATCACATGTCACCTTGTTGCTCTACCATCTTGCAAGAGTTTTAATGAAATGATCGTTAAAAAAACGGAAAAAAAAAAACTAACTCATGTCACCCTAATCAATTTAAATCAATATCTTATTGTACTGGATATACTGATGGCCTGATACTATCTTAACAAGAAATATTTATAAAAAAGCCAAAAAGTTTAAATATTAGTCTCTTATACTTTTTTTATTATGTTTATGTAACGGTTTCTAGTCTAACTTTTTCTAAATTTATTTCAGGCTTTAAATTAAATTATGTTTGAATCTAATAGCCCTGTTATATGATGAT
Organism: Deinandra increscens subsp. villosa; assembly: GCA_039602395.1. Lineage (NCBI taxonomy): Eukaryota > Viridiplantae > Streptophyta > Magnoliopsida > Asterales > Asteraceae > Deinandra > Deinandra increscens. Next base: position 4,520,497 of record JBCNJP010000015.1, on the reverse strand, counting down.
CAAACATGACATGAGAACAATTAGGTTTTGAGTTAATGGGACGTGTTTGGATTGACATTTTTAACCCGTTTAGTTAAACCGGTCGACCACCCAACCTACTCCTATAAACTTTTTTTAGAACTTACACCATCCTAATATTAACCTTGACACTTGATCATTAATCTAGAACCCCTCAACCCGTTTGACAAGTTTAGATACACAAGTTAAGCATGTCCTACTCGGGTTACACGATTTTACGTGTGTGTGGATTATGGCTGACACTTTTGACACACACAAAAAAAGAGTTGTGTTGGGGTTGAACAATTCAACCCGCCAACTCGCTAATTCGACACATTTTACACCTCTAATCACGGATGAGGATGGAGGTTATACATCTTTATCATTACACTAGATAATGATCGTATATTTTCTTATATAGCTATTATGTTTTTCTTAACAACAAACATCAATGTCCGGTTATCCGGGATTACATCCGACAAACATTCATGTTACCCACGACACTCGCAACACACTAACAGTGTGGGTAACCAAAACCAAGTTTGTCCCTTTAAACCATCCCCCCAAAATCCCCCACCTATGAATGGTACAACTGGATGCCTTAAGAATCGAACTCACAACCTCACAACAAACGGGTCTAGCTATTATGTGATTAGTATTTTTCTTTGTTATTAGCTTGTTTGGGATTGCTTATTTTTTTAGCTTATTAGCTTTTTGAAAAACTAATAAGTTATTTCTCATTTTGGTATGTCATAAGCACTTATGACTTTTAGCTTTTTGAAAAGCTAACAAGTCAGTTTTTCATAAGCTAGCTTTTTTCTGGCTTTTCAAAACTGCTTATGACTTTTTGAGTGATCAATTATTATAATACCCTTATTTTAACTTTATACTCACATAACCTTTACCCATCCAATCCCTTTTTAGTCATTTTATATTAAAAGCTAAAACAAATACTTTTTAAAAACAACTTATTGACTTTTCTCACCATATAAGCAAATTAAACATTTTTTTTAAAACTACTTTTTAAAAAGTCATAAGCTAATAAACACTTATAACAAAATACACTTATCCATTCAAATAAGCAATCGCAAACAATATTTATGATTGAGTCGGTTCATATATTTTAAAGCGGCATTATTCCACTTTATAATTAAAAAAACTCTCTATCATTATTATTACTTTTAAACACAAAAAAGTATTACAAATAAGACGATATAATTGCCTTGTACACTTGGACAAAGTCTCTGATTTCATGACATGCTTTTAGCATGGCGTGCATAAATGCAAGCGGTTGCATTTCCAATACCGGGTCAAACTAACCCGTACGTACACCATTTCCCAATTCCCATCACACCCAAATCAAAAAGATAGAATCTTTGAGCTGCTACCCATGGATCAAGAAACCCCCCAAAATGTTCTTGAAATCCCCCTGATTCTTCAAAAATCAAGAGGTGGATTTATTTCGGGCATTGCGTCTTCAGACCCGATAGTGGAACTGAAACAGCAGTTGAAGTTAGCCGGGCCTCTTTGTTTGGTGAGTTTTTTGCAGTACAGTTTGGAGATCATTTCTGTGATGTTTGTTGGCCGTCTTGGGGAGCTTTCACTTTCTGTTGCTTCAATGGCGACATCTTTTGCTTCTGTCACTGGCTTTAGCTTCATGGTATGTATTTCACTTTTCATCGATCATTTTTCTGTTTATGGGTCTCGTTTTTATTTTATTTTTAATTTTGAGTTTAAAGAAACATATGTGTTTGATCATTTATGTGGTAGTTATATGTGAATGTTCATGAAATGCTAAATATGGTAATGGGTAGTTGCCAAAATCTTGCCTTTACCTTTTCGTTCAACATCGAATAAAAATTGGAAATAATTTTATGTACCAACTTATATATTATTATGATATATATTATTAGATGTTGTATTATTTATCATTATATTTTATATATTTTCTGAGTGAAAAAAAACATATAAAGAAAAATAAAAAAAGTATTAGTTAATTGAATGTAGATATATATATGGGGACTAGAACAGTAGAATGTGGGAGATTTAAAAAATAATAATAGATAAATTTAGAAAATAGTATTTAGAAAACAATTTTCAAATTAATAAAAACAATTATAAAGATTGGGATGAGGATTCTATGGTGAATTAAGGGGTGTGATGTAATACTTTTTTTTTTGAACGAAGAATCTTTTATATTCCTAAAGTATTTCATAAACTAAATTACGTCAATGTCAAACTCAGGACCTTCAACTAAAAGGACAAACCTCTACCAAGTGTGCTATTATTGTTTTTTTTTTTTTAAATTCATGTGTGTCAACCCCTGTAGAATTTGTAGTTTGCAAATTTATATCTTGTCTAAGGGGCATGATGTAATAATTATTTATTCATCTAATTGTAAATTTTTTCTCTTAAAGCCATTTAAATGTTATTACTTATTAAGTGTTCAAATTTGTGTATTTTTTTTATAAATATAATTTTGTTTGTATATTAAGTGACATAAATGGAACATATATAAGGTTTTCTTACTATCTTGTGATTGTTTCAAATTCAACTTGAAGTGGGGCAATATTGAGAGAAAAAATACCAAGTTAATAATAGCCGAGTTTCATAATTTTCAATTTAATTCAAATTGAAAAATAATCACTAAATAGTGACAAACGTTAATATGTTTTTATTTGGTCACTTGTTGCCCATTTACCTTCTATTTCCTTGTAAACTTTTGGTTTGAATATAAATGATAATTTTGTCAAGATTTGGTCACTTAATTTTAAATTATTTTAATATTTATAGAAAAAGTTCACAAGGTTTATAATGCCATATGAAACTTTAGTGAACTTAATAGAAGAGATGAGAAACTTGGTTGGATGGACTTTTTCCTTAGGAAATTTATCAACTTTTCTCTCAAAAAGTATCCACTTTTATCTTTTATGATTAAGTGACTAGTACAACAAATGCAGAAATTGTGATACAGAGAACGAGATGTTTACTTACCCCGCGTGTTGCTGCGGGGTCGAATTTGTATACTAAACGAAAGTAAAAAAGTTAAGTGGTATAAAACGTAAAAGTTTAAAAGTCTCGTGGTGAAAGTATAAAACTAAGAAGTATATTAAAAGCGAAAGTAGAAAAATTAAAAGTTTCGTGCCCAAAGTAGAAAACAAAAAAACTTAAAACAAAAAAAAAACTTTAAAAGTTAAAGGGTTAAAAAATTAAGAAGTATAAAACGTAAAAGTCTAAAAGTCTTGTGGTGAAAGTATAAAACTATAAAAGTTACTAAAAATGAAAGTATAAAAGTTAAAAGTTTCGTGGCCAAAGTAGAAGACAACAAAAGTTAAAACAAAAAAAAAAGTTTAAAAGTTAGAGGGTAAAAAAGTTTAGGGGTATAAAACATAAAAGTCTAACAGTCTTGTATTGAAAGTAAAAAACTATAAAAATATACTAAAAAAAGAAAGTAGAAAAGTTAAAAATTTGGTGGCCAAAATAGAAGACAACAAAACTTAAAATAAAAAAAAACTTTAAAAGTTAAACGATACAAAACGTAAGAGTATGAAACAATGTGGCCAAACTATAAAAAACTAAAAGTTTACTATTTCGTTAAAAAGAAAAAATCAAATCGTAAAAATTTAGGAGTAGAAAGCGTCAAAGCACCAAAGTCACGTGGTTAAAATTTAAAAAACTAAAAGTAAACTATTCATCATGAAATTTTATTGTTTAATATAATAATTGGTAATATGAGTCTACTTTATATCATGAAGGGTCTCTTAAGAGAATGAATTGAATTGTTTACAAATCATATGTCATGCTGAAAACTTACTGGCTGCTTCATATTATTTGTATGATTAGCTTGGAATGGGAGGTGCACTAGAAACATTATGTGGACAAGCTTATGGAGCAGAACAATATCGTATGCTCGGCATACACACACAACGAGCAATGCTTGTACTCATGCTTATGGCTATTCCTATATCCATCATATGGTCAAACACAACCACTATTTTTACTTTGTTTGGTCAAGATTTGGAAATCTCAACTTTAGCCGGATCATACACACGCTGGCTCATTCCAAGCATATTCCCTTATGGGATTCTCCAGTGTCAGTTAAGATTCTTACAGACTCAAAGCAAAACAAAAGTGTTGATGATAAGCACAGGATTCACAAGCCTTGTTCACATTCTTGTTTGCTGGATTTTGGTTTTTAAGATCGGGTTAGGGTGTCAAGGGGCTGCCCTTTCGTGTGCTGTTTCATATTGGACTAATGTGTTGGTTTTAACCGTTTATATCAAGTTTTCACCTGATTTTGAGAAAACATGGACGGGTTTCTGTAAAGAAGGCGTGACAAATCTTGGCGAGTTTTTAGTGTTGAGTATACCATCTGCACTCATGGTCTGGTTAGTTGCTCTTAATCTTGACATCTACTCTTTAGAGTGACATAATGATATATTTGATATAACATATGACATAATCACTTATAGAACACCCAAAAACCATTTTTGATGGTTTTTGGCAAAAAAAATAAAAAAATATTGATTATTTCTGTATGTTATTTAGCTTGGAGTATTGGTCCTACGAGTTCCTCGTTTTCATGTCTGGCCTTCTTCCAAATCCAAAACTTGAAACCTCAATGATGTCTGTCAGGTATGTTATTAACCATCAAGTGGACTCAAGTAGATACATGCAAATCGAAGCAATTGTAGCATTTTGTTGTCTTAAACTTTTTTCTTCTGCAGTCTTACTACAAGTTCAGTAATCTTTAGAATCCCTTACGGATTTGGGAGTGCAGTAAGGTACATATACTACAATAATCTTCTTGAAAAAACATATCTTTATATAGGATAAACTTTTGCAATTTATATATCTATTTGATTTATGTGAAGCACGCGGGTTTCAAATGAACTAGGAGCAGGGAAACCACAGGCTGCACGGCTTGCAGCCCGAGTTGTGATGTTTCTGGCCATTACAGAAGGGGTTTTAGTAAGCCTGTTTTTAGTTTCTATTCGACATGTTTGGGGATATCTGTTCACAAATGAAGAAGAAGTTGTGAGTTACATGTCTAAAGTCATGCCAGTTCTTGCATTATCTAACTTCATGGACGGAATTCAGGGTGTTCTATCAGGTAAAGCTTCAAACTTTATGCACTAAAAGATGTACAATCAGAATCTTTAATTGATGCACTGTTGAAAAGGTACTGCAAGAGGATGTGGGTGGCAAAAGATTGGTGCAGCTGTAAATCTTGGAGCTTATTACATAATTGGTCTTCCTTGTTCAGCCATCTTGACTTTTATATTGCATTATGGAGGAATGGTAACAAGAAATATCACATTTTTATTACATTTATGGTGAATTTTCGGCGTTATTCTTGTTATTTAAATCTTTGTTTTTGATGTAGGGACTTTGGATGGGGATCATAGGTGGAAGTGGACTTCAAGCAATACTTCTTTTCGTTATTACTATGCGGACGAACTGGGAACAGCAGGCATATACATAAACTCTTTCTAAATCACATTTCACATTTTTTTTCTATATATACTGTCTTATGTTTTTTTTAACTTGCAAGTCTTCTTTCGATTCTATTTCAGGCTATAAATGCAAGAAATAGGGTGTTTGGTTCGAGTTCACTGAAGTGATAATCGATGCATCTAGTGCTATTGGTTCACAATCTCACGGGTTTTGTAGCTAATGTAATTATGTCTAAGATTATGTCGATCTTCCTTCTCGAAGCGGAGGAGAGTTGTTGATGAAGCATGTAACAAAAGTTTGATCACATTAATCTTTTTTTTAGCAATTTATGTGTGTATATTTGTCATCTTTCTTCAAAATTGCAGATTTCAGAAAGCATATGCCGTTTAGTTAGTTCATATTTTACTAGTCAACGTGTCGAGGTTCTAGCGCCAATTCGCCCCATTACATAGAGGACCCTCTCTGCCCTCCTAGGATAAAGGTAAGACTCATATACTCCACTCCGAAACCTTTATACAGGTCCTTTCTCCGTAATGACAAAAAAAAAAAAAACAAACTCGATGATAAATACTTTATCTACGATTAAAAGCAAATTAAGTGATCATGCACACAAAGGTGTTAGTGTTAAATTAATAAATAATGTTCGATTCTAGTTTATAGTGTATTCTATTGGTTGGTTTTTTATTAATTAAATAACTAATTTTTTATGTTAAATACAATTAGTCAATTAGTATGCATTTAAAAACAAATCATAACCAAGTAGTCTAGCACAAATGGTTAGGATACAGATGGTTAGGATGCTTCACTTATATAAAGAAACCTGGTTTTGAGTCCCCAGTCTTAAGGCTGGGCGGAGTGGAAACACGACTTCCTCGGCAAAGTGAAGTAGCCGGCGGCTACAACATCGCCACACACACGGCAACACTCCACCGGTTTATAACTGAAGATTTGCGGCAAGAAGTAGCGGCTCATTCTAGTTGTTTTTATGGATCCCATCCTCACTTTTACCTCTACCACTTGAATTCTCCCATTGCCCCATAAAATCTTTAAAATTTTTACTTAAATTATACTTAGTTGTATTTTCTGCATGACACACTCCTATTAGTTAAAAACAATTATACTTCATTCTAGAAATTCTATCACTTCCCCACCCTAAATACTAAGTTTTTTTTCTTTTTAATTTGGCTAACTAGTATTTATGTTAAATGTAATTAGTTTCCATTTAAGAAACAAATCATAGCCTAGTGCTAATGGTTAAAGTGTTATATATAGGGAAACCACATATTCTTACGCAACGCACGGACAGTTAATTATAGTTTATCAAAAAATTCAGAAGTAATTTCTTTCTAGCTTTAAACACATAATTTCAAGCATTAAATATCATATTCAACTTAGGTTCGTTTTGAACATGATTTGATTCCTTGTGGAACTCTCACATAAAGAACACAAAAATAAATTATGTTAGGTGAAATCACATATAGATTTTTATGTCCAACGTTGATGAAAAACTCATGTTTACTAATTTATTATATATATCCAACAATTCTTTTTAGAACGACTAACTCACTCGATTTTGAACATAGTTTGATTTGTTTTAAGGCTCTTCTATAGAATAGAACACAAACCGAATACAAAATAATTATATTAACTATTACATCAATTTTATAAATATAACATTTATAAAAGTCGGTTCATAGACTCTTGACTTACTGTTCATTTCTATCTTCATGTCACATCTGTTTTCATCGTCCTTCCATACCAAAATGGTGGACACGTTTTCTATTTCTAGAACACACAAATTGAAAAACCGTTTATTTCTCTCTCCTATTTCTATATCCTCGTCTCGTTATTTATGTGCATGATCGATATGAAACTCATCTTTTCAATAATTTATTCTAATCTTTTCATCAGTTCAATATTCTAAAACACAACTTCTTAATTTATACAATCTCCACTATAAACCTAAAAGATTTAACAACCAAAAACAACCATTTTTTTACATTTTACATTATTACATAGAATATGAACATTGTATAGCTAGACTAGAAGATACTTGATGATATTTTATTTCTTGAAAATGAGAACAAGTCTACAACAATTAAATGTCATCTAGATGGTGATGTAATTGTTATTGCTATATTGAATTAAAATGAAACGAAATTGGTTTGCTTAATGCAGTTGTTTTCCGAGTTTTCTTGGGAAGAAAGATTATAACCCCAAAGACCATTTCTTTATATACCCCGTCTGTAGCTCTTCCTCTCTCCATACATAACCTCCTCATAGCGACTGAAATCATTTCGCGGCTCACGGCTACGCGTAACGATCTAATCTATTTTTCTATCATTATTCTCTTCGATAATCGTTCGGACGAATTCTCCTGGTTTCGCAACTTTCTTTTCTAGGGCTTTTGTTACTTCACTATCTCGACATGGCGTCTTCGTCAATTGTCATCAAGGTTCGTTTTTCACGCTTTTTATTCTTCCAATTTTGCATAAGCGTGTATCAATTTTGTTACGATGGTGCCATATTCACTTATGTTGTATTTTGTGGCGTAATTTGTTGATCATTTGTGTTTTCTAGATGATTATAGAGATTAGTCGGTTTCGACAGAAGGTTATCGGGTGATGTTCTGTAGCTAGGGTTAGGGTTTTTGCTGATTTACCTCTCACGAGGACGATCAGTATCGTTCTTACTGTATTTCGTATGATTATTGGGCTAAACCCTACTTTTTTTGCTTTTGGTTTTGTATTACCTGATGCTTGCATTTTATCGTTTTATTTGTACAACCAATTCATCTTGTAGCCGATTGATTACGTGAATCGGAGAAGTTTTAGTGTCTTCTTGTTTCTGTGACTCAAGGGGAACCCTTTTGAATATAAATTTTTATTTTTTATGTTTGTTATTGTGAAGGCTAGCTGAAAATTGGCTGGCTCCGTTGGTATGATGAAATTATAGTTTAATAAGCCGATTTTGAGTGTATTTTGTGTGAATTTAGTTTACTTTCAGCTCTCTGTTGATTTTGATGAACTTTTGGTAATTTTGCAGGTTAAGTTTGGGGAGACACTCAGGCGCTTCAATGCTTCTGTCAATGACAAGAAACTTGTTCTTGACATTGAAATGTTGAGGGAGAAGATCTGCAGTCTCTTCAGCTTTGGTTCTGATGTGGTGTTTACTATGACTTATGTTGATGAAGATGGTGATGTGGTTACTCTTGCTGATGATGATGATCTCAATGATGTTGTTAGACAGTCTCTGAATCCAGTGAGGATAACTGTGAGCTTAAACAGTGGCAACAACTCTAATGGTTCTTCAAGCGGTTTTTCTACTCCCCGGAGTTCACAGAACCAGCCTGCATTTCAAAACTTGAACTCCGGGGTTTCTGAAATTTTAAAATCTGTTCCTGAACCTCTTCGTGAAGCTCTTGCGAAGCTGCCCCTTGATTTGGCATCTAAAGCGTCGTCTTCTTCTCCGGTGGTTGCTGAGATTGTGGAGAAGATGAAGGCTGTGTATTTGAATCAGATGGGTGGTCCGAGGGCCGATCCTCCTGCTGCTGGTCCTTCAAATGTGAAACCTGAATCGTCAACTGTTGACAGTAAGGTTCAGTTGAACACTGAAGCTGGAAGTTCCAACTCGAAGAAGAAAGAAAAGCAGGTTCATAAGGTGACTGAAGGTGTGAAGTTCAAAGATGTCCAGCCTCCAAGTGGTGTGGACCTTAATGTTCCTTATTTTGAATATGAATCTTTTCAGGCTCCGGTTAATTTGACAAAGAGTGTTGGTGAATGGTCTACTGGCAAAAACAAGAACACTACTGATGGTGTTGAGAAAAAGAAAGATATTCGTTCTGAGAAGAAAGTTGTCAATGAACCTTTGAAGACCGATCTTTTGTCTCCTCAGTATACTGAACAAGTGCATCAAACGAGCCAATACTTACAGAATGAAATGATGACTCGTGCTCAGGTAGCTTCTGATATTAACAAAAACAATACTGATTCTGGCAGCCCTTCAGATTGGGCTCAAGGGATGTGGAATGCACCTACTCAATGGTCATTTTCTGGGGTGCCATTAACAGTTGAGTCTGTTTCACAGGGGCATCAACATCATCGTCATTCTCGCAGCCCTCATTGGAAGAGACACGGTCTTCTTAATAATGGCATAGGCACTATTTTCCACATGGGTGTTCGTTGCGATGGTTGTGGCGTTCATCCCATAACCGGGCCTCGGTTCAAGTCAAAAGTGTAAGTAAAATAAATCTTTTATCTTGCAAATATGTACGTAAGTATGTTTTTTTTAAACTTGTATTTCTCTTGCAGGAAAGAGAATTATGACCTGTGCAATGTTTGCTTCGCGTCAATGGGAAATGCTACTGACTACTTTAGAATCGATCGCCCTACAACTGGGTTTAGGCGTCAACACATGCCTTTCAGAGGGTTCTATGATCCTGTATGTATCTTGAGAAAGCTTATCTAAATATTTATGATTAACTTGGTGATATTATTATTAACTAGTATACGTTTTGCTTTTGCAGTCCACTAATATTCCACCTCCAACACTACCCCATGCCATGCGGGCTCCCGGATCAACGCTCCCTGGAGCAAAGCTCCCTCGGTCAAAGCTTGATAGCCGGTTCATTCTTGATGTTAATGTTCTTGATGGAACAATCATGGCTCCATTCACTCCATTCACTAAAATATGGAGGATGAGGAACAATGGTACTGTCATCTGGCCCCGCGGCTCGCAGCTTCAGTGGATTGGGGGAGATCGTTTAAGCAATTCACAGTTTGTTGATGTTGAGGTTTGTAGTCTCCTTAGTTGCACCCTGTTGTTTTAGTTTGAGTTACCAAATCTGGTCCCTTAACGCTTATGTTTTGTCAGATCCCGGTGGATGGTTTGCCTGTAGACAAGGAGCTTGATGTTGCTGTTGACTTTACTGCTCCGGAGCTTCCTGGCCGATATGTTTCCTACTGGAGGATGGCGTCTCCGTCTGGACAGAAGTTTGGGCAACGTGTTTGGGTCTTAATCCAGGTATTATTTATTTAAGTTTAATGCAATTGTACATTTGTATTAATGCTTAGGTGATGGGTGTTACTGTATTTGCTCATGTTTATTGTTCATTTGTTCTTCCAGGTTGACGCTTCTATGAAAGATTTGGGTGAAACCTCGATCAATTTGAATCTTCCACCTGTAACGAGGAGCCCGGAGGTAGTTAACCAGGATCTTGGGATGTATAATGCCTTTTCTGGAAACAATTTCATCATGGTTACTGATTCTGCAAATACATCTGCTGATGTGCAACCTAAGGATGATGAGATGAATTTCCCGATTAACGACTCCTTGATTATTGGTAGCGGTGGCATATCAAGCACTATGGCTACTCTTTCTGCTCCACCGGCAACTGCCAGCTCTTCGGGCACCGCTTTGGCTTCGCAGCCAGCGGGACCTACGTTTTCTTCAGGTTTGTATCCTACAGTAGGAATGGTGGATACTGAGCCAATAAACTATGTTGACTTTCCGGTAATCCCGCCTGCTGTGGTTAGTGGGGCACCACCACAACCCCCCACGGTGGCAGCGGTTCAGCCATCGAGTGTCGGTGATGAACGTGAGCAGGCTCTTGTGAAGGAACTGGAAGAGATGGGATTCAAGCAGCTGGATTTGAACACGGAGATCTTGAGGATGAACAATTACGATCTGGAGAAATCGATTGATGATCTCTGTGGTGTTTTGGAGTGGGATCCGATGCTTGACGAGCTGCAGGAAATGGTGAGTGTGCATCTGTGTGAATGTTAGTTTATGTTTGTGGAGTCGTTTTATTCATAAATTGTGTGGGTTAGGGTTTTGCAGATGAGGAAGCCAACAGGAGGCTGTTGAAGAAGAACAATGGGAGCATTAAGCGTGTGGTCATGGATCTCATCAATGGAGAGCAAGCTTAATGGAAGAAGAAGTCATATGTGAACGAATGGAAGTATAATATATAACATATATAACATAATATCTAAATAAAGTGTAGGAAGACTTGGTGTGTGTGTGTACCTGGTGGTACTTGTTGTGTGTGGTTTAGTGTGGGTATGATGTTATGGTGAATAATGCCGGGGTTGATGCTGTGTGGCTATTATAACCTGGTTGTTGCGTTTTCGAATATTGATGCTGTATGCATCCCTTATCTATGTAATATATATGGGTTTTTATTGTCTTTTTTTTATCTCGAGTTTTACGATTTGATGTACTTACAACGGGCCCAATATATTTACCCAAAAAATTCAACCTGCTGGGCATTAGTCAGTAGCCACAACAGGAGCCAGGAATTATATTAATACATTGCAAACGTTATCGTCCAACCCTATCCCAATAGACTGATCGATCGATAGGGGAGATAGGAGCGAGAATGAAATAGATGCTTACTATTTTATTGTTATATTTGATTATTTTATAAAAGGGGAGATAAGAGCGAGAATGAAATATTTGATTACTAGTCTTTTAGATCCGTGCATCGCACGACTGGGGTTTGAAAAATCTTTTTTTAATGAAAACAATAATAATACACTCGATTATAAAGGTATATGAATAACAAAAAAAAAAATCAAAGAATATCAAAAAATATAAATACAAACAATAATTAACAAAACTTTTGGTTATGCACCTATAAAAATAGATTACAATGTCATATGATCAACCACATCAAATTAATTAAGTTGAGAGTTTTAACAATGTTATAATTAACAACTTCATCAATTGAATTGGTCGAAAACACTGATAAAATCGCAATAACAAAAAATTATATGTTTGCTCCAAGCTTCCAAATTAAGGAAAGTCCTCTTAATGAATACATCTGCTAAAGAAACCGATTTTGGTCAATGGTACACAACTATAAACTATGATATACCTAAAACGAGATGGGTGACCCCCCCGCGCGTTGCCGCGGGATTGAAATTGTAGACTAAGTTATAGTAAAAATTCATTCTGCAACTGAATATATGAAGAAGACACCAGAACAATATCCTTTTTAGACCTGCACATATCTTGTATCAATTGGAAATGTAACTCAGGTAGCTGTATTTACCTGGTTCAGTGCTCTTCTATCGAGCCTGCAGAGAAAACCATGAGATTAGCAGCACCGCAGAACCCTTGGAAAGTCTCTTGTGCCAAATAAATTTAAATTGTAGAGAGGTAAAACCTCAAGCCCAAGTGTTAAGAGTAAAAAAACAATCACATGCAAGAAACCATGACTATAATGGTTAATGGCAAGAACATAAAATGAAGCCTCAAATGAAATTGATTTTTTAGAACATAAAACCATACTATATAACAAATTGTTTTACCTCCATCGTTGCAACAAATATGTTCTTGATGACTGTAGAATGCACAGATCGTAAAACCCGGTCTGCTCTTTACAGGCAACCTAATTAGGAAGAACACAAAACTTAGCATTTGAAACTTGCGTACCACATATAGCTTTATTCAAGCATAGTTACATAGGCCGCACAAAAGTCAAAGTGTTTCTACGAAAATATGGTCAAATTTTCCTTTCTTTTTATTCACCAACTCTCTGATCGTTCTAAATGACCTAATAAATTTGTTAATCAAGAGTGATAATAGAAACAAATAAAGTACCTGAATTTCAGAAAAGACTTTCCACCAACCAAATAGTCACCTAAATACATAAAGACAATGAAAATGAACACATTGTAACAAATGGTCGATATTTTGATATCTTAGTATTTAAGAATGTAAATAGTTGTTTATCAGAACCCAAATAGAAAAAAGTTTAAAATAAGGTAACTAAGCTCAGAACAGTCCTCTGTTCCAAGGTTTTGTGTACATGAGATATTCAATGACAATGAATGACACAAACCTGCAATTGAAACCTGGAGAACAGAACTCTGCAAACCAATATACTGTTGACAGTTAAAAAGAATACAATTTGACTAAACAGTGATTGATATGTACTTAAGTAAATAACAGATAACAAAAACATGAGTTACCACCTAAATCCTTGTCTACATGTAAGTTCATGAATCAATTTATATACACACAGAACATAAAGTAAAATCTAGATATAATACTAAACTAATAATAAGCATAGAACATTAAACATAGGCAAGAACATGCTAACCTATAACAAAAGCTGCTATCTAATAGGATGGGCAATTTAAGGCTCTCTTTTTAAGAGGAATTTTTCATGTAGCAGTTATGTGAGGAGATAATGGGTCAAAGTGGTGAATTGGTATTTTAGTAAGTAATTGCTTACATGTAGTTTAGAGCGAGCACTGGCTGACCATCTTCGCATATCAGCGAGGTGTTTTAGTAAGTAATTGCTTACAGGTAGTTTGGAGCTAACACTGGGTGACCATCTTCGCACATCAGCTAGCCTTTCTCTTTGTGCAGTGGCTTGTTACAAACGGCAATAAGAAAGTGAAGTTAAAAAAAACTTCAATTCCAAAAACAATTTTAAAACATCTTAAAAAAGGAACTAACAGCCAATTGATTAATGTTGATAATGAGAACATATAGAAAGTAAATATTCAAAATAGTTTCAGTGTCAAGATGAAAATATGGTAAAAGTCTATTTCATTTAGATGAAATGTCGTAGTTTTTGGGTTTAAAACGCTCACCAACCTCAAGCAATAATGACATTGGCATCTTCTACTGCACTTCACTCCTTCACCTAGTGGGTAAATCACGAAGAACTTTAATCATAAATCGTTAGCATACAAACTACCAAAATCTATGTAACACACAAAATTCAAAGAGTAAAACCAAAGGAAATAACTCAAAAAATAAATATGACAGTGGTATCTTCTATTTTTTCATCACAACTATTTGGTAACTATATTGTATTTGGGATCCATAACATGGTTGAAATTCACAGTGACAACACATACACAACTCACAATCCCAACTAAAAGGGCTGTTTGCCAAAGAGACCTTTTTGTAAACTTAAAATAGGTAAGAGAAGCAACATATCTAATTAGCCTAGAGTATGCATAGGTAGCCATCTAAAAATCAAAAGAAACCAAGATAATCAGAAACAAATAATCAATCCAATGAAGTATATAACAAAGAAATAAGATAAATAATCAAACCGACAAAGAAATAAGGGCAAGAGTACAAATTAGAAAGACCTAAAAATTCCAAAACAAAAACAATAAGACACAAAAAAGTAAAAAGAAAAAAAAACCAACTGCCTCAATTGCCGATAAAGTTTAAGATACAAAAAATTTAGAAAATTAGCCATCAACAATCAAAGCAAATGGTAGAACCTGCAAAAAAAGCAGTATAAACATAGACGACTTATAGATATCGATAAATTGAACACAAACAATCAAAGCCAACAGGAAGCTCTTTAAGAATTGAAGCAAACTGAGACGTCGGTCTTATATAAAAGTATTAAGATGAAGACTATGATTAATAGAAACTTATTTCTAAAAAGCACTAATAAAAGTCAAATTGTATTTTAAGATAGAAGTTAAAGGTTTCATGAAATAATGTCAAGTGTCCAGTGAATATAAATGCTACTAAATCGAATTGGAATTGCATATAAGCAATGACATCAACATGTTCTATATATAGTGATGTTATGAAAAAAAAAACGTGAAGATTTTACAAACAAAAGTTATTGTTTTACCTGGCTGCAGCTGAAAAAAAAAAAAAACCGGTCGTGTATGCTTTGTAACTAATATCAATAAAATCCTACCAAGCACCGATGCATAGCCACAACATTTATCTTGAGCACACATTAGCACTTAGCACAAATAAAAGAAATAAGTAAGTACAACAAAGCGAAGAAAAATCGTCATTTTACCTGAGCGCAGCTTCAAAACAAAAGGAAGCCAGTAATAAGAACGGGTTGTCTTTAACCTGCAATGCAACAACATAAGCTGGATTGTAATCAGATTGGTAACCAAAGTAAACACAACATAAGGAATACCAATGTAGTAAGCTTTAAGGTACAAAGTCAATTAAAAGTAAGAAAAATATTACATACTACCTGCCTGTTTTTTCCTTTTCTTGAAGTAATCTACTATACACTTCAAATTTAAAGCCTAATTTCAATAAGAAAACTCACAAATTGGTGTTGCTTTGTCCAATTTTGAAACTCTTACAAATAGTTATGGTATTAGGTTATGACTTCTGATTTGAATGAGAAAGATAATCACATTCAAAAATACATAAATCCAAACAAAAATTAAATAGTTTGCCTAATTCAAACATAATCACATTCAAACATGTGACAACGATTTTATGCAATAAGAATCAAGAAAATTTTATCAATTATACCTCTTTAGTTGGAAATCCTTCAAACATTAGGCATTGTAATGGATACCTGCATATACAAAAATTTTGTCAAATAACTAAAGCACAAAAATCATAAACTTTAAGCATTTCATTAAACATTAAAAATTCTGAATCAATCAACACAGCAAATAAGCACAGTAAGAGGTCTCTTACACATGAAAGATTTTCGATCAATTATACCTCTTTGTGAAAACCCACCAATCGACACCTGCAACAACGAAAATGCGGTGAAATAAGAACATAGAAAATCAATACAACAACTAATTTAGACATGCAAGACCAAAGAGAAACACAAATGAACAAAAACCCACAAAAATAGAAGGCTGCGAGAAAAAAGAAAGCATAATTCACACGAAAAACAAAATCGATTTAAAAGCATAATGTAATCGTAAGGGTAAACGTACCTAATGAAAGGAGAAATATCCAGTTGGACACCAATGCTTTAAGAATGTAACTAATTCGGTGCTTCAATTAGAAGGCATCTGATGAAGAACTGAATCCAATTCAATTAGACGTGTTCTTGAGAGCCCTAAACCAGATGTTAACAAAAGATGACCTCTATTCGCAAATCACCGGTCGAAGCTAACAAAACAAAATTAAGAAGAAGAAAACGAACAGACCTTCGACCTTAGTAACGACACTCTATTGATTCGGAAGGAACTGACTGATAGATAGTTAAACTCATTGAGAGAAAGACCACGACGATGAAACCAACCGGCGCCATCGATCGTATATCAAAGCCGGAATCATCTAAAGAAGAGAGAGATTCAGTTTTAGAGAGAGTTAGGGCTGCAGGAATAGAGAGAGAGAGATCTGTGAAGGGAGACGGAGAGATAGAAAGTTTGATGCCAGTGGGCCTCGGGTCCAACAAAAGAGAACTTTGCGTGTGTTGTAAGAGGAAATGACACGTAGAATAGGAGAGGGACTAAAGTTGCCAAAGACAAACAAAAGGTGTGGTCACTCTATAAGAACAAAAAACTTCCCTATTCAACTTCAATTTGTATTGTATATTTATAAAATGAGTAACAAAGAACAAAAGCATAAATATAAAGATGGGATGGAAACTGATGAGAGACGCATACCTAAAACGAACCTCAAAAGAACACCACAAAAAATTACCCATGCCACCGGCTAACTTAAAATGATGGATAAATGAAAAAACTACTTATGACAATAGAAACCCAAAAAGAAAAATCATGAATGAGCTAAATAAACACCTACTAATATTCTTCCCATAAACAAACCATGACCAAAAGAGCAAATTACTACTTTATTTGCTCTCTTCATATTCTACAAGTGTTGCAGATGATTCGGATTTTGGACTGATCACAACAGGAGCCAGGAATTATATTAATACATTGCAAACGTTATCGTCCAACCCTATCCCGATGGACTGATCGATCGATAGGGGAGATGGGAGCGAGAATGAAATAGATGCTTACTATTTTATTGTTATATTTGATTATTATATGAAAGGGGAGATAAGAGCGAGAATGAAATATTTGATCACTATTTTATTGTTGTATTTGGTTATATCCGAAGGAAATATGAAGTAAACTATTGATTTTTGTTGTTTGATATTTCAGTAAAAAAACAAATTATTGAAATATACTTTTACAAATAAGTTAATTTAAAATTAATATATATATTTTATATTTATATATATATTTTTATCTTTTTAAGTATTAATATATTTTTGTTAAATATTTTAATTTATATGGTTTTATGCTATTTGTTTTTATTATTATTTTACATTTTACCTTTTTCTTATTTTTTTAAATTTATTATCTATTTTTCTATTATTTTATTTGTTTTTATATATATTTTGTGTTCCTATTTTGTTTGTTTTAACTTTTATTCTTAATTTTTTTTATTTTTTATTTGTTTTCATAAACTTTCAAGCAAAATTCATAACGAATAAAAAGTCTTATTCCATTATTTGAAGAAATTCAAGGAATAAAGAAAAAAACGAATGAAAATCTTTAGAAATAAACGTGTCATCTTTATATTCTGAGATAATGATTTATTTTATTCCACGATCATTCATGCGTATCAAATACTACCCAATACTTTGTTACCCAATTAATCCTTGTATAGAATTATTACACAAAGTCTTTCCAAGGGATTATCACTCTAGTTTCTCTTTCTGTTATCAACATGAAGATTGTCATCTTGATATCTTCTACCACTTTGCATCCTCGATCTTGTATATATATATTTTTTAAAAATCTTGTCAAATTTCATGGATCATGGATCAAAATACTCGAGTTCCCAAACTAGATCGTATTACTCGATTTATGAACAAGAAAGAAGGTTTACAAAACCAAATCTGAAGAATACACAAAACAAATTCTAGTAGAGAAACAATCAGAACGTCATTGTGACGACTGATTCTAAATCTAGACACGAATAACTCTCAAGAACTCTCAACTAATTAGAAACCCTAGAAATCTGAAGGGAAGAAGACATCTGAGTTGATGAGAGGAATCGAGCAGGTAGACGAAAACCCTCGAACGATTGAAACCCTAGAGAATTCTTTTTAATATCTCAGCAACCGGGTTAAGCAACCAATTCAGATCTAAAATTAAGTCCAGCCCAGCAAGCAGCCTAGCAAACCCAATTGTGTCTTTAGCCCACCTTGACCAATTTCAGTCTCCACCAGATTTCTCCATCATATGCCAAGGACAACCATAAAACAACATTAGAACAAAAAAATATAAATAAACCAACTAAAAGAATAAACTTCATATATTAATCAATTTGAGGTTTGAATTATATTGTGGTTTTAACACCCCCCCTTAATTCAAACTCCAAATTCATCAAACATATTTAAAATTCCTACATTTGAATCATGTTGGCAAGCCTCTTAGAAACAGATTACCCAATTGACATATTTAAAAATGACCCATATGGCAATAAAACCATGATTTTTCTGGCTAAGCACTTCACCTCTTTATCATAATTACCTTTTTATGAGAAATATGAAGCGGAAAAACCAGAAACAATTTTTAAAACAAATAGCAAAAACAGAGAATATATTTTCCATACTTGAGGAATTGTAATACAACTGTTATCAGTATCCTCATTTTCGATGATGGATAGTGAATTTTTAAATCAAAAGAAAAACAAAAGAACATATCCTTATGTAAAAAGAATCATGACTTCACATGAGGCCAAACTCTGATGTTTTATGTGAGAACATATGAGAACACTACAATATACAACCTGGGTTCATCAGTTAGTCGTTGCCCACTTAGAGGAAAACATAAGAAACTATATTCTCAAGGTTAAAGAGACAAACAAAAAATTGGCACACAGCTTAAGAAAGAAAATGTGTATAGTTCAACAAAAAACATCAGGTTATGATAAAAAAGAAAGGCCTAACCCTTTAGTTTCTACTTAGTACTTACAACACACATTATGATTTATGATCAGATGAAATCAGCCAATTAATTCGTACAAACCCAAAATCAGTTAACAAACTTCTCAAACTGAACACATCAGCACAAACTGAACAAGAAGACGCACACTTAATAATATGCATATACAAAATCAGATATGAAGTCTGATATAGACCGGCATTACGATCTTAAGAGCTTAGATTCTAGCAATACAAGAATCTAATGACCGCTCTAAACCAATGCAACTATAGAACAAGTCTATATATGATCAGATCAACAACATGAAAAACTGATAGAAACCAACACTACGATCTAACGGGACTAGACTCAACAACACAAAGAATCTACCAACGACCCTAGACCAGCGTAAAAACATACAAGCATCACCTAGACCAGTGAACTACAATCACTACGATCAGCGATGAAGTCTCAACAAGACGAATAAGAAACAAGTATGATCACAAACACAATGATCATAGACAAACCTCACTACAGTCAGACTCAAAAAACATGAAGAATCCTAGACCAGTGAGAGAAAGGCAAATACTATCGATGAACACACATACAAGATAGCATAACCTTTACAAGGAAAACAATCAAACGGCAATTCCAATAACCAAAGGAATACATGATTGTTCAAGAGTCATCAGATATACATCTGATAACACCATAAAGCCACACAGCTTTAACAAAAAATATGTCACAAGACATAAGTTCAACAACAGATTCAGACACAAAGAATCACATGATTCTACAATACCATTATCAAACAATTATGAAAAAACACAGGTCATACAAACAACACATATCTGTAAACCAGATTCACAATGCTCTATAACCTCAGAACGCTGTCAGGAAGCTTGAATCACAAAAAATTCAAGAAACACCACAAAAGTCACACAACCTTTTAAACTTCAGAAAATAATCTGGAAAAATGATTCATGGTAAAAAAAACTTGTAAAGAGTCAAAAGATAATTTGATTTATACAGAAACCTTTACAGCTTTACAAAAACATGAACCAACATAAACTGAATCATGAGATTCTACGTCTGAAAAATTAGAAACATGTAAAAACTTTGTGAAGAATTTAAAGACTAATTTGATATACTCAAAAACTTTTATGACTTCACAAGAACACAAACCAACAGACAGAATCACAAAATTCAAAACATTACCAGAAGCATTTCGGTAAAACAATGAGTCACACGACTCAAGAACTTGAGAATCATATCTCAAAAAACTTTGAATCACACAATTCAAAACGAAATCTGATATAATGAGAATCACACAACTCTACATCAAAAACAAATTTCAGCCAAGGATAACTTCACATTGTCTTAAAAACACATGGTTAAACAACACAGTGAACCACAAGGCTGTCAAAAAAAATTCAAGAACAATCTTGAAACACCTAACTGGTTACAGTGACAAATCACGTGGCTCAACAAACCAGAAAACATATTATAAGACAGCTAGGCAAGAGTCTGATTTCACATAGAATCACACGATGTGCAAAATAGAGAAAACGTCTCTCACACGAGAGGAACATACAAGGCTGTTAGAAATATTCAAGAACAATCTTCCCTAAAATACTGGTTAAAAAAGTAGAAGCTACACGGTATGATTAACCAATCAATATAACAAGGGAAGAAAGGACATGCGGGTCAAACAAACAAACCATCATGACACGGTTTAACGAAAAACAACCCACTAATTATAACAATCTGAATCACATAATTCAGACACACCTGATAACAACAGAATCACATGATTCGAAATCATATAAAGATTTATAGCCAAGCAAATTCTAGTTGAATTAAAAAAAAACCACACGGTTCCACAACTAGAACAAATACCTAACATAGTAGAAAACAAGGCTAACATGAGGTCACATGACTTTTAAACCTCAGACCGACATCTGAAAGAATAAAAAAACTATTGGATCTATATAAAACCAAGTTGTAAAAAAAACATAAAGGCTCACTTGATTTTTTTACCAAAGGAAATTTTACAACCTTACAAATCATTGGACCATCAAAAAATTTAAACCACATGATTCAAAATACATGCCCGGGTTGAACGAAACCATTTAAACCTTAGTGAAGAATGAACACCAAACAAAACATCATGATTATAGACACTAATACAAATGAAACAAATAAGTCACAAAAGACCAAGACCTTTGAACAAAAAACCAGTTGTGTAAGCTTAAAAAAAACCAACCACAACTATTCATGTTCGGAAATTTAACACAACCCTTTTTTCAATTTGTTCAAATTATTTTTAGAAAGAACACCCCCCATAGAGTGTAACGAAAAATATTTGATAGAATTAACTGGCCCCCAAACTTTCAGTTTAAAAGTTGTTTAAAAAGAACTCCCCTTTTCGGATCATATAACTTTATAAAAAATCGGGACACCAATTAATCCATTAACAAATCTGAAAAAAATTTAAAAAACACAAAGAAAAACCTTCAATGCAGTAACCACTCTATCAGCAGCCAAATACTCAAGACAGACAATGAATTAGGTGCAGATAAACACATATAAAGAAAACAGTCAAGATCAGAGCACATAATTTTACCCCAATTTATGAACACATTACATTTATGGACATATTACAGATTAATCAAGACTGCATATGCAATGCACACCATATAATAAGCACAGGTAATAATCACGAAGTGCATAACAAAGATTACTAAACTGATATCATAGAGTGGCAACAAAAAAACAATTAAAAAGATCAAATCGAGAAAGTTTTCTTACCGATTTATCATCCAAAACTCCATAATAGTTAATGGCTTATGCAACTCTTCATCTTCAATGATCATTCCAAAACCAAGATAAGAACCATATGCATCCAACAGTTCGGACCGGTTGATTGGAACCTATAGGAGACCAATTAGTATATTCGCAATAACGTTGAGCCTTCTTCTTGATTCTATCTTCAAGTGCACCGGAAACCGATCTCACCTTCACTTTAGGATCATAACCGACCTTCTTACCATCCAAACGAAACAAATCACCAATGGAGATAACCGCCACTAATGACCCATACGTAGCCAACAACCTCTTAGCCAGATTAAGTACACTCTCCTTTAGGTTTATTTGATAGGATTTAGAGAGGCATAATTGAAGTCGAATAAGCCTCCTGTGGTGCAGCTTTTGTGGGGACACAAACATAACAACAGTTGTGTGCTATAGAAGACGGTTTTCATATTTGATTCCAACTCAAAGAAGTGAGATAAATCCGTTCCGACATCAACTCTTTCCAAAGAGATTGAAATGTTTCCTGTGACGATGTGAAAATTTTCAGGGGACTATCCATCAGCCATCATCAGGGATATATGTCGATGGAAACAGAGACTTTTTCCAACGCCAGATTTGAGTCTATTGAGAGTCGCTTTCTTGTGAGCTGCGATGAACAGAGAATCGGATCCGGCGATGGACGAACGAACATGACTGTTATGATAGAGGGGAGAAGAGTCTTCGTCGTGAAGTTTTCCATTGCTCCTTAACAATCAGTATTGCAGCGGATACCCCAAGAACTTTCTTGCAAGGAACTCATCGAACCAGCCGACCTCAAACCGATAAACCCTAGAAAATAAGCAATTGATCTAATAAATTGAAGACGAATCAAGAGCCTAATGCTCTGATACCATGTCAAATTTCATGGATCATGGATCAAAATACTCGAGTTCCCAAACTAGATCGTATTACTCGATTTATGAACAAGAAAGAAGGTTTACAAAACCAAATCTGAAGAATACACAAAACAAATTCTAGTAGAGAAACAATCAGAACGTCATTGTGACGACTGATTCTAAATCTAGACACGAATAACTCTCAAGAACTCTCAACTAATTAGAAACCCTAGAAATCTGAAGGGAAGAAGACATCTGAGTTGATGAGAGGAATCGAGCAGGTAGACGAAAACCCTCGAACGATTGAAACCCTAGAGAATTCTTTTTAATATCTCAGCAACCGGGTTAAGCAACCAATTCAGATCTAAAATTAAGTCCAGCCCAGCAAGCAGCCTAGCAAACCCAATTGTGTCTTTAGCCCACCTTGACCAATTTCAGTCTCCACCAGATTTCTCCATCATATGCCAAGGACAACCATAAAACAACATTAGAACAAAAAAATATAAATAAACCAACTAAAAGAATAAACTTCATATATTAATCAATTTGAGGTTTGAATTATATTGTGGTTTTAACAAATCTACTCATTTTGAACTTTTTAAAGTCTCCATAATATTGCATAACAACTTTTACATAGACACTTTTTTGGATCGTTTGGAATCTCTACATATTTTGACTACCAATAGGATTTGTGATACCATATTCATTTGCATTGTATCCAAACCGCTCCAAGTAAATCTTCTCCACACTTCCTTCGCAAAAGGGCATCTCATAAACAAATGATGTTCATCCTCTTGTTCTAGTAAAGCATAAGGGGCAATTATCCGATCCTATATTTATGGCTTTCCCAATCAAATTCTTGGTCACAAATATATGGTATTGTAACAGCCTCCATATAAAATAAAATAAAGCATCTTACATAGATAGCTTTTGGAAGGGAAAAGGGCATTTGAGCTCCTGGATTCTTCATATAGAATCAATCATACGTACATGCAAGCAACACAACATCGAATTTGTTCTGCTCCGACCAACCGACCCCACCCCCATCATCATAATAACTAGGGCACCTTCATGTTCCAACTTTTTTAGCAATTTATAAATCATGAGTAATATTTTTTCAACTCATAAGTTCCAAATGTTTTGAAAGATTGTAAATCTTTAACAAATTTTAATTCTCAGCTTCCATTTAGATATTTTTTATGGATTAAAAACACCTCTACAATCCTTTTATATATGATTGATTGTATGATGTAACATTTTTAAAATGTGAAGAGAGATATCCAAAACCAAAATCATGCCTATAAAATATCAAAAGATTTCCATCCAAAATAACAAGTAGGTGGAGCAAATCTTAAAAGTTGAAGAATTTGTCAATTGTTTGTCCAAAATTGACAAGTATACAAAGAGGCCAAGAGTATATGTTATGATAGAGTGCTTACTTCCGGACCCTGAAAACATCAACGACCCTAGTCTCATCACAGGGAAGAGGTTTTCCTTGTGATCATCCTCTGACATGAGAGTATCTGTTTTATCACGGAAAATAATGTGTGTGAGAGAGTTTAAGAAAAAATATGTTATCTTACAGAGTTATAGTGATGAAATCGTCTCATGTTTATACTAGATGTGTTCGTATGTCATTGTCAAAAGAAGTGTGGATCCCTTCAGGGCCATAACCTCTTTGATGTTGACACATTTATTCTCATTGGTGATACCGTAACATGGCATTTTACGAAACCCTCCATCTTAGGAGGGTTTTACAATGCCTTCCACACAACCTGAATCAGTGGATCCACATCTAGTGAGTTATATTAAATCTGAATAAAACAAGTTTGAAACCATATCTCTTCGTAGTTTTATAATATGTGAATCTTCATTAAAATCCGGTGTAATCTTAGATAGATTTGAATTAGTAAACTAAACACTACAAGGAGTTAACTTTACAATAAAAACAACAAATAGGTTAATAGGGCAAGTGACCCTTAGAACACTATAAGGACCAATATACTTTATTCCAAACCAATTTTAGGATTTCAATAATCTTAAATAGACGAAACGACTCAAAATGAACACACGATCTTGACAACTTGACACTTCACGATGATTGATCATGAAATCCGCAACTTCAACCGATTCAAAACCGTTTGCATGATATTCAACCCAATTATTGGGTTCCTGGAGTCTCATAAACGACTCAACAAATACCTTGACGTGTTCCAGATCCGCTATAGTGCTAAATTAAGAAACAAAAGGTAGCACTAGTTGTGCACAAAAGAAAAGCTATCCTGATCTAAAGTCACCATCTTCCACCCACATGTTGAGGGGATCAGTTTCCATGTGCAACTTTTATATTTTATTCATTTGTTGCACTATTTCCCCAAAATTAAAATTATTAAAACTTGCCTCTATCGTGCCCTGTTTTGTTGTTTTCTCCCCACCTCAAGACAATCACCCAACGTCATTAATGATTTTGTCTCCTCATCAACAATACATGTAACCCCCATCATCACTTGTTTCATCTTTTTACACCTTTAATCCAGTTTTTACAAGCTTCTCGTGGTTATAAAAAACAAATACGAAAACAATTTGGAAGAAACAATAAATCCTAAAGAAACTTGAAAATTTTGGTATCAGAAATTAAATTGGGTTGTCATTTATATACCCATCCCCAACTGTTGGATCTGATCACCTTCATTGGCTGATAATGAGTGTTCTTGAATCTTGCCATTTTCTCAGTACAATAAAGTACGATACTGTCCTTTGCCTTTGGGTGCATCATCCCATGTGGCATTAATTAACCACCTAGAGAGAGAAGAAGTGTCTCCAAAGTTAAAAACTCAAGGTTGCATGATGGCTATTAATAATATGCTTCTGCAACTATTGTCTTAGAGTTGACTTTATATTTTGCATATCTAAAACTATGGGAAGTAGAGATAGTTTTTCTTCGGTTGATGAGTATAGATTTGATCCCAAGTGGTTGATTGATCCACAACATCTTTTAGTTGGGCCAAGAATTGGAGAAGGGGCTCATGCCAAAGTCTATGAAGGAAAGTAAGTAAATACTATCTTTTCTTCTTCTTGAATCTTGAATCTTGGATCTTTAACAACAATACATCTTGCTAAGAAATTAATAAGCAATTGGGTAATTTTTGCAGATATAAAAACCAAAATGTGGCGATTAAAATCGTTCATAGGGGTGACACACCAGAAGAAATTGCTAAGACAGAAGCTCGGTTCATGAGAGAAGTTGCAACATGGTCTAGAGTTCAACACAAGAATCTAGCAAAGGTTTGATCTTTATGGTTAACCTGAGGTTAAATTTTATCAAGAATTAGAGAGCATAGTCTAACAAATTGATATCTTTCTTTTGTTTATGTAAACAGTTTATAGGGGCATGTAAAGAGCCTATGGTTATTGTTACGGAGATTTTAACAGGAGGATCACTGCGTAAATACATGTTGAATAAACGACCCGCTAACATAGATTTAATTTCTGCTATTGGTTTTGCACTCGATATTGCTCGTGCAATGGAATGCCTGCACTCTCATGGAATTATTCACCGAGATCTAAAACCAGGTAGTTACTTTTTCCCAGAAATAAAAAACTTGAACACTTTCATAGCTTAAAATATAGCTTAAAATTCAATTTGTATTCCCATTTTCGCAGAAAACTTGGTCTTCACTAAAGATCAAAGAACACTTAAACTTGTTGATTTTGGATTAGCAAGAGAAGAGACGGTAACAGAGATGATGACAGCTGAAACCGGAACTTATCGATGGATGGCTCCAGAGGTAACTAATTATACAATAAAATTTTCTTTTTCTTTTTTACAGTTTTATTTTAGTTTATTTAGATTAAAGATGGAGATTCTGAAAGTGGGTTTTGATTTGTTTTTTCTGGTAGTTATACAGTACTGTCACACTAAGGCAAGGAGAGAAGAAGCATTACAATCAAAAAGTAGATGCTTATAGTTTTGCCATTGTTTTATGGGAACTTTTACACAACAAATTACCATTTGAGGGTATGTCCAATTTGCAGGCTGCTTATGCTGCAGCTTTTAAGGTAAATTAGTAATTTCCTCTAATCTCATAAGTCATAAATGCATAATAGTAAAACAAGAGGGCTGAGATACTTACTTGCTTCATCTCTTCATGGTTCAGAATGTGAGGCCAAGTTTGGAAAATCTACCAGAAGATTTAGCAATGATTTTGAGTTCATGTTGGATGGAGGACCCTGATTCAAGACCAAATTTCAGTCAGATTATACAAATGTTGCTAGATTATCTTTCAACAATCTTGCCATCAAAACCTGTAATTCCTTCTCGGCTTTTTACAGCTGAAAATGCGCCATTGTCTCCTGAATCTCCAGGTACAAGTGCTTTAATGGCGGTTTGCAATTATTCAGGGGATACACCAAGAGGAGAAATGGAACACAAGCCAAAGGGCTTCTTTTTCTGCTTCAATCAATGCTATTAGTCGTTTTTATGGACAAATCACAAGGTGAAAAACATGTATTTTTTAAAATGGCGTTGTGTTTTTCTAAGAAAAATGCCAACTTTATCATCTTGTAAATTGAGATATGTTCATCTGATGTAGATGTTATTCCCTTCTGCAATTTACTATCTTATACAAGAACCAGACCCATTGGTTTCTCTCGAATGATGACATGAAACAAATATTGTTCATTGACTATCGTAGAAAACAAATTCTTGGGACCTAATAATCATTGCAGGACCATAAGTTATTGTTAGGGATTATTGACCCAAAATTAACTATCTGGGTTTCTTTTGTCCGGGTATAAGCATAGCCCATCTTAAAAATGGTTAAACTGAGTTCAATCCCTAACAATAATCTCTCCAATATAAACCTGTGAAATCATTTTGCTGCATCCTGGCAATCAGGGCAAACCCTGAGATTCTTTTATTTTCGCTTGGCGAGTTTTAATAAGCCCACTATGATGAAACCCCGAGTTTCTTTATCACATTCTTCTTCTTCTCCAATTTTTCCTTTGATATGTCCGATACATATCCCACCATATTTTCTTCAGTTTTCAGTTTCAGCACACATTTTATATTTTCTAAAAATGTGACCAATCTTCTGCGAAAAAAATCATAAATGAGCCTGTTACATCAATTAACCTCCAGAAGTCTAAAAATCCCTTTTCTTTCATTTCAGTATTAACCCTAATTGCATCTTCTAACCTGGCAACTGATGCCTACCTGCTAGATATAAGTAAATAGTCCCACTATGAATAGGTTCTAAATCCATTATCTGCTTCAATCATTGCTCACTGATTGTAACACTTTTATGAACTTTGCATGATGCCAATAATGTTCTCCACATACCAACCAGCATTAAGTTTGATAGGCATGTTTGGTATAAACTGATAGGCACCCTCTAATAATTCAGCTCACCCACCCAAGTATGTCAACCATGCAACAATAATGTACAATCTTCGGTTCTATATCAAAATATTGACTCATACTCACAAATGAAGCATGACCCTTATCAACCAGACCCGCATGACAGTAAGCACAGAGAACACCAATAAAAGTGACATCATTGTTTTTATAGGGTTTGCAAGCATCTTCTCAAATACTTCAATTAGATTCTCGATTGAGCCAACATTCTGCATAGGAAACTTACCAAAGACGTTCCAAGCAACGGGTCAAGAAAGCCCACTGGCCATAGTGACCTCACATTGGCCTTCCGCATATCGTGGAATAAAGAAAGTGCTTCCCTACATCTACTTGTTTGGCTATAACCAGATATCATTGCATTACAAGCAATTAATACATGCCCACATTTTGCATGATTATCAACATGAGCATTGGGAAACTGAGATTTCCTTCAACCACATTTGCTTCTATATAATCTTTAATCCATTGCCCTAATTTCAAAGCATCAGCTCTCTCACCTGCAGTGCAGTCAAAACGATGTTTATATAACCTCATCAAACTTCACGCCTATTTCCAACATGTAATGAAACAAATCAACAGCCTCTTTCCAGCACCCTTTATTCGTATAATTATCTAGAAAATAGTGGAATCCATACAAGAATGTCTCTTTCAGACATTTCATCAAACAACTTGCGAGCAACCCACCCTAACTTGGCCACAGATGGCAAACATGTTAATCAAACCATTCTCAACAAACCCATGAGTACCATATCCAAATTCGTTAACCGAGCATGGATCTGTTTTGTTGGGGATTTTGGAGATTGCAGATTCGAACACTTGGATTCTTCTGAGAACTTTCAGATTGAAATTATTTGGGTATACCAAACAAACCAATAGGATAAAATCAGAAATTGAACAAGATTTGGAGTATGATTTTTTGTTGCAAAGAAATTCGTATGAACATGTGAATTTTTCACGAGCAAATTAGGAGCGTATGCAAGATGACTACAATAACAGCAGTTATCTTAATTTCAGATTTTAAATAAATTAGATTTTTTTTACCGGAAACTACCCCTAAATCTTAAATATTGGGTTTGAGACCAGAATGCAACCGTCCATACTAGATTTTACTCCCCAGACTTGACTCATCAACGAAAACCTGAAGAAGGAAAACCGTTACTTGGGAAAAACCGAGACCTCAAGGTCTCCGAGCTCTACCCATCATCCTAACACCATTGGGCCAAACGCCCTACTTAATACTTCCGAAATCAATAAGTTTAATTTCAAATGCTTAGACTCTACTTTGTCCGGGGGCGCTGCCCCTTAGATACCGCGATAGTTTTGATGATTTAAATAAGCGTTTTTTAAATAAGCGTGTATTCTTCAAATATGAAAATATTAAAGAAGCTTCTAATACACGAGAGAATGTAATCTCGTCAAAATTCCCCGTCATTTTCTTAAAAGGGAGAATATTTACAAGGAAAATTCTTCACAGTGCATTGGTTGATGATAGGAAGGCATTGGATTTGAGAAAAATTTTCCGCAACATACGTGTCGCTGAGGAAGTGCCATCTATTTGATTGAGGTCATTTACAACATCATGAAAAAAAAAAAAAAAAAAAAAACTTACAAAAACACACCCAATAAAACTTCTAAAAGCACTTAAAATTTTATAACATTTTTTTTCAACGGCAAAATCTACACTACTCTTAAGTTAACTCATTTTTTTAAGACAAAACCTTACCACCTCCCCCTTAACCACTAAGCCATTCATTAGCTAAAATAGTTACAAGCATAATCACCTCTATGTCCATGTTGTATTACTAGAGAGGTTATATTTAATCATTCTCGTATAGCTTGTTTACTAATAGATATACGTTTGTGTTCATGTAATTGACATGTTACTTAAACAAGATGTGTTTGTGTTTATTATATGTGTTAATCATGGCATGTCACGTGATCTATTTAACACGTTTAAACCCGTTTTACCAGTCTATCAAACTCGAAAAATTTGTTGCAAAATGTCCACATGTAAGAATAACTTAGAATTTTCATGTTTTTTTTTGTCCAAAAACTTCCAAATCACGAACAAAACTCCAACAACATTGGTGTTGCAAAAAGCCATTTGGGCGTTCCAAAACATCATAAAAAAATTTCATTCATGCGTTTTCCATCTGTGTGTAACAATCTGTCATGAGTCAATATATTAATTCATCAATATAGTGTGTCTTTAACGGTAAAT
>JBCNJP010000015.1:4440738-4489568 GCA_039602395.1 Deinandra increscens subsp. villosa | reverse complement strand
TCATACTTTCCAAAGTCTCCATGATGTCGCATAACAACTTGTACATGACGCTTTTTCGATCATTTGGAACCTCTATGCTTTTTGATTGTCAATAGGATTTGTGACACCGTATTCATTTGCATTGTGTCCAAACCGCTCCACCAAGTAACTCTTCTTCACACTTCCTTGGCAAACGGGCATCTCATAAACACATGACCTTCATCCTCTTGTTCTAGCGAGCATAATATACTATTTATGGCTTTCTCAATCAAATTCTTGGCCACAAATATATGGTATTATAAATTTGTAACATCTCCAAATAAAATAGAATAAAATAAAGCATCTTACATAGCTTTTGGAAGGGAAAAGAGCATTTGAGCTCCTGGATTCTTCATATAGAATCAATCATACGTACATGCAACATAACATCGAATTTGTTCTGCTCCGACCAACCGACCCCACCCCCATCATCATAATAACTAGGGCACCTTCATGTTCCAACTTTTTTAGCAAATTTATAAATCATGAGTAATATTTTATCAGCTCATAAATTCCAAATGTTTTGAAAGATTGTAATTCTTTAACAAATTTCAATTCGTTTAAATTTGTAATTCTCAACTTCCATTAAGATTTTTATGGACTAAAAACACCTCTACAGTCCTTTTATATATGATTGATTCTATGACCTTACATTTTAAAGATGTAAAGCGAGATATCTAAAACCAAAATCATACCAAAAATGTCAAATGATTTCCATCCAAAATAACAAGTAGGTGGAGTAAATATCAAATTATGCAGAATTTGTCAATTGTTTGTCCAAAATTGACTAGAAAGTATACAAAGAGGCCAAGAGTATATGTTATGATAGATTGATAGGTGTGTCTACGTCCGGACCCTGAAAACATCAACGCCATTAGTCTCATAACAGGGAAGAGGTTTTTTATGTGACCATCCTCGACGTGAGAGTATATATCCGTTCTATCACCTAAAATAATGAGAGAGAGAGGAAAATGTTTTATCTTAAGAGATAGTGATGAAATCGTCTCATATTGATACTAGATATGTTACTATGTCATTGTCAAAAGAGGTATGGGGCCTATGGGCTCCTTCAGGGCCACAATATCTTTGATGTTGACACCTTTATTCTCATTGGTGATACCGTAACATGTATTTTACGAAGCCCTCCACCTTAGCAGGGTTTTACAATGCCTTCAACACAACCCGGGTCAGTGGATCCAGTGAGTTGTATTAAATCTGTATAAAACAGGTTTGAAACCATATCTCTTCATAATTTAATAATATGTGAATCTTCTTTAAAATCCAGTGTAATCTTAGATAGATTTGAATTAGCAAACTAAACACTATAAGGAGTTAACTTTACAATAAAAACAACAAATAGGTTAATAGGGCAAGTGACCCTTAGAACACTATAAGGACCAATATACTTAATTCCAAACCAATTTTAGGATTTCAATAATCTTAAATAGACGAAACGACTCAAAATGAACACACGATCTTGACAACTTGACACTTCACGATGATTGATCATGAAATCCGCAACTTCAACCGATTCAAAACCGTTTGCATGATATTCAACCCAATTATTGGGTTCCTGGAGTCTCATAAACGACTCAACAAATACCTTGACGTGTTCCAGATCCGCTATAGTGCTAAATTAAGAAACAAAAGGTAGCACTAGTTGTGCACAAAAGAAAAGCTATCCTGATCTAAAGTCACCATCTTCCACCCACATGTTGAGGGGATCAGTTTCCATGTGCAACTTTTATATTTTATTCATTTGTTGCACTATTTCCCCAAAATTAAAATTATTAAAACTTGCCTCTATCGTGCCCTGTTTTGTTGTTTTCTCCCCACCTCAAGACAATCACCCAACGTCATTAATGATTTTGTCTCCTCATCAACAATACATGTAACCCCCATCATCACTTGTTTCATCTTTTTACACCTTTTATCCAGTTTTTACAAGCTTTTCGTGGTTATAAAAAACAAATACGAAAACAATTTGGAAGAAACAATAAATCCTAAAGAAAATTGAAAATTTTGGCATCAGAAATTAAATTGGGTTGTCATTTATATACCCATCCCCAACTGTTGGATCTGATCACCTTCATTGGCTGATAATGAGTGTTCTTGAATCTTGCCATTTTCTCAGTACAATAAAGTACGATACTGTCCTTTGCCTTTGGGTGCATCATCCCATGTGGCATTAATTAACCACCTAGAGAGAGAAGAAGTGTCTCCAAAGTTAAAAACTCAAGGTTGCATGATGGCTATTAATAATATGCTTCTGCAACTATTGTCTTAGAGTTGACTTTATATTTTGCATATCTAAAACTATGGGAAGTAGAGATAGTTTTTCTTCGGTTGATGAGTATAGATTTGATCCCAAGTGGTTGATTGATCCACAACATCTTTTAGTTGGGCCAAGAATTGGAGAAGGGGCTCATGCCAAAGTCTATGAAGGAAAGTAAGTAAATACTATCTTTTCTTCTTCTTGAATCTTGAATCTTGGATCTTTAACAACAATACATCTTGCTAAGAAATTAATAAGCAATTGGGTAATTTTTGCAGATATAAAAACCAAAATGTGGCGATTAAAATCGTTCATAGGGGTGACACACCAGAAGAAATTGCTAAGACAGAAGCTAGGTTCATGAGAGAAGTTGCAACATGGTCTAGAGTGCAACACAAGAATCTAGCAAAGGTTTGATCTTTATGTTTAACCTAGAGGTTAAATTTAATCAAGAATTAAAGAGCAGAGTCTAATAAATTGATATCTTTCTTTTGTTTATGTGAACAGTTTATAGGGGCGTGTAAAGAGCCTATGGTTATTGTTACGGAGATTTTAACAGGAGGATCACTGCGTAAATACATGTTGAATAAACGACCCGCTAACATAGATTTAATTTCTGCTATTGGTTTTGCACTCGATATTGCTCGTGCAATGGAATGCCTGCACTCTCATGGAATTATTCACCGAGATCTAAAACCAGGTAGTTACTTTTTCCCAGAAATAAAAAACTTGAACACTTTCATAGCTTAAAATATAGCTTAAAATTCAATTTGTATTCCCATTTTCGCAGAAAACTTGGTCTTCACTAAAGATCAAAGAACACTTAAACTTGTTGATTTTGGATTAGCAAGAGAAGAGACGGTAACAGAGATGATGACAGCTGAAACCGGAACTTATCGATGGATGGCTCCAGAGGTAACTAATTATACAATAAAATTTTCTTTTTCTTTTTTACAGTTTTATTTTAGTTTATTTAGATTAAAGATGGAGATTCTGAAAGTGGGTTTTGATTTGTTTTTTCTGGTAGTTATACAGTACTGTCACACTAAGGCAAGGAGAGAAGAAGCATTACAATCAAAAAGTAGATGCTTATAGTTTTGCCATTGTTTTATGGGAACTTTTACACAACAAATTACCATTTGAGGGTATGTCCAATTTGCAGGCTGCTTATGCTGCAGCTTTTAAGGTAATTTAGTAATTTCCTCTAATCTCATAAGTCATAAATGCATAATAGTAAAACAAGAGGGCTGAGATACTTACTTGCTTCATCTCTTCATGGTTCAGAATGTGAGGCCAAGTTTGGAAAATCTACCAGAAGATTTAGCAATGATTTTGAGTTCATGTTGGATGGAGGACCCTGATTCAAGACCAAATTTCAGTCAGATTATACAAATGTTGCTAGATTATCTTTCAACAATCTTGCCATCGAAACCTGTAATTCCTTCTCGGCTTTTTACAGCTGAAAATGCGCCATTGTCTCCTGAATCTCCAGGTACAAGTGCTTTAATGGCGGTTTGCAATTATTCAGGGGATACACCAAGAGGAGAAATGGAACACAAGCCAAAAGGCTTCTTTTTCTGCTTCAATCAATGCTATTAGTCGTTTTTATGGACAAATCACAAGGTGAAAAACATGTATTTTTTAAAATGGCGTTGTGTTTTTCTAAGAAAAATGCCAACTTTATCATCTTGTAAATTGAGATATGTTCATCTGATGTAGATGTTATTCCCTTCTGCAATTTACTATCTTATACAAGAACCAGACCCATTGGTTTCTCTCGAATGATGACATGAAACAAATATTGTTCATTGACTATCGTAGAAAACAAATTCTTGGGACCTAATAATCATTGCAGGACCATAAGTTATTGTTAGGGATTATTGACCCAAAATTAACTATCTGGGTTTCTTTTGTCCGGGTATAAGCATAGCCCATCTTAAAAATGGTTAAACTGAGTTCAATCCCTAACAATAATCTCTCCAATATAAACCTGTGAAATCATTTTGCTGCATCCTGGCAATCAGGGCACACCCTGAGATTCTTTTATTTTCGCTTGGCGAGTTTTAATAAGCCCACTATGATGAAACCCCGAGTTTCTTTATCACATTCTTCTTCTTCTCCAATTTTTCCTTTGATATGTCCGATACATATCCCACCATATTTTCTTCAGTTTTCAGTTTCAGCACAAATTTTATATTTTCTAAAAATGTGACCAATCTTCTGCGAAAAAAATCATAAATGAGCCTGTTTACATCAATTAACCTCCAGAAGTCTAAAAATCCCTTTTCTTTCATTTCAGTATTAACCCTAATTGCATCTTCTAACCTGGCAACTGATGCCTACCTGCTAGATATAAGTAAATAGTCCCACTATGAATAGGTTCTAAATCCATTATCTGCTTCAATCATTGCTCACTGATTGTAACACTTTTATGAACTTTGCATGATGCCAATAATGTTCTCCACATACCAACCAGCATTAAGTTTGATAGGCATGTTTGGTATAAACTGATAGGCATCCCTCTAATAATTCAGCTCACCCACCCAAGTATGTCAAACCATACAACAATAATGTACAGTCTTCGGTTCTATATCAAAATATTGACTGATACTCACAAATGAAGCATGACCCTTATCAACCAGACCCGCATGACAGTAAGCACAGAGAACACCAATAAAAGTGACATCATTGTTTTTATAGGGTTTGCAAGCATCTTCTCAAATACTTCAATTAGATTCTCGATTGAGCCAACATTCTGCATAG
Source organism: Deinandra increscens subsp. villosa (assembly GCA_039602395.1). Classification (NCBI taxonomy): domain Eukaryota; kingdom Viridiplantae; phylum Streptophyta; class Magnoliopsida; order Asterales; family Asteraceae; genus Deinandra; species Deinandra increscens. Next base: position 4,484,512 of record JBCNJP010000015.1, on the reverse strand, counting down.
GAAACTTACCAAAGTCGTTCCAAGCAACGGGTCAAGAAAGCCCACTGGCCATAGTGACCTCACATTGGCCTTCCGCATATCGTGGAATAAAGAAAGTGCTTCCCTACATCTACTTGTTTGGCTATAACCAGATATCATTGCATTACAAGCAATTAATACATGCCCACATTTTGCATGATTATCAACATGAGCATTGGGAAACTGAGATTTCTTTCAACCACATTTGCTTCTATATAATCTTTAATCCATTGCCCTAATTTCAAAGCATCAGCTCTCTCACCTGCAGTGCAAGTCACTAACCGATGTTTATGTAAGTATGTAACCTCATCAAACTATCACGCCTATTTCCAACATGTAATGAAACAAATCAACAGCCTCTTTCCAGCACCCTTTATTCGTATAATTATCTAGAAAATAGCGGAATACCATACAAGAATGTCTCTTTCAGACATTTCATCAAACAACTTGCGAGCAACCCACCCTAACTTGGCCACAGATGGCAAACATGTTAATCAAACCATTCTCAACAAGACAACAATCCCATGAGTACCATATCCAAATTCGTTAACCGAGCATGGATCTGTTTTGTTGGGGATTTTGGAGATTGCAGATTCGAACACTTGGATTCTTCTGAGAACTTTCAGATTGAAATTATTTGGGTATACCAAACAAACCAATAGGATAAAATCAGAAATTGAACAAGATTTGGAGTATGATTTTTTGTTGCAAAGAAATTCGTATGAACATGTGAATTTTTCACGAGCAAATTAGGAGCGTATGCAAGATGACTACAATAACAGCAGTTATCTTAATTTCAGATTTTAAATAAATTAGATTTTTTTTACCGGGCATTTGAAACTACCCCTAAATCTTAAATATTGGGTTTGAGACCAGAATGCAACCGTCCATACTAGATTTTACTCCCCAGACTTGACTCATCCACGAAAACCTGAAGGAGGAAAACCGTTACTTGGGAAAAACCGAGACCTCAAGGTCCCGAAGCTCTAACCATCATCCTAACACCATTGAGCCAAACGCCCTACTTAATACTTCCGAAATCAATAAGTTTAATTTCAAATGCTTAGACTCTACTTTGTCCGGGGGCGCTGCCCCTTAGATACCGCGATAGTTTTGATGATTTAAATAAGCGTTTTTTAAATAAGCGTGTATTCTTCAAATATGAAAATATTAAAGAAGCTTCTAATACACGAGAGAATGTAATCTCGTCAAAATTCCCCGTCATTTTCTTAAAAGGGAGAATATTTACAAGGAAAATTCTTCACAGTGCATTGGTTGATGATAGGAAGGCATTGGATTCGAGAAAAATTTTCCGCAACATACGTGTCGCTGAGGAAGTGCCATCTATTTGATTGAGGTCATTTACAACATCATGAAAAAAAAAAAAAAAAAAAAAAACTTACAAAAACACACCCAATAAAACTTCTAAAAGCACTTAAAATTTTATAACATTTTTTTTCAACGGCAAAATCTACACTACTCTTAAGTTAACTCATTTTTTTAAGACAAAACCTTACCACCTCCCCCTTAACCACTAAGCCATTCATTGGCTAAAATAGTTACAAGCATAATCACCTCTATGTCCATGTTGTATTACTAGAGAGGTTATATTTAATCATTCTCGTATAGCTTGTTTACTAATAGATATACGTTTGTGTTCATGTAATTGACATGTTACTTAAACAAGATGTGTTTGTGTTTATTATATGTGTTAATCATGGCATGTCACGTGATCTATTTAACACGTTTAAATCCGTTTTACCAGTCTACCAAACTCGAAAAATTTGTTGCAAAACGTCCACGTGCAAGAATAACTTAGAATTTTTATGTTTTTTTTGCCCAAAAACTTCCAAATCATGAACAAAACTCCAATAACATTGGTGTTGCAAAAAGCCATTTGGGCGTTCCAAAACATCATAAAAAAATTTCATTCATGCGTTTTCCATCTGTGTGTAACAATCTGTCATGAGTCAATATATTAATTCATCAATATAGTGTGTCTTTAACGGTAAATACGAGACAATTTACACGCACTCAAGTACTAAACACTCTTTAACCATACAAAACACTTACCCATCATAAAAGAATAAGAAGAATAGGATATCCTCGACCCAATAATATAAATTCCAGCACTAGATTCTTGTTAAACACATGTGACATTATAAAGGAATCTAGAGGTAGTAAAGTTGACGCTCATGGACTTTTGTTATATAATGTTGTTATCAAATGACTTAAAACTATTTATATCTTTTTTTTTCCAAATCATTATCGTAACAATGACAGTTTTTCCAATTATACACGACATAATAAATATTTATAAAATTAAAAAAGAAAACTACATGAACAAAAATTGCAAATCAACCCCGTACCAAAACTACTCTTTTACTTTTTTTATTTATTTATTTTTTAGATGTCCAACTCACACACCTTTAAATTGTTGTTAGCTCAACTAATCACGGTTTGGGCCCGAGCATATGGGTCGACCGATTGGATCAAAGACACACCAAGCACGTGATGGGTTAACCCAATGAGCAAGTATTGGAGTTTCCTTAACCAATTTGGTTTTCATTATTTAGTTATACTTATGGTATATATGTAAATTCCACAAAATAAGAGATTAGAATATAAGTGTAATTAAGTAGTTTTTTCTTCAAGTTTGTCTAGTACATAAATAGCCTAGCATATGGGGGGTTTTAAATGTACCAAATATTCCGAGCATATGAAATAAAAGATCGAGCTTAATAGCTTATGATCTAAGCATTTCTTGTGTACGTTCTAAGCAACGTGGTTCTGATTGTATACATGTTTTCAATCGTAGTCTTAAACCTATACATTTTATTCATCATGAAACTTGAGCTTTTACATTATTATTTTTAACGGCCAATTAATAATGTCCGACCATCCCGGATAACCCCAACGGCCTAAAGGGCACCAACTTCTGGAAGTGCAGAGAGCATAGTCATATACTCACGGGTGCTTGGGTGACCAAGGCACACCGGTCGAGCCAATTTCAAGAAAAAATCCACCTCTGCAAACGACAGGGTGGTAAAACATGTGAACTCAAGAATCGAACTAGTAACCTCTCAGTTAACTAGTCTGCCATAATCACCAATACCACTAAAACAAGTCCTAGTCGGTAACTCTTACATCATTTAAATAATAAACATCTTAATAAGCGCTTACGTTCTGTTTCCGAGTTTACTTAAAGAGGGAAAATGAAGAGTCAAGAGAAAGGAAGAGATAGAGAAATGAAAGGAAGAGAAGTGGAGTGATTTATTTTCTTCCGAATCCTTCCAAATCGGAAGAAATAAAAACACTAAAAATTGGCTTAAATTTCCTTCCATTTCACTCCCTTTTCATCCTTAAATGTCGAAAACACAAATTTTTTTATTTTTTCCTTTCCTTTCCCTCCTTAAGTGAAACTCAGGAACACAAATTTTTTTATATTTCCTTTCATTTCTCTTTTCCTCCCTCCTTAAGTGAACTCGGAAACACGTGTTACATTAATTATAACCGCAAGACAAAATGTCTTTTCAAGAATGAGTACGAATACATGAGAGTTGATCGATATGTTACACGATTTTTGTCCAACCAAAACTATTCTCCATTTTTTTACCATAACATCACACTATAACAGAATCAGATTCGATTATGATAACCACCTCGCCTTCACTCACCTATGTAGTTCATAACCAACATCAAGCATGTCTATAAATACCTTATAATATTAATAGTTACAACCAAAATTATTCATTACTCAATCAAACAATAAAAACAATGTCCAGAGGCCTAGACTATGGCTATAGTTACGACAACGGTCAATATGGTTGGAATACCGCGTCTCCACAATACGTGCATCGGGATCCTGTGATCGCCTATGACGCCTATGACGTCCCTTGGTCCCCTAGCGGTCACTCGGTGTATGACGAGAACCGCGTTGTGTTCGAGGAGGAGCGTCCCGTTCGTCATGTTGTTTTCGAGGAGCATTATTCGGTTCCCGTGCATAAAGCTAACCATCATCACGGCTCTACCGCAGGGCCACGTAAGCAAGTTCATTTTGCTGAACATAAGGAGAAGGCTACTGAATCTTATGATAGCTTTGGAAATCGTAAAGTTCATAAGGAGAGTGTTGATAGTGAAGCTGATGGGTTCATCAAGCTTAAGCACAAGAACTTCGAGTCGAGCAAGACTGGATCTTTCAGCTCGTTCTACTAGTCGTGGTGTGGAGCGTATTCGTGTGACGTCATCAATCGTTTCGATGATGATCTAAATAAGGAGAAAGTGGATGCCCTATTATGTTTGTATCTTGTTCTATGTTAAGTTGTGGTCATGTGTTGTATAACTTATAAGATGTTCCTTATCGAATTGAAAAAAAATTATATTAAAAGTACGTGTTGTTTGATATTCTTATTTGGCGACGACTCGTTTGTTGCTTGAAAAACAAGTGAAGTGCATCTTTTATCTACCGGTAAGGTTGTAGCTTTGTGATTTTATGGTCATGAGTTCATTTCGTGTAACACAACTTGCACAAAATTGTCAGATAAAGCTATGTGCATCAGATCAAGCTATGTGGATCAGATCGTGAAGCAATCCGGCTCCTACACAAAACGAAAGCTAAGTTTAACGCCAGATACATCTGATATATGATGTTGCTTTATTTTGAGAATTGGAGATCATAGACTATAGTACATCAGATCGTGAAGCAATCTGGTCTGTTGCACAAAACGGAAGCTAAGTTAAACACCAAATACATTGTTCTTTGTTTTGAGAATACAAGGCCATAGACTCGAGTATGGTGAAGACATAATGCAGGTGACGGTGGTGTCGCAAATAACGAGAAATATAAAAAGGGCTTTATGATTGATGCTAGTAGGTGAGGGTGGTACCTTCAAGCAAACCCATTCCCACTGACGCGTGAGACACTCTGGGACGACGATGTGACAGTGTGCCACTTAATCCATCGGGATGACTCCGTCCTCCCTAAAAATGATCGAATAAAGTTGGTATGAAAACCAACAAGGGGCTGTTTGAAAATGTCTGATCTGTACGGTTAGATCTAACCCCTGACTCAATCAGTAATCAACGTGTTTGTTATGCGTTTGACTCGTTCAGCAGACGCTGACCTATGTCTAAAATTTGACTGACTCGGTCTCGGCTCACTCGATATTTTGTGAAAAAAAAACAAAAAAGCCCCTAATTTTTTTTAACGGCATGAAAACCAATAAATAAGGTTGGGGTTCAGGGTGTATTCTTTAGTTTTGCACTCAACTTCCCGCCTCATTTCAAAGGAATTCTATATTTGGGGGAAAGTCCCTCCGGATCTAGGGTTTCAATAACAGCTAAACTTTATCAATCGCTACTGCTCATTCTGGAAATGAGTGTTCCCATGGAGATATCTCTTCAAACTGCCACTAACGGAGACGCCCCCAACGACCAGACGCCTATCTCCCCCGTCCCCGCCGCACCTTCTTCTCCGGCACCTGCAGTTGTCGAGGATAAATTCCTTGTTTCAGGTATCATCAACCCTAGAAACAGTACATACTCATGTAACACCTACTTATAGACAGTATTGAAGTTAAAGTTCTGTGATTATTGTAGTTGAAGTTTGCTTGAAGCCTTCTAGCACAGCTCGAATCGAGGACGTGAAATTATCCGTCGAGAGGTAATTGATTTCATAATACGTGCTTACATCTGTTTAGCAAATGTACTTCTTAATGCTCATTGTCCTCCCAAATTGGTCCATCTTAGAATTTGGATTGAGTTTTGAAGAAAAAAGTTGGAAAATAGAATTTAAGACCATACTGTGATACTGTCCAGTTTCTGAAAGATTAACTGTTATTTAGTAAGATTGAAAGAATAGCTTTACTAGTACTGAGTTTTATCTGAAGGTAAAAATAAGGCACTTTTTAGTTTTTACAATGCCTAATTCTTTTTAGGATGGGGAGAACTATTTTGACTTATGCAGTGCCAATGATGTGAACTATCACAAAATTCATAATTTGATAGCTTTGTTTTTCATTTCTGTTTAGAATGCTGGAAAAGAGGAACTTAAGCTATGTTGATGGCCCAATTGACTTGCCTCTTGATGACACCTTTCTTGTAGATAATGTGCAAAGAATATGTATATGTGACACAGGTATACCTTTTAGCATTCATTTCAGCTACCATCATTGGGAAAGCTATACAAGTAGTGTTTAATCATGTAAATTAGATTTTTGATTCTTCTCTACATGCACATATTTCAGTTATATATTTGGCTTGATATTCACAGCAACAAAGCGTACATGTGTTTGAGCTCCGGTTAATTACATAACCGTAACTTTCTGTTGTAATTTAATTAAACCATTTATTTGACTTCTTGGCAGAGGAATGGGTGGCAAACCATGATATTTTATTGTTTTGGCAAGTCAAGCCTCTTGTGCATGTCTATCAGGTAATTTTGTATTGTGTTTGTTGTCTATTTATACATCATATGCTAATTTTAAGTAAATAAATCTTGCAAAACATTTGTATCCGATGATATACATTTTTTACAATTGTTAACCGTCTTACATTAAGGCCCAATGTAGAAATAGCTCACTATTGTCGCTGCTCTTCTACAAGAATACATGGTGTTTAGTTGTTTACACTTATCATTCAAAGGGAACAATAAATTATAACCTTACTGCAGGCGGCAAAGTCATGTGCTACTGCTACTGTATTTATAACTTTGTGATTGCAAGTAGTTTTAAAAGTATCCAGTTATCTTTCAACCATGAATCCATGATGATGTCGATATTTTGCTTTTCACTTTTCAGCTAAGTGAAGAGGGACCGTGTGAGGATTTAGACGGGGATAACCAACTTTCTAGCTTTAGTGAATGGAGTCTTCCAGCAAAGGAATTTGATGGCATGTGGGAAAGGTTAGAATGCAAATGGTATTTTACATTTATTATATAATGGTTTGATTTGAAGCTGATAAACAACACAATTTTGCAGCTTGATATATGAATCTGGTTTGAAACAACGATTACTGAGATATGCAGCAAGTGCCTTGCTATTTACTGAAAAGGGTGTTGACCCTTTTCTTGTTTCGTGGAATCGGTATGTTTTTCTCTGCTGTGGATTCATTTATCTGTTAACTCATGTCACTAACATTCATATATAATTCATATAATATAATCTTGCACTTGAAGACGTGTCCTAGTAGAGTAGTAGGTGACTTGTATTTTACTATTTCATATATACAAAGCCTCATATACACCTAGTCTCACACTTGACGGTAATGTAGCACTATCATTTCAATCAATGAGGATGGAGAATTCCTTATTGCATTTTTGGTTGCAGATGAGAAATTTTACCCAACAGAATCATGCAATAGCATTTTGAAATGATCAATTCTTTATAATGTTCATTCTAAGAGTTTCTTGATTATCAACCATTTTTCTGCAATTTCTTTGTTTATTCTGACACTGTGAATTTGTCAATTTAACTTTTGTCATTCATAATTGTTGCATAACAGATTTAGTTATTACACAAAACATAGATTTATCTTATACTCAATCTGATACTATTCTTATAAACTTTGCAGTATCGTTCTTCTACATGGTCCTCCGGGAACAGGCAAGACATCGTTATGCAAAGCATTGGCACAGAAACTGTCAATACGTTTTAGCTCTAGGTGTGTAATGTGTACTGGCCACTGCTCTTAGTTAGTGCTAGTGCCAGCATGACAGCAGTTGTCATAATTGCATTTATACTAAAATGACTTTTCTTGTTGTCTGTAACTGAACAGATATCCACATTGTCAGCTGGTTGAAGTGAATGCACATTCATTGTTCAGTAAATGGTTTTCTGAAAGTGGCAAATTGGTAATATTTACAACTATGTGCTCTTTGATAACATTTAACATTCATAGATGGTTTAGGGTTGTGTTATGGTAACCTGCATTCCTAATTAATCTAGAGGAACCTGTTGCAATTCTGAACTTTATGTAAATTCTTAGTACATTTATTTCTAATTAGTTAGTTACAAATGTTTTCACCAGGACCTTTGTCTATTGTTGTCTTTCATTATTGGCACACAAGTTTAAGACCATAATCAGTTATTCCATCTTTGTATACATGGTTTCAGGTTGCCAAACTTTTTCAGAAAATTCAGGAAATGGTGGAGGAGGAGAACAATCTTGTATTTGTTTTGATCGGTAAGAAATGTGTAATTGCCAATTTGTTTTGTTTTTATTGTTTTTATCATTATCAGATTGCAATTAAGGTAAATATCTTTTGAACAAAATATACTAATACTTTGCTACTCTGCAGATGAAGTTGAAAGCTTAGCTGCAGCAAGAAAAGCTGCTTTATCTGGTTCAGAACCTTCAGATTCTATTAGGGTATTAACATTTTCAAAGAGTAATAACAATTCCAACCATTGTAATTGGTAGTGACAGTGAGCTATCATCTAAGCACCATACTGTTAAAGTTAAAAAAACGTAACGTTTTAGTTATCAAGAATAGCAAAAGAAACAACTGCGGTATCTTGTTTATCTTTGAATTTTTAGAAGCACTGTGATTGTTAACAGTTCCTTGCAAGTACCAATGGTTAAAATATTTTTTCAACACTTTTATAATAACTAAATGCTAATTCTTTAAGCAAAAATGTGATTTAATTCTTCTCTGATCAGTGTTGTACCAACTTTGATAATTGGGTATCAGGTGGTAAATGCTCTACTCACCCAGATGGACAAATTGAAATCTTCACCAAATGTGATTATTCTTACCACATCCAACATAACAGCTGCTATTGGTAGGTTCCAATTTTTTAAACTTTTAATCCCTGAAAATTTTCACCATTTTGTCTCATTTCTCATATCATGTGACAACTTAACATGCTCTGGCCCATAGCTTTATAGTTCTATCTATAAAGTGCATCTCTAAATCAGATAAAGAGCCCCTTTAGTTGGTTTCTACTTTCTACTACATAATGTGTAAAATTATCCAAAAATGTTTCTTTACAGTCCTTCTAAATAGATTGAATCCTTACTACTAGCTTCTCATTTTGTAGATCTTGCATTTGTTGATCGAGCTGATATAAAAGCATATGTGGGCCCTCCTACCCTACAAGCACGCTATGAAATACTAAGATCTTGCTTGCAGGAGCTTTTAAGAACTGGTATCTTGTCGAGCTATCAGGTACTTTCACTCTGATCTCTGATATTGTCAAAAATATCCGGTTAAGAAAACACATTTCACTTTTGCTAAATGCTTAAACATCTTGTTTGCTTATTGTAGGATGATAATCACTTGATTCTTCCCAATTATTCTTCCTTAATAGGCAATTTGGCTTCAGCAACAGCAGAAGGCTCTCAATTCCACTTGAACATATGCAAGCAATTGCTTGAAGCTGCCCAAGCATGTGAGGTGAGAAGCAAAAAATAGTTAATGGTAAATTACGGATCTGACAAAATAAGCATATCGAGTAATGAGTCAAAATGTGTTTCTTTTACACTTTAAAAATGGGTTCAGGAAAGATTGGGATGACCCCTTCTTAAAATCTTTAAATATTAATTTTCCAAGACTGTCCGCAACACTAGGTGTCATCCTTCCCACATTCTAGTCAATATGCTACGTCAGCTTTCCACCCATTCCCACAAACTAATTTTACCCCAATGCTACCATACTCATCATTTCTACATGCACCCCAATTTATTATTATTGTGTTAGAGAAAAAGAAAAAAAAAAGCCAAGGGCGGTGCTTGTCGTGAAAGGCGAACCCCACATGCGGGTGAGGCTCCACGCCTTGAGGTGACTGCCGACATTCCATCCATTTGACCTGTTTTCTATCTAGTTACTTTTCGTTCTAACGGTCTGGCCCGTTAGAGATACATCATAACCAAATTTGATTTACTCCAGTAACTTGGTCAACATCGCCTTTTTCTTAAATTTAAAACATATTATCAGGTGATCAACCTTTTTTAATTGCTTTTACTTTCTGATTCAGGGTTTGAGTGGAAGATCTTTAAGGAAACTTCCATTCTTGGCGCATGCAGCACTTGCCCATATTCAGTGTCAGGACCCCACCAAGTTTTTGCTTACAATGATCAACACAATTAACAGGGAGCGATCTGAGATACCTGATTCAAGGTGAATTGAAATTTGTTGTCTATCATACAAACAATATCTTTTCTTTAGTGATAGATGATATGAAGCCTTTATGTTTATGAATAGCCTGCTACATGTATGTGGAACTTGTGAATATAAAAAGTGCCTTTATATGTTAAACCTCAACTAGTATACTGGCTATATATTGAAGCAATTTTTTGCACCTCAAATCCAGCTCACCAATCCAATGATGTCTACATCATGCTTGACATTTTCTTTAAAATACAACTTGAGGTGGCAATTTAGGTTTGTTGAGGTTGGATAACGGGTCAAAATGTGTTTGAATTAAAACGGGTTGGGCTGACCCATCAATGTTTTTTTGTCTGATTAAAATAAGCATAAGTGGTTGATTATTAAATATGATTACAAAAGTTGCATCATTAAAGAAATGAATGTTATGCTTTGCTATTCTTGGTATTTGCTTTATGATGTGCATATTCTTTTAATAGCTCAATTGTTTGATTCTGATTTGACAAATTTAGATCTTCATCTTAGGCCATGTGTGTGAGCATGTGATAGGTCATCACTAAGGTGGAACATCGCCCCTAGGCGTTTTCGTCACTCCGTGATCCCAATAACGTTGGTTTCTATTTGATTTTTTTTTGTTTTGTTTTTTCCACCAATCTAATAATTACACCTCATCATCTTTTTTATAATATAACCCCATATTCACACAACCATCATTCATAGTATCACTAACTCACTATTCAACTTTATTATTATCAAACACATGCTATAAGTTCGTGTAAAATTTAAATTAAACAACTTTCCTTGAATACAATCCTCAAAGTTAAACATCCACTATAAAGTCTTTCTTTTCAATTATTTTATTCTTAAAGTTGTTAAAATTGTAGCTGCTCCCACTTCATAAAGAAACATAAAAGACGAATTATGTATTATGTATTAAGAACAATAAAAAGTTGTAGGCCCTCCATGATGATGAACATTTTTGAGGAATCGCAAAAAGGACCCTTAAATGTTAAGGAACCTAAAATTTAAAGTCTTGAATGGTTGAACAATACAATATTCTTCGTAGGCTCAATTATTATCTTTACTTTTTACAATATTGAAATTGGAGAATTTAGGTGTGAAACAACCAAGTTCCTCCATATTATTATACCTTTTCTTAATTAAATATTAGATCATAAGCTTTCTATTTTCTAGTTTTACTTTTAAATCTACATTTTACCTATCATCATGTGATTTGAACTTCTTAACTGTTAGATAATTAACATCACTCCATAACACTTTTATACCATTATATCATAAATCTTTTGATCACTCATGTTATCTTAGAATACTGTTATGGAAACAAAAAGTACGAGATGAAATTTCAGAAGTAGATTAACAAACTTTTAGTCTTGTCTACTATCATGTAAATGGATGTTGCTAAATGTGTATCTTTTTCTTTAATTTTACTTGTTGCATCTATCCCTCTCAAATAAATAAAGTTAAACCTTTTTAGTTTCTCTTTATTTCTTTTAAACAAAAGAGTTTTTTATATGAAACCATTTTTCTGTCTATATTTAAAAATCTTTACTTGTAGTTTATCACAATCAAGTCATAATGTAAATTACAAGAAAAAAGTAACTCTCTCACATAATCAAGTTTTTGAAACCGTGCTTGCCACTATGGCCGTTGGATAAACTCTTGGCCTGTGGCTTGCTCGGAATAAAACTCAAAATTGGCTTGCTCGCAATCAACTCAATTATAAATGAGACGTGCCGACTGAGGTCCGGTTTGTAAATGAGTCGAGCCTGAGCCAAATTCGATAACCAAACATATATATACATAAATTGGCGCAACTATCCTCTCTATTTAATGTAATGTAATATCTTGTTGATGGGGTGATTGGTGCGTATGCACTCCGCTAAACTTTACTTTGTAATCTTTTGGTGTTATTAATAATATATCGGCTTGAAAAAAAGGTACATACACAAATGAGGACGAATAAAAAACAATAAAATTATTTTTCTTGGTGCATTGTGTTTTCAACGAGTTCCTATGTTTAAAACTAACTAGGTTTAGAGCTCTCCGTGCGTTGCGGCAGGAGTAGCTGTGAACGTGAAGAGCATGGTCGTACGTTGTTGCGGTCACAGTGATTAGCGTTTACCAAACATGTTGCTCGAAAAAAAGGGAAAAAGAACGTTTTAAAAAAGGTGCGTACACGTTGTTGCGGAATAATAGAATTTTAAAATTGTCAAATCTATTCGGAACACTTGCTAAACATAAAGTTGGTTAAGAAAAATAAACAGAGTAATGAAGTTATTAAGAAACTAACGGACGAGAAATAATTCGCTATTAAGAGATAGCGTTAAACGTCAAAAAATGAATTTTCTGTTGGGGACAAAATTGCTCTATATCTATCTAAGGGGTAACGATTAATAACGGAAAAGAAAGAAAAAAAAAGAGGAAAAAAAACTTCGATCTAGAATAAAACTCCCCCTTTTGGGAGGGAAAAAAAATTAAATCGAAGCCATAAAACTCCCGCCTTTTGGGAGAGAGGAAAAATAAAACGAAGCCCATCCATTTTGAACCTGGTCCACTCCGATTCAAGTCCACACCCAAACCGTCGGAGCAGCTTGTGTTTTCTTAATAACACCAAAGAATATAGTATATAACGTAAATCTATTTTGTAGGTAGAAAACGTTAAAAAATCGACATGAAACTATAAAAGCAGACACACAAGCTTGTTTCTTTTCTGACTCTCCTAATGAAATATATACAATTTTAACATTCTATATTGTTTAAATAAAAAATTTTCTTTATTTTTTATTTAGAAATTGACTTTTAATTTACTTTAAATTAAAGATAATGATAGTTTAGTCATCTAACTAAAAAATAAATATAAAAATAAACGATGTTGTTAGTGTGATGGATTGAAAGTTGAAACTTTATAAATTTTAAGTCTTTAGATTGTAGATGCAATTATATTTTTAATTAAACCTGATCTATGCAAACAACCAAAAAAAACTGTAATTAACTAAAATAAACATGTGAAAAGGAAATATTTGGGAGGGTTTTTGTGCAAACCTGACTAGACAGTGATGTGTACAATTTTGAGTATGACAAGGCACAGCTCGAAAAGCCAAAACGACACCAAAAACATCCACTACCTATCTGCCACGTGTCCGAATCTATCAGCTTAGTTTCCATGTCAGGAAAACCTTTTCTTTTTAAGACACACACGTTATTTTAGTGAAGAATGGTAAAAAAAGAAGGTTAAAAAAACACAGAATAATCTAATCAAAACCGAAAAAATTAAAGAAACAAACCTAATTGTTTTAACTAAGAATTGAACTGTGAATCCAACTATTAATTGAAATCATTAATCGGATCATTTATGATAAAACTTTAAAATTGTAGATCTAGTTTTAACCCACATCTATAATGAACCAGCTGGTCATACACATCTATAAAAAGAGTAAATTACATTGTTTTCATTTTTTTTTTTTTTTTTTTTAAACAGTTCCCATATTTTCACTTTTATTAACAACCGAAATAAGGGTTACAACTCAGTCCGATATACGGGGTAAGCGGGCAACAAGCTGCGCCGCAAGCCCTTTTTGAATAGCAAAACCTAAGCGGATAAAAACAAGTTTCTTAGCTCTAGGAGTCACTATATGTCCATGCATAACCTTCTGGATCCGCCCGAGCGTGTCCGCAGCCTCTGACGCGAGGTGCCCGAACGTGTCAAAAGCAAAGGGGACAAACACATGCTGATTCTCGAGACATGTCTTCTCGTGCTTGTCCACTTTACCCGCAGCCGCCTTAGCAGCAGCCTGCCCCGCCGTGAAAACTCCAGAGCCAAAGCCCACAAGGGGAGAGACCCCTGTCAGATCGATGCAAGCGTGCTTCCCCCTTGACCACCCAAACACCAGGATGTCCGCCGGTCTAAGGGTCGAACGCCCCTCTTTTGGGTCAGTTAGGAAGTTGACGGGGGCTTCCTTCTTTGCTGAAATCCCAGTCTTTCTGAAAATGTCAAAAAGCACATCCCGGACCCAGTCATGACGGTACTTGAACCCCGGGAGATCTTTACAGTGAACCGCGTGCTCCCCAAACGAGTCCAAACACGCCCTGCGACAAACAGGGCACTTCTCGTCCGCGGGAAAGAGGGGTATCATAAGCCGGTACTTGAGGATAGATCGGTATTCGACCGATGACATGCGCTGCCCGAGCCCGTCAATGGGGAGAGCATGGAGGAAATCTTGGGCATGTGGTTGACGAAGACAGCTCCACACCGCTTTTTGCCTGGCATTCATATTAAACCGGGTTTCCATATCCAACACGATTTTGCTGCAAAGGGCATTCGCCAAAACATGTTGGGGTTTTGGGGGGGGCGGTGTCCTTGTCAGAGAAACCGCTAAGATCAAAACCCGGTACGATGTCACGCAGAGCCGCCAGAGCGAAAGAATAATCCGAGTCCATGCCACAGACCCCGCTCTCCCGCAAGATGTGGTCCTGCAGCCCCCAGGATTGGGCCCTGGACGCTACAAACGCATAAGACGAGGCCTCCATAGCCGAAGAAACCCCAAGCCCTCCGTGCCGGATAGGCAGGGAAGCGAGCCGCCACTGAAGGTCCCCAAAATAAGCCCCTCCACAGACCACAATGTTTTCAACTGTTTCGCGCAGGGTCTGATCAAAGCAGGAGGCCGCCCCTTGCATGTGGGCGGGGGGGAGGGGGGGGGGGGCAGGTCCGCAGGCCGAAAAAGAGCTTGGCAACCCCCATGCAAGAGCGAAGCAGGAGAAGTTCGCATTGCGGGTCCCGAATCTTGGGAAGGAGGTGCATTAGAGCGGCAGCGTTAGAAGCCCTCTTGGACGCCAACCCCTCAATGAACCCACCATCCCTACTGACTGCTCCTCCAAGGAGCTTAAGCCCTAGGGCCGGCCTACTGATGCCCGAGGGGAAGAGGCCCGGCCGATTCTTCCTCCCATCGCAAGACGGCCAGAACAGCTCCGTCTTCTTGATATTAAGTTGCAAGCCCAGGGAGGGGCCGGTATCCGAAATAATCTGTAAAGCTTTGGCCACTTCCTCAGAATCCCCAATGAGAGTGCCATCGTCAAGGTACCACGCGTGGAGGAGGAGGCGGCAATTGTCTCGAATCTGGTGCGCAAGGTGGTGAAGAACAAGCGCAAACAGGAGAGGGCCCAAAGGGTCTCCCTTTTGCACCCCAGTAGTGGCCCAAATATGATCTCCCCCTAAGTATAGCCGCGCAGACTGACCGTAGAGAAAGTCGACCCATGGAGATATAGACGGGCACCTTAATCGCACTTCCCGGAGTAAGGCCGATCTATCCACTACGTTAAACGCGTTGGAGAAATCAACCGTAAGCATAGCCAGCGAGTTGTCATCATGTTTCCCTGCAACCAACCGGTTAACCGCATGCAGGATAGCCTCAGCTCCCCCAGGCACCCCAACCCCAAACTGAAAGTCCTCGAGATATTTAGCCTTCCCGACCCCTTTCATAGCAATTTTAGAAACCAGCCGCCGCCAAACTGAAAGTCTCCGAGATAAATTTATGTTTATTTATCAAATTTCAGGTTTTGTATTTAAACTAAGGAAATACCGAAATAACAGTAAACATCACTTCTGTTTATATTTTATGATAATTAACATTCTTTTTTTTCCAACAAACACTAGAATTTTCTGTTAAGTTTAGTCATGTGTCCTACATTAGAGGGTAATTTAGTTATTTTATCAATTCGGATACTATTTCAGTAATTTTGTTTAAGCTTTAACATGTTTTTATAATTTTATTTAATCAACCCCTAAATGTATAAAACAACTAAATTATCTTCATATGAATACATAACTAGACTTAATAGAAAATTTAACATCCGTTATGTACTTATGTTAAATCATATAACCTATTAATCTATTATAACATATAAACATAAAAGATGATTCTTGTTATGTTTTATTTTAAGAACGAAACCTATGATTTTGATAAAATCATAAAGAGTCAACTTTTTTTTTGGTCT
The DNA here is from genome assembly GCA_039602395.1 of Deinandra increscens subsp. villosa. Taxonomy (NCBI): domain Eukaryota; kingdom Viridiplantae; phylum Streptophyta; class Magnoliopsida; order Asterales; family Asteraceae; genus Deinandra; species Deinandra increscens. The sequence goes on along the minus strand of JBCNJP010000015.1, from coordinate 4,468,377 downwards.
TGGGTTTATATTTATAATAAATAATATAAAACTAAAACATATTATAAAAGTTTAGTGACAAAGGGACAAAATTTTTTTTGTATGGAACTTATAGAAAACTTAATTACTACTCTATTTAATTATAAGCTTTAGCTATTTAATTATAAGCTTTATACACATACGAGAGGTTAAATCGTTCCGATTTCAAGATTTATAATATTGGTGAAAAAGTTTGCCTCTTAAAAAAATATATTATAAAGTTCTGTGCAATTTCCTTAAACTGAAAGTATATGAATATTAATACAACCCCTTTGGACTCTACCTTCATCTCCTTGCCTCACTTCTCACACACACACAACACACACTAAATAGTCGTCAAAGTACACTCCACCTCTAACATTCAATCTTTACAACACCCAGAAAGAAGAATCATAATTCCTTCTCAATTCTCAAGTTGCAGCCTTTTTTCTGGTTCTGGGTTTTTACCTTTTTTTTTAATTTCCTGGTTGATCTTGATTCTTGAAGCCTTTGCCGGAAAATATGGAAATGGATTTCTGGGGTTCAAGAGCTCACTCAGCAAAACACCACCACTTTCACACTCTCCAATCTGGCCGTCTCAACAACTCCGGTGAGCATCTCAACCCTTATTTTTTTCCTTTTCTTTTGGATTTATTTTGTAAATCTTGTTTGATAGATTGCAAGTTTATGTGCTCAGTAAGATAATATTGAATTGGGTCTTTTTGATTACGATCTTTATTGAGGAAAAATCCAATCTTTTTGGAATTATTCATCTTTTGAGAACATTCCAGATTTTGTGCTGGACAGTAAGATCTGATCATCCATGTTACTTTCCATAAACAATAATCAGAATATTTTGATGTTCAAAGACAAAAAAAGAAAAAAGAAAAAAAAACAACCCTCTAAAATCGGCTTCAATCAAGAGATGATTTGTTCTTGAGAGATGATGGAAAGGAGTTCATGTGATTTTTAATTTTCTATCCAAGTGTTTGACCTTCAAGGTCAAGCCATATCTTTTTGATGTTCTTGGTAGACTATGGAAATTACTTGTTGACCCTCAGTCAAACTCCAACTGTTTGTGGTTCTTAATGGATAACACAACTGGGTTCAATGTAATTTCATAAAAGATGTTCAATAATCTCAAAATTGAGTCATGGATGGCTTCCTTTTTGATGCAGATAATCATCTAACAATGGATGGAGATGATGATGTTAGAGCCTGGTTTCCCTGCCCTTTTTGTTATTTTGAAATCGAAATCCCTGTGCTTTGTTGCCATTTGCAAGAAGAACACTGTTTCGACCTCAAAAACGCGGTATCCATCCCCATTAATTCTTTGTTAAATAATCTTGATTTCTACAATCACTTTTATTTTTAATCTGAGATGAACTTTTTTGTTTAGGTTTGTCCAATATGTGCAGCAAATTTGGGCAAAGATGCACTTGCTCATTTCACATCCCACCATGTCCATTCAATAAAGGTATAGTATAATACATACTTTCTCATTTTGTTAATGTTGTATAGACACTTTTGATGATGTATGATGCTAATTCATAAATTTTTTTAGTCTTAAATGATAATTCACATCATACAATATGATCAAAAAGTTTTAACTGAAGGGCAACAAGTTATAGTGAAGAAAAGTATGTATATTTCAAGAAACACATTTGTAACAATTTTGAAAACATTCACTGGTTGGCTGTAGAGAAGGAGAAAGTCCCAGAAATCAGGGTTGTGGAGTAAAGAGGCGAGCCACACACGAGAAATGGCCGAGAGCAGGAACATGCATGAAACCACACCTGATCCGTTGTCGGCATTCCTGTGTAACGTTCCACTTTCAGATCTTCAAGAAGACCAAATATCAACTGCCACTTCTCAAATCAAGAGGTATTTATATTCTATATTAACAGAACAAACCCATATGTAGTTACTGTGCAGAAATGGTGGCTCACTTTATGTTACATATGCAGCACAAATGAAGTAGAAGAAGTGAAGGATCATGAAGAGAAGAGGCGCCAAGCGGCATTCGTTCAACAACTTGTCTTTTCAACCATTTTCTGAAGTAAATGTCCCAGAACACAAAATATGGTAGTAGAGGAATTGAGGAAATCAACATAGTATTAATTTATGTCTTTGCTACACTTGTGTTGATCATCATTCTTGATGGTTTCAGTTAGTGTTAGTAATCCATGTTTCCATCATGTCTTTGTAACCTAAGCAAGTTATGATGTTAAGCAAATCAAAATCTTCATGAAAACATATGTTGATCATAATAAAGTTCTTCACAAAATCATAACAAAAATTGGCAGTCAACAAAACAATAAAGATGACAACAATGTAGCAACATGAAGGAAAGATCATATTTTCAATGATTAAACTAAAAAAGCTAGCACAGATCCTTGCAAAACTGGTGCAACATGTGTGATTTCAATTTCATAGAACTGCAAAATCAAGTGCATACAATTTGATAAATAAAAGACCAGATTTGAGAGAAATCACTCGATAATCGACTGGATAACGCCAGCTCCAACTGTCTTTCCGCCTTCCCTAATAGCAAACCGCATACCTTGCTCACAAGCAACCGGCATTATAAGCTCAACCACCATCTTCACACGGTCACCGGGCATAACCATCTTCGACTCCTCATCTTTATCATTCATAATGGAGTTCACCTTCCCCGTAACATCAGTAGTCCTCATGTAGAATTGCGGTCTGTACCCTGCAAAAAACGGCGAATGCCTCCCACCTTCTTCTTTCTTCAACACATACACCAAAGCCTCAAACTTTGTATGCGGAGTAATCGTGGCCGGTTTAGCCAAAACCATCCCTCTCTGAATATCAATCTTCTGAATCCCTCTCAACAAAATCCCTACATTATCTCCAGCCATTGCTTCATCAAGAAGCTTCTGGAACATTTCAACCCCTGTAACAGTAGTAGTTCTAGTATCTTTCAAACCCACAATCTCAACAGTCTCTCCAATCCTAACCGTCCCTCTTTCGACCCGACCCGTGGCCACGGTCCCACGACCCGTAATCGAAAACACATCTTCAATAGCTAACAGAAATGGGAGATCAGTTTGTCTTTGTGGGATTGGAATGTAGTCATCAACAGCCGCCATTAGATCATAGATTTTATCCACCCATTTGTTTTCGCCTTTTGCGATTTTCGGCTTTTCGGTTAGCGCTTCTAGCGCTAACAAAGCCGAGCCGGAGATGATGGGAACATCATCTCCGGGGAACTCGTAAGACGATAAGAGTTCCCGAACCTCCAATTCAACTAACTCTAACAACTCTTCATCATCAACTTGATCTTGTTTGTTTAGAAAAACAACCATATTAGGAACACCGACTTGTTTCGCAAGCAAGACGTGTTCTTTGGTCTGCGGCATGGGGCCGTCGGCGCCGGAGACGACGAGGATAGCGCCGTCCATCTGAGCGGCTCCGGTGATCATGTTTTTGACGTAATCCGCGTGTCCGGGGCAGTCCACGTGGGCGTAGTGGCGGTTCTCCGTCTCGTACTCGACGGTGGCGGTGTTGATTGTGATGCCACGCGCGCGTTCCTCCGGCGCGGCGTCGATCTCGTCGTACTTTTTAGCGACGCCGCCGCCGGTGGAGGCGAGGGCCATGGTGAGGGCGGCGGTGAGGGTGGTCTTTCCGTGGTCGACGTGGCCGATGGTGCCAATGTTGACGTGTGGTTTGGTTCGCTCGAATTTTCCGCGGGCGGCGCGGACGGTGAGGGCGCGGCGGCGGCGGTGGGAAGCGGTGGCGGAGGAGGAATTGGGGTTGTGGAGGAAGGATGATGTGGCGAGAAAGGTGGAAGAAAGGAGTGATTTTGGGGAGGGTTTTGGTAAGGTGAAAAGAGGGGATGGAGAGGAGGGCGGTGTGGGGTAGGTGAATGAGGCGGCAGCGGTGGCCGCGGCGGAGATGGAAGCCATGGGAGGGGTGGGTTTAGAGGATAGGATTTTGGTGAAGAAGATGATGGATAAGGGTGAGTGTGGTGTGAAAGTGGAGGTTTTGATGTTGGAGGATTTTATCGGTCCATTTCTATGACATTAGACTTACTATAGCGGTAAACGAATTGAATGTTAACAAAAGGTTTGTTCGTCGGAAAGTTGTTGATGCTTATCTTCGTTTAATAAAATGTATACATTTTTTTTACGGATATAAGGATATAAACAAGAATTTTCGTTCGATTAGTTAAATGAGTGAACATGAACAAATGTTTATTCATTTATGTTCGTGAACTTTCTATAAAGTTTTCATGAATGTTCGGTAGGATGTTCGTTTATATTTGTAAGTTTACATTTGTTTCTATTCATGTTTATGTTCATTCCTTAGATATTTATTATTATTAGTTTCAACATGTACCTTGTTTTAGTTACCATGTGCGTAAGACATTCGATCAGCTTAGGTATAGGAGGAGATTCAAGAGTGAAGATAAATATTAAGTTGTAACTTAGAGCTTTTTCATATTTGTTTCTGAAACAAAGACATTGCTGGAAGAGAAACAAGACAATGTTCAAGGACATGATTGAAATTCGATCTTGATCTTGACACTTACGAAAAGGGAATGGAAATTCCGATGACATTTAGGAACGAATTAGAGGGAGAGAGATGAAGATACAATGAGCGGGAGATTGAGAATGTAAAACATGTATTTATTTAAGATGATTATGTTTAATGTTTTAGATTAAATGTTGGTCTTTTATTTTTTTGAAATTAGATGTTGGACTATTTATGATTCACTTCACGTTGGGAAGTCTCACTTGACGTGAAGTAGATTTAAGATGGAGCTAGATCATAGGTGTTCAAAAATTCATAACTAGCACATCGAAAGTTAAGAGTAAGTGACTAAGTGGTGCTTAACTAGTTATGTGCACCTATCTGTAACGGACCCTCTGTATTTAGCTACAAATAAAGACTCTCAAAAATGATGATATTGTCTTACCTAGAGGCCTGAATCCTATGGATAGTGGTCAGGAAGATACCTTTAACCCCTAAACACACTGGCAGTAGTAGCTCGCTACCAACAATTGATATAAAAAAACACAACCACTAGTTTAGTCTAATGGTAAATGTGTATATCCCTCTCTCATTATGTGTTTGATTCAAACCCTACTTAAAATCTAATGATGGTAAAGATGTACATCTCTCGCCCATAAGGTGTTAGATTCGATCCTACTTGAAACGTGGAATAGATTTAGGATAGAGTTAGATTAGGACCGTTCAAAAAAGTTGATGAAGGAAAACATTAGGGGAGGGGGTATGGTTGTGGCATGGCTTGGTGAAGCCATGCTCATCAACCAATCATCATCGGCCAACTCAAATTTGGTGTTTTTGAAGCCATGTCAAACCACACAACATGGTATGGTCAGGGGGGGGGCTTAGGGACCCGGAGGGGCGACCGCCCTTACGGTTTTTTCGGCCAGAAGCACTGATATTCACGATTTTATGTAGAAAAAATTGTATGTATTGAGCATCGCCCCCTCAAATGTATTGAGTATCGCCCCCCCCTCAAATGTATTGAGTATCGCCCTCTCAATAGAATTTTTTAGCCCCACCCCCTCGAAATTTTCTTTCAAGCTTCGCCACTGGGTATGGTTGTGGTGTGGCTTGGAAGCCACATATATATCCGATTTTTTTTTTTAATTTGAACAAACTTTTAATAAACAACTTTTATAAAAAAAAACCCACTAATATTAGGAAATTAAACGATACAATACTTGAAATTAAAAAAGGACGACTACAATTTAAATAAAAAAACAACTTAAAAGTTGCAATCTCATCCGTATTCCTCCGCGATTTCTCTTTTTTGTTGAAGAACAAGTGGAAGGAATTGAGGATCAACATTATTGTGCGGTTGCATGAAGTACTCGAGATCACTTTTCTTTTTTTCTTTCCGTTCACGTGCTAGTTTGGTCTCGATCACTTGACGTTGAGCCTCCATTGTAGTTTTCACCGCATCGTACATCGCTTGCTTCTTTCCAAACGTCTTGGCTCTCGAAATTGTGTGTTTTGATACATGACGTTAGAGGGGAATTGATGCATTTGGGAAGAATGTGGGGGATATAACTCCCCTTGAACCCCATAACGTCCGGATAGGAGATCGATGTACGATTGTTGAGAAGGATGTGGTGTGAAAAAAGCCGGTTGTGATTGGGGTGGAGGATTTGCGTTGGAGGGTTGACCGGTGTTTCGAACCTTCGGTTTATATTTTTTGGTGGGAGCGGTGGATTTTTTTTGTGAGAGCGGGTGATTTTTTCTTTGATCGATCCACGAATAAAGAATTAGAAGATATGTTAAAGAGGTAGAAGGTATGTGAAAGAAAAAGATGTGTGTAACAATGTTATAAAATATGGTAGTATTTATAGTGGTAATTGGTAAAAAGAAAAAAAAAAGTAGCCGTTGAAGGCAACAGTCAAAAGATAACAGGCAAAAGTGAGCGGCTCTCGCTGGTTTGCAGAACCCGTAGAAGATCACAAATTAAAGCCGAGAAAGGGGAACCGTATCAGGCGGTGTGATTGCCAGGATCGAACCGCACGATTCATGAGAAGCCGGGCTTGGAGCCGCTCCTCATACCGTCCTATTGTCGGTTATGATATTGAGTATTAAAGGCAGTGATTCGATGACTTTAATGCTATCATTTATGACTATAAATAGTATATATATTTTATGTCTTAAAAAGGATAGTTTTGTAGAAAAAGGATAACGTCCTAACTAAAAAAACGTTGTGGACTAAAATCCTGAAAAGTACAAAATGTTTTTGTTTAGTTGTTATCAAAAAAAGTATATTATATGTTTAAGACATAAGTATTAATAAGGTAAAAATGGTCATGTATAACAAATTTATTAGTATTGTTTTAAATACCAAACACCTCTCAACTAGGGTCGGAATGGAACAGTACTACAGAACATTATGAAAATATTCCTTAAAAGAAAACCCAACTATAACGCTTTCTAGTTTCTTTATAGCATTTACAACAGCATCTTTATATCATAACTTATTCTTAAAATTTAAGGAAAATATAAGAAATATATCTACTTTTTGCCCTATATCAGCATCTTTATACTTAAACCTTATTATCCTTAAATTTTAAGAATAAATGGTAAATATACCAATCCCTTACACAAATATAAGATTTTTTAAGAATAAAAAATGTGATGTGAAGTGTTTTTTAGAAGTCTTAAATTTTTATGAATAAATGTATTTTATGAGTAAATTATAATGATAAAAAAAATTAGTTGCTCTCTGAATGCTCTTAAATAATTCCTTCTAATCACCCAAACAATACCCCTAAATGAACAAACAATTTCTTGGATTCAACTAAAAGGTAAATGAAGGGACATCAGCCCATCGGATCTAACGGGTTATGGGCTGGACTTGTTATTCTTTTGGAGTCCAAAATTTTTGGAATTTAAGCATGAATGGACGAATTATTCTATTGGACTTTGAATGATTGTGCCATTGACAGTTAGTTATAAAACTAGTGTTAACCTCGGTCGCTAAGACACCTTGGCGGTATAATAGTGTTTCTCTAATTAACTAAAAGATTCTAAGTTCAAATCCTGCAAAGTGTAGATATAATATGATGATTTTAGCAATTAAAAAAAAAAACTAGTGTTTACCTCCCATTGCGTTGCAATGAGAATATCGTGGGGATATGAAAATTAATGAAATCTCATACGACTCGGTCTTAACTAAAATCTATATCACAACGTTGATAACAAAACAAAACAAAAATAAAAATAGAAAAAATACCTCAACATACAATCGATATCGAAACTTATAAAACATTATGAAATAGAACTTGTTTGAACTCCGCTTTACATGGTGGAGTTTAGGCATATTTTTGACAAATATTAAATGCAAGTGCAGACCACACAACATGAATAACATTAAGACTGTGTTTGGCACACTAGCTGATAAGCTAGCTGCTAGCTGATAAACTTAAGCTAGCTGAAAAAAAATAACGTTTAGTAAAAACTAGCTGAAAAATATATAATGACATAAAAGTACATGTCATAAATGTAAATAAAGGTATTTATTTATAAGTTAGGCAAGGGTAAAACTGGCAGTGGCGAAGGATATAAGGGGCGGGAGGGGCGCCCGACACCCCGAATTTTTTTTTTGCGATGTAACGAGTATATAATTTTCGTGTAGAAAATTTCGATATGCTCCGGTTCCGACCCCCATATTAGTTGTGAAATATTTTTATATAGATCCCGACCCCCCACTAGTTTTTTTCAAGCTTCGCCACTGAAAACTGGAAATATTATAAAAGCTAGTTGAAACGCTACTCCAACTAACTTTTCAAAAGCTAGCTTTTTTACGTTACCAACCGGGCTTTTAAAAAAAGCTACATTTTAAAAAAAAACTCTGTTTGGTACGTCAAAAAGCTTGCTGATAAGCTACCTTATGGCGCGCCAAACACAGCCTTAAGAAAAAAAAATCTAACATAGATTCCAAAGAATACATATTTACTTAAAAAATATTGTGTAGTTGGGAAGGTATAGTCACACACATATAGGATGTGGGGGAGGTTGAAGGTATAGTGCACACACATATAGTATGTGGGGATGTACATTGTAGACCCTTTAAATTGCAGATTCGTGAACCTCTCATTTTGCATGTGAAATTATTCTATTTCGTATGCGAAATAAATCTATTTCACATGCGAAATTTGTTAAAGAGAGAAAAAGAAAAGAAAAGGTGGAGATAGAAAATTTAATCACAACCATTAGATGAATAGATTCAATGGTCAAAAACGGGTCTACCGGTTTATACTTTTTAGGGGATCTGATCTACAATGACATCTCCGACTATAGGATATATGGTTGAATTCTCTTGAAAATCAGTTTTATTGTGAAAACTTAAAACCTCTTTTTAAATTGTTTTTAAGTTTTTTTAAACAAACTTTATAATATTTCTTTTACGTTTTTTAGAATACGAAAATATTTTTTTTTTTTTGCTTTAATAGTTACATTGTATAAATAAGGCACATTTAATTTCTATTAAATAAGGGTCTTAACCCGTACCCGTTAAATAAGGACGTTTTGACTTTAAAATACATATTTATTTAAAAAATATTGTGTAGTTTGGAAGGTATAGTCACACACATATAGGATGTGGGGGAGGTTGAAGGTATAGTACACACACATATAGTATGTGGGGATGTACATTGTAGACCTCTTAAATTGCAGATTCGTAGATCTTTTATTTTGCATGTGAAATTATTCTATTTCGTATGAGAAATAATAATCTATTTCACATGCGAAATTTTTTGAAGAGAGAAAAAAGAAAAAGAAAAAGTGGAGATAGGAAATTAATCACAACCATTAGATGAATAGATCCAATGGTCAAAAACGGGTCTACCGATTTTATATTTTTCAGGGGTTCTACAATGAACCTCCGACTATAGGATATATGGTTGAGTTCTCTTGAAAACCAGTTTTATTGTGAAAACAAAAAAATTCTTTTAAATTGTTTTTTTTTTACGTTTTTTTAAACAAACTTTATAAAATTTCTTTACGTTTTTAAAAATGTGAAAATAAAAAATATTTTTTCTTTAATAGTTATATTATATAAATAAGGTACGTTTAATTTCTATTATATAAGGGTCTTAACCCGTACCCGTTAAATAACGTCGTTTTACTTAAAAAAACATATTTATTAATTTAATATTGTGTAGTTAGAAAGGTATAGTACACACACATATAGGATGTGGGGGAGGTTGAAGGTATAGCACACATATATAGTATGGGGGGTTTCATTTAGATCACTTAAAGTGTAGACTCGTAAACCCCTTATTTTGTATGTAAAATTACTCTATTTTAAATGCGAAATATTCTGAAGAGAAAAAAATGAAGATAAGAAATTAATCACAACAATTAGATGAATAGATTCAATGGTGAAAAAATGGTCTATGGTCTATTTTTTTTATGAGGTCTACAATGAACCTCTAACTATAAGATGTATGGTTGAGTTCTCTTGAAAGTCAAATTTATTTTGAAAATTAACTTAAAAATTCATTTTAAATTGTTTTTAGCTTTATAATATTTCTTTTACATTTTTAAAAATACGAAATATTTTTTTTTTGCTTTAATATTTATATTGTATAAATGCACTACTAATAATATGATATGTTACATATATGTAGCAGTATAACTAGTGGAGGATACATTCAATACTAAAAACGCACGACAAGATAATTTTGTTATTAAAAAGAATATCATAATAACTATAAAAATTTGTCGATTTTGTGGTGCAGATTAAAAAAATATATATCATATGAACAAACTATAAATTTTTAAAGACATAAATGTGGAGTTTTTAAGTTATCACAATATCTTGCCCCTATCTTATCCTTTATTGATTTTTTTAAACCAATATTTATTTTAATAAAAATAAGTCTCAAAATGACTATTTTACTAAAACTTTAAAAATTACTAAATTTTCATATTTACTCTTTTCATAACTAGTTTCTTTTTCCTTATTACATTTTAGGGATTTTTCTATTTTTTACTATGTTTCACAAATGAGTTTTTCTTTTTAACGTTTTTACTAAGTTTTTTCTTTTGTTTTTTTTCCTCCCTTTTCACTGTTTTTCCGTCACACTTGTACTTTTTTGTTTAATCATTAAAATGAAGAAAAAATATAACAAAGTTTTAATCCATTACGTTATAAAAACAAAAAATAATTACCAACATTCGATGTCATAATCTCTAAAATGCGAGATTAAAAGAGATAAAAAAAAGTATAAAAACTCGTGAAAATAAAATGTCAAATTTTTTAAACTTTAAGATTTATAAGAATGAATCATAGGTTGGTTATGATAAAGAAGCAAGAACCGTCGATGCTTTTGGCTAGTCTAGTGACACAATAAGTTTATGACTTTTCACATAAAAAGATGCAGGTTCAACTACAATGGTGTGTTTATTAAATGGATTTTAAAAGTAAAACTAATTTAAGTGGAGTGTCTTTTGTTGGGTATAAATATGCACAGTAACGAACACAAGAATTTTATATTGGGTTTGAAATTTTCGACGTTCGTCCACCCTTATATATAAATTTTTTCAGATCAGCTTGGGTCGGGTCCGGTCGGATCATGTTATATTATAAAAACACAACTAAAAATATAAAAGCGCATAACAAAAGTAGTATCGTGAGTCATTCGTCATTAGAGAACATAATTACAAAACACTTAAAGTTGCTTTCTACGGTTTTTTTTAAACCTATCAATCATATTATTTTTGAGGATTTTTTTAAGTAAGCCATTCTCAATATAGCATAGGCAACTATCAGTCAAATTTTCTAAGCAACTCGCCGGATCTTCAGCCGATCGCTACTCAGCCAACTCGCTCCGTCGCTCACTGCTCTCCTACACGTGATTGCCATGCTCACCTATTGACCTTGCTTTTCTAAGCAACTCGCCGGAATTTAGTTTTTGGTATTTTATAATTAATTGGGTTATGAATTATGATAATTGGGTTTGGGTAATTGTGTTATTAATATTATTTGGCTCATTAGTGTTGAAGACTTGAATCATATTTTTTTAAAACTAGAAAATAAAATTTTTGTTTAAGTTGAGCGTCGGTGTAAAAATTTAATGGGGTTCGGTGACCAAATTTTCTTGAGGTTTGGTTCAGAAAAAATCGAAAAAATACTATACTGTCAAAAAAATTAATGGGTATCGGGCGAACCCTTAGTCTATACCCTAGGTTCGCGTTCGTCAATGAAGATGCACAAAACTAACCTTCACACAAATAAAGGGTAACTTGTTGGTAGTTTACCTTGTATCAAATTGGACAATTGAACTTTCACACAAACAAAGGGCAGCTTATTGGTCGTTTAGCTTGTATCAAATTAGACAATTGAACTTTGATTTTAAATGGGCCAAAGCTGACTAGAAGTCTGGCCCTCTCTAAACTTTATGTTATATATTGTTTGGTTTGGTTTCGTCATTATTTATAGGATCTTCTATGTTTAGAGGTTCGTTATCTTTTAGAACTTTTAGTACTCTTAATGGTGTAATAAAGAATTTTTTTGTGATTTTATCGTTATCTTTTAGAACTACTTTGAACCAAAGCCACCCAACGAGGAACATGTTTCGCCGTTCAAGAAAAGTAAGAAACATCATGTTAACTAGCTATATGTTTCATGATATCTTGCAAGAAGTTTGAAGAACTTCTACAAAGGTCCACAAAACATTCTGTTGTGGATCGTAAAGTTAAGTTACATTCCATATTTTAGAATGAACCAAATCCTGAATATATGCAATTGCTTTTAAAACATGTACTGTTTTAAAGACGTGTCACCAGCCAAGTGCACAATAGTTTAGTGCCTAGTGGGGGCTCCTTCTAAAATGATTGAGATTTGATGGCCAATTTTTTCTTTTAGATTTATATATTCTAATCACATAAGTCATAACCATATATTTCTTCGATGTATATGTTACTGGTTTTTAATCCAGGTGAGTTGTGGTAATCAGTGACGGAGCTTAAACAAAAATACAGGAAAAGTCAGACTCAATATATAGGAGACCCGATTCGGTACATAATTTTTTTCAAAGGAACAGGATGAGAATTAACACTACGTAGAAAAAAACAGGGGGAACTGGGGCCAACCCGGGATCTAAAGAAGCGCCCGCCCATTGTGCCAACAATTCCAGGCTTTCAGCATGAAATTTGAATATCAAAATGCAAACAAAATCCTGATCATCAATACGCAAGTAAAAAAAACATCCCAACAGTCAAACACTTTAACGTAAAACACTAACGCGTATCACATCGTGAAAGCGACTGGTAGATTTCAAGAAAAAAGTCATAAAGTGAAGAAAAATATAGAAAAAGACCGGGATAAAATGTTTGAACAGTTTGAGGAGATGGTAGGAATCGAACTCACCATAGCACATATGGTAATCAAATGTTGGAATTGAACTTGCAACTCAAAGTAATCAAGAAACAAGTCTGGTTTTAGGGTCTCTATGACACTAAAACTGAGTGAAAATTTAATAAAGTGATCCATATCCCTCAGGCTAAGGTGAATATTACATATAGCTTTTGTGTCTTTTGATCATTGATAATCAATGACAAAGCTTACCGAAAGACAGTTGGGACCGAAACTCATGGAACAAAAAAGTATGAGGTCGAACTAAGTATATAATTTTTTTTTGAACTGAATGAGTATAAATTTACACTACGAAGCGAAAAAACAGATGAGACCCAGGCTTGGTCTAACCCATACTAAGCTGCGCCCCCGAAGATAGTTAAATGTTAGGACAAAAGACATGTCTTGTGGGATTAAGAGAATTCGAACCCTTAGGGCACACGAAGTGGGAGAAACTTTCACCTTAGAATTCGGTGGCTTCCCACGTCACACCACCGTCACTCAAAAACTTTCTTTTACCGGCTAGAAATAGCAGATGAAGCTGTTGTGATTGTGGAGTGGGGTGGGATGAGGGGGGGGGGGGGGGACGGTGTTAATTAAAAAATATATCTAATTAACACATATATATATAATGTGTATCATGAATTTTTTCTAAAAAATAATTTAAAAAAAAAATTGTAACAAAATAATTTAACTAATAAAATTCGACAAACTTCCAAAACTTAAATTTCTATCATTCCCATTCAAAAAAATTTTATAATTTTTCAAAATTTCTATTTTCTCTTCTCTTATACGTGATACATTTCTATTAGTTAAACCCAAAGTTTCAAAACTACCACTCCCCACCCTTAACATCCGGAATAGAGAGAGACATTATATCATCAAAATGTCATTAGACTCCTAAGCAAAGTACAAGAAAAAATATTTTGCTTCTATTTTTTTTAACAACTAATTCTTCATACTTCCATTTCGTACGAGTTACCACCTGCCTACCCACTACAACACTTATTTTGCTTCAAATAATTGGTTACTTTAATGTTACCAACCAATAAATTTGATTCGAAACTAGTTGTTTCTAAATAATTGGGTAATCCAATAATTATTTTTAGCGATTTCTAAAATAAAATATATTTTATATTTGTTTGGGAGAGATTCTATGCAAAGCTACACCTAGCATCCTGCTGTCTAGATTCCAGTTGCCCACTGTATTACTTTTTCAATACTTTTTCCTCAAATAATATTTTAATTCTTTTTTTTTCTATCGTAAATTAAATGAAATCTTATTCTTCCAATTTCTTTATCTATTGTTTTTAAACAAGGTTTTACGCATTCACGTATGGTGGCGTGAAGACCGTTCCTAAAAAACACAATTAATAAAGTCAATTTAAAACATTTTAGTTTTAAATAAAATCATTATTTGAGAAATATAGAAAAAGATTTAATAAACGAAGATCATTATCCGGATCTCATGTAAATCAAAGTAAAGAAAAATCAGCCAAGGTCTAAACTTGTAACGTTTTCAAATAGTGCTCTAAGGTTTGAAAATACGTCAATAATGATAATAGTGTCGTATCAAATTTACGAAAATAATAATTTTTATATATTTATACATCATTATATTGTTCAACAAGTTTTTAACAATACATAAATTATTTCATGTATCTAATTAGAGTAGCATCAACGTTGATCTGTTTGATTCTTTGAAACACAAACGAATTATCTCATCATTTCAAGCACAAATGTAGCAATGGAGAACAAATTACCATGTAGATGTTCGTTTGTGGAGCATCAATAAATCTGGACGAGCTAGCTTATGAACGAGTTCCCCCTCATATCAATATATAATATAATATATATTATAATTGTTTTTTGTTTAAAAGTAAGTTTTCAATAAGGGTGTTTATCGGATCAGATTTCGGTTTATTCGGTTCGGTTTAATCGGATTGGAATTTTTTTTATCCAAATCTGAATCCGAACCGATCCGAATAAGACACTCATCTGAATCGATCCGAACCGAACCGAATCTAAATCGGATCAAATCTGATCTGAACCGAATAAACCGAATTCGATCTGAATAATCTAAATAAATTGAATTCGGTTCCAATTGCGAAAATCAAACAAATAACCAAACATATTTTCTAACATATCCTCAAAACAATAGTTCACATTCACAACAAAAACACACAAGTAGAAGAAAAAACTTAAAATGGATAATAAAAAACATATATATTTATATATAATATAAATTATATTTGAATTAATTAATCATATATCCAAATAACCCGAATAAAATTTTTAACCATATCCGAATCCGATCCGAATAAGAATTTCGGTTCTGTTTTTTCGATTTCGGATTTCGATTTTGTTCGGATTTCGAATTTTTTGAACACCCTTAGTTTTCAATAGATGAGTAAAAATTTAAGGTGACATTGAGATGACGCATAAAAAAATAAAGATTACCTTTTAGCATAGAAATCATGTTATGTTTTTGAGTATTAACTTGAATGTCTTGAAATATGAAATATATAAACATGGTTCACAATTTGCTTTTTATATATGGGCTTTTTTTCTGTTCAAGTATCTATTTTTACGCATCGACTTTATTTTATTAAAAATCAGATCAAATCTACAAAATGACAATTTTATAGGTAACTGAATATTAAATAAACTAGGATAGAACCCGTATGTTATACGGGTTAACTCATTAAAAAATATATATAGTTGATAATTGCACACTCTTCTAAATACCGGAATAACGTATTACATTATATTAAATAAAAAGATAAAATTATAATTCATAATATGGTATTGGTGACTTTACACTCTTTATCAAAAAACAATATTTAGAGCTATGTCTCTAATTGTATATTTGAAAAATACAACGTACAGAAATGATTGTTAAAAAAACAATCTAACCCTGAATAGCAACTAACGTTAATTTATGATTTGACAAACTTGAGACTTTAAGTATTTGTAGAAAGTTAGGTGAGTATAAAGTTTGATCAAGATTATAATGAACACATATAAAATTTGAGTTATAATCAATATTATAATGTTATATCAATAAAAAAATGTTATATTGGTATACATTAGGAAACTTATAATTGAATTAGTCATTATGTTCAAAATTCTCAAATTGGATGAACATGGATCATTTGATATGGTATAAAATCTTATAATCCTAATATAGCAATAAAAATTGTGCCACATGTCTCATTTATAACGTGTCCACATCACCACACCACATGTCAAGCTCACATTGAATTACCAATTTAAGAAATCATCAATTAAGATGATTACAAATTTTATCAAAAGTAAGATTTTATTTTAAATTTTTGATAAAACTAATGTAGATTTGATTAATTACTCAATAATTTTAGTTTTTTTATAAAATAATCAATAACTTGTCAAACATAATAAATTTTTAAATGTATTAAATTATTATTTAATATAATATGAGAATTTTATATCAATCATAATTTTTAAATTTCTTGATCATTATATTTTTCTTTGTACTTATCTAATATTATATATCTATATTCAGCCCGTGTAGTACACGAGTTACTAACCTAGTATTTATTATTGGATCTTATGAACATGATTTTTTCCGTTTATGATTTCTTTATAAAAAGTATCATCCACAATGTTGATTGAATCCGTAAAATAATATTAGGTATTCATTAATTAAAGTATTAAATATGATTTGCTCAATTATATTTGAAAACACACGAAATAAGTTTTTATTGGTATTTTATAATTTTTTTATATACTTATGAAAATTAAAATAATAATGTTTATAAAAAATAATAATAAAAGTAAGATAAAAATTAATATATGGTTGTCATAGTTTCATAATATAAATAAATACAAATATATTATGATTAATATTATGATTAATTATAAAATAGGATATAATTTACAATCTAAAAGAATTAACTAGGGAGTAGATTTGGGAGGGAAAAATTTTATGAGAATGAATCTATTGTTGACATGTGTCAACAATTGTAATCATTTATTAGAGTAGGAAGATACGTATATAACAATTATTGAATCAATTTCACCTTATATGAACACGATATAAAAACAAATCATTATAACTGATTATTCTTGTTTGATTGTTGCTTTAGGAGTTTACGATAAAGTGTTAAAATATGGAATAATTCTTTTACTAGAATCAAATACAATATTATGGTTGAACAGCATATATATAGTATAATTATACATGTATAAATAGATACAATAGAATATAATGTTCAAATGCCGTGTAAATGTTAGAAATGTGTTTCTCTATCGTATTTTTTTTAGAAAAAACAAGAGGCACAAAACATAGTCATGTATATGATTAAATAAAACTAGTATTTTGTTTTAAAACGTCAAAAATACTTATTTTATTGATTTTTTGTGTGGATTTATATTTCTTTATAATGGATTTTAAATATAATACAAAAAATAATAATCAAATAAAAAAATATTAACCCGATACACAAAAAAAATTAGTAAAATATATTTTTGTAAGTGTTTTTAAGTAAAAGTACTTTTTTATTAAACAGAGTTTGAAACTACCCGCAAATCTTCAATACTCAAGTGAGCCTTTCTGAGACCGAATTATAATCGTTTGTACTAGATTTAACATTATAGACTTGACTCACACAAAATTACCATAAAAAAGAAAATTTATCACTAAAAAAAATCCCTCTTAAAACAGGTTTAAACTTCTAAAAAAAGAGATATCAACATTTTTAAAATGTAACCATTTTTTCAATACAATTGCCAAATGTCTTTGATAAATAAAAAATATTATTACAAAAAAAATAATGTAATAAACAGAGTATTGGATTTTAATGCACTCACTTCCATTATCTGACTGACTCCTCATCTACCCTCCAGTTTGAACTTTGAACACTTTCTTGTATTCCATGACTACTGACAACAAACATTTCCTGCCATAAAACAGCCAAAAACTCTTCTCCCATTTCTCATCATCACCCTCCAAAGATGCTCCAAGACCCAATCGGAATCCCATCTTGTTTCTCCTCCTCCACCACCGGCGACGACCAATATGCCGCCGTCACAAAGTCCGGCCAGTCCCTCTTCATGTCCGTTTACAAGACCCAAATCGCCGGCGATCTCCGCTGCATCACCGTCACATGGTTCAAACACCTCCTCATTCACGGCCTCTCCGTCTCCGTTGACGGAGATGACTCACCGGAGTCGACGGAATATTCCTCCTGCAAAGTGGAGATAAAGCCATGGTGCTTTTGGAGAAAACAAGGATCCAAAACGTTCACCATCGCCGGCAAAACAACTATTGATGTTTTTTGGGACCTTAAATCTGCGAAATTTAACGGTGAGACCGAACCCACTTCCGAGTATTACGTGGCGGTGGTTTGTGATCAAGAAGTGGTGCTTTTGCTCGGAGATTTGAAGAAAGATGCTTACAGAAAAACCGGATGTAGACCGGCTTTAATCGACCCGGTTTTCATATCACGAAAAGAACATATTTTCGGCAAGAAAAAGTTCTCAACAAGATTAAAGTTTCACGAAAAAGGAAGATTTCACGAGCTGTCAATTGAATGTAAAAACAAAGGCGGCGGAGATGCGGTGGCTCCGGCGATGGAGATAAGAATCGACGGGCATTTGATGGTCAACGTAAAGCACCTTCAATGGAAGTTTAGAGGTAACGAATCTATTCATTTTAGTAAAGTGAGGATTGAAGTTTATTGGGATATTCATGATTGGCTTTTTAGCCCTGGTTTGAGGCACGCATTGTTTATTTTTAAACTCACGGTTCCGGCGAGTTCGCCGGCGATATCAGCGCCGTGTTCGCCGTTTTCGTCGTCACGGAGTTCGGGTTCGGTGGATGGGTTTGATCCGAGTGGGTTCGATGAGTTTTGCCTGTTTCTATATGCATGGAAGGTTGAATGAGATCATATGTGTCAATTATATTCCGGTCAAAATTACTTCAATTATATTTTGTGAGGGCTAATGTTTGATGATACAATCAAATTGTATCCTGATTTATAGTATTATACTATATATTTCGTGATCATCATCGTACTAAATGTATATATGTTTAAAGTACTATAAAACCTCGATGATCTCGTTGTACAAATGCATTTAGTGGTTCATGTTTTAAAAAGATGGAGTAGCTAGCACACTAGTTATAATCAAGCTAGATCTCTCTTTAAAAACACATTGAAGTGTTCATAACTTAGATTTTTTTAACTAAGTTTTTTCACTTCTTCTTAATTGTAACTTTCTTGAATAGGGTTTCAACCTACATCCTTTTAGTTAAGGGACACACCTCTTACCACTAGGACATAACTGTCGTCACCCGGTGATGTTTCCATCTCTATTAGTAGCATGTTTATCGGACATTCGCTTCCTAACTTAACAGTGTAGCTATAAGATTAAACCATACTTGTTCTAAATTTAGAGTAAATTACTATTTTTTAACCCCTATGATATGATTTGGGTCATTTAATTATATCAGTTCAAAAAGAAGTAATCTTATGACATATTAATACCTGAAAATTTATTTCCTTAATTTTTTAATGTGGCCACTAGCTTACACTATCAGGGTCAAAACAATTTATTTCCTTAACTGTTTAATTTGGCCTTCGGGCTTAGGCCATCAGGGTCAAAACAATTGAAGAATTGAGACGTCGAAAGCCAAAACAGTTAAATAAATACAATCTTAAGGGTCGATATGTCATATGTGAGATTATTTCTTTTCGGACTAAAATGTTTAAATGATTCAAACCACAAGGACTAAAATAGTAATTTACTTTTGATATAAGTTAGGTCTGTAATGAAATTTATACACATAGTTATTAGGATAGATTATTTTAAAATATGATGGTTGGTGATAAGATGGCATGTGTAAAGGTCTGCATATCGAGTTATTGGGTTATTTGTGTAGCGTCGGAATGACAAGAAAATGGTCACTTTTTGAGTGTTTGGTCATCCATAGAAATGGGATTAATCCCAATTCTTTCTTTTGGACCACCACCTTTTAGAAAGTTATTCACAAAAACAATAATACCTTACAAAAAGGGTAAATATGTCATTAAGGATTGTATGGATGATGGGCTTTCAGATTGGAACACATCATCGATTGGAGATTAATATTCACTTGAAAAGACCAAATAAGATGATCAAAACTGAGTGATCTTGATGTCGTAAGCAATTGGAAAAAGAAATATCTTTGGCATATGTAACATACAATTGTTTCTTCTTGTTTAATTTATGAATCCTAAACGTTTCTTTTTAAACAAAGATTGTGTTCTTTCATAAAAAAAACAAAAACAAATTACTGGATCTATTGAAGCCCTTTCAATTGATAATCGATCACAAACAAAACACCAAGGATCTTGAAGAAACTACCACGGCCTACTTGAATTATTATATCACTTATCCAATGTAATCCCTCTAATATCGATTTTGTTCTGTCGAGATCCTTCATGTCAAGTAGTTCTCTCGATCATTTCAAACTAAACTGAGTCTTGATAAACCTTTAGTAACGCTGTGTTTTCGAGTTTCCTTAGAGCATTCACATCCCATTCCTTATAATGGTGTGAGAGTAAACCTTAAAATTTAAGGTGTAGTTTTGAGTGGTTGTGAGTAGATGAGAGAGAAATATTTAAGGAAAAATCTGGGGTATCCCTATATTTGAGGAAAAATCTGGTAAATATTTAAAATTTAAGGTTTGAAGAAAGAGAAAAAGTAATGATAAAGGTATAAAAAATATTATTTAATTGTGGTTGTGAGTGGAAAAGAGAGAAAAAATAATGATAAATATATAAATTATAGGGATAAGGATGGGAATGGGCTGGGAATGCAAAAAGGGAAAGGAAGATAAATGAAATGAAAGGAAGAGAAAAGGAAAGGAAGAGAAGGAGAGTGATTTATTTCCTTCGAAATCGGAAAGAAAGAAAAACAATAGAAAATGGTTTAACTTTCCCTACTTTTCTCTCCTTAATGTGTTTACCTTTTTATTCGTGAATAAAATAGTATTTTGTGTCGGTACACTTTCTTCTCCTCCATGAATGACCGGAGTCTTCATCAACGAGATATATAGTTGATTTGTTATGTGTCACTTTTTTTAGGGCTGACAATTTTTTACACGGACCTGTTAACACAATACGATACGACACGGAGTTAAACAGGTTTTGGTTTAAGTTAAACATGTTTCTTGTCTTAAACAGGTTGACACGTTTATGACACGATTAAAATCGTGTCTAAACAGGTTTCACATTGTCTAACCTGTTTATGACACGATTAAACACGTTTATAATTTTAATAATATTTTAAAATAATTAAACACATATTAAAAGTCAAAATTCTTTTATAATTTGAGATCTCCACCTTAACCTTTTGATTTTCACCACTATACCAACTTTGACAATTCAAATTCTTTCGCTGATTTATTTTTGGTTTTTATTCTCAGAATATTAATCGTGTCTAAGCAGGTCGTGTCGTGTAACACGTTTATAAACAGGTCCATGTTCGTGTTTGAAGAAAATGACACTATTAGTTAATCGTATCGTGTTCGTGTTTAGTACCCGTGTTAATCGTGTCGTGTCGTGTCTGACACGTTTAGACCTGTTTTGTCAGCTCTAACTTTTTTGTTGCAACCAACCACCTGGCTTCTTACCGCCGTCCATGTTGCCACCATATACGTACCAACTAAACCTTAAAAATAAAGATTTATACCATACCAAGTCAACATTTCTATGCAATTTTGAAAAACTGTTTAGTTCCAATTTTTTAAGAGCATTCACATTAGCTTCTCCACCCCATCCATATAATTTATTTACTTTTATTATTAATTTTTTTTCTCTCTCACTCACAATCATAATTAAATAATATTTTTTATACATTTATTATTACTTTTTATCTCTTTTCCAATCCTCAAATTTTAGCAAATCACAAATCTTTTTGTTAAATATACAGATTTTCTAAACTTTTTATCTCCCCTCTACTAATAACCACTCACAACCAAACCTCAAATTTTGTGGATATAAACTCACATATTTTTTAGAGAACTTACCGTAAATTTAAATTTCATTTCAGTGTATTTAAATTTTCATATGAAGCAATGAGAATACAGGAAAATTGTGATTAAAAACTTTAATTCTCCTTGTTTTGTTAACACGCACATTATATCAGTTAGGTTAAACACAAAACAAAATGATATAATGTTTAGATCTAGTATTCGAGACTTAATTGACACCTCTAACGATTCTGAATCTCAACTTGAGAATGTTGATTTGATTTGAAGATGATAATTGCAGAAATAGTGGTCGCCCCAGAGATATGTGTGTGGTGTTAAAATAAGAAGAAGGGGTTTTTATGAATATTACAAAAATCGTCCCTCATCTTTTCTATTTTCACAAATACTCCTTCATGTTGCCACATCAGATTAAAAATGCTACATGGACTGCCACATTAGCTAAAAATTAACACCGTTAGTCTTCCGTTAGTTTGGGATTAATAAGAGAAAATAAGTTGAAACTGGGACTCGATGAGAAACATTTCAAGGGTGTGATTAATCCCCACCAATACATGAAACTTGGGATTAGTAAAATCTATTTTTCCAAAATAAAACAGATTGTGAGAGTCACCGCCAACAGACAGCTTACAAAGTTTAGCTAATCCTTCGAGATTTAGGAAGGACGAATTATTTGATAATATTGTCTTATTTTCTTATTTCTTGTACTCTAATAGAAATAAGAATTGTAGATTAGCTTGGATCGAGTGGCTTGCTAACCCACTCTTACTTATGTAATTGTTTGTTGTTTTTGGCTATCTTAGCCAAAGTTTGTCTTATAAAATTCTGCCGTTCCAAAAAAAAAACATAAAACCTATCTAACATAAAAGTGTTAGCGCTGCTCGACCAAAAAAATTTAAGAACCTGAGAATCAAATCAAACTTGGGTCTCTAGGTAGTGTGTAGTATCGATCTACCATCATCTTCATCTCAGCAATGCCCTCAGGCGTACTAAAACAGTCATCTGGTATATCACCACAACTATCTTTGGCCCAAAACACACTCACTGTTTGACCATGCAACTCCTGCGCATTTAGTTCATGGATGTTACTTCAATTAACAAATAAATGGTAACGACTTTTCTGAAAGTTTTCAATGCTAAAATCACTTGTTTATCCATCATCATTACCAATAAACTAATGTTTTATCAGCTTGAGTCCAAGAGTCTTATCTCTGTTGAAGCCTTTTAGATAGTTATCAACTTCTTTGAAGAAATATGACAATACAAAAATGCACTTTCTATAGGACCAACCAATAGTGCATCATAAGCCAAGTAACCAGGGAAAGAAAAAATTACCCACTGATCCATCGATTCAATTGCATTGGAAGCACATTCATAGTCTGCAAAGGTAACAAAGCCAAAACCTCTAGACCTGCCGGTTTTTTTATCCGTGATAACTTTAGCTGTCGCATATATATAACATATGAGAGACTTATCGGAAAATATAAGTGTAACTTAGAAGAAAGGGATAGATTTATGTCCATAAAGAAAAACAAGTATATGAAACCTAGACATGTACGAATTCAATTTTCCCTGCAATAACCTGCATACCTGCAGAGACTTCCCCATATGCGCTAAAAGCTTCTCGCAAGTTTGTATCATTCGTAGCTCGTGACATTCCTGCAACAGGAATCAAGAACATCAATGTGAATACACAAACTTCTACACTCAATATGATTGATCACTTGTATTTTATTTGAGATTACCTCCCACAAACACTTTCCAATTCGAGATGCATCTTATCATTTGAAAGATGGATGGACGTGCCACTGACATTTCGTTATTGATGGCGACAGTCTGCCTTAGAATATTACCTGCTCTGTTGAACAAGGCCATGGTTGTATCCTAAAATAAAACAATTCAGAGAAATTACATGATAGAACATTTGAATATAAGAAAAGCAAAAAGCATATCAGAGTAGATTGTGATATGTATGCATGAAAATAAGTCCATTCATCATGAGATTCAATGACATTGACTACTAAGTTGGAACTGTCTTCCCCATTGTGAGGTTATCTGCATTCTCACTTTTGGTCCCATTGTCAGCAAACCACCAGGAGACGGAGATCTATCGATCTCTTCAAACCCATAGCCACCATCGGCAGTTGCCCATTCATCTCTTTGCCCAAATTGATTTTGCCATCACAAAGACTGTCCACCCTCTTTCTTTCTTTGTTTCTCCGATCACCACGGTTTCAAGATGGAGTGTCTTGGTGTCTATCAAATTGATTCAGTTTGTCCAAATTACAAAAACCAACTGAAACTGAACCAAGTATGCGTTTTGGGAATTCCATTTTACTATGAAGCATGTAAATCATATATAGGCTCCTTGTACTTTCTCAAAGGTTACATACCAAAACTAAAATTTGTGGACACAGAAGCACCATCTTTGTAAATAATCCAAACCTTAACAGTAAGAAGCTTGCTTAATTAGCTATAAGAATTAAGATTATGAACCTACTAATTAATTTGGTGTCCACAATTGTAATGTTTACTATGGATCCAACTATTACTCCCACATTGTGACCAAAACATTGAATGTAGTAACAAATAGATAATAAAGAAACACTCAAATCTGGAATCCTGACCACCCATTTCATGAACTGTTTTGATTTCTACTAATATACACATGAGTCATCCATATAGAAATACCAAAATCTAATGTTCTAGTAATCAAAACTCCGAAAGCTGTTACTGCCATTCATTTTAACATTTTGCCATTGAATTAAAAAAGGGTGCAGCCTCGGTTGTATGTGGAAATGTTGGATAGGCTTGGCTTAACCTTTTGGAATGCGTTGAAAGTAAAGGTTGGATCCGGTGTGATTCAATCAACTTTTGGTTGTGGGAATTCGCCATTGAATCTAAAAAGGATTGTTTGGTGGCAGATCGGATTTCTTTTGTGGTTGCTAAGAAAAATGTGAGGATATGTGTTCTATTTTTATTGGTTAAGAGTAAAAAGATTAAAAATAAGATAAACATTTTTTAATTGGTTAAAAAATACAAATATTCTGGATTTTTTTTACTGAAACATGGTGATTAGCGGACAGCATAGTTAAACATGTGTTGTATAACTTGTATGTACTTGTTTCTCTCACTTTAATCGACGTGTCAGAATAAAAAAGAAATTACGGAAACATGGTGGCCATACATCAAGCCCTAAACACAACTCTAAGCACATACAAGCCAGTACGTACATAAATAGATCATAAAACCTTCTAATCGATCTTTACAATCAATTATAGAGGATAAATTACTGTTTGAGAAAACAAAAACCACAGACAATTTGATTCTTAAAACTTAAAAAGTAGCGTAGGTGATGTGTTTGTGGACCGTAGAAAAAAAAATCACTGTAATATACGATAAATTAACATCCGAAAAACTGTTAACCACACAAAGTGACATAAAAATGCAAGAGTAGGAGTACCTCTGGAGCGCTGATCTTTCTTGATAGAGGACGATGAATAAAACCCTAGACGACAGATGGGTTATGAGATTTTTAAATTTTAACTCTATGGGGATGGGTAGGTTGGGTGGGGTGGGGTGGGGTGGGGTGGGGGGGGGGGGGTTGCTGTCATTGGAAAGTACTTGAGAGATCTGCGCCGTCGATTCACGTAGAGATGCGTGCACCAGAAACGTGCAGATCACATCACGACTACGCTAGAGTAATTCTAGACCTACCGTGAATGAAGGCTTGAAGTTTAATTTGTTTTCGGTAAAGATACGGGTTAATATTAATCTTATATACAGTTTTACTTTTTTAAAGGGTTTTTATATAATTACAAACACTTTATTAAAAGAATAGTTTTTAAATGGGTCGTTTGGGGTTAAATTTAGGTCGTTTGGACTGAAATGGCCGTTTGGGATGTTTTTTTTATTTAATTTTATTTTTTTTTAAAATAAGATCGTTTGAACGTCTTTTGGATCAAAACGACACCTTAAAATTCAGGGGGTTATGGTTTTGTAATATTTAAAAAATAATAAAATAATTTAAAAAAAAAAACCCTAACAACCCAAATTTACCCTCAAACAACCATTTGAAAAGCTATTTTTTTGTAAAAATGTTTATGAATATAGCTATTTACACCCTTTTCTGAGTTTCTCTTACTTGTCCCACTGATTATAATTAATAAATATCATATTTATTATTTCTCAAGTCGGTTTAAAAAAACTCAATAGCACATTTTAACAAAAGAAAAATTAAAACAGTATTACTGATAAAATGAGAAATATAATTCTGTTTGTGAATTAAAATGATTTTTGTAGGAAACTTAAAAAAAAACTTCTCTGAACCTTTTAAAACTTTTCTGAGCAAACGTATTTTTTCCTTTTAAAAAAGCTTACGTTTTTTATATAAGAAAAAATAAGTTTTTAAAAAGAAAAAAATAAATAAACAAACCGAAGATTTTTTAAATGAGAAAAAGACAAGACCTTTAAAAAGTATTTGCTAGATTAACAATAAAATAACATTTTTTAGAAAAAAAAATCACATTTTCTTAAAATTAGGAAAAGAAAGTCTTTTTTTCACAAATTAAGAAAGCAAAATACATGTTTTAAATTACAAATGGCGGAATACCTTTAAATTTGTATGACTGTATTAGTTATATAGTTATTATAAATTGCGGTAAAAAGTAGAGCGGGAACTGACTACGGTGTATTAGCTATGAATAGATGGTTATAGCTATGAATAGATGGTTATATCTTTCGTTTGGCGCACGATCTTCATGATTGGTCATGTTATTTGATTTAGCACCATCAATACGGTATCTTGATTCGTACCGTATCCATACTCGTGTAATGACAATGCCTGCACATAACATTGCAACCCTTGTGACAAAACTTGAAATTTGCTTATAAACCTAAAGAAATATATAGCACCAACAAAAATTGTTCATGTTCTTTAATGAGTATACGTTAGACAGTTTCAGAAAACTACATAATAAACATAATCAATACGCAAGTGCAAATACAAAAACATTAAAAACACAATGTCACTAACTTTTTGGTTGAGCATACAAGAGATACATGAGGCACTTTCAGAATACTACATAAAAAACATAATCAATAGGCAAGTAGCAGTACAAAACCATTAAATATACAACATCACAAACTTTTGGGTTGAGCTTACACGAAATAATTAACATTTTTACTTATCATGACGATGCAATGGAGTCAACGACCATTCTAAATTGCAGCAAGAAATGGAGCGGGCAACCAATTACGGTGTATTTTTCTTTTGTTCTGTATATCTTTAAGATTAAAGATTATCTTAAATCTTTTTCATGTAACATGTTTACATTCATGGCGCTTCGGATTCATGATCCAATCCTCTCGTTCTTTCAACTCTGAATAGCTGGTTATATCTTTCGTTTGTTGCACGACCTTCGTGATTGGTCATGTTATTTGATTCGGCACCATCAGTGGTAGAGCCGACAAAACATGTCTAAACGTCTTATACAAGTCTGACACGACACGACACGATTTGAAGATTAGAAACAAAGTCTCTTTCTTGAAGATCAAGGTTCAAACCTTGGAATTTATGTAAAATGAATAAAAAAAAGAAAGAAAACGCCGTTCCATTATGTTTTTTTAGGATTTGAACCCACCGTTGGATTAGAATCGATGGATCATAAATAATGGAAATAATATTAATTTGTCGGGCCTTAGATTAGATTGGGCCGGGCAGGGCAGGGAGGTTGAATACATTGTA
>JBCNJP010000015.1:4362834-4440238 GCA_039602395.1 Deinandra increscens subsp. villosa | reverse complement strand
CTATTGATGTTTTTTGGGACCTTAAATCTGCGAAATTTAACGGTGAGACCGAACCCACTTCCGAGTATTACGTGGCGGTGGTTTGTGATCAAGAAGTGGTGCTTTTGCTCGGAGATTTGAAGAAAGATGCTTACAGAAAAACCGGATGTAGACCGGCTTTAATCGACCCGGTTTTCATATCACGAAAAGAACATATTTTCGGCAAGAAAAAGTTCTCAACAAGATTAAAGTTTCACGAAAAAGGAAGATTTCACGAGCTGTCAATTGAATGTAAAAACAAAGGCGGCGGAGATGCGGTGGCTCCGGCGATGGAGATAAGAATCGACGGGCATTTGATGGTCAACGTAAAGCACCTTCAATGGAAGTTTAGAGGTAACGAATCTATTCATTTTAGTAAAGTGAGGATTGAAGTTTATTGGGATATTCATGATTGGCTTTTTAGCCCTGGTTTGAGGCACGCATTGTTTATTTTTAAACTCACGGTTCCGGCGAGTTCGCCGGCGATATCAGCGCCGTGTTCGCCGTTTTCGTCGTCACGGAGTTCGGGTTCGGTGGATGGGTTTGATCCGAGTGGGTTCGATGAGTTTTGCCTGTTTCTATATGCATGGAAGGTTGAATGAGATCATATGTGTCAATTATATTCCGGTCAAAATTACTTCAATTATATTTTGTGAGGGCTAATGTTTGATGATACAATCAAATTGTATCCTGATTTATAGTATTATACTATATATTTCGTGATCATCATCGTACTAAATGTATATATGTTTAAAGTACTATAAAACCTCGATGATCTCGTTGTACAAATGCATTTAGTGGTTCATGTTTTAAAAAGATGGAGTAGCTAGCACACTAGTTATAATCAAGCTAGATCTCTCTTTAAAAACACATTGAAGTGTTCATAACTTAGATTTTTTTAACTAAGTTTTTTCACTTCTTCTTAATTGTAACTTTCTTGAATAGGGTTTCAACCTACATCCTTTTAGTTAAGGGACACACCTCTTACCACTAGGACATAACTGTCGTCACCCGGTGATGTTTCCATCTCTATTAGTAGCATGTTTATCGGACATTCGCTTCCTAACTTAACAGTGTAGCTATAAGATTAAACCATACTTGTTCTAAATTTAGAGTAAATTACTATTTTTTAACCCCTATGATATGATTTGGGTCATTTAATTATATCAGTTCAAAAAGAAGTAATCTTATGACATATTAATACCTGAAAATTTATTTCCTTAATTTTTTAATGTGGCCACTAGCTTACACTATCAGGGTCAAAACAATTTATTTCCTTAACTGTTTAATTTGGCCTTCGGGCTTAGGCCATCAGGGTCAAAACAATTGAAGAATTGAGACGTCGAAAGCCAAAACAGTTAAATAAATACAATCTTAAGGGTCGATATGTCATATGTGAGATTATTTCTTTTCGGACTAAAATGTTTAAATGATTCAAACCACAAGGACTAAAATAGTAATTTACTTTTGATATAAGTTAGGTCTGTAATGAAATTTATACACATAGTTATTAGGATAGATTATTTTAAAATATGATGGTTGGTGATAAGATGGCATGTGTAAAGGTCTGCATATCGAGTTATTGGGTTATTTGTGTAGCGTCGGAATGACAAGAAAATGGTCACTTTTTGAGTGTTTGGTCATCCATAGAAATGGGATTAATCCCAATTCTTTCTTTTGGACCACCACCTTTTAGAAAGTTATTCACAAAAACAATAATACCTTACAAAAAGGGTAAATATGTCATTAAGGATTGTATGGATGATGGGCTTTCAGATTGGAACACATCATCGATTGGAGATTAATATTCACTTGAAAAGACCAAATAAGATGATCAAAACTGAGTGATCTTGATGTCGTAAGCAATTGGAAAAAGAAATATCTTTGGCATATGTAACATACAATTGTTTCTTCTTGTTTAATTTATGAATCCTAAACGTTTCTTTTTAAACAAAGATTGTGTTCTTTCATAAAAAAAACAAAAACAAATTACTGGATCTATTGAAGCCCTTTCAATTGATAATCGATCACAAACAAAACACCAAGGATCTTGAAGAAACTACCACGGCCTACTTGAATTATTATATCACTTATCCAATGTAATCCCTCTAATATCGATTTTGTTCTGTCGAGATCCTTCATGTCAAGTAGTTCTCTCGATCATTTCAAACTAAACTGAGTCTTGATAAACCTTTAGTAACGCTGTGTTTTCGAGTTTCCTTAGAGCATTCACATCCCATTCCTTATAATGATGTGAGAGTAAACCTTAAAATTTAAGGTGTAGTTTTGAGTGGTTGTGAGTAGATGAGAGAGAAATATTTAAGGAAAAATCTGGGGTATCCCTATATTTGAGGAAAAATCTAGTAAATATTTAAAATTTAAGGTTTGAAGAAAGAGAAAAAGTAATGATAAAGGTATAAAAAATATTATTTAATTGTGGTTGTGAGTGGAAAAGAGAGAAAAAATAATGATAAATATATAAATTATAGCGATAAGGATGGGAATGGGCTGGGAATGCAAAGAGGGAAAGGAAGAGAAATGAAATGAAAGGAAGAGAAAAGGAAAGGAAGAGAAGGAGAGTGATTTATTTCCTTCGAAATCGGAAAGAAAGAAAAACAATAGAAAATGGTTTAACTTTCCCTACTTTTCTCTCCTTAATGTGTTTACCTTTTTATTCGTGAATAAAATAGTATTTTGTGTCGGTACACTTTCTTCTCCTCCATGAATGACCGGAGTCTTCATCAACGAGATATATAGTTGATTTGTTATGTGTCACTTTTTTTAGGGCTGACAATTTTTTACACGGACCTGTTAACACAATACGATACGACACGGAGTTAAACAGGTTTTGGTTTAAGTTAAACATGTTTCTTGTCTTAAACAGGTTGACACGTTTATGACACGATTAAAATCGTGTCTAAACAGGTTTCACATTGTCTAACCTGTTTATGACACGATTAAACACGTTTATAATTTTAATAATATTTTAAAATAATTAAACACATATTAAAAGTCAAAATTCTTTTATAATTTGAGATCTCCACCTTAACCTTTTGATTTTCACCACTATACCAACTTTGACAATTCAAATTCTTTCGCTGATTTATTTTTGGTTTTTATTCTCAGAATATTAATCGTGTCTAAGCAGGTCGTGTCGTGTAACACGTTTATAAACAGGTCCATGTTCGTGTTTGAAGAAAATGACACTATTAGTTAATCGTATCGTGTTCGTGTTTAGTACCCGTGTTAATCGTGTCGTGTCGTGTCTGACACGTTTAGACCTGTTTTGTCAGCTCTAACTTTTTTGTTGCAACCAACCACCTGGCTTCTTACCGCCGTCCATGTTGCCACCATATACGTACCAACTAAACCTTAAAAATAAAGATTTATACCATACCAAGTCAACATTTCTATGCAATTTTGAAAAACTGTTTAGTTCCAATTTTTTAAGAGCATTCACATTAGCTTCTCCACCCCATCCATATAATTTATTTACTTTTATTATTAATTTTTTTCTCTCTCTCACTCACAATCATAATTAAATAATATTTTTTATACATTTATTATTACTTTTTATCTCTTTTCCAATCCTCAAATTTTAGCAAATCACAAATCTTTTTATTAAATATACAGATTTTCTAAACTTTTTATCTCCCCTCTACTAATAACCACTCACAACCAAACCTCAAATTTTGTGGATATAAACTCACATATTTTTTAGAGAACTTACCGTAAATTTAAATTTCATTTCAGTGTATTTAAATTTTCATATGAAGCAATGAGAATACAGGAAAATTGTGATTAAAAACTTTAATTCTCCTTGTTTTGTTAACACGCACATTATATCAGTTAGGTTAAACACAAAACAAAATGATATAATGTTTAGATCTAGTATTCGAGACTTAATTGACACCTCTAACGATTCTGAATCTCAACTTGAGAATGTTGATTTGATTTGAAGATGATAATTGCAGAAATAGTGGTCGCCCCAGAGATATGTGTGTGGTGTTAAAATAAGAAGAAGGGGTTTTTATGAATATTACAAAAATCGTCCCTCATCTTTTCTATTTTCACAAATACTCCTTCATGTTGCCACATCAGATTAAAAATGCTACATGGACTGCCACATTAGCTAAAAATTAACACCGTTAGTCTTCCGTTAGTTTGGGATTAATAAGAGAAAATAAGTTGAAACTGGGACTCGATGAGAAACATTTCAAGGGTGTGATTAATCCCCACCAATACATGAAACTTGGGATTAGTAAAATCTATTTTTCCAAAATAAAACAGATTGTGAGAGTCACCGCCAACAGACAGCTTACAAAGTTTAGCTAATCCTTCGAGATTTAGGAAGGACGAATTATTTGATAATATTGTCTTATTTTCTTATTTCTTGTACTCTAATAGAAATAAGAATTGTAGATTAGCTTGGATCGAGTGGCTTGCTAACCCACTCTTACTTATGTAATTGTTTGTTGTTTTTGGCTATCTTAGCCAAAGTTTGTCTTATAAAATTCTGCCGTTCCAAAAAAAAAACATAAAACCTATCTAACATAAAAGTGTTAGCGCTGCTCGACCAAAAAAATTTAAGAACCTGAGAATCAAATCAAACTTGGGTCTCTAGGTAGTGTGTAGTATCGATCTACCATCATCTTCATCTCAGCAATGCCCTCAGGCGTACTAAAACAGTCATCTGGTATATCACCACAACTATCTTTGGCCCAAAACACACTCACTGTTTGACCATGCAACTCCTGCGCATTTAGTTCATGGATGTTACTTCAATTAACAAATAAATGGTAACGACTTTTCTGAAAGTTTTCAATGCTAAAATCACTTGTTTATCCATCATCATTACCAATAAACTAATGTTTTATCAGCTTGAGTCCAAGAGTCTTATCTCTGTTGAAGCCTTTTAGATAGTTATCAACTTCTTTGAAGAAATATGACAATACAAAAATGCACTTTCTATAGGACCAACCAATAGTGCATCATAAGCCAAGTAACCAGGGAAAGAAAAAATTACCCACTGATCCATCGATTCAATTGCATTGGAAGCACATTCATAGTCTGCAAAGGTAACAAAGCCAAAACCTCTAGACCTGCCGGTTTTTTTATCCGTGATAACTTTAGCTGTCGCATATATATAACATATGAGAGACTTATCGGAAAATATAAGTGTAACTTAGAAGAAAGGGATAGATTTATGTCCATAAAGAAAAACAAGTATATGAAACCTAGACATGTACGAATTCAATTTTCCCTGCAATAACCTGCATACCTGCAGAGACTTCCCCATATGCGCTAAAAGCTTCTCGCAAGTTTGTATCATTCGTAGCTCGTGACATTCCTGCAACAGGAATCAAGAACATCAATGTGAATACACAAACTTCTACACTCAATATGATTGATCACTTGTATTTTATTTGAGATTACCTCCCACAAACACTTTCCAATTCGAGATGCATCTTATCATTTGAAAGATGGATGGACGTGCCACTGACATTTCGTTATTGATGGCGACAGTCTGCCTTAGAATATTACCTGCTCTGTTGAACAAGGCCATGGTTGTATCCTAAAATAAAACAATTCAGAGAAATTACATGATAGAACATTTGAATATAAGAAAAGCAAAAAGCATATCAGAGTAGATTGTGATATGTATGCATGAAAATAAGTCCATTCATCATGAGATTCAATGACATTGACTACTAAGTTGGAACTGTCTTCCCCATTGTGAGGTTATCTGCATTCTCACTTTTGGTCCCATTGTCAGCAAACCACCAGGAGACGGAGATCTATCGATCTCTTCAAACCCATAGCCACCATCGGCAGTTGCCCATTCATCTCTTTGCCCAAATTGATTTTGCCATCACAAAGACTGTCCACCCTCTTTCTTTCTTTGTTTCTCCGATCACCACGGTTTCAAGATGGAGTGTCTTGGTGTCTATCAAATTGATTCAGTTTGTCCAAATTACAAAAACCAACTGAAACTGAACCAAGTATGCGTTTTGGGAATTCCATTTTACTATGAAGCATGTAAATCATATATAGGCTCCTTGTACTTTCTCAAAGGTTACATACCAAAACTAAAATTTGTGGACACAGAAGCACCATCTTTGTAAATAATCCAAACCTTAACAGTAAGAAGCTTGCTTAATTAGCTATAAGAATTAAGATTATGAACCTACTAATTAATTTGGTGTCCACAATTGTAATGTTTACTATGGATCCAACTATTACTCCCACATTGTGACCAAAACATTGAATGTAGTAACAAATAGATAATAAAGAAACACTCAAATCTGGAATCCTGACCACCCATTTCATGAACTGTTTTGATTTCTACTAATATACACATGAGTCATCCATATAGAAATACCAAAATCTAATGTTCTAGTAATCAAAACTCCGAAAGCTGTTACTGCCATTCATTTTAACATTTTGCCATTGAATTAAAAAAGGGTGCAGCCTCGGTTGTATGTGGAAATGTTGGATAGGCTTGGCTTAACCTTTTGGAATGCGTTGAAAGTAAAGGTTGGATCCGGTGTGATTCAATCAACTTTTGGTTGTGGGAATTCGCCATTGAATCTAAAAAGGATTGTTTGGTGGCAGATCGGATTTCTTTTGTGGTTGCTAAGAAAAATGTGAGGATATGTGTTCTATTTTTATTGGTTAAGAGTAAAAAGATTAAAAATAAGATAAACATTTTTTAATTGGTTAAAAAATACAAATATTCTGGATTTTTTTTACTGAAACATGGTGATTAGCGGACAGCATAGTTAAACATGTGTTGTATAACTTGTATGTACTTGTTTCTCTCACTTTAATCGACGTGTCAGAATAAAAAAGAAATTACGGAAACATGGTGGCCATACATCAAGCCCTAAACACAACTCTAAGCACATACAAGCCAGTACGTACATAAATAGATCATAAAACCTTCTAATCGATCTTTACAATCAATTATAGAGGATAAATTACTGTTTGAGAAAACAAAAACCACAGACAATTTGATTCTTAAAACTTAAAAAGTAGCGTAGGTGATGTGTTTGTGGACCGTAGAAAAAAAAATCACTGTAATATACGATAAATTAACATCCGAAAAACTGTTAACCACACAAAGTGACATAAAAATGCAAGAGTAGGAGTACCTCTGGAGCGCTGATCTTTCTTGATTGAGGACGATGAATAAAACCCTAGACGACAGATGGGTTATGAGATTTTTAAATTTTAACTCTATGGGGATGGGTAGGTTGGGTGGGGTGGGGTGGGGTGGGGTGGGGGGGGGGGGTTGCTGTCATTGGAAAGTACTTGAGAGATCTGCGCCGTCGATTCACGTAGAGATGCGTGCACCAGAAACGTGCAGATCACATCACGACTACGCTAGAGTAATTCTAGACCTACCGTGAATGAAGGCTTGAAGTTTAATTTGTTTTCGGTAAAGATACGGGTTAATATTAATCTTATATACAGTTTTACTTTTTTAAAGGGTTTTTATATAATTACAAACACTTTATTAAAAGAATAGTTTTTAAATGGGTCGTTTGGGGTTAAATTTAGGTCGTTTGGACTGAAATGGCCGTTTGGGATGTTTTTTTTATTTAATTTTATTTTTTTTTAAAATAAGATCGTTTGAACGTCTTTTGGATCAAAACGACACCTTAAAATTCAGGGGGTTATGGTTTTGTAATATTTAAAAAATAATAAAATAATTTAAAAAAAAAAACCCTAACAACCCAAATTTACCCTCAAACAACCATTTGAAAAGCTATTTTTTTGTAAAAATGTTTATGAATATAGCTATTTACACCCTTTTCTGAGTTTCTCTTACTTGTCCCACTGATTATAATTAATAAATATCATATTTATTATTTCTCAAGTCGGTTTAAAAAAACTCAATAGCACATTTTAACAAAAGAAAAATTAAAACAGTATTACTGATAAAATGAGAAATATAATTCTGTTTGTGAATTAAAATGATTTTTGTAGGAAACTTAAAAAAAAACTTCTCTGAACCTTTTAAAACTTTTCTGAGCAAACGTATTTTTTCCTTTTAAAAAAGCTTACGTTTTTTATATAAGAAAAAATAAGTTTTTAAAAAGAAAAAAATAAATAAACAAACCGAAGATTTTTTAAATGAGAAAAAGACAAGACCTTTAAAAAGTATTTGCTAGATTAACAATAAAATAACATTTTTTAGAAAAAAAAATCACATTTTCTTAAAATTAGGAAAAGAAAGTCTTTTTTTCACAAATTAAGAAAGCAAAATACATGTTTTAAATTACAAATGGCGGAATACCTTTAAATTTGTATGACTGTATTAGTTATATAGTTATTATAAATTGCGGTAAAAAGTAGAGCGGGAACTGACTACGGTGTATTAGCTATGAATAGATGGTTATAGCTATGAATAGATGGTTATATCTTTCGTTTGGCGCACGATCTTCATGATTGGTCATGTTATTTGATTTAGCACCATCAATACGGTATCTTGATTCGTACCGTATCCATACTCGTGTAATGACAATGCCTGCACATAACATTGCAACCCTTGTGACAAAACTTGAAATTTGCTTATAAACCTAAAGAAATATATAGCACCAACAAAAATTGTTCATGTTCTTTAATGAGTATACGTTAGACAGTTTCAGAAAACTACATAATAAACATAATCAATACGCAAGTGCAAATACAAAAACATTAAAAACACAATGTCACTAACTTTTTGGTTGAGCATACAAGAGATACATGAGGCACTTTCAGAATACTACATAAAAAACATAATCAATAGGCAAGTAGCAGTACAAAACCATTAAATATACAACATCACAAACTTTTGGGTTGAGCTTACACGAAATAATTAACATTTTTACTTATCATGACGATGCAATGGAGTCAACGACCATTCTAAATTGCAGCAAGAAATGGAGCGGGCAACCAATTACGGTGTATTTTTCTTTTGTTCTGTATATCTTTAAGATTAAAGATTATCTTAAATCTTTTTCATGTAACATGTTTACATTCATGGCGCTTCGGATTCATGATCCAATCCTCTCGTTCTTTCAACTCTGAATAGCTGGTTATATCTTTCGTTTGTTGCACGACCTTCGTGATTGGTCATGTTATTTGATTCGGCACCATCAGTGGTAGAGCCGACAAAACATGTCTAAACGTCTTATACAAGTCTGACACGACACGACACGATTTGAAGATTAGAAACAAAGTCTCTTTCTTGAAGATCAAGGTTCAAACCTTGGAATTTATGTAAAATGAATAAAAAAAAGAAAGAAAACGCCGTTCCATTATGTTTTTTTAGGATTTGAACCCACCGTTGGATTAGAATCGATGGATCATAAATAATGGAAATAATATTAATTTGTCGGGCCTTAGATTAGATTGGGCCGGGCAGGGCAGGGAGGTTGAATACATTGTATATATATACAATAGAGAACGGACTTATGGATCTGTGCCTGGTTTTTTTTCATAGCAAATTATATAATATATATATGGGTTTGTTTGAAAGTAAATCACTTCGTCTTTTGGTTCAGCCGGTTGGTGTTCTGAAAGTGTTTGGAGTCGTCGCGTTTTCGAGGCATAAACATGCCGGTTTTTTCGTTGTTTTCATCTTCTTTTTCTTTTTTTTAAAATGGTTTTTTTTCTGATTTGTTTACTTGGGCGGTTGTAGTCGGTGAAGAGTCTTTTATCTCTTCCACGCATGTCTTCATATCTCTGTCTCTTTCTGCCGACAGAGGCTTTCTTGGGCGTTCTCTCACTACTTTTCCGACCATTTGTCTCTGTCTTTCTGGATCTGAAAATCGTCCTTCGTGACGATCTTTGGCTGAGACGAGGTAGGTTTTGGTTATCTTTTGCCGACGTTGCCCGGAACTGTATTTGTGGCGGCGGCTAGGCGATTGTTTAGGTTTTCTTTGCTGGCGTTGTGAAATTCTGACATATGCATACGTTTTCTCGGATCTGATTTTCCATCGTCTTAGTTGCTCTCTCTTTTCCTTTGCTCTCCGGCGAGAAGTCAACAGCGACGGTGGTGGTCGTAGGAATATGTCGGTGCTGTGGGTAAATTGCTATTGTCCACTTCACCTACACATTCATTTAAAGCCATTTCGCGTTGTTTGTTTCTCATTGGTTTGTTTGGGTTGTGGTCGATAACTTTTCGTATTGTTACGGTTCATTTGCTACACTTTGCTTTTGGTCGGTTATCTACCTGAATAAACAGCTTTTTGGGGATGTGATGCTCCATGTAGGGTTTGATCAATAATGGTGATTGCTATGAAGATATTTAGTCTGAGCTTTTATTTGTTCCAAAACTGAAATCAGAACTGTTATCTACCTTATTCGCTATCTATTTGAGGCGGTGGTGATCCATCAAGGGTTTGAGCCAAGCTTGAATCATTTTTTACCTGATTTATTGGCTATTTGGGGGATGTCATGATCCTTTCTACCTTTCCTGAGGTTTCATTTGTCCAAAACTGAAACTTGAATTGTTCGCTAGCTGATTTATTGGCTATTTGGGGTGCATGATGATCCATAAGTGCTTCATTATTTTCTCTTGGATGGCTATGTTTGTTGAGTCTGATGGTGGTAGTTTCGATTGTTTGTTTCTTTGGGATTGCTCTTTTAGATGGCAAAAAACTATACATCTGTTCCTTTTACTACAGATTTGTTGCTGATTAATCTATTTTCTTCACTACAGATTTGATGCTGAGTTCATGTTCATGGTTCCTTGATTTGCTACTGATTGTCCAAGCATGCTCGCCATTTGTTTGTCAAAATGCCTATGTTTAATTTTTCACCAACCTATCCTTTAATTGTTTATTTTCGTCTTTCAGGTCCCAATTTCCCCAGAATTGATCTACGTTCAGAGGTAAATTTTCTCTATTTGTTCTCTATGTAGATGGTGTATTTCGATCCCTTATCTCAGTCTGATGAAGAAAAAATGAGCTGGAAAAAAAAATCACATCACAATATACTAAACTAATAGTCTGATTTTTGCAATACAGTGAGCATCTTATAGAGCTAACATTAGAGCAACAAATGCCGTTCTCATTTGCAAAAGTTCAGTGTCTTGGAAAGGTCATCGTTGTCACATCTGTACACGTCAACGGATATGAAGGTACAAGTTTAAAATTGTCGGTGATATGCAATATAAATACTTACATGTTTACCTAATCTTGAACACTTGCTGTTTAATACTCCATTGGATTAATTAAGCATGTTACATTTCCTGAAACCTTTATGTTTGTATTTTGTAACATGTTTATTCCCCATTGTATTGTCTACATGCTACTCTATAACATGATTAAACATGTGGATTTTCCGAAAACTTTAAGAACACCTTCTCAATCATCCACTGTTTAAAGAAAAAAAGAAAACACAATAAACAGTGAACAGTGGCTTGCATACTCAAACAATCTAAAGTATTAGTACATACATCAAGTAGATGTATGTATATTACAAGCTATGAGTCTACATTATTAAGGGTAAATATAGGAAGTGAAATTCATTAAACCTCAATAATCCTATTTCAATTGTTCATTCTTTTACGGTTTGTGTAACTGTATGCATAGTCAAAGTCACAGAGAGTTTTAATCTTGGCTATTTCAAAGGAAAATATTTTTTAAATTTATTTTTAAGTGTTAAGATAGAATGAGAAAACATAGATCCATATTGGTAGGTTAGCATGACCCATGTAGGTCATTATGTTAGTTTCTTATCAGTTTCTGAGTACACTAAACGGATAATTTAAAAAAAAAAAACCTATTAACAATCGTCACTTGGCTCCGTTGGTTTGTGCGTTCTTACCGCTGTAAAATCAGAAAGCGAGTCCGACTATTTAGCTGAAGAGGCAAAGGACCCACCAACCTTTAATAAGGTTGTCGTCGTTCGAAAGCATTTTGTAAGTGAGCTAACTCTCTAAAGACACAGGTCCTTTTACATTTGACAATGTTAACAAAAATTTCTCGCAGCGGCTGCCTACAAAACTAGCAGAGCTGGCGGCCTTCTACGATGGAATGAAAATTCAGGTCGCATATGAACATGTTCAGATGAAAACCTTGAAGCTACACTCTCAATCGAACATGGTCACATACACATGGTAAAAAAAGAAACTCTTTCATCCACCTTCACATTGTATATATATACAAAGGACAAGTCGAACTTATGGATTCGTGCCCTTTTAAAAAAAAAAACGATTCTCTATATATATATAGTGGATGAAAACATAATCAAATTCACCTGCAGCTCAGTTGGTAGATTGCTTGGCCTATAACCTGCATACCCGGTTTCGAATCCCCCCTCCCCCGCTCATTTTTTCGATTCCTTTTGTTTGGGACGGAAAATTTAAAGCGGGTTTTTTCTTTTTCTTTAGGATATGCTGCCGCCTTCATAGCCCATACGTGTAGGTTTTTCCCCTTCGTAGGCTATGTAGCCTTCAACAGTCATCAAATCTGAGGCTTATCTTCCTCCTCTATTCTGCCATTCATCTTCTCTTTTCAATCCATCTCTCTCTCAGACATAAATCGGGCGAACCACCGAAGCATCAAACGGCGATTGGAAGACGATTTCATCACGGGCGATTGGAAGATTAATTGCGTGTTCATCAGAGGTCGATTAGAGTTCAGATCAATTCTCGGATATGCTATTCCCAAAGGCGAATCATGATTTCAGGTTAGAATTTTTCATACAAATTAGGGTTTCAAATCGTAAAAAATACCGATTTTATCATCTCCTTCGTTTTCGTTGGTATGCAAGCCTTTCCGATTTCAACATGGAATGCGATTCGAAAACCGTTATCAGCTACATCTAACAGGTCGACATCAGAATTTCTGTTCGTGTTCTATATTTAGTATATAATGTGTATTACTTCATATGGAATTAGGGCTTTTTCTACTTGAATTTGTGTTCAAGAACTTGCAAATGTATTGAAACTGAAATATTTATAGGTTTTGAAGTGCATACATTTTGGAGGTTTGTGTTTCAAGCTCTTCTATATAGTCTTTGTTAGTGTTTCTCATGATTTCTTGCCTTTTATATCGTATTTTTGCAAATTTAAACCACTGATTCACTTAAGCAAAAGTGGTTTCACGGATGACGACGAAGTTTTCCGTTTTTCTTACACGCAGGGTGTATTCGATCAGTTAAAAGAAGGTACTAATTTGGGTTTGTCCAAGTTAATTGCTTCCCATATAAACATGAAATTGTAAAATTTAAAAAACTTGGAATTACAGTTTGCAGGAACTTTTGTTCTCTAGAAATTGATTACCCTATTGCAATACAAATACTGAAGAAATCCTGAATATTACTATGTATCATCATGATAAAACTTTGTAACCATGTAATATGTGCTACATAAAACTCATAATAAGATCCATAATAATTAATTTGAAATCAATTGAAAGAATTAGGAAGTTAATAATTGCTTACCTTTGAAGATAACAGCCCCATAAAACTATGTAGATGCTTTCACTTATGAATTATGATCATCCAATCATTATCCAATCGTATATAATCACTAATACTTTATTTCGATCTCCTCCATTATTTGTCTTATATATTGCTGCAGCGACAATCCAAGTGTGTTTGTTGAGGCCACATGTTTTGGCATCGGGTGAAGGTTTAAAGGTCGAAATATGAACCATACATGTTGGCTTCTGTTAATAAGGTTATGTCATCTTCATTTGTATTATGCTTGCCTATGTTACTGTTAGCCGTTTAGAATTGTGTGTGTTTTTATTGGTGATTATTACAGGTTAGAAGCACAATATGTCGTCTTATTTGATTTCGTTTCATGTCCATCACTTTACGAATATGGTTTGTGTATGTCCCACCTGGACTTTTCCTTTACAATATCTACTATTAACTATAAATATTGGATGCCAGTTCCCCACTTAGACAAGAATATCAAGTTTTAACATTGAAGTAACTGTTACGTCTTTGCAGAATTATTGAGGAGATTTGGTGCTAATCTTGGTGAATCAGGTATTCATGATCTACGGCAGTCCGTAAGTACGTATATGTTATGCTTAAATCACAAGTTAATATTTCTTTATACGAACATACTATGTTGCATTTGAAAAACAATGAGAAAAAAAAATGAGCATGTATAGTGATAAAAGTTGTTTTTCTATATGGTTGTTGAACTATATATAACCTTTTTTTTTGGTCATAATTACCTAAAAACCTTATTATATCTCTTAGTTTTAGTGGTAAGTCATCATTACCTAAAAAACCTCATTATTTATTAGGTTACATATTTTGTTTCTAATTGTTTTGAAATGAACTTTGTGACGTCTGCTGGTTAGCGGTAACCAAGTGAGGCTTGATTTACTTACACTATGGAAACTAAAATGGAGCGAGAAAACATTCAAATTCACAATCCAGTGACTTGCTACAGAAGATAGGAGGTAATATGCAAATGCAAACAGATCGATCAATTGTTCTACATTGATTTGATATCTGATGATTTTGATCTGAGCCATCTGCTTTTGAACGAGTCAATTCGGTTATGTTTGACCTCTAACAGGTCAAATGATCGATAGTAGCAGAAAAAAATTATGGGTGGAGCTGGTTCAAATTCGCCAATGTGTACTTTTCCTACGTATAACCCCCCTAACTTATTCTATCTAAAAGAATTGATTATTATCTGGATATTGTTTTTATTCATATTTAACACACAAAACATTTTTAAAAGAGAAAATTGGGCTCAAATTGTTATGGTCCAACACAACCCACTACCCAACCCATTTCAACCTGCTATCAAAATGACCCGTTTTCAAACCGTTTCTTATGAGTGGATAAATTCAGTTCACATTTTATATTTTAACGGCTCAAATGAGTATGGTAATTATGGCTTTAGTTTATTAAATTAGTGCAACTTTCAGGTAGCTTTTGGTCATGTTTTTTCCCATGTTTTGGCGAATGATGCAGGTTCTATGTTCATAGATTAGAAGGTTAATATATGTCTGTTTGTTTAAATCTGTGATTGCCATTGGTGTGGTAATTCTTTTATGTTTTAGTACAGTCAAATTATTAGAGTTATCAATATGTGGCCATCTCTCTCCTTTATAGGCATCCTTAAAAAGGTAAAAAAAGAAAAAGTTAATTTTCTTTTCTTTACTTGCTAGAAAATACAAGTAGTGTCTCTTGAAGTGTAATACTATTATAAGCCTATTTATAATTATAACTTGGATGGGTGTTTTGATTAGTGTAGATTATAGGGTTCCCTTGCCAGAGGATTGATTTGTATCACTATTGCATAGCAATTTCTTGGTATGCATTACTATTACACTTATATTTTAAATTGAACTACAAAAAGTAAATATAAACAAGGGTATGCACATTGACTTTTGGGTCCTTGACTACAACTCAAGCATTCAGGTTATCATGGGAACTAAAACATACAATAGACTACTATAACAGTTTTTCTTCACATCACAAATGTCCGAAGACAAATTTAATTGGCCATTTCATTTGCTTCCATGGATTTTCTAATATGTGTTTGATCCATCCATCTGTTGCTAATTGTAAGTTTGGAAAATGACATGTTAGCAGTTGCCCTGATGTAATTAAGGCATTATGTAATGTTACATGGTCATTACTCATTAGATCACTGGCAGATATGGCTATTAATTATCCTCTATGTTTGCTACGTGATTGCAATACCCGCCATAAAGTAATATCTAATAAATTTAAAAATGTTTCTTGAATAAAATTCTATGATAATTGAAGATGCTAAATCTTTTCAGCATCCAATATTGTCAATTGACTATTTAAACACAGCCAATACCCCTCTTCTTCTAATTTATAGTCATGCGAACTGCATGATTATGGTCCATTTGGCAGCTTGATGCTTTCATACGAAATGCCAATATGTTCCAGCATGGATAAGGCTATTGCACCTGGTTCAGAGTGCAGTTTTGTGTATGACTGTATGTTCAAGGTAGCCCGGAGGCTAGAGTCTCGGTTAGTAAAAAATAAATGAATAACCATTTAATGATGAATCCGTATTGATGCTTTATTACGCAGATTTTTTATGATATGAGATGTGTTGGAACTTGCATCATATAATATTTGTTGTTATGAGTCCAATTTGATGTTCCATGAGCTACTAAAATAATATTATGATGCTTGCTGTTGAAATTAGTCCTGAAGTGGACAAAAATTCTTTTCTTTTCAAAGCCGCAGGTTCTGAATCATCTTGCCAAAACAAACAGTAGTGCAAGTGGAGAGAAAGAAGAACTCAGCCAACCTATTACCCCTACCCCGATATCAGGTATTCCTTTTTTTATTTAATTGTTTCCTACGATAGTGTTGACTAGAGGTTGCAATTTTTACCCATTTGCTTTTAAAATGGGTTGATTTGGGGATCAAATATAACAAGTTTGCTGAATGGTGAACTGGTAGAATATTTGAAGAATTAAGAAAAACAGAATGTTCTTTTATTAATGGTTGGTTTATACCTGCAAGTATATAGACATACAAAACCAGTCTCGGTTCCTATCTAATGACTAACCTATAGTGATCTAAATATATTTCAACTAATAACTTAATTACAAAACTAAAAGTAATTAATTATCTAGAAAAAAGTCTAATAAAATAGGAAGTAAACGCTAATGGGGTTGAACAAGTAAAACAATTAAATGCATACAACAATACAACTTCCTTAATCGTTTTACTCCCTGGAGACTGCATAGGGCACCAACAAGGATCAAACCGAAAAGTCTACACTTTCAAAACAGGATGTTGATATTAAAATAAAGGGTTCTGAGTCATTAGAAGGAACGGATCCACTTCCAACTGAACCAAACAACAAAAGTCAACCTTCTGTTTGGTAGTCGGCTCCAAACATCCTGGATTAAAAAAAAGTGTCATATGCATCAATTGTGAGCTCATTTCTGAAACATATTTTATTTAGATTGCTGGGATATGTAATGGGTCAAAACTTAAACCGGATTTGGATTATACTAACCCACTTCTTTTTTCTTTATTTTTTTCAATTTTTGGAAAGTTATAAGTATAGCCCTTAAGGTTATGGCCAACCAGAAAGTAATTCTTCTTGAATATTAATGTACCTATATAGTTTAACCATGGGGTGACCAAGTTTCCTAAGTGTGCCTCTAAAGTCACTCAAAGTTTTTTTATTCCTCTTAGTCACTTAATGTTCTTCACTCTTACATTAATTTTGTTATAAGTGCTATTTTTTTGCAAAAATTAAGTGAGCCAAATGAGGCATATATGAATATTGGTTACTGTGTAGGATCTATGAGAGTTTTATGAATTTTTAAGGTTGTATTT
Organism: Deinandra increscens subsp. villosa; assembly: GCA_039602395.1. Lineage (NCBI taxonomy): Eukaryota > Viridiplantae > Streptophyta > Magnoliopsida > Asterales > Asteraceae > Deinandra > Deinandra increscens. Next base: position 4,422,910 of record JBCNJP010000015.1, on the reverse strand, counting down.
TAATCCATGATATTAAGTCAAAGCATAATGGACAATATCATTTATATTTATGGATTTATTTTGGGCAAACTGCAATCATATTTCTTCAAATTTCTATTCTAGGTAATATAGTATATTTTCTCTCCCCTAAAAGGTATAGATTTTCAGTTCTTCTGTAAAACATATTTATTTTTATCTTATAAATTCTTCTAATATTGTGAGGTGTTTATTCAGGTAGTAGGGGCAAAGGGATATGCAGCTCCTGAATACGTTCAAACCGGGCGTCTACCCATTCAAGGTATAGAGTTATGGCAAATTTCTTCAGGAATTGGTAACTTTGTTTTTTGAGATTGAATTTATCAAGAAGACAATGATTTTGCACTCCATTTTGTGACTTCTTTTACTTTCACACTAAAGAGACTGCCTTTTCAATCAGTAGGTATATTAGTTTTCCTTATCATTTACTATATATGCCTATTTATCTAATGTTAAGGAGTTGGATTTAGTTCACTTAACCACCCTTCATAAACCTTCGTATCTACGGGTGCTGAGATAAATGATGATGAGGATGGCCAAGTTATTGAGTAATCATTAAGATGTAATGGACTTTGCTATTGCTCTCCAAGGACTGGATTCTGCCCTTACCCAAGGAAGATGTTTTACAATCTACTTCACACTACTGGTTTTGAAAAAAAAATTTGAGAATTTTTAGAGCCCATGTTTAGTTTTTTTTTTTTTTTTGCAGGGTATTGAAAATATGATGATCTTTATGACCTAACTCAGGTAAGAGGTTTTACAATCTACTTCACACTATTAAACATTCTACTCAAGTACAATTATATTCTGATTTTCAAGTATTTTATCATGAATTTGTTTGGAATTTCTTATTAAAATTTGTGGTAGAGATACTGTTAATTAAATCATCATGATTGAAGATCTTCTTAAGAAACCGATATCTTTTTTGTTTTATTAACACGTTTGTTATACTTTCTTGAGTTACCGCAGCAACGCGCGGTCGATCTCTAGTTACATTACATCATCCGAAAGTCCTGCACAAATCAATCTTCTGAACGACGACGATGAAGAATCTGTACGGACTAATTAGACCCATGGTGTCTTCCCATATTAGGGGTGGAAGGGTCAGTGATTTTCTTAGATATATCTTAAGATTATTGATTATATTATGAACTTGCTGTTGTACTTCAAATAATATGACCTGGGTTTGATCTCAAGTTAGTTCATGCTGTTTGATTTGATCTACGAAATCGGCTCTGTTCTTTTCAAACACAAAAACCCCTAGCTTCCAAAATCAGGGGGTTTGTTTCAATCGCAAAATCTGTAGCTTTTTGTTCTTTTCACACGCGCACACACAACCCCTAGGTTAATTAATTAGTAAATTTTGGTTTTAAATAGAGGGTAGCTAGGTTTTTCTTTTGCACCTGAACCTCAAGCAAGCAGATGCCTTTGCTTTATATATGCAATGCAGATGCAGGAAGCATTTCATGGTGGAATATCGAAGCAGCAGTGCTACTTACACCTCGTTCCTTCCCGCGACAATTATGTGGAAGATACAGAACCATTTAGTTTAATCACCGCCTATGATACCACAGATTCATGGTCCAGGTGGGTGAATCTTGGACGTCCTCCTCAAAAACTTGCACCCGGAATGATTCTCTTTAAGGATTACCTCAACCTTGTGGGCCAGGTATTATTAACTTGTTTCCAGTTAGTTAATTTCATGTTGAATGATCGGTCAGTTAGTTGAGTGAGTTCTTTTGACAATCTCTTAGGTTGAGATAGTGGATCTATGTCAAAAGCAGGATGCTCGTTTTTACCAGCCTAGTAACCCAAGCGGGGCTAAACTTCGACTGCATACTATGTGTTTTGGTCGAAACTGGGATCCAGTAATAGGGTATACAAGCAGTGGTGATGGTTCTGAACCACCCCCGGTTCCACGTCAACTTACTTCATTGGCACGAGACATAATAAAAATAGCCCAAAGGCTTGTGGACATTCCTTCAATGTGTCCGGATATTTGTTTAGTTAACTTCTTCAGAACTGACGGTCGGCTTGGCCTTCATCAGGTTTGTTGTTTTTACTTGAATACAATAGTTTTGTTTGTTTGTTTGTTAGTTCACCAGGAACTTCAAGGTTGTGATGATTATTATTTGACACAATCATACAAAACGTAGCTGCTGCTAAATCGTAGAGTTCATTTCCGCGTGTGTGTTTTTTTTTTCAATGTAGGATCGTGATGAGAGCTCCTCTAGTCTAGAAAGAGGATTGCCTGTGATTTCCATCTCCATAGGCGACACTGCAGAATTCTTGTATGGCCATACTAGAGATGAAAACAAGTTAGATAGGGTTTTGTTGGAATCGGGTGATGTGTTGGTGTACGGCGGCGACTCTAGACTTATTTTCCATGGGGTGAGAAGAATCCTTTTGTATTCAGGTCCTCGGCTAGTACCACAAATTTCCAGGCTTAAAGCCGGCTGTCTAAACCTTACTTTAAGACAATTATGATCCTGTCTGTTCTTATGTGGACGACATTTAGGGGTTATCTATCTCTCATCTTCAAGTTCTTGTGGGTGATCTTTGATCGAGTCTTCATCCCCTCATGTTTAGCTAGTCTATGTCATAAAGTAGCTAGCTAGCTAGTGTGTTGAGTCTGGACTTTGGAACAAATTACTACTATTGTCAATTCGAGTCCATTACTTAAATTGTAACTTAGGAATGCAATGCTATATTTGACCTCTTTTCTACATATCTTAGCTTTAACTTTTAATCACCTAGCTTGCATGAGTTTTGATCGGTGGTTATGCTGGGCAAACATCACATTGGTGAACCCATTCTTAGTTCTACTTGTGCTAGTTTTAGAGTTTTAAGATCTTTGTTCTTGTTATTGTGAAAGCCGGTGTGATACCCGACTTGATGACGTGGACGATTAAGACATCGAGAGGGAGGCTCGGGTGAGCTCAAGGGAGGTTACGAAGGAGATCAAAAGTTAAAGGGTCAATAATAATAGAGTGTCAAAGTTAGTAGTACTATTATTATTAAATTTGTTAAAGTCGGTCCGCTTGAAAACTTGCTGTGCAAGTATTAATCTTATTATATATAGGGCTAGTCATTAGGTTTTAAACTAAGTTTCTTTTTCAATTTGAATAAAGATTGTTTACGTACAGTAGCTTTTGTTCTCATATTTAATTAGTGTTTCTTCATACCAAGTTTACTGTTACGATCAGTTTATTATTTATGGTTGACTATTGCTTAATTTAGTTTTGGAGTTTTAAGGTGTTTGTTCTTTTAGAGTTTTAAGGTGTTTGTTCTTGTTATGATCAGTAGTTTATTATTTATGGTTGACTATTGCTTAATTTAGTTTTAGAGTTTGGGGCATTTACATATATCCCCCTACTAAACCATTTTATTACATATATACCCACACCTAAAATTTAATTACATATATCCCCTTCCAAAAACATATATATTACATATTTACCCAATTCATTTAAAATAATTTATTAAATGACTATTATACCCTTATTAATATTTATGTTTAAAATAACTTTTCAATTTTTACTTAAGCACACATAATTTTCTCCCAAAACAAGTATATATCCTCAAACAAGTAATTAATACGTGATGCTTGTATACAAAGACTTCTGTAACGTGAAGATCGTCACCTCTGCAAAATGGGAATTGGAATTAACAAAATTGGTGTTTGAACAAAATGGCTAATCAGAATTTCTATTGCTAAGAAGCAACTGGGTATTTGAAATTGGAGAACACTTACCAGACATGAACACAGGAACATTATTAGGTTGTTAAAATAATGAACAGGGTATTCAAAATTTTGCAGATCTATAGAACCTATGAATCAAATCAAACAGCAAAAACTACAAAATTCTTTCGACATTCGATTATAGTAACCAAAATAAGAATCACGAAGGCAGTTTTGTCCACGATTCATCATTTTCACGTGACTTTGATTGTTTCGAGATGGCTTCGTGAGGGTTTGTGAGGCTCAATCTGGATGTGCTTCATCTTGGATTCGATCGTTGGTTTCAGTTTCTAGTATAATATAAAACAAAATCCACAAAACCCTAACAAAATTGATAGACCAAAACCACACAAACCTGGAGAAATCGTCGATAAAATGTGGAGAACCTGAAGGAATCGAGTACGTTGTTACCACCGTCAACTGAAGAAATCGGTAGAGAACCAAATTCTAAGATCGATGACGATGAATACCTGATTGTCATTGAGTAGGATCTGGCCTCTGGTGTCTTATTTAGATTTCTTTTTGTTTTTTGTTTTTGTTTTGAGGTTAAAAAGGGCAAATGGGTAATTTTATATGAAAAAGGGGATATATGTAATTAATTTTTATGTTTGGGTATATATGTAATTAGAAGTTTTACTAAGGGGATATATGTAAATCTCCCTTAGAGTTTTAAGGTGTTTTTTCTTGTTATGATCAATTTATTATTTATGGTTGACTATTATTGCTTAATTTAAGGGAAAAAGACCAAAATGGTCGGTTGACCAACTTTCTTTTTCAAAATAGCCACATGAAAGTCAATGGTTTCAAAATAGCCCTCGAAATACGGTCGCCCACGACCGTCCTTCAGGGTCGGACGGACGACCGTCCTGTAAGCCAATCCGACGCTGCCACGTTGCACTCCACGGTCATCGGCGACCGTCCCAGACCGACAACGACCCTACTTTTACTGACGACGACCGTGGTTTCCCGCCATGTTCTAGGGTCGTCGACGACCGTGTGTTTCCGACCAGCGACCGTGTATGCCTATCGCTGACTCTTCGTTATCGTGTTCTTTTGGGTTTTTAGAACACCACAAAATAGTGTCAAACCACATGGCGTTCTGATCGTCGTTCGATTTCGAGTACAACTGTATTTTCAATTTTATATTTCGGTCAGGAATGAACAAGATACATCGTTTGAATGAATTTGGGGTTTATAAAAATATATAAATTCACTTTGAGATTTGAAATCCAAATCAGTTTTGTAAAACCAAGGTACGGAGGGTCGTCTCGACTGTGTCTAAGGTCGTCACGACCGCATATATGGCTATTTTGAAACTAATTATTTTCAAAGGGTTAAAATGAGACCCATGACTGTCAAAACGGTCATTTTCGTCTTTTCCCCTTTAATTTAATTTAGATATGTATGCCTCTCTAGTCATGTATGCTTCTATTCTATTATTTATGGTTGACTATTGCCGATACTATTTGAACTTCTATAACCAACAAGTATGACTGGATTGATTGGTTTTGATATTCTATTTTGAGCGGTTACAAATAATCTACTGCGGTTAAAAAAAACATATTTAGGTTTCATAAACAATCCTCGTAGCTTAATTGTTGTCGTTTGTGTTTGTAATGGATCGTTTCATAATGGGAATACCTTTAAATTTGTATGACTGCATTAGTTATATAGTTATTATAAATTGCGGTAAAAAGTAGAGCGACAACTGACTACGGTGTATTTCTCTTCTCTTCTGTTCGTTTTACAGATCTTTAAATTAAAGATCATCTTAAATCTTTTTCATGTAACGTGTTTACATTCATGGTGCTTCGATTCGTGACCGAATCCTTCTGTTCTATTAGCTATGAATAGATGGTTATATCTTTCGTTTGGCTCACGATCGTCATGATTGGTCATACTATTTGATTCAGCACCATTGGTGGGTGTGCTCTACGTTTATCTTAATGTATGGTATCTTGGTACGTACCGTATCCATACTCGTGTTATGGCAATGCCTGCACATAACATTGCAACCCTTGTGACAAAACTTGAAATTTTCTTATAAACCTAAAGAAATATATAGCACCAACAAAAATTGTTCATGTTCTTTGATGATGATGAGCATACGTTAGACGGTTTCAGAAAACTACATAACAAACATAACCACTACGCAAGTGCAAATACAAAAAGATTAAAAATACAATATATGTCACTTTTTGGTTGAGCATACATGAGATACATGAGGCACTTTCAGGAAACTACATAATAAACATAACCAATAGGCAAGTACGAGTACAAAACCATCAAATATATAACATCACAAACTTTTGGGTTGAGCTTACACGAGATAATTAATATTTTTTTACTTATCATGGCGATGCAATGGAGTCAACGAGCATACTAAATTGTAGCAAGAAATGGAGTGGGTAACCGATTACGGTGTATTTTTCTTCTCTTCCTTTTGTTCTGTAGATCTTTAAGATTAAAGATCGTCTTCAATCTTTTTCATGTAACATGTTTACATTCAAGGCGCTTCGGATTCATGATCCAATCCTTTTGTTCTATCAACTCTGAATAGCTGGTTATATCTTTCGTTTGTCGCACGACCTTAATGACTGGTCCTGCTATTTGATTCAGCACCATCGGTGGTAGAGCCGGCAAAACATGTTTAAACGTGTTATACAGGTCAGACACGATACGAAATGACACGATTTGAGGATTTGAAACAAAGTCTTTTTCTTGAAGAATGAGGTTCAAACCTTGGAAATTGTATAAAATGAATAAAAGAAAAATGCCGTTCAATTTTTTTTTTCTTTTTTAGGATTTTAACCAACCGTTAGATTAGAATCGATGGCTCATAAATAATGGAAATAATATATTTTGGGCCGGGCAGGGCAGGGAGGTTGAATACATTACATTATTATCATCTGAAAGTCTAGTAAAGCCTCCACAAATCAATCTTCTGAACGACGATGAAGAATCTGTACCGACTAATTAGACCCATGGTGTCTTCCCATTTTGGGGGTGGAAGGGTCAGTGAGTTTCTTAGATATATCTTAAGATTATTGATTATATTATGAACTTGTTGTTGTACTTCAAATAATATGATCTGGGTTTGATCTCAAGTTAGTTCATGCTGTTTGATTTGATCTACGAAATCGGCTCTGTTCTTTTCAAACACAAAAACCCCTAGCTTCCAAAATCAGGGGGTTTGTTTCAATCCCAAAATCTGTAGCTTTTTGTTCTTTTCACACGCGCACACACAACCCCTAGGGGTTAATTAATTAGTAAATTTTGGTTTTAATTAAGGGTAGCTAGGGTTTTCTTTTGCACCTGAACCTCAAGCAAGAAGATGGCTTTGCTTTATATATGCAGGATGCGTTTCTTGGTCAGTGCTATTTACACCTCGTTCCTTCCCGAGACAATTATGTGGAAGATACAGAACCATTTAGTTTAATCACCACCCATGATACCACAGGTTCACCGTCCAGGTGGACGAATTATCTTGGACGTCCTCCTCAAAAACTTGCACCCGGAATGCTTCTCTTTAAGGATTACCTCAACCTTGTGGGCCAGGTATTATTAACTTGTTTCCCGTTAGTTAATTGTATGCCACCATGTTCATGTTGCATGATCAGTCAGTTGAGTGTTAATCTCTTAGGTTGAGATAGTGGATCTATGTCAAAAGCAGGATGCACGTTTTTACCAGCCTAGCAACCCAAGTGGGGCTAAACTTCGACTACGTATGATGTCTTTTGGTCGAAACTGGGATCCAGTAACAGGGTATACAAGCAGTGGTAATGGTTCTGAACCACCCCCGGTTCCACGTCAACTTACTTCATTGGCACGAGCCATAATAAGAAAAGCCCAAAGGCTTGTGGACATTCCTTCAATGTGTCCGGATATTTGTTTAGTTAACTTCTTTAGACCCGATGGTCGGCTTGGCCTTCATCAGGTTAGTTGTTTTTACTTGAATACAATAGTTTTGTTTGTTTGTTTCTTAGTTCACCAGGAACTTCAAGGTTATGATGATTATTATTTGACACAAATATACAAAACATAGCTGCTGCTAAATCGTAGAGTTCATTTCTACTTGTGTTTTTTTTTTTTTGTTTCAATGTAGGATCGTGACGAGAGCTCCTCTAGTCTAGAAAGAGGATTGCCTGTGATTTCCATCTCCATTGGCGACACTGCAGAATTCTTGTATGGCCATACTAGAGATGAAAGCAAGTTAGATAGGGTTTTGTTGGAATCGGGTGATGTTTTGGTGTACGGCGGCGACTCTAGACTTATTTTCCATGGGGTGAGGAGAATCCTTTTGTATTCAGGTCCTCGGCTAGTACCACAAATTTCCGGGCTTCAAGCCGGCTGTCTAAACCTTACTTTAAGACAATTCTGATCCTGCCTGCACTTATGTGGACGAAGTTTAAGGGTTATCTATCTCTCATCTTCAAGTTCTTGTGGGTGATCTTTGATCGAGTCTTCATCCCCTCATGTTTAGCTAGTCTTTGTCATAAAGTAGCTAGCTAGCTAGTGTGTTGAGTCTGGACTTTGGAACAAATTACTACTATTGTCAATTCGAGTCCGTTACTTAAACTGTAACTTAGGAATGCTACTGCAATATTTGACCTCTTTTCTACATATCTTAGCTTTAACTTTTAATCACCTAGCTTGCATGAGTTTTGATCGGTGGTTACGCTGGGCAAACATAACATTGGTGAACCCATTCTTAGTTCTACTTGTCCTAGTTTTAGAGTTTTAAGGTGTTTGTTCTTGTTATGATCAGTTTATTATTTATGGTTGACTATTGCTTAATTTAATTTAATTCTATTCTATTATTTATGGTTCACTATTGCTGATAGTATTGTTTTATACAACCAACAAGTATGACTGGATTGATTGGTTTTGATATCCTGTTGTGAGCGGTTACAATGCCGTTTGAAAAAAAATAAATACATATTTAGGTTTCATAAGCAATCCTCATAGCTTAATTGTTGTCGTTTGTGTTTGTAGTGGATCATTTCATAATGGGTATTTACTTGTTGATATGATCCGTTATTCCTCCTGAGTTGGATATTATTTCCTTGTTATACCAGTTATATCTCCGGAGTTGGATTTTGAGAATTTACTTTACCGCTTTCAGCTTCAGTTACAGCCCTCTCTCGCAACTTTGTTGTCATCTACGGTAGTATTATTTTTTTGGTAATTTTATATCTAACCAATCATCTAAAGATAACCTATAAACACAGAAATCAAAAACACCCTAAAATATCACAATTAAAAATTAATACTAAAAGAATAAAGGGAAAAAAAACAAACATAAAAAAGACTCACTTCGAAAAGTAATTGGGGAAAATGTCAAAAGTAAGATTTGAACATTCGTCATTTAGTTTAGTTGGTGTTAGAAGCTACTTACCAATTGAATTTTGATACAAACATGTAATAATTTTGAGGGGACTGAATTAATACATATAAAGTTTTCAAACAAATAACGAGAAAATTTCACTTGTGAGTGAAAAAACGGGAGGGACAGGGCCCCCTCTAGCCCCTTCAAACCTTCACCCCCGCGGTTTCATATAACATAGTCTTGCAAACATATAAAATTTTAAGGTTTGATAAGGATTCATTAATACTTATAAGGATCTTGGATGCTGAAACTCAACGAACAACAACCATTTTTAAACAAGACATCACAATTCTCGTGAATAAAATATATTCAAGTTATAAATAATTTCGAGTAAGAGGTTGGATTTTTGCCAAATTCAGTTATACTCTATTAAGGTGTGTTTCTTTATCCTTCCCTTGTAGCAATGTAGCATATATGTCTCTATTTGTGTTTGTGATTGGTCGTTTCATAATATGTATTTACTTGATATGATTCATTATACCTCTCGAGTTGTATATTATTTCCTTGTTATATAGTTGTTGTTCTCTCATTAACAAGCAACTTTTGGCTCACCCTTTTTCCTTTATCTTGTTTTTCTTTATATTTTTATGACAGATAAACATGAAAATAGAGGAAGAGTAAATCTATGAGAAAGAAAATTGAAGGAATTTATGAGAGCCTTTAGTATTTCACTTTTAGACCTTTTTTAAACCTATGTATTGATTTATGAATCTTTTAATTATGGATTAGTTTTTTTAAAAAAATAATATTTCTGTATATAAATTACTTATATTCATTGAGAAATGTTCAAATAAGAAGTTTGGTTTAAATAAGAATGATAAGAAGGAATCTCTCCCATTAGATTTTGATCTAATAAAAAATGAAAGATGAACAATTTGATCTTAACTTTGTTGACTTTTAACTAAGTTCTCCCATTTTTTAAACATTTATAATTTGGAAAATTGGATTTAAATAATTCCAGGTTTTCTTTATTGGCAACTAATAATCCCACATTTAACATTGGCATCTGTTAATCCCACATTTACACTTGTTTATTTCCAATGGTCCATCCGTTAAAAAATTTAACGGAGTTAACGGAAAATTAATGAAAAGTGACGTGGTTGGTGAAGTCCGCCACCGGCGACTTCCAAACTGTCGGAAAATGACTAGAACCACAGAAACACATCCATTCTTTCACTTTAATGTCATTAATCAAGTTAAAAATATTTTGTTTCATGTTAAAAATATCCCGTTTCATGACATTAAAGTGAAAAAATGGATGTGTTTTTGGGGTTTTAGTCATTTTCCGGCGGTTTGGAGGTCGCCGACGGCAGCCTTGACCAGCCACGCCACTTTTCCATTAACTCCGTTAAATTTTTTAACGGAGGGACCATTGGAAATAAACAAGTGTAAATGTGGGACTAACAGATGCCAATGTTAAATGTGGGATTATTAGTTGCCAATAAAGAAAACCTGGGATTATTTAAATCTAATTTTCCTTATAATTTTCACATATGATATTATTTTCTTAAAAAATTATACCATAAAAACGAGAGTTTTTTATCTTTAAAACACGTTTAATGTTGCTATATATAAAATTTAAAAAAAAAATACTTTTTTGATTTTTGACACAGTATGACACAATGATCTGAACAATAAAATCGAAAGAGTAAATTTTATTTTATTTTAAATGTAACAACACTAACGCTCGTTTTTATGGAGTTGGTTTAGTAGCTTAATGATTGATGTTACTTATGGTGTAAGAATTTAACGCTCGTTTTATGGTGTATTTTTTTTTAAAATAACGTCGTATCTAAAAATTATGGAGGTTTAAAAAATAGGAGAAACTTGATAAAAAGTCAAACATGCCCTTTCATTTATTGTTTTTCGTTCTAATTTTACACAAAAAAATTTTGGACCATATATTTTTATTTAATTGAAAATCTAATGGCTATGATTCCTTATCCAAAGCAAACTTCTCATAATAATCTCTCTATATTCTTTTTTTTAACGGCAAATTTGGATCACTGACGGGGACATTACACCACCCACCCGATCATCTCCAATCCCCACTAGGAGGAAACTCATCACTGGTGAGAAAAACCCTCTGGCCCAACTTGTAAACCCCCACTTTTTATTTTTTATTTTTTCTGTTACAAGTGGGACTTAAACCCAGAACCTCTAATTAAAAGGTCATACTACACCTTTGTCACTAAGCTAAGCTTATCTCTCTATATTCAATTGCTATGTTTTACTAACGTGTATTGCGCAAAGATTTATTGATACAATAGCAAAGGCTTTAGCATATACTTCAAATAAAATGAATGAAACCATTTGAAAATAAGTAACAATCACAAACCATCATTTAAAAAAGTTAAATTCTTACACCATAACTAACATCAATCATTAAGCTATTAAACCAACGTCAAAAAGACAAAACTAACAAAATCTTTAATAATCTTATTTGGATGAAGATTATGCTATGTGTGGTGGTAACTCTCCATCTTTAAGCATTTTCCGACAAGTGGCAGTTTAGTTAGCAAGGGGTTTTATAGTTTTAAGTTGTGTAGTGGATGAAGTCCCATAAAACCCTCATCATAATTACATAATTTTTTCTAAATCTATCAATTATTTTGGACTAATCAGAGACAAGGAAATAAAATGGACCAATTAGAAGGATTAGGGGAGGACGCTATGGATTTCGTGGTGCTGCCTGGTTGTGCTATAGATTGTGTGGCGATGCCTGGTTGTGTCCTCATAGTGCCCCGGGGAGGGGGGGGGGGGGTTGTGCGGGGGGGCTATGAGGCGCTATAATACGAAATTCACACCCACTATGTTTAACCTAACTATAACCCTAAACTAAATAAGACACTCAAAAAGCATTCACAATAGCATCTTTTAACTTGTCTTTATCTTTAGATTTTGTAAAAATTCTTAGAACTACTTAATTTTCCCCCTACATAAGCCTATACCCTATCTTTACATTTTAACCAAATTGCAAATTGAGTGTGTTTTTATTTACCCATCAGTATTGAGTACTAATTGTCAACTTACTCTCAATGAGGTTAATAACTTTATTAATTAAAAAATCGATGATGGTAATAATTGATAATGTTTGATTAATCTCTTGATGATCTATGTTTATTATAAGGTAAAATAAATAGTTTTATACTATCCACAACTAAACCTATTATGAGAGTATTAAGAGTCAAATTAAGTATATACACTTTAACCTTCTTTGATCCACTATGATTTTAACAATTTGAACTTGTCATACATACAATCTAACACAATAAAAATGGGTATAAGCACATTACAATTCAAGAAACGAACACAACTTATTATTATACCTAAGTGTCAAAGATATTACAATGCAACGCCAATAAGAACAATAGTTGTAATAATCCCTTTTATCTTCGGAAACAAGATAATTAGAAGGTTCATGTTTTTGAATATAAATCCTTTCATAAACATTTATTCGTAATTCTATAAATTATTATGTAAATAGTCTTAAATTATGTTGTGATCTTGATGTACTTGCTTCAAATAGGGGATGGTTATGTTCTTTATAAGACGTGGATTCTTTGCTATAAATAGCTTCCATTCGTCTTCGTCTATTTTCCCGTCCCCTTTAATATCTGCATCACTAAATGTTTTATCAACTATAGCCGCGATGACATCCTCCGAAAGTACCAAGTCTGATGATTCATGTAATAGTGCTATGACCATCTCCTTTAACTGTTGCACAAAATCAAAATTATTAAATTAACTTGGCATATGAATGTACCTTTTTTAGTGTATTAGAAGTGAATGTGTGTATGAGATACTGTTAGGATGTGCTTTTTTGCAGCTGGTATGAAAAACTGAAACAGATGATCCAAGATTCAGTTAGAAATCAGTTAAAGAATACCTTGTGAATGAGACCATCATTGATGATAGAGCTGCTCAACTTCTTAGAAAGCTCATACAAAGCCTCAACTTCACTCACAGAGACTGTAAAACTCAAAGTCAATATCTTTACATTATAACCACAATGCAAATTGAGTGTGTTTTTATTTACCCATCAGTGTTGAGTACTATTTGTCAACTTACTCTCAACGAGGTTAATAACTTTATTAATTAAAAAATCGATGATAGCAATAATTGATAATGTTTGATTAATCTCTTGATGATCTATGTTTATTATAAGGTTAATATAAATAGTTTTATACCATCCACAACTAAACCTATTATGAGAGTAATGAGAGTAAAATTAAGTATAGACACTTTAACTTTCTTTGATCCACTATGATTTTCACAATTTGAACTTGTCATACATACAATCTAACACAATAAAAATGGGTATAAGTGTATTACAATTCAAGAAACAAAGACAACTTATTATACCTAAGTGTCAAAGAATAAGAACAATAGTTGTAATAATCCCTTTATCTTCAGAAACAACTTCCTGTCCGGATGAGGGCACAAAATACCAGCCCGAATCTTTATTGATAAATAATATTTATTGTTTCTAAAAGTTAAATACAAACTACACTAAAGAAACTAAACAAGATAATTAGAAGGTTAATATCTAGCAGACAAACATATGTTTGAATATAAATCCTTTTATAAACTTTTATTTGCAATTCTATTAAATCATTATGTAAATTTTCTTAAAATTATGTTGTAATCTAGATATACCTGCTTCAAATAGGGGAGGGTCATGCTCTTTATGAGAGGTGGATTTTTTGCTACAAATAGCTTCCATTCGTCTTTGTCTATTTTTCCATCCCCTTTAATATATGCATCACTAAATGTTTTATCAACTATAGCCGCGATAACATCCTCCGAAAGTACCAAGTCTGATGATTCATGTAAAAGTGCTATGACCATCTCCTTCAACTGTTGCACAAAATCAAAATTATTAAATTAACTTGGCATATGAATGTACCTTTTTGAGTGTATTAGAAGTGAATATGTGTATGAGATACTGTTAGGATGTGCTTTTTTGCAGCTGGTATGAAACATTGAAACAGATGATCCAAGATTCAGTTAGAAATCAGTTAAAGAATACCTTGTGAATGAGACCATCATTGATGATAGAGCTGCTCAACTTCTTAAAAAGCTCATACAAAGCCTCAACTTCACTCACAGAGACTGTAAAACTCATATGTAGCTTCCTCTAACCATCTTTCTATCCCATAAAAATGGCAGTTATTCAAATCTTGATGAAATGGTTAACTTTTTTTTTCTTAAAAAATTCTTTTGTACCCATCTTAAAAAGAGGGGCAAAAATGGCAGTGGTTCACAACCCAACCTCTTTTTCACATCTTAACTTTGATCCTTGACTAAAACCTGCCTGTCCGTTTACCACCAACAGTGACTAATGTAGAGATGTATTACCTTTGCCGTTTGCTTAATAGCTTGTATAATACGATTAGAATGACTTGTTCCCTTGACAAAAGATACACATGCAATGCTCGTGCGTGCTTCATGTGAGGTTTTCAAAGAAGATAACATAATACGATATTGCCTATGCATCAAATTTCATATAGCTAAAGAGGCGGTTTAAACCCATTTATATCATTAATACGCTGACCCATTTTAAGCCGCATCAGAAATTATGTTATGAGTAGTAACCTCTGAACTTTATCACCAAAATCCTAAAAAAAAAAGAAAAAAGAAGAAGCAGTCAACAAAGAGCAACTTCAAAACAAGATTGAATCAGATGAGTACATAGCAAAATTAATGTGCAGCCTAATTCTCGGCTGAGTAAACAAATTAAAAGTTCACCAGATCATGTAATTAGGTGAATTTCAGGCTTGAAAGTCATTGTCTTCTATCCTACAACCACATATATTTACATACACATAGTGGTTAAAGTTCATAAAGAAAACTAAAATTCATAGATCATGTGTAACACTGTTAAGAGAATAAATTGATTTACAAAAATCTTTTTAGAGTCCACCCAAACTAACTTGGTTTGTTCAGAACTACACTTCAAAATTCTCGTTCCAAATTGAACCTGTTTTAACCCTTTACATAACTCATAGGCCTCGATGTCACCTAACTTGACAAATCTACTCACCAATGAACATGGTATAGTCAAGAAAAGGTTTGACCTTTTAAGTTTACTAAAAATCAAGTTCTAAACAGATTTAATCATCTATTATTAGTAACATACCTTTAATGAACGCCACTTCGAATCTTCCAATTGGCGTCTGACAAGATATATCTTCCTTTTTTATAAGTCAAGTTAGATCCAATGGAATTGCTTGCATATGTTTGTGCTCTTATTAGCTCTTTCTCAAATTAAATATATTTGACCCATGTTAAATAGTTAGCCAATGAAATCAGAAAGCAATCATACTTCTAAGTAGAAAGGAATGATTACCTTCAGTTCAAGAATTCAAAGATTTTGGATCATTAACATCATCTTCTCTTAATTCATTTACTACCAGATTAGTATGTATATGTTCAGCCCGGTGTCCAAATCTGAGTGTGCTGCCTACTTGTTTTAGCACAAGACCTGCATTTCAAGAAAAGAGATTTAAGTTTCATATCATTAAAAAGAACTACTAGACTATGCTCAAATCATCCACAACTACTGAATTATGGTGAAAATCATTCACAAATGACTCAATTATGATCAAAATGATTGAGAAAACCAATTTATTCGAACAGAATCAACATTACATTCATGTGTAATGCTTGTGTTTGCTTCCTAGCTAACATCTTTATGATAATTGCAAAGTTAATCGAATTACTTTTGAGAAAATAATAATTTGTTTCAGGGGAAAAACCCAATTCGTCATACTAAATTACTAATGTGAGTTAAACATAGTAATACAAACTCACCAAGAAATCAACAGCTTCATCTTTATGAACAACCGTCAATTTAAAAGAATCTCTTTTTAGCTTCATTCATGGCTTTTTCGCCTTCATCCCCATCTACAAAATTTAACAAAAATCAAAGATAACATGTATCCACTATGGTATCAATTTCTTCTTGCAATAAAAGAAAAATAAAAGAGGGCATAACTTCACCTGTAACCTGAGGCCACGTTCTATGTTTCTGACGTTTGTGATTTCTGGGATTCTATCATTTACTCATAATGGATGTCCTAACGTGTTCATAACTTGAGGTCCGGAGTCATAGTCCCATATGTTTCCTCTGAATCTATGCGTCCCGGGTGGCACACGAACCCTGAAAAGTATTGGATGAGTATAAATAGCATCTTCAGAGAGCTGAAAATAGAGGCACTGTGAGCTGCAAGTCCAAGTCAAACTCATGAAAAGAAATATATGCTTTGACTTCCTACGTCACACAAAATGCTGACGCAGTTTAAACACATGAAAATTTTGTCAGTTGTGAAGGGTGCATCAAGTTTTCTTGATCATGAAAATATGAATTAACAACTCCCATTCCATCTCACATATACAAGTCCAAGGTTGAACCAATTATTTTTAAGGTCAAACCAAACTTCTTATACATTTAAACAAAATACAGATTTGGTTTTATAAAAAGTTCCAACATCAGTGATCAACCTCAACTTGCAGCGGTTGTACTAAAGTTAAATAAATTAGTCCGTCTTTGCAAAAAAAAAAAATTGAAGAAAAAGGTCCATATGCCCCCCTTTGAAGTTGAAAATCAGTCCAAACTTAGATTACTTTGCTGAAAGTTTTGAGGGTAATCCACACAAGTGGGAAAATTTTGGTTGGGATCTATTGTATTAATTGACAACATATCAAACATGGAGAATAGACCAAGTAGTTAGTTTAAGAACTGCTCAAAATATATAACCAAACTGATCAGATTTATACAGCCCCTAAATTGCTTTGATCAAAGCAATCCGGATGACTATTTCAGCAACAGTTTTCGTCATACACTGTATGTATTTGAGATAAAACACATATATAGCCCAAATTGACACATTTGTGAGTCAAAGTTACCACCTCTACCGGTAAAACAATAATAAGATGAAAGAACATTATGATGTTAAAGTGGGCATGTATGGCGGGCAGATAGAATCTTAATCAACATATAGATATTTAGTCAACTGCTCAAACCATAGTTT
This sequence comes from Deinandra increscens subsp. villosa, assembly GCA_039602395.1. NCBI lineage: Eukaryota > Viridiplantae > Streptophyta > Magnoliopsida > Asterales > Asteraceae > Deinandra > Deinandra increscens. The sequence continues at coordinate 4,405,728 of JBCNJP010000015.1, read as the reverse complement.
TGCACACCTTAGCGAATGGCGTTTCTGCAGAATCAAGCCATGATTCTTGTACTTTGATGTTCCCATGCGCGTGGCGCATCATATAAATTATAAGGTATTATTCCCCAAGGATTGATTTTGTTAACTTAAAGAATGCCTATACTTAATCATCACCATTCAGTGGTTATTCTAGACATCAGGGAAAACTTCCTCAAAAATGTACCGGTTAAAAACAATATTCAGTTTTGATGAGAACACAAAATGAAAAACAACATTCAAGTACTTTTATTTATTAGTGAACTTATTTGGATATTTTTATATATACGAGGTCAAACATTAGAAAGACAAATATTTCATAAGGGTCAATACTACTACTACTGCTACCACTTTGGTCTTTGGAAGATGTAATATATTCGAAAGACTAACACTATCTATATAAAGAAAAAAAACATGTGCTTGATTCATAAAACATAGTTTAATAATATAAAATTGGGTTATTTCTTCTGTTTTACTTTACATCATCCGTCGATCAAAGATAGCCAGATGACATCACTACTATAAAGCAAAGCAAAGCAAGCAAGCAAGCAAAGAAAGGAGGAGTCTAATCTCCTTAACATTGCACAAGATGGGGTGTTCTGATGAAGTGGTCAAAGCTAGCTAATCCCATTTGGCAAATGACATCCTCTGTAGCACCAAAATAGATGGTATCTTTGTGTTTTCAAAAAACTTCTATAATCATGCATGAGTTACATGATATATACCAAAGCAAATGGGAGGGAGAGAACACACTTACTTGTTAACTCCTCCTCTAGCTCTATCTCTCTCTAACTGATCATCCCTCCATATCTTCTTCACCCATGGCTATTGCTGCTGCTGCTGTCCGTGGTCTTCTGAGATCAGCATCATCATCATCATCATCAGCAGCAAAAACAATAAGGCTTTCTTCTTCTTCTTCTTCTTCTTTCTTCAGCACATTTGCAAGCCTTCAAGAGATCAAAGATCTGAAGCTATACAGACCTGCGGATGCCAAGGTCCTCATCATCGGAGAAGACAACTTCTCCTTCTCCAAGGGGATTGCTGAGATGAGGCCGAGTGGAGTCGGGGTGCTTGCCACCCGACCCATCGAGATTGGTAAATTACTTTCTTCAACATTCTTCTTCTTCTTCTTCTTCTTCTTCTGTTTCTGTTTGTTTGATTGATTGAAGCTTTAACCACATATTTTGCTTGCTTGCTTGCTTGCTACAGTTGATGAATCCATCAACCATGCAAACATCGAGGGCAACATTAAAGCCCTAAAACAGATGGGGGCCCGGGTGCTGCCAAAGGTCACCCCCTCGACGATGGAGACGGACCCGGAAATCAAGAAATGGTTGGCAGGCGGAGCCTCCGCCGGCGGAGGAGGAGACGAGGAGGAGGAGGCACTTTTCGACTACATCATATATAAGCACCCCCCTTCTTTTGCGGATGTTGAAGCGTTTGTTAACGCTGCAATTTATATGGTGGCACTCACCGGTTCTCTGGACCTGTTCGTGCCTGCAAAAGGAGCCCATAACAACTGGGCCCTTGGGCAGTTAGCTGATGGTCATGGACTGAAGATGGGCCAGATAAACTTACCCAAACTCCGACACCATATAATAAGGTTCATATGACTTGACTTCACCGGCTGCTGCTTAATTAATTAATGGTTGTTTTAGTCCCTTTAGAATATCATCTTTTGTTTTGTTTTGTGGTAGTTACTACTAGTAGTAGTTTGTTTTGGATGGCTTGGTTATAGTTACTAGTAGTTTGGTTTGGTATTCCAATGTACTTAGCTTTTGATCCATCCGATCCGATCCGATCCGATCATCTTTTGCTTAGCTTAATATATATAAATGAAATCTATATTATTATATGTTTCGTCTCTCTATCCAAGAAGATGATAGGAGGAAACCGACTAAGCAAAAAAATTCACCAAATATAATTAAAAGGACTAATAACTAGGTTATTTAAATAACACTTCCATTCCATTACCAAAAAGGCATCGTGGGTGGGGTTATTTGGTTTTCCAATTCAATTGAACTCAAAAACAAACATTATTATTATTATTATTATTATCATGGTTAGAGACAAATAACAATAATAATAATAATAATAATAATAATAATAAAACACTTCAACTCTTTGTTTTCTAAAATGATGGTAAACCTACATACTAGTTTAATTTTACTTCTTGACTCGTTCTTATAATCCACAACGTAACTCTCCGCATCATAATTAGTTCACACCAAAACCAAAGTTGTCACAACTACTATTTTACTATTATATATGGCATACCTTCTTGTTAGCTAAATCATATTGAAACTTGTATTGTTGAAGGTGTACCACTTTTCTCTTTAATTTGGCTTTTATCATTCAAAATTAATATAGGCTTTTATTAATTACTCTTTTGGTTGTCAAAGTTATAAACGTTACAAATTTAAAACGTGCTTGGACACCAACGTTTTGAATGACCTAATAATAAAACGCTCTCCTAACACATTTTATACCTAAACCTTCTAGTTCTCTTTAATTAAAACAAATAAAAACGTAAGGGGAAAAAAATGTGATCGATTGATTATTGTTCTCGTTTTTTAATTATTTATTGATATTCTCAGTTAACCTGCCACTACCGTGGATAATATTGATGTAATTTTACTTCGAGGTTTAATTACAAATTTATCTTACTTTTGTTTGTATTTTATTTTAAGAAACCGGACACTAGTAGGCTTAAACGTTTCAAGAAATTTAAAAACATGTGCGAAAGTTGAAAATGTAACCTATACTTCTCCTCCAAGTGCATGAAATTAAACACCTTAACATTTTTTCTCCTGTTTTACCTTAGATGACGCATCAATGATAAATGACATCACAAATCAAAAACACCATTGTTTTAATTTTATTTTTTTTTAAATATATGACAAGATGGGGATTTCAGAGTCTTCTGAAGTGGTCAAAATTAAGCCAACGAGAGTCATTTGAAAATATGATTTACTTTCTCAATATTTCACAAATTTGGCAAGTTTGGTGAACATTGGACTTGTAGAAACCACCTCATGTGTAGCACCAAATAGTTCTTTATTATTTATTTATGTTTCGAATATATTTCTATATATAAATATGCATGGGTTAGAGTGTATGTCTATATATGTTGAAACTAATACACCTAAAGATTGTGAGGGAGAGAAGACACGCTCAATTGTTTTCTCATCACTCGTCAAGCATATTAGTATCCATGGAGATTCTAAAATCAGTGATCAAACAAAGTACATTTGTAGGTCAAGGTCGATTTTTTCAATACTTCTCCGAACTTCCGGACCTTTAGGAGAAACCGGAAGAAAAAACCAAGACCTATTGTCATATTAACTTATTCCAAATCCGACCCTTTTCTATTTTGAACCGTCACCACCACCGCGCAAAAAGCCTAAATTAATCTTCTTGAGATTGCCCAAACCAAGACCACCGGATTCTTTGGAAGCAGTGACCCTATCCCAAGAGATCCAACACACCTTATTTTTACCTTCATGACCACCCCAAAGAAAATCACGTCTCAGTTTTTCCAACCGATTAAGAACATTATTCGGGGCACGGTAAAGAGCAAAATAGTATGAAGGAAGAGAGTCCAACACCGATTTAATAAGTGTAACTCTCCCCCCTCCATGGATAACGATTTAGCTTTCCAAATAAAGAGTCTATTTTCGAAAACGTCAATAACCGGTTTCCAATTTTTGAAGAGGTTCATATTGGCACCAACTTGCAATCCCAAGTACTTAAAAGGAAGGGTGCCCAGATTGCAATTGATAGAATTAGCCATAAGAAAATAGTCTTGCTCCTCCAACCATGTACCGTATAAGAAACTTTTATTAAGATTGACCCGTAGGCCCGAGGCAAGGTGGAAACCTCTCAAAATGCGAACAATGTTTTTAACACTAAGCAAATCTCCTTTCCCAATAAAAACGGCCTCGTTGGCATAAAGAAAGTGGGTGAGCGTGATGACCACCGTTTGGTAACGAGACACCATGAAATAAGCCAAAACATGCGGCCTTTTTAATCATCATCGACAAGGCTTCCATAGCAATAATAAATAAGAAAAATGGTAACGGGTCCCCTTGCCGGAGACCCCAAAAGTACTGAAACTCCGCCGTCGTGCACCCATTAATCAAAACCGACTCATTGCTTTGCTTGCTCAAACACCAAGTTGATTGACTAGTCTTTACTTTTACTTTTGACAGAGGTGTGGTGGTTCACCAACCATATGTTCAAATGTATGTGTTCTATTTCTTTATTAGTAAAATTATCACCACCGCACATCTCTTTTTAGGCTAAGTGTAGTGGTTAAGCCCTATAAAACCCATCTCTTGGGCGTTTTCTGCCATGTGGCAGATGACGTGGCAAAGGGGCTTTGATGACTAAACTGGTGTATTGGATGGGCTTGATGGGGTCGTGATATTTATTAAAAAAAGAAGAAGATGGCCAATCACTACACTTCACGGCAGGAGAGAGAAGGGGAAAGAGATTGGATGAATTCTCTTCACGATGCTACGTGGGCAACGCCCTTCACCAACATTTAGCCCATAGCGCCCCGGGGGGTGGTAGGGGGCGCTATGGGGCGTTATCCAACTAAAAAAAAAGGACTTTAACGCCCATTACACCCAGTCTTACATGACTGAACTCAGTCTCATTCTCACTCTTTTGAGTCCATCCTTAAACTTTTTTAAAATTTGTAAAAAAAATAATTTAAAAACCTATTCAAACTTATTCTCCATTCCTATATCACATTTTAGTCTTTATATATTCAGATTAAATCTATCTTTTGTTTGGGAGAGCTACTTATAATACATAGAGTTAATACATAGAGTGATAGAACCAATTGATAAATAAATACAAAAGGATTTAACCTAATATTATCTAGCTAAATTAGTAATCTGTCTCTCATCTAAAGGTCGAGAGTCACTCTCAAATCTCATAGTAGATAAATGACGTATAAATTTACCGTTGAAAAAAAGATTAAAATTGAGTACCACTTGAGCTATTTGAGTTCTTGAACTTTATTTATTATTATTAAAAAAAAAAATATTGCAATTTTTATATTTAAGGATTAATAAACTCGTAAATATTTATTTTTCCTATTCTTTTCTTTGGTATTTAAGAATTAAAAGTTATAAATAATAATTCATTATTTGACTTGTTTTTAAAGGTTGATTTTTGCCCCACCCCCCACCTCCACCACCACCCACCATCATCAATTAGAGTGAATCTTACAACGTTAGCCACACCCTGATATTCCGCTTCGGCGCTAGAACACGAGAGTGTTGGTTGTCGAGTTATTTGAGTTAAAAATCATTACAGAGTGTTTTTCTGTAGTGACTTTTATAACTTAATTTGTTTAAAATCACAGTTAATTTTAAAAATGAATGAGTTTTAATATGAGTGTAGTGAGTTAGAAAAACAGAGTGATATTAAAAACTCATTTGAAAACAATGAACTCACTCGTATTAAAGTCCAGTGAATTCTAAATCTTTGGGGAGTTTTATTCGATTGCTGTGAGTCTTATTTTCTCACATTCTGAAGGTTACTATCATACATAAAGAAAATATATCAAATAGCTGACTGTTCATGTAGGCATTTGGGGAAATATTTGATGTATGATAAATAATTATTTTTCATTTTTATTACTCTTGTTATTTAGAAGAATATAAAAAACAGATTTGAATACAACTAATAAAAATAGAGAGTTGTTACACACACATCCTAACTTGGTACTGTATCTGTATTGTACTAATACCGGTCCCGGTTTATACCGGTCTCGATCTAAATAAAAAGTGGGTACTGGGCTCGGTACCGGGTACCTGGATTTCGGTACGTTACCGGTTTGTTACCCGGTTAACAAATCCCACGAATGTTGTAATTCTCACAAATTTTGCTTGTTATATATTAAAAACTAGGATAGAACCCGTATGTTATACGGGTTAAATCATTTTTTTTGGTAAAGGGTTATACGGGTTAAATCATTAGAAAATATATATAAATGATAATTCATGCATACTCATTTTATTACCCGAATAACGTATTACATTACATTTAATAAAGTTATAATTCATAATATGGTATTGGTGACTTTATCTTCTTCATAAAAAAATATTTAGATCATGTCTCTACTTGTATATTTGGAAAAAATACAACATAAACATGATCATCTTTAAAAATGGTTGTTAGAAAAACAAGCCAACCTTGAATAGCGACTAACACTAACTTATGATTTGACAAACTTGAGAATTTAAGTCTCGATAGAAAGTTAGGTGAGTATAAAATTTCATCAAAATTATAATGAACATTTTTTAATTGTTGAGTATAAAGTCTAAAGTATAATTAGAATATTATAATGTTAAATCAATAAAAAAAATTATCTTGGTATATATTAGATAACGTACAATTGTATTAGTCATGATGTTTAAAATTTTCAATTTTAATGAACATGGATCATTTGATATGATAGAAAAACTATTTAATATTGGATATTATGAACATAAATTTTATTGTTTACGGATTTCTCTATAAATAGTATCATCCACAATGTTTATTAGATTTGTAAAACAATATTAGTTATTCATTAGTTATAATATTAAATATGATTTGCTCAATTATATTTGAAAAACACGGTAAATAAATGTCTATTGGTATTTTATAAGTTTTTTAAATATTTATTAAATGAAAATAATAATAGTTTAAAAAAGAATTTTAAATAAAAATTAGATGTAAATTGATATATGATTGTCATAATTCCATAAATATAATTAAATAAAAATATATCATGATTATAAGGGATATAATTTCCTAAAAAAGAATTCATTAGGGATTAGATTTGGGAGGGAAAAATTGTGTGAGAATGATTCTAGTGTTGACAAGTGTCAACAATTGTAATTGTTTATTAGAGTAGGAAGATAATTAAAAAAATAAAACTAAAATAAAAAGTGTGCTTAATAAATAATAAATAAAATCTCATGTATGTGGTTTCATTTCTGTTAGTCATGACATTCATATATATTAACCAAACTTTCAGCGTACATATATACTTACAGTAACGAGTAGTACTACATAAGTATTGATGTATGTGTATATTAACCAAATTTACATTCATGTATATTGTTGCAACTCTCCGGAATTTACATGAAGTTGAACCAAAGTTTCACCATTGCACATCTGTAAGTCTGTTGCACAAGCCATTTCTAAATAAAGGCATAAGCTAATTCAAATAAATTGAACTGGACTGATGAATGATTTAAAAAATAAAAGGATACAAACCAATTCCAAATAGACAGTAATTTTCACACAAGTTAAAATATCACAATCAAAAAAATTTACTCGTCACCATATTGTACAACATGGCCCTTATTTGTTAATTTTTTTTTTGTTTTTTATAATTATTTTACACGATTTATTATTATTTGATATATTCGTACCAATTTGACATGATGCATTATTTCTTCAACACTTTCTAAATTTTTAAATGTTAATTAATTTCATAGTTTTATTGTATGTATTCAAGTCTTGAGACGTTCTCGTTCCACCAAAAGATTAAGATGTCAGAATGTCATCAAGTCGGGTTTTATACTCGTGAAATGAAATAAAGTATAACGCTTTACATAAAAAGTTTAAAAGAATAATATGTCACATTAAATAACCGGCACAAATATATCAAGTAACAATACATTGTGTCAAATAATTTTAAATAATACAAAAGTTATTTTTTTTAACTGATACAACCATAAGGTACAATACCACCCCTATTTTTTTTTCTTTTCATATGAGCTATATTGTACAATATACCATATGAAAAGTGTGATGGTTTCAAATTTGGGCGTATGTATCCGTAGCCTTGTATTTTAGTAGAGTTATTAAATTTATTATAGAAAACTCGATTACTCAAATACCAATAATTAATTAAGCACCTCAATGTGTTTTTTGTTAATAACTTATATTTAGTGACCTTCTAAAAAAATCTAAATACGTAGTCGTTTATAATTTTTTTTCTTAACATTTTGACCTAAGTTTATTAAATACGGGGTTCTTTATGAAAAATAATATTCAAGTCTCGTAACCGACTTTCTATAATTCTTAAAAAACGAGAGCTGGAGTTAATGTAAATTATTGTTTAAAATATAAAATGACAAACTCAAATAAACATAGACTTCTATTTGTAGCGAATATATAAAGTGATTGTGAAATTTTTGAAAAGTGTGAGTTAAAAAATTGTCGTTAGGCTTGTAAGAGTATTTAAACTTATAAATTTATGGTAAGTTTTTATTTTCAAAAAAACTACTATAATTATATCTCTAAAGAACCTAATTTCATCGTCATAAAACTAAAACATGACGTTTACTTGAAAAAAACATTGTCTAACGTCCAAATATATTATGTTCAAAAAATAGTTAAGTTTTTTTCTAGTTTTCCAACCCTCGTAACACTCGAATTTATAGATGAATATTATATGGAGAAAGATGGTGAGAGGAGACGATATCTATAGGTGTAAGAGTCTAACTAAAAATAATATAAACAAATTAAACGCTAAACTTAATATATAAATTTTATAACGTTAATATATAAAATTTAAAACAATAATATATAAAAAAATTAAAACAAGCTAACGTTTTTTTAAAATAAAAAAAATTTAAAAAAGTTAAATGCATTAGGTTAAAATTAGAATATAAAAAGTTAAAACAATTCAAAAAATTAAGTTTCAAATATAATATAAAATTAATCAATAACATAAAATTAATAACGTTAAAACAACAATCTAAAAATTTAAAACAATAATATATAAAAAATTTAGAACTTAAAACGTTTTTGTAAAATAATAAAAATTTAAAATTAGGTTAAAGATGAAATATAAAAAGTTAAAACAATTAGAAAAATTAAGTTTAAAAAAAATATAAAATTCATAACGTTGAAACAAAAATCTATAAATTTAAAACAATAATATATAAAAAATTTATAACTTGAAAGATTAAAAAAAGTTGTATTTTACTTCATTAATTTTTTTAGGGAAATTGGTTTTAAATAATCCAAACTATTAACAATTGACTGATAATAATCCAAACTGAAGAATTGTTTTTTAGCACTCCCAACTTTCTGACTATTTTCTTCCAATGAGCATTTTCTAACGGAACCCTAACTCCGTTAAAAATTTGGTGACGTGGCAGCATAGTTGGGTGCCACGTCACCAAAATTTTAACGGAGTTAGGGTGCCACGTCACCAATTTTTAACGGAATTAGAGTTCCGTTAGAAAAGGCTCATTGGAAGAAAATTGTCTGAAAGTTGGGAGTGCTAAAAAACAATTCTTCAGTTGGGATTATTATCAGCCAATTGTTAATAGTTTGGATTATATAAAACCAATTTCCCTTTTTTTAAGTTAGTGTATGGCGCGAAGTAAGATAATTGGATTTTTTTAAATTTTTTTATTGAGCGTGAAATTTTAATATGTAGCGTGAAATGTCCATAAATAGCGTGTGTGTCCGGCACAAATTTAACTAAAATAATGAGGTGATAAGTTTCCATTGACTAGGCTATTGTTGTAAAGAGTGAAGTCAATTGCTAGTCTGGTAATCAGATGTTGGTCCAAGGGTATTATGATGATTTTCCCCTACTTCTTGCATTAAGCCTATGATGATTTTCCCCTACTTCTTGCATTAAGGCACACTGGACAATACTGGACATCCACATCAATCACTAGGTACAAGATAAAAGACTTGGTTTTTTACCTTTTTGTTTAAAAGCCCTTTCATTAATTAAAACCGAAGTTTGGATAAGCTTTTTTAGTGCAAAAGTACATTTTATCAAAAGTAACTTATTGACTTTTGGCTTTTTTAAAAGTAGTTTTAAAAAAAATGTTTGGATAAGCTTTTGTAGTTAGAAAAGTCAATAAGTTAATAAGTTGTTTTTAAAAAATATTTGGCTTAGCTTTTTTTATGTAAAATGACAAAAAAGGACATCCTATATATATATCCAGCCATTTTACTACTTTTTGGAGGGTACAAATGTAATTTACCAGAGGAAAAGTTAAAAGTTGTTTTGAAAAGCCAGGAATTCTTGGCTTTTGAGGTATTGAAGAAAACAACTTTCTCAAAAGTCATTTTAAAAACTACTTTTGCAATACCCAAACAATTTTTTTAACTTATTGACTTTTCTAAAAGCCAATAAGCCAATAAGTCAATTTCAAATGCTTACCCAAACATGCCCTTATATGTATAGACTTCACCGAAGTCCGTCATTTAGAAACTAACCAAACAACCCAAGAATAAAGTCTTTTTACCTAGAGTAAATTACGGATTTCGTCCCTGTGGTTTGCTGAAATTTCACCTATCATTCTAAGCTTTTAAAAATTACGGATTTCGTCTCCAATGTTTGCCAAAACGTTACGGATTTCGTCCTTTCGTCTAATTTCTGTTAATTTTTGCTGTTAAACTTTTTAGAATGCCCATTATACCCTCATCCTTTTATTCAATAAAAAATAAAAAAAAAGTAATTATGGTCCCAATAAATTACCCACAATACACGTGGCTGTAGCCACCACCACCACCACCACCATGGCCCAGCCACCACCACCCCCACCATGTCTCCATTCACCATCACCACCACCGTACCTGCAGCTACCTGTTAAAAGAAGTAATTAAGTTGTTGATGATCAGGATTATTATTATTCAACCAATAGGATTCATCCAACTGACACCAATCCTCCGCCGCACCGTCACATCCTCCGTCGCCTCCACCCAATATCTCCGATTCCAGTTCTGGTTCTCCATAACCTCATCGGAGGATGACATCATCATCAAGCTTCCAAATCCCACTATCCCCGAAAACAAGTCGCCGGAGGACTGGTAATCTAGTATCGCCGGTTCGAGAGTTTGATCAAACAACGTCGGTACTGATCCGAACTCCGTCGGGGTGGACAGTTCCGTTTCTGGCTTCGACGACGGAGCTCTCACTGGTTGAGTTCCATGATGAATAGGTTGATTTTCTTTCACGGACAGTGGCTACAGTGGCCGGATTTTAAAATGCAAGAAAAAATCTATCGATTCTCCGATCAATTACAAGCTTCAGAATCAAACCATGGGGCAATTCACGAGTAATCTGAATGCTTCTTTAACAGAGAGGGCGGATTTCCGGTGGTCACGGCCGCCAGAGGTGGCGGCGGCGGAGGTTTGAATCGTCAGTGAGACGGTATTCCTCCTTCCCGCCACAACAAGGACGGTTGATTTCCGGTATTCACGGCCCAACAAGAATTCAAGCCCTAACCTTTTGCGATTTGCGAACAGAAGCAGCCTTCCAGCCTCCGTTGTCGAATCTCAGTTGACAAATATCTTATTGCTTTATTATGATTATAAGATAAGATAAGACAAGACAAGATTACACAACTCACACCAACTTTTTTGCTAAACTGACATGAATATTCATATTAGACGACCAAAGAATGTGTTAAATTTGTTACGTAACGCAATATTTGGTTTAAAATTTTCCCCTAGATTATGCGACGAATTCATATTTTTTATTAAACGATGAAAAGTAGATGTCATGTAATAAAATAAACTCTCTATCATAGACAACAAATATGATAAGACGGGGACAAACATACATACTTATTTTTTTCCCTTTTATTTATATATCCTAATATGACTGCTTTTTTACTTCCCTAGAACATATAATGTATGGATAAATTGCAACTTTGGTAAACAAATTTAATAAATTCTCTTTGACCTTCTCTTTAATATATAGATAATTGCTTGCCTCTCAATACAATACAGTACAAAGAAATAATTTCGAAAATATATATTAACATGTTATGTTTTTAACACTTAGGCAAATAACGTAAATATCCATTCTTCACGACTTCACACATTGAGAGTTGAATCCACACCATTTTAGTAGGAATAAACTCCTACTACCACTAGACCAAAAGGCTAGTGACACTTCAGCAACTATGTACCTGTATTTTAACATAACATGTCCAATATATATATTATTGTTATGTTGTTCTAACATGATTACACTAGAAGATTTATGACCTTTTATGGGTCATATTTTGGAAATGTACGATGGGTCTATGTTACTCAAGTGTCGATCACCGGGGCTGCGTATATAACCAAATATATGAACAAGCCCACCGACTTTAGAATTTGAAGGTATATAACCAATATTGGCGCGGTCTCCGGCCACAAGCTATATAAGAACTGAAATAGCTATACATCTATGTCCAAGATCACAATAATTCTTGTGATAACATCAAAATCAGTCTCAACATAAGTCTAGCAAAAGCTGTGGTTTCTATCTGTCACGATCAAAGTTGTGGAACCTTATTTCACTTTTGTCTTCTCTTCTCTACTACAAGAAATGACACTTTTAGAGACGACAAGAATTGGACCATTTGCGAGTACATGTCCTCGCAAAAAGTTTTTGCGACGATATGTAGTCGCCAAAAATCTGTCGTAGCAGCGTAGTCGCAATTGGTCAAAATTATCGTCACCATTGACTTTGTCGCTATTGTCTGAACAACAGCGACGACATGTCGCCTCGAATACATCGTAAATGTTCTTTAACAAAAAGATTTATTCTTTTTATTTAAAGTTTTTGCGACGACTTGTTTTCGCAAAAAAGTTAATTATTTTATTTAAAGATTTTTTTAGTATCTCTTTTAGCGACGACATATCACATCTTAAAGTTAAATATTTTATTTATGGATTTTTTAAATAACACATTTTAGCGACGATATGTCGTCGCAAAAGGCCTGCACATTTTTTGCACAGCAGCTAATATATTGTTCTTTTTCCAGTTTTTTACCTGGTAATATCGGGTTTTTACTGTTATTTTCCAGCTTTCACACAAGATTTACATAGCTAGAAAGTCGATTTCATTAAAACATGTCATAGAAACAAGCGCATATTAATAATAAAATCCCACAAACTGTACAATAGCTAAATTAATCATCTTCACTCTCATGTTCATTTTCATCATTTTGTGAATCTTGATTCATGTTGGATCCAGCATGTGTGCTTGATTGGCCACCCATATGTTGGAAAAAAAGTTCACGCATTTGAGCCATCTCTTTGCTCATTTTATCTATTTCTTCTTGTTGTTGACGCGTCTTTTCTTCCAAGGTTTCTAACTTTTTGCTTGTTGCCGGTGGTTCAGGAATGTAACTCGAGCTTGCCAACATAGGAGAAAGATGTTTTAGCCTTTTTCCAACTCCCCGTATGTAACCGCTTCTTTCACCCAATGCACGTCTTAGAACTTCACCTTCATCGACTGCGCCTTCAGTGCCGACTTCACATTGCAAATCCGTATTTGCTTTATCAATTTTCCCTATACTAAAAAACAAACATACATTAAACTTTATTAAATTTTGACAGCATTTATATACCAGTTTAATAAAATAAGATTGGCATGTATTTATACATTTTTACCTACATATAGATTGAACTAAATTGGAAACTTCAGTTTACCTATTTGCTATTTGAAAAGACATGGCCTTTATTAACAAAATAAGGCAATAAATCTAACTTAATGAGTACAAAGGTGATTCACCAAGTAATACCACTCAAAGAAAATAATTATTTTGAAGTTATCATGATGCTTAAGAAATAACAGACCCTAAATACCTTCATAGCTGAAAATAATACTCCATTTATTACTCCTTAATAAAATTAAAGTAACACATCAGTTGTGTAGCCACATCAGTTGTGTAGAAATCTCCATCATTTACATTGAAAACACATTCCACTTCACTTAAGTACTGTTCAATTTGCTTTTCAAAAATATCTATGTACAAGCTTCGTATGTGTAGTACATGGACAGACAACATGTATAAATAGAATTGAAAATAATTGTCTCAAAAGTAATGACTGTCAATATTACCAATGTCAGCTTATTTTTTACCTCATAAGTTATTCTAAATGCAGAAAAAATACACTTCTATAACAAACTATGATGACCCGCCGCATCGTCGCCACTGCTATTTTTTTTTTATAATTGAACTTTTAGTTAAGCAATAAAAATAAAAATAAAATAAAAAAGAAAATATTATTTGCGACGATATGTCATCGCGAATGAATTTTTATATAGGCGGCAAACATTTTCGCTCCCGCGCAGCTCAATAGCGACGATAAATCGTCGCTAAAAGACTCCCCCAACTAAATTTATATAAAACATTTCTGAGTCGACATGTCGTCGCGATTGGTATCACTTTAGCGACGAGCTTTGTCGTCGCAAATACTTTTGTCGCCAATAGTATCATTTCTTGTAGTGTCTGTCCTAATATTTTCTCGTGTTAGGAAATAGTAATGCATGTGAATTCATCAATATTACATTATTATTTTTTTTCTAAAGATTGTGTATGATCTGTTAATATAGACTCGTCTGACAACTTGTGTAAGGGTGGGAGTATGGTTTAGACAAGTTGTTTGGGATTAGTTGAATTTGAACAAAGCAATTTAGGATGTTGAATATATATTAAAACTAGATGCTGGTGACTTTTAATTATTTGACCCGTTGAATTTGTTTTCTTTTTAACTAAGTTTGTCTTATTTAACCCATTTGACTCCTTTAATACGAAACAATATCCAAATTGATTCATTAATGTTATCCGTAGTCATAAACTCCCTGTGTTGAGTAAATCGTGACACGTGGTAGCACCTAGTCAGCAAGGGGATTCATTAGAGAAAGAAAGAAAGACTGGGTCAATCACAGAAGGAGGGGGGGGGGGGGGTTCATATGCAAAACGCCTGTAGGGGTGAGGGGCGTTATAAAATAGGGGCATAGTGGTGTTTGAAGTGCTATAGAACACTATAACGCCCACTACGGATGACATAATAAGTAAATGAGTGAAATATTTCCCCTTAACCATTCTAACAAGTTAAACATCGCAATTTTCATCGGAAGGACATATGACCAAACATTTACCCCATGGATAATAGTAATATTCACTTTCAAAATTCTTGATTTTTATTCAAACTCTTGAGTGGTTATTTATTAAGCTAAAGGGTCATTGTGATATCGTTATAGATGTATCGTTTGCTAATAGATGTCCTAATAAAATGGACATTGTGCTATCCAAACTAGGACGGTATAAAACTAGTTATATAGAAAGCTAAGTGAAACATTAAACAAATATATATTTTATAAAATTGTCTAGAAATTTTTCTTGAACCCTTTTATATAATGCTTTTTAGATTTTTTTTTTTGTTTTTAAATTTGTCTTTAATATAATGTTTTCTTGAACCTTTTGTATATATTTTTTCCATCAGCATTTTTTATGTTGCAAAACATTTGTCGAAGTCGGGGCATCGATTTGGGTTTGTTAGGTTTTTGAAAGTGGATAATATCGACGACATGCTGTTGAAATTGCGTTCTATGTGGTTTGGCACGTATCATGCCTACGCGGATGTTGCTAGGTTCTCGAATGCTACAAAGAACGCAACAAAGAACTCTGTACCGATTATGACGCGGCACCGTATTATGAACCAAGTACCACTAGCTACTCAGCCTAAGGAAGTGTTTGTGGAAAAATCTTTGGCCTCTGAGCATGCGTCTAAAGTTGTGAAAGTGAATGAAAATCAGGAACTACCTTTGCCTAGGAAAGTGAAGATCCCTAAAGAAGTGTTAAATTCTACTTCTAAGGCTATTCGTAATGGGGCGTTTTTGGGCTCCATAACGCCCCATAACGCCCCATATCGCCCCGCCCCACTACGCTGGGGCGTTATGGGGCGTTATGGTGCCCAAATTCGCCCCGGGCGTTAGGGATAAAACGCCGAAGAAGGGTTTAAAAGTAATGATTGTGGGGCGTTATAGGGGCTTTATCCACTACACCATAAAGCCCCATAAAGCCCCTTGTCCAGTCATCGTCCACATGGCGGATAACGCCCCATTTGGGGCTTTATCCACTACACTTAGCCTAATGTTGAGAAGGTTGTGTTGGCTAAGTTATTTGATGTTTCGTCTCTCGTGAAATTATTTTCTCTTTGTAATGTTGAGGGTTTTGTGGGGCTGGATATCCGGTATGTAGGGGGTCGATGGGTGGCTATCGATTTTGCTTCGGTGGAACAATGTGCTAAGTTCCAAGCTAATGATAGTATGAAACGTATCTTCACGAGATTTCTTCCAACTTCAGATAACTTCATTCCGGATGAGCGTGTGATATGGCTAGAGATTGTGGGACTCCCAATGACGGCATGGAATAAAGAAACTTTGTCACTGATTTCTCGTCAATGGGGGAAATTAATTTTTGTTGATGATGATAAAGAGAACCCTTTGGCTATTAAAAAGGCTTGTGTTCTCACGAATGTGAAGAATATGATCCACGAAAAATTAATTTTGGAGATCGAGGATAAGAACTTCGAGGTTTGGGCTAAAGAATTCGGACATTGGTGTCCTTCTTTAGGAGGTGACGTGGGCTCTAGTTCCAATGGGGAGGAATCGAATGTGGATGAGTCGGATGAAGATGAGATGTCGGATGAAGACAATGATGCTAAGTTGGATGATGGCATGATGGAGGGGCCGGTTACTAACTCTAAACCAGATTCTGAGCAAGATGATAATGTTAAGCCGGCTTCCATGGCGGGTTCGGATGATCCATTTTCGGTTTACCGTATTATTGAGGAGGTTAAAAATAAGGAGAAAGAAGGAAACATGAATGTGGATGTTGCTGACAAGCGTAACGTTACTCATTCTTTGGAGTCCGGGTTGGGAGAAAATACTAATGAGGCTACTTCTTCTAGTTCGTGTCCGTCGAAACCTCCGGGTTTCATGGGAATGAAATTTACTTCTAATAACACTTTGGTGGCCGATACCATTTCCTCTGGAACATTGGCAAAAGATACACTGCATAAAGGTGGTTCTATTATAAATGACTTGAATCGGGCAATTGAGATTGGCAGTGTTATGGGTTTAGATATGCAAGGTACGTCTAATGACCTCCAAAAGCTTATGAACAGAATGAGTGTAAATTTAGTTGACCAATGAATATTTTGTCTTTAAATATTTGTGGTGTTGGGAACGGGTTGAAGAGGAAAAAGTTGGCTACTTTAGCAAACAAACATGCTATTAGTTTTATGGGAATTCAAGAAACGTTCATGTCAACATTGGATCTTATTAAGGTCAGAAGCTTATGGGGTAATAATTCATTCAGTTTCGAGTATGCATTATCTAACGGCCACTCAGGAGGTTTATTGTCCATTTGGGATCCAACTTATTTCAAAAAATCTTTTTCTTTATGTTCGAAGAACTTCATTATTATTGGGGGGGAGTGGATTAGCTCTAAACAACAATGCTTTGTCATCAATGTCTATGCGCCTCAAGGGGAGTCGGAAAAAGTTAATCTTTGGAACGAAATTTTGTCGTTTATGGAGGTAAACCAAGGTAATTTTGTGATTTTTGGGGATTTTAATTCGGTCCGTAGTAGCGATGAACGTAGGGGTTGCGCATTTTCTCAGGTTAATGCGTCTAACTTTAATAATTTTATTGACTCGGGCGGCTTAGTGGATATCCCGATGGGCGGTTATAAGTTCACGAGAGTGGATATTAACAGTGCTAAGTTTAGCAAGCTGGATAGGTTTTTGGTCTCGGACCAATGGTTTGTGAAATTCCCAAATTTATCGTCTACCGCTCTCGATAAGTCATTTTCTGATCATCGACCGATCGTTCTTTCTTCTAAGTCTGTAGACTATGGGCCATCCCCTTTTAAACTCTACAATTCGTGGTTGTTGGATAATGATTTTAACCGGTTTGTCTCGGAGTCGTGGGGTGTTGGTCAATACGGGATGTCCACTTGTAAGATGATAGACTTTAAAAATAAGCTCAAAGACTTAAAGTTGAAAATCAAAAATTGGATTGCGGCCAGACCTTCTCGTGAAGCTACTCTAACTCGACTTCATCGTGATCTTGCAGAGCTTGATCTCTTGGTTGATAATTCGGATCTATCGAGTGATGTTTACATTGCGGATCATCGTGATTTAACCAAGAAAATTAAAGAATTAGATCGTTTGAACGGTTTAGATTTAGCCCAAAAAGCTAAGGTTAAGTGGAGTATTGAGGGTGATGAAAACTCAAAATATTTTCATGGAATTGTTAATAACAAGAGGCGGTATTCATCTATCGAAGGTATAAAAATTAACGGTATTTGGGTGGAGGATCCGATTGAGGTTAAGAACGGGTTCTTAGAGTTTTTCAAGTCTAAATTTTCAAAGTTTGCTAGCGTTAAGACGTTGAACATGGAAGGAAAATTCAACAAAGTTTCTGATTTAGATAAAATGGTTTTGGATGAGATCCCGTCTCTGCAGGAAGTCAAGGATGCAGTTTGGTCGTGTGGTAGCTCTAAATCGCCTGGGCCAGATGGTTTCTCGTTTGGTTTCATCAAGAAATTCTGGGAGATGATTAAAATTGAGGTACATGAGTTCGTGACTGAATTTTTTATTACTTCAGTGATCCCTTTGGGGTGTAATTCTTCTTTTATTTCGCTCATTCCTAAGACTCGGGATCCGATCTTGTTTACCGATTTTCGCCCTATCAGTCTGATTGGTGTTCAGTATAAAATTATTTCAAAGATTTTGGCGAATAGGTTGGCGAAGGTGATTGACGGTTTGGTTAGTCAGGAGCAGTCAGCTTTTATTAAAGGACGTCAAATTTTAGATGGCCCGTTACTTCTCAATGAGTTGATAGATTGGTATTCGAAGAAGAAGAAACAATTAATGCTCTTTAAAATAGACTTTGCTAAAGCCTATGATTCGCTTTGCTGGGACTACTTGTTCGACATTATGGCTTATATGGGGTTTAGTGTAAAATGGATTGGATTGATTCGTGCTTGCCTTTCTTCCTGTAGGACCTCGGTTCTGGTTAATGGAAGTCCCACTCAGGAATTTAGTTTGGAAAGGGGTCTAAGACAGGGTGATCCTATGGCTCCTTTTTTATTCATTATCGCCATGGAAGGTTTGCATGTGGCCCTTTCAGCCGTTGTTTCGGCTGGGCTGTTTCGTGGTGCTCGGGTTGGTGATTTGGTGGTTTCTCATTTGTTTTATGCCGATGATGTGATCATTGTTGGAGACTGGCAGGAGGAGAATATGGTAAACATGATTAATGCTTTTCATTGTTTTTACCTTGCTTCAAGTTTAAAGATCAACCTCCAAAAATCTTCGATTTTAGGAGTTAGCACATCTAGTCCGGAAGTGAATCGTATGGCTAGACTAATGGGGTGCAAATCTGAAGGGTTTCCATTTAGTTACTTGGGTATTCCTATTGGGGGGAAGATGAGGCGAATTTCTAGTTGGGATATTATTGTGAATAAGTTTAAAAAGCGTCTGTCTACTTGGAATTGTAAGTTACTTTCGATGGGTGGTCGTGCTACATTATTAACTTCCGTTTTGGGATCCTTGGGTTCGTATTGGTTCTCCTTATTTCGGGTTCCAGATAAAGTTCTGAAACAGTTGGAATCTTTGCGTTCTAATTTTTTCTGGGGTGGCGATGAGTCATCGAGAAAATTGCCATGGGTTGCTTGGAAATTTGTCTTAGCTGATAAAGATTTTGGGGGGTTGGGGTTTGGTAGTCTGCACGCTATGAACTTGGCTCTTTTGTATAAATGGCGTTGGAGGTTTGTGAATCAAAAAGACGCGATGTGGGTTAAAGTGGTTAATCATATTCATGGTGTGGAGATGTTTAACGGAGTCGCGAGATCGGGTAGTGGCATCTGGTTTGATATTTGCAAGTCATTTCGTCAACTTCATGACAAGGGTATCATACCTTTAAATTCGATTAAGAAGAAGGTTGGTGATGGTTCTTGCACGTCTTTTTGGAAGGATACGTGGGTGGGGGATACTGCTTTTTCTACTCGTTTCAATAGATTATTGCGGTTGGAGATTGAGCAAGAATGTTTGGTTAAGGATCGTATTGGCTCAGAAAGTTGGAGTTGGCGCCGTTGTATTAGGGGGGGGGGGTCGCGAAGAGGCACAACTTCGTGACTTAAGGGCTGTTATTGACAACATTAATCTCTTGATTTGTAAGGATTCATGGGAGTGGTCGCTTGATGGTGAATCAGAGTTTAAGGTGAAGACGGTGAGAAAAGTCATTGATAGGTGTACCCTTCCGTCTCTTGATATTGCTGCGAGATGGAATAGGTTCGTTCCGAAAAAGGTAAATATATTGGCTTGGCGTATCCTTCTTGATAAAGTTCCAACTCGGTTAAATTTGAGCAAAAAGGGGTTGGATATTTCGCATATTTTATGTCCGCTCTGCGATTTAATTCCTGAGTCAGTGGATCACATTTTCGGCTCTTGTGTCGTTTTGGAGAAGGTTTGGGGTTTGCTCGCTCAATGGTTACAGGTTGGGTGTGTTGCTTCGTTGCCCCCGAAGGACTTGGTTGCCCTTTTGGATGCTTCGAGATTGTCTTTGGAGAAGAAAGCTCTCATTGAGGTTGTTTACTTTACGACTTGGTGGATTATTTGGAGGTTCAGAAACAACTCCCTTTACAATCATTCGAGAATTAGGAACGGCGAATTGTTTGATAATATAGTCTTATTTTCTTATTTCTGGTTTTCTAATAGAAATAGAAAATGTAGATTATCTTGGACTGAGTGGCTTCTTAACCCTCTTTTACTGATGTAATTGTTGTTTGCTGTTTTTGGCTTTCTTAGCCTTTGTTTTATAAAATTCTGCCGTTCTAAAAAAAAATAGATTGTTAAATAAGTTTCTTATATAACCGAATTATATGATTTATAAGAAGAAGAAGAAGAAGAAAACTCGTATTTCAATCACGTCGTGCTTAATTATTAATCTATCGTCTTCAACCCAATGATGTGTTTGTCTTGCTTAAAAAATTGGATGACATGGTAGACAGTAATATAACCTAGCTTGTAAGTACACAATGTACGATAATATGTACTACGGTACCCATCTATTTAATTATATAATATAATCCCATTTATTTTATAATTTTGACTTTTAATATAATATATTATCCAAGTATGTCACAAATTTGAACTTTGAGAAAATTAAAAGAATAATAATAATTAGTATTTCTTTAACGTAATTTGGATCACTAGTGACTGGTACAATTCGATAATCTATATTTCAAAACTTGAAAACATGTGTTGTTTCTAAGTGATCACATCAACATTTCACTAGCTATAGGGGTTGTTTCATAATAGTTGTTTATTTAAAATAAAAAAAGAAAAAGAAAATCATCCGACCACTAGTTAATAATAACAACGAGGATGACTTTTTAGAAAAAAACTTGTCAATGTGTGTTATATTTCTATGGTAGTAAGAGGCGTCTACCGCTTCGACTTCGTCCGTTGTTACAAGTTAAAATCTAGTAAAAGACATTGAGATAATACATACGTTTGAATTTACTTTTATGATCAAGTGTGAAAAAATTATTTTATAAAACTTTGACAAATCAAAATTAAATAATATATAAATTAACTATTACTTTTATCTTTTCTTATAAGAAAAAAAGTTATAACTATAAACTACTAAAACGGTATATAAAAAAGCATAAATATTTCACACATATATGGTACAGTTTTACAGTTTAATGAAAAAAACATAGGCAAAATATACACCTTGATGCTTGAAATTAATTACATACTTTAGTGAATATTTTTTTTTGTAGAAAAGCAACAAAAATAGCACTCTTAGTTTCTTGATACAAAAAAAAAAGATTGACTTTAGCTCCCCTTCATAAGTCATAATGCTTTTATTAACTATTCTAGCAACATCATTTAAAAAAGGTCAATCAGGTATGGGATAGTTTAGAGTTTAGAAGATAAAGTTTATTATTTGATTAATTAAAAATTATTTGTTGCAATTAATAAATAAAATAGTACAATTACGAAGTACAAATTGGAATTAACCGACTATAAATAGTGTATTGGCCCCAACTTCTCCAATCACAATTAGCCGCAGAAACAAGTTGCTCTCGGATTGACTTTAATTTTTAGAAGTCAACCTTTCAATGGAGATTCATCTTGCTTTTCTTCTTCTATGTTGCTTCACAACTGCTTGTTATGCTCATAATGTCCACCTCTCCACTCTTAATCAATCTCTCATTGTTTCGGATTCCGCGGCAACGGGTCAAGGTTAGCCATATTTCTATTGAACAGGTTTAAGATCGGGTTCAAATGAACCCGTTCTCAGGCTCATAAAAATCTTGTTTATAGCTTCAACCGAATCCGAATCCGAATCCATTAATCACACAAAATAATAATGTCTGTAAATCTGCAATGAAGTGAAATGTAAATGATAAGTGTTAGTTTTAATCAAATAAAGGATCGGTTTCAAAAGAAAGTGAAAGTTGAATGAGTATTCGAAATGGTTTAATTTATTAATTAATATGTAGTTTTTAAACGGTTTGGTTTTGCTATACAAAAAGATTTAGCGGCGCAACTTGTTGCCCGTTTGCCTAGAGGTGTTCAATGAATCGGATTTTGAATACTCGAATTAATCAAATCGAATTATTCGAATTTTGATTTTTAAAACCTGGACTCGAATTTGATTCTAATTTGAGAATTGGATCCGAATCGAATCGAATCGAATTCGAATGAGATTAATTCGAATCGAATCCAAATCAAACTCGAATAAATCCAAAATTATTTTAGTAAAAGGTACAAATCTAAAAAAAATTAATAAATAAAACACACAAGTGACAAATAAAAAAATATCATAGTTTAACATTTAAAATGGAAATGTTCAATTTAGACAAAATTTAGTTACGCTCAAAACATTCATGTATAAAACAATTTTGTACGGCAATTGTTGTGACAGACAACTTATCGGTGAAAAATTGACTTAAACATCCCTAAAAAATAAAAGATTTACAATTTTATTATACATTAAAACAACAAAATAGTTATATAACATAATACTATTAATTCATCTGAAAAATGATGATGATTGGGTGAATGTACATAATGCCAAATTTTTTGGTGAGAATTAGAGAATACATTTTTTTAAATTAGAATATTTTAAATAACTAAACATTTAAAGATTTTAAATAGGTGAAAATGAGAAGTTGTCTGTGAAAATAATTTAATATATTTATATAATTATTTATATACAAAATAAATGTATAGTGTATATATATATGTGTGTGTATTAATTTATAAATACCTCGATCTAATACGAATTTCGAATCGAATTCGAATTTAAGATTCATTTCAGACATCAAATTGAATCGAATTCGAGTTTGAAATTTTGAATCGAATTTTGAACCAGTGCTTTTCGAATAATCGAGTCAAATTTCGATTTTTTCGAATCTGTTTCGAATACTAAACACCTCTAGGCGGTTTGCCTTCTATCTCCTTGTAATTCCTTTATAAAAAGAATAAAAGAATAAACATTCTTGGAAAAAAAATTAGTAGAGATAATGATCTGAGTTAATATTATATTATAACTGAGAGAAGTATTTGAGTATGATTAGTACGGTTTAATTTGATATATGTAATTGAGTTGGGGCCATTTCAAATGTGTCTAAGTTTTATAATAAATAAAAAAGATGAAACTTTGTGTTATTTTTGTTCTGATTTCTAACCGTAACAACTTTTTGCAGTGTTGAAGGCAGGGATCAATAACATTACAATCACATGGGCATTAAATCCGAACCTCACGGTTGTAGACTCGAACTACACCACTGTGGAAGCCAAGCTATGCTATGCACCCGTGAGCCAAACGGCTCGAGATGACCGAAAAACAGACGACAACCTCGATTTGGACAAGACGTGCCCAGTCGACATCACGGACGGACCATACAAACGCTCAAACAACTCTTTTACATGGATCATTCCAAATAATACCACCTCGGCCACATATTTCGTGAGGGTCTACGTCATAAACGCTAGGAACCATGAGATCGCGTATGGCCAGACCACCGATGCGGCTAAGACCACCAACTTGTTCCAGATTGATGGAGTCATTAGCGAGCAAAACGAGTCAGCAGCGTGGCCGGTGGTGGGTAATTCTTTTGGCTATCGCTATGCATGGCTTCTTATGCTAATAATCCTGATCTTGTGAATCGGTTAAATTAACCATCTTGACATATGTTGTCATGAAGTGAAGTTTGATTTTTCGGTTTGTCATGTTAATAATGCATTTATCGACAAGTGTTACGATATCTGTCACGATTGTTTTTTAAATTTTTGTTCAATTTTACTTGTAACTATTGACATTGTGTGTGAAGTAATCTCTAAATGGATCCAAGGTTGTCTATTTTGCTTTGGCAATATTAAAGAATCATTGTTTAGATTGAATTTTAAATTACGTAATAGTTGAAGCATCTATATAAAGTAAAATTGAAAAATAATTGAGACGGTACACTACTACCGTTCTGAACTTAAAACAAAATATACGAAAACTTCTGTTAAAAACTTCAAAATTTTGAGTTTACTTGCTTTTATTTGAAAATTTATGAATGAAACATTAAGTGTCTGTTTGGTATGAGGTAGTCGTTTAAATATTGTTACAAAGTCTTTTTTATTTTTATTATTATTATTTTTACACTACATTAAAGCAATGAGCCGTTTTATGTATCTCGTTGTCCTCACACCAACCCATCTATAGATAGTAAATTTAATTTAAAACAAAATATACAAATGTTTATGCATGCAGGTCATCTGTTATTTTATTTTTATATTGTATATTTCATATATAAGCAATCTATTGTTTTTAGAGAGTAATATAGAGAGATTGAATTATGTGAAAAGCTTAACCATGGAATTAAAATGAGGAGAATATATACAGGAATACAAGGAATAAGATACAACAACCTACCCTACTAAACCTCACTAATTTAGGTAAATAATAAATCTAGAATCAACTAAATATATAAAAATATACAAAGAATATTATCTCTTAACACGCCCCCGCAAGATGGAGGCTCCGTCGGAGACGCCAATCTTGGAACGAAACTGAAGAAACGAGGCTCGGGGCATCGGCTTCGTAAGAACATCAGCAAGTTGATCCTTAGAGTTCACATGTAGAACACGAAGCCGTCCAGCTGTAACCTGCTCACGAACAAGATGGTAATCAAGGGCCACATGCTTCATACGAGAATGATAGACCGGATTAGCACAAACATAAGTAGCTCCGGTGTTGTCGCAGAAAAGTGTTGGAGTAGTCGAAGGCAAAACCCGCAGCTCAGTCAGAAGATTTTGAACCCAGCGTATTTCAGCAGAAGCATTAGCCAGCGCCTTATATTCAGCCTCGGTGGACGAGCGTGAAACAGATTTCTGACGAGCTGACTTCCATGATATTATGTTAGGCCCAAGATAAATCAAATACGCCGTTGTAGAGCGACCACAGTCATTGACCCCACCCCAGTCGGAATCCGAAAAGGCCCGGAGATCGAGCTTGGCATGGCGATGAAGAAAGAGACCATGATGAATGGTACCTTTAAGGTAACGAAGGACACGCTTGAGAGATTGCCAGTGATTCTGTTTCGGACAATGCATGAATTGAGAGAGCTTGTTGATGGCAAAGGAGATATCAGGACGAGTGAATGCCAGATACTGGAGAGAGCCGACTAACCGGCGATATGGAGTCGGATCAACGGGAGCAGATGAATCCGTAGAGGAGAGAGGATCCGAGGTGCTGAGAGGAGTGACAACCTCCTTAGCACCATCCATATGAAACTGAGATAGAACATCACTTATATGACGATGCTGAGAGAGGAAGAGTCCCGTGGGAGTAGGGATCACCTCAATGCCTAAAAAGTGGTGAAGAGGACCAAGGTCCTTAATGGAAAAACGCGCACCAAGTTTAGCAACAAAATCATCAATGAAAGCAACATGGTTGCCAGTCACCACAATGTCATCGACATAAACCATAAAATAACAGATATGGCCATCACGATGATAGATAAAGAGGGACGAGTCCGCTAAGGACTTCGTGAAGCCAAAACCAAGTAGAAAATTAGTTAACTCAATGTACCATGTCCTGGGTGCCTGTTTAAGGCCATATAAGGATTTGCGAAGCTTGCAAATATGATCGGGAAATTGAGAGTGAACATACCCAGGCGGCTGCTGCATGTATACTTCCTCATGTAAGGTGCCATGAAGGAAGGCATTGTTGACGTCAAGTTGACGCAAATTCCATCCTTTCGAAAGCGCAACCGATAAGATGGTGCGAATGGTAACCGGTTTGGTGACGGGACTGAAAGTCTCAAAGTAATCGTGACCAAACTGCTGATGAAAACCCTTAGCCACGAGGCGAGCTTTATACTTATCAACAAAACCATCCGGATGACGTTTTACACGAAAAACCCATTTGAAACCAATGGGTTGGTGAGAAGAAGAAGGCGGAACAAGTCCCCAAGTCTGATTCTGTAAAAGAGCATTGAACTCATGGTCCATGGCCTCGCGCCAGAGGGGGTCCTTAAGAGCCTGAGCGGGTGTGTTGGGCTCCAAAGCAACGGGAAGAGGATGGACAATGGTGGTGTTAACAAACGCTTCATTGAAGTAGCCAGAGTTCGGCTTACGTGCACGCTTGGGAGGAGGTGGGGGCGGAGTCACCGATGGGGAAGGTGCACCGCCCGACGGGGAAGTGGGAGAGTCGGAAGAGGGGGAGTCGGCTGCGAACGCCGTGGAGGCTGGAGTGGCAGCCGCCGGAAACATGGAGGAAGACGGGGTGGCTGGAGCGGGATGGGCAGGAGAGTAGGGTGGAGGGGATGGCGGATTGAGCGACAAGGAGGGAGGATCGGGTGGCAATGTGGCAGGGGGTGGTGAAGCGGGCTGCATGGGGGGTGGGGACGGGATTGCATGGGGTGGCGGGTTGGGTGAGTTGGACGTAAGGTTGGAGGTAGGCAAGGTGAGAAAGGAGTTGGCATCGGGAAGCGGAGAAGTGGCGGAGTGCGAGTCATGAGGGAACTCGTCCTCCACAAATTGAACATGGAGAGAGTGGTATAATCGTCTAGTGGCAGGGTCATAGCATTTATAGGCGGCTTTAGACGAAGAATACCCAAAGAAGATGCAGCGAGTAGAGCGTGGTTGGAGTTTGGAAGAGGTGTACGGTCGTAGCCATGGGTAGCATAAACAACCGAAAGGGCGGAGTTTTTGATAGGAAGGAGGCCTATCATATAGGACTTGGAACGGAGACTTGGAGTTGAGGACAGAGGTAGGA
Organism: Deinandra increscens subsp. villosa; assembly: GCA_039602395.1. Taxonomy (NCBI): domain Eukaryota; kingdom Viridiplantae; phylum Streptophyta; class Magnoliopsida; order Asterales; family Asteraceae; genus Deinandra; species Deinandra increscens. The sequence continues at coordinate 4,378,589 of JBCNJP010000015.1, read as the reverse complement.
AGACGATTAATAAGGAACACGGCGGTTTGAAATGCGTGAGACCAGAAATGGAGAGGAAGTCGAGCATGATGTAGTAGCGAAAGACCCGTCTCAACGATATGCCGATGGCGACGTTCGGCAATGCCATTTTGCTCCGGTGTGTGTGCTGGAGTGGTGAAGTGCGATATTCCATGCGTCTGGAGAAACTTGGAAAGCCCAATGTACTCACCACCGTTGTCGGAAAAAAGAGCGATAATAGGGTGCTGCAGATACTTTTCAACAAGTGTTTTAAACTGGGGAAATAGAATCGAGAGATTCGATTTACGCTTCATGGGGTGCAACCAAACATACTTGGAAAAATAATCAACAAAGATAACATAATACGCATAACCATCATTCGATAAGGAGACAGGACCCCAAACATCAGAATATATTAATTGCAAAGGTTTGGTAACATGAAACGAATTTTGGCCAAAAGGCAGTTTATGGCTTTTATTAATAGTACACGAATCACAATGAAAGGAAAAATCCGACAACTTAGAAATATTCAAAGACTTTAAAATAGACTTAAAAACTAGGATAGATGGATGCCCGAGCTTGTGATGCCAGGCATGAATGGAACCGGAGACTTTGGTAGCCTGAGCTTGTTGAGACGAGACGGCAGGAGCGGAAGCGGCATAATAGACATCATTGTTGTTCACCCCGCGCGCCAGGTGCGCCCCCGTGCGGAGATCCTTAACCAAGCAATGAGATGGAAAAAATTCAACACAAACTTGGTTAGATTTACATAATTTGGAAACGGAAACAAGATTATTTTGTAAAGTAGGAACATGAAAGACATTGTGTAACGAAAGTGGGCGACTAGAAGTGGGAAGTTGAGATGTACCGACATGAATAATAGGAAGGGAATTACCATTGCCAAGCAAAATTTCATCCGGCCCACCGTAGTCAGACATGTTGTGAAGCAACCCTGGATCGCACGCAACGTGATTTGATGCGCTCGAATCAAACATCCACGGGGCAGAGGGGTTGGCGGTGGTGGTATTAACAACCGGTGGCGGAGCAGGTACCATGGAGGAGGTGATGTTGCTCTCCGTCAAAAACTTGTGTAGCTTTCTGCATTCATTAGTTTCAAGGTTTGGAATGTTACAGTACCTGCAAAATTTGTTATTTTTGTTACCTTTTGGAGGCGCCGCAGACTGAGAGGATGACCCGGAGGAGGAGGGTCGGGTTCGGCCACCGTTGAACCGAGGGTTTGAGAACCGGTTCTCGATGATCGGACGGGCGGAGATGCGAGCAGTTTGCCGCTGCGTGCTGTTCACGGTGGTGATCTGGGGCGGCTGGGGTGGCTGGGCGGTGTCCGCAATAGAGCGCTCGTGATCTACGAGCTTGTCAAACAAATCAGCAAAGGTGAGTGGAGAGTCTCGGACCTTCAAGGCGGCGGTGATGTGATTGTATTCATCACCGAGTTGAGTGAGAATGTGGATGGCAAGGTCTTCATCGTCGACCGGGCTGTTTGCAAGGGCCAATTCATCCGCAATTTTCTTCATCTCGTGGAGATAATCCGTGAGCGAGTACCACGGGGGTTTTTGGCTAGTCGTGATTTTAACCCAATGATGCGAGTACGAGACGCACTCGCATAACTCTTGTTCAAGTCGTCCCAGGCCTGTTTGGCGGTGGTGGCGGACGAGACAGTGGGCTGAATGGTATCGGTGCAACTGCCGAGCATGGCGGAGATGATGATCTGATCTTGCCGGAACCACGGGAGATACTCCGGGTTGGCGACTTCAGGCTGGTTCGGTAGGGTTTTGGAGGGAGGATTTTCGGTGATGTGGGTGTCAAGGGCAAGACCGAAAAGGGTAGAATGAACCTGTTTTCGCCATACCGGAAAGTTGGTGTCGGTTAGGCGAATGGGGAAGTGAGTTTGGGCTGATTAGTGGATGGTGGGGTTGGCGGCAGGAGGGTTGGACGGGCCGGTTTGTTTGGCCGGGTTGGAGTCGCCGGTCATGGTGGCGGGTAGGAGGTTGACGGCGGATTAGGGTTGAGAAAGGGAGGAGGATCGTGGCTTGTTAGAGCAAAGAGGCTCTAGATACCATATAGAGAGATTGAATTATGTGAAAAGCTTAACCATGGAATTACAATGAGGAGAATATATACAGGAATACAAGGAATAAGATACAAGAACCTACCCTACTAAACCTCACTAATTTAGGTAAATAATAAATCTAGAATCAACTAAATATATAAAAATATACAAAGAATATTATCTCTTAACAAGTAACAACTGACAACTCGTTCAATTGTTTACCTACATTGATCTTCTTTTCTATATGTTTTGGATGAATTACTTTTGTCGTTTTAGATTGAGACTATTTTTTACCTATTTAGTCATAACATTATCATTTGACCCATTTTGACATTTTATTTCCTTTACTTTTTTTTTTTTTTTTTACCTTTTTACGCTGTCAGTGTCAAAACAACTAAAAAAATAAAGCATTAGTGACGAAAACAATTAAATAAATGCAATGTTAAGAATCGATATGTGATTCCTTCTTATTTGAAAGGGTTAAATGGTTCAAACTATTAATACTATCATTTGACCCATTTTGACAATTTCATTGATCAAGCATTGGTCCAACGGCTGGGACTTCCCATCGAAAAGGGTGTTTCCTTTGATGTTATGGTGGCTAATCGGGAACGGCTAACTTGTGTGGGGCAACCTCGTGGCTTACCAATTCTGATCCAAGGGTACATACATAATCACTACGGATTACTTTGTCCTACCCGTTGCCTCTTGCCCGATCGTTTTGGGGGTTCAATGGCTCAAGACATTGGGTCCTGTGGAGATGGATTATCAAAATCTCACCCTCAAATTCTCCTATGCTGGAGCCACTGATCATCAATTGCAAGGTCTAAAGGCCTCTGAGTTGTCTGCCTTAAAAGGGCATGAACTTCTAAGCATAAATGGGTTGGCCTTATTATTGCACATTACTTCAGTTGCTACTACAGAGACTGTAGTTTATCCTCCTACCCCGCTCATCGCTCAAGTTCTTAATGCCTACACTCAAGTATTTCAAGATCCCACCGGGTTACCACCGAACCGCTCGCAAGATCATGCCATTCCTCTACACTCCAGAGCACAACCGGTCTCCACCCGACCCTATAGACAACCGTATTACCAGAAAACTGAGATCGAGAAGCAGGTCAGAGAGTTGTTACAACAAGGATTAATTAGGCCCAGTCATAGTCCATTCTCTTCACCTGTGTTGTTAGTAAAAAAAAGTCGACGACTCTTGGAGATTCTGCGTAGATACGGTGAAAGACAAGTATCCTATACCTATGATAGACGAGCTATTGGATGAGCTTTACGGGTCTCACGTTTACTCCAAGTTGGACCTCCGTTCCGGGTATCATCAAATTCGGGTGTGACACAGTGACATCCCAAAAACAACTTTTCGAACACACGAGGGGCATTACGAGTTTCTTATCATGCCTTTCGGGCTTACAAACGCACCCGCGACATTTCAATGCCTCATGAATGACTTATTTCGACCGTACGTACGTAAGTTCATTCTCGTATTTTTTTGATGATATCTTGATTTGGAGTGTTGCATGTTAATTATTTAGGCCATGTAATATCTTCAAATGGGGTGGTAGTAGAAGATTCCAAGGTTCAGATGATTCAAGCTTGGCCGGTTCCTCATAATTCAAAGGGGGGCCCGTGGCTTCTTAGGGTTGGTCGGGTATTACCGAAAATTCATTCACAATTTTGGTAGCATCTCCGCACCCCTTCATAGGTTGGTCGGAAAAGGGCCGTTTAATTTGGACGAAGCATCGGCTCGGGCTTTCAATGCTCTCAAGGAAGCCTTAACCACATCACCCGTTTTGGGATTACCCGATTGGAGTCATCCGTTTACAATCGAATGTGACGCTAGTGGATATGGGTCAAAACTAAGTCATTAGAGTTTGTTATTTAGGCACATTTCAGATGTGTTTAATTAGATCATGGGTGTTAGTTAGTGAATCTAATTAGTGGGTTAGTGGGGTTTCTTTTCTTTGGGAGAAAGGGTTGTTTTTCTTTATATAATGTATGTTTTTGTTAAATGAAATAGCAAGAGTTAGAAGCAAAAAACCCCAAACTTGTTCTCGTGTGTTTTTAAGCGCGGGTTAAGGGCCTGATTTCCAACACATGTTGCCACCATACGTACCAACTAAACCTTAAAATTAAATAAAGATTTGTATGTCAAGTCCATATATATTTCTATGCAACTAACTTTGAGAAGTTGGTTAGTTCCCTTTTTTTAGTGAAGAGATAGTTTAGTTTTGAAATTTAAATTTCATTTAAGTGCATTTAAGTTTTCATATGAAGCAATGAGAACACATAAAAATTGTGATGAAAAACTCGAATTCTCCTTGTTTTGTTAACACACAAATTATATCGGTTATGTTAAACACAAAACAAAATGACAAAATGTTTAATTAGATCCGGTATTCGGGATTTAATTAATTGATATCCCATAACGACTCCGTATATCAACTTGAGAATGCTGATTTGATTTGAAGATGCTAACCTCGTTGATTTCATTTCGGCATCGTACAATCGTTGAATATGAAACCGAATACTGGCTTCTATTAGAAAAAGACACGCTACAACTTGATGTAAATGTGATGGTTTCTCAACTAAAAGAAAATATGGGTTTAAAACTTGTTAATTGCATTTGCATCTATCTTTCCTTTGCAAATCACCTTTTGGTGCTTAACAAACTATAGAAATACATATGATTTTGCGATCATGGTGTTTAGTTTGATGATGATAAGACTCTATGTAATGCAACCACTACTCGTGGCGGTCTTACTATATATGTCACTGTTGACTCCATTCTTTCTTTTTCTACGATGGATTCTCACTGTATTTCTCATTCTTTGGTGCTTCGCAAGCTTTCTACCTCACCATGGTAAATCACCCACGATGCTTTGTGCCGGGAAACCATTACGTTAATTATCATGTATCATTATCAACTACTTGATGTTAGTAAGATCAAGCCCAACAAATATAATGGGTTGAATGTCCAAAGCCTAGTAAACAAAACATTGGGCCAAACTTATCCATCTTATACATGCCCATTAGGGTTTAGGGACTCCTCTTCTATAAATAGAAGAGTATGTCTTCATTTCAACGCATTCAATCTTTTAGGAACACCACTAGTCATCTCATACTTCCCAATTTCGGAATCCACAACGTATTGAGGTATAATCCGAAGACGATGAAGAAGAAGAAGAAGAAGAAGAAGAAGAAGAAGAGGTAGAAGTAGAGGACATGGAAGAAGATGAACAAGAGGAGGGGGTGGAAGAAGATGTCGAAGACTTCCGATCAAGAAATGATTTTGACGAACGCATACATTCATATCACCGAAGATAAAAATGTTGGTGACCAACAAAAGTCATAATCTTTTTGAAATGGAGTTCTTGATCACCATAAGTTATAATATAGTGCAATTCTATCTCAAGAAACAATTAAAAACAATTTGAAGTCAAATAATATAATATCTATAGGCTTAGATTAAATAAAACTACGATCACTAGTTTGGCGGAAAGTCTAGAATCCATGTCCCCAAATTTTGTAACAAATTCGGGTCACATATTGTTTTAAATACATCATCTTCTCATTACATCCAAATTCACCCAACTAGTTAACCTTTCATCCATGACAAGCTACATTATCAGGCAATTTCACTCTAGATCCAGAAACAAAAGCATCGACTCCTTCAATAATGAAGTAAATGGACTCTACAAACTTGCTGGTCGTGTTGGTGGTGAGAGAATCCTAGTTATCTGCATTTGTAATAGGACCTTCATTGATGAAATCGAAGCTATCTACAAAGCTGTTGGGGTTACCAGTGAGAAGGTACTAATCGTGGGTGTGGATAACTTTGGATTTTTGACAAAATTTGCTCAGATGAGGAATTCTGGTGGAGTGGGTCTCCTGACGACCAGGCCCATCACACTCGGTCGGTAAATTCATTCTTCAATTAATTCCAGCCCTAGTCTTCTCTTTATCTCCGTTTTTTTTAAGTTTCTGTTCATTTATTCTCCTTCACTTTCACTCCAAGTGACCGATCGATCAATTCGGATCGAATAACGGAGAACATGGCATCGCTAAAAGCCAGTGGGGCTACTGTCTTCCCCAACATAACTCCGGCTACAATGGCTATTGACAGCAAAATAAAAAAGTTCGTCGGACTTGGCTTCAACTCCGTAGTCTACTACCATCCACACTCGTACGCTCAGCTAGAGGAGTTCATCTTGGTTGCCAAACTTCTCTGTACCGCCGGTGGTGATATCAACGTGTTAATGAAAGAGCCCAAACTAAGTGGGTTTAGATCAAGTCGTTACAACCCATGGCAACTACACTCCTTCTGAAGCACCTTTTCTCTTCAAAAAGCAAGATGTGAATGTACTCAACGATGAAGCCAAGCTGATTTACAGATCTGCTGGTGTTTTCCCAGGAAAAGTGCTTGTGATTGGTGAAGACATCTTTGATTTCACTAAACAGCTGACCCTCGTCAGGAAATCGGGATCGGGGCTCGCAACATCGAGACCTGTCAGCGTAGGTAGTTAAATCTTCACTAATCTCTGTAATCTTCAATAATCTCTTTATTTTAAGTTGCTTACCAACGATATTTTTATTATTGCAGCGTACTTATTGGATTCAGATCTCTTTGTTTGTTTCGAAGGTTGAGTTGATTGAACATTTTCAGTCAGCGTCGTCAATTTTGAAAATGTCTTACAAATCCCAAACCATCATATGGGGCTTATGGGCACAAGACAATGTGTTATTTTTAAAACTGTGGAGTTAATTAGCCGTCTTCAAAATATAGACATCATCTTGTTATAAATGCTGTAAAACTATTATCTCAAATCTCTCCTCTTCGAGATAAATTGATGGTACCTGAATTCCTTTGCATTTCATCGTAGACGTTGTTAATTGAGCTATTGTCTCAAATTCGCTCATGTAAAGTGACTGAGTGATAGGTTGAACTTTGTAGATTACCAGGTGGGTATAAGACTCGGCCTTAGGGTGAAGAGAGTGTGTCTTTTCTCGTCTCTCTCATCAATAAAACATTTTTATAAAAAGTAATTGTAATACATAAAATTAATCTAAGAATATAAAAATAACTTTAAAAAATATAAAACTTGAAAACATGTGTTGTTTCTAAGTGATTACTTCAACAATTCACGAGCTAGGGGTTGTTTCATAATAGTTTGTATGTTTTTTTTTTTTTTTAATAAAGTCATCCAACGACTAGTTAATAATAGCAATGAGGATGACTAGCTTTTTAGGAAAAACTTGCTGAAGCGGGTTATTTTTCTATGGTAGTAGGCGTCTATTATCTTAAAGACTTACCCGCTTCCGACTCCATCGGTGGTTACAAGTTAAAATTTAGTAAAAATATTGAGAAAATACATACGCTTGAATTTACTTTTATGATTAAATGTGAGGAAATTATGCTTTGAAACTTTGACAAATCAAAATTAACTAATATAATTAACTATTACTTTCATTTTTTCTAACAAAAAATTATAAAAAAAAGACTACTAAAACGCTATATAGAAAAGCATAAATATTTCACACATATATGGTACAGTTTAATGAAAAAAAAAACATAGGCAAAATATACACCTTGATGCTTGAAATTAATTACATACTTTAGTGAATAATTTTTTGTAGAAAAGCAACAAAAATAGCACTTAGTTTCTTAATACACACACACAAAAAAAAAAAAAAAAAAAAGAAGAAGAAGAAAGATTGACTTTAGCTCCCCTCCAAAAGCACCCAAAAGCCACAATGTTGTGACTTATTAGCTTTTGGAGGGGTATTTTTGACTTTTTGTCTTCTCCAAAAGCCAAAAGTCATTTTAATAAGCACTCCCAAACATGCCCTAACTATTCTAGCAAACATCATTTAATAAAGGTCAATGAGGTATGGGATAGTTTAGATTTTAGAAGATAAAGTTTATTATTTGATTAATTAAAAATTATTTGTTGCAGTTAATAAATAAAATAGTACAATTACGAAGTACAAACTGTAATTAACAGACTATAAATAGTGTATTGCCCCAACTTCTCCAATCACAATAAGCCGCAGAAAGCGAGTTGCTCTCGAATTGACTTTAATCTTCAAAAGTCAACCTTCCAATGGAGGCTCATCTTGCTTTTTTTCTTCTTTGTTGCTTCACAACCGCTTGTTATGCTCATAATGTCCACCTCTCCACTCTTAACCAATCTCTCATTGTTTCCGATTCTGCAGCAACTGGTCAAGGTTAGCCATATTTCTATTGAACATGTTCAAGATCGGGTTTAAATGAACCCCTTCTCATGCTCATAAAAATCTTGTTTATAGCTTGAACCGATTCCGAATCCACTAATTACACACAATAACAATGTCTGTAAATCTGTAATGAAGTGAAATGTAACCGGTAAGTGTTATTTTCAATCGTAGAAAGGATCGGTTTCATACGGAAGTGAAAGTTGAATGAGTGATTCGAAATAGTTTAATTAATAGTATGTATTTTTATAATTATCTAGTTTGATTTAACTAGTACAGATAATGATCGGAGTTAGTATTATATTATAACTGAGAGAAGTATTTGAGTATGATTAGCACGGTTTATTTCAATATATGTAGATGAGTTAGGGGCCATTTCAAACTCAATTGTGTAAGTTTTATAATAAATGGAAGAGTTAATTACGTTTTGCGTCCCTCAAGTTTGGTGGCTTTTGCTATTTGAGTCCAAATGTTCAGAAATTTTCATATCGTAGTCTGACGTTTGCAATCCTTAACCATTTAAGTCCACATGACTAATGGAGTTAAAATTTTATGTTAACTTGAAGAGTATTTTAGTCATTTTACATATCAGGGGCTATTTATGTAAATTTACAATGTTAATTGATAGCGAGGGACTGTTTGTGTAATTAAATCAAAGGTAAGTGATGAAACTTTGTGTTATTTTGGTTGTGATTTTTAACCCTAACAACTATTTTTGCAGTGTTGAAGGCAGGGATCAATAACATTACAATCACATGGGCATTAAATCCGAACCTTACGGTTGTAGACTCGAACTACACTACCGTGGAAGCCAAGCTATGCTATGCACCCGTGAGCCAAACGGGCCGAGATGACCGAAAAACAGATGACAACCTCGATTTGGACAAGACGTGCCCAATCGACATCACAGACGGACCATACAAACGCTCAAACAACTCTTTCACATGGGTCATTCCAAATAATACCACCTCGGCCACATATTTCGTGAGGGTCTACGTCATAAACGCTAGGAACCATGAGATCGCGTATGGCCAGACCACCGATGCGGCCAAGACCACCAACTTGTTCCAGATTGATGGAGTCGTTAGCGAGCAAAACGAGTCAGCAGCGTGGCCGGTGGTGGGTAATTCTTTTGGCTATCGCTATGCATGGCTTCTTATGCTAATAATCCTGATCTTATGAATCGGTTAAATTAACCATCTTGACATATGTTGTCATGATCAAGTGAAGTTTGATTTTTCTTTTTCTCATGTTAATAATAATGCATTGTGCATTAATCGACAAGTGTTTCGATATATGTAAGGATTGTTTGTTAAGTATTATTTGTTGAATTTTACTTGCAACTATTGACATTGTGTGTGAAGTAACCTCTAAATGAATCCAAGGTTGTCTATTATGCTTTGGCAATATATAAGTATCGTTATATTTTACGTAAATGTTAAAGTATCGTTATTTACAGTAGAATTAAGAAAGGAGAAAAAAACAAGGTTGAAACGGTCGTTTCAGATTTTACAAACTTCTATTAAAAACTTTAAAAATTTGAATTTTCTTCTTACTTTTGAAAAATTAAGAATGGAAACTTTAAGTTTTAAATGGAACTAGTTTAGAACAATGCACGATTGCATGCGTTGCAGCGCCACACTTAGCCATGTACAAAATAATCGATTAACCGAACCGACACTGATCATTAATCGAAATCGAAACCGATAATTAGCTGATTATTCTCTAACCGATTACGGTTAGAGAATAACCGTCGGTTAGAGATCGATCATAGATTTTTGTCATGGAAATCGATTTGGGATCGATTATTTAAAACCGATTATAAGACTCGATCATTAATTGATTAATCGGTTAGTAATAAAAGAGCAACCAATTTAATAAATCCTAATTGTTCTAGGCCCAATTGCATATTTATCCTAATTGTTCCAGGCCCAAAAAAAACCCCAGATCAATTTTGAGTCAACCTAACCTCCAATCCACTACAACAAACTTGATTTTTAGTGACGACAAAAGGGGTAGTATTAGCACGACATGTCGTCGCTAAACTATTTTGCGACGACATGTCGTCGCAAATTTCTCGTCACTGTTGCCTTGTCGTTGTTGCCCTTTTTTGTCGTCGCTAAATGTTATCTATAAAAAATAAAATAGTCACTTTTAGCGACGACATGTAGTCGCTAAATGTTATCTATAAAAAATAAAATAGTCACTTTTAGCGACGACATGTCGTCGCTAAAAGTGAACAGTCTATTTTGTTCTGGTCACTATTAGCGACGACTTGTCCTTCATTAGAACAGACCCACAGGGAAAAACCACACCAAAAATCATGGCACAAGTCTAATGACAATCTGATTGTATTCTCTACACATCCTTAAGGTCCATCACGTTTTAGGGTGAAAGTAAGGAAAATAACCAGCCCCATGCATTTTGTTAATAGCAAATATTTACATCAATTAGAGCATTATATAAAGATCCCGTGTTCTTTAACGTTTTGAAGTTTTAATGGCAATAGTTTTAGCATTACTTTTTGAAGTTGTTTTTGTTGTATAAAAAAAGGTACAAGAAAAATGTCCCAGGATGTTCTTGTCTCTCTCTGGTTGCTCTTGCGTGGAGTTTCACAAATTATATTGGCTGATGTTCTAAATTGGAGAATAACCATCACTTGCCCTAAATTGTGAAGGATAAAATGAGAGATATATAGGCGGGCAGTAGGGTATCTAATTTAAATTTAACTAACTGTAGGTCTAATCCAGGCCCCCAAATCAGAAAAAGAATCAGAGGGGGCAGACATGACGACCTAAATGTTACTCAATCTTCGTGGACATTACCATGCTTCCTTCATTACAAATTATCCAGAGCATCGGCTTATTGTACACGAATCTAACAGTTATTCTAAATATTTTTAATGAAATATATCAAAATAACTTTAAAACTAATATAATATAAATTAAAGAGTTTTTATAACAATCTTGCCGAGATTTCAAGACATAGCAATATTGAAAAAATTCAGTGCATCCTACGATTCGGCAGATAAATCTACGAAGGTAATGATTTAGTGTTAGAGAGGACTCGTTCAGAGTTTGTCAATCTCCCTGCTGGGACCTTCGTTTAAGCTTAAACAAACAAGCTCAAAATCATACAAAATGCAACATCTAGATAGAAATCGAAATCACAAGTTTAACATCAGGAGAATAAACTTGTATAATTTCTAAAACAAACATTAATCTGATGTGAATTTTAAGAGTGAATTAAACAAATCAACGTCAAAACCGTGATCACAACGTCAGAATCAAGAGTATAAACCTCGATAATTTCTAAAAAAAAACACTAATCCAATGCGAATTTTAACAGTAAACTGCAAGCTCAGAATCAAATTTTGATCAAAATCACAAACTCAGAATCAGCTCGGAATCAGGAGTATAAACGTGTATAATTTCTAAAACAAACACTAATTTGATGCAAATTTGAACAGTAATAATCAAAAGGAGATGATAACAGGATAAAATGAGATCAGAATGTGTGAATAGCTAGATACGATAATATAAAAACCGAACCGGAATTAAGTGAATCCGGAACGGCGATCTGCATTCAGTTTGATTGATATTCGAAGGCAAACTTGGCCGAAAGCGCATTGGTTTTGAATCACTTCCTCCATAGGTCCTTCATTTTCGTATTTATAAACGGATCTACGAAACTATAATAATGATGAAATAGATTTGCTCAGTGAATACGAACCAGAATAAGAATAAAGTGAATCATCTCGCGAAAATGATCCGCAATCATCTCCAGTTTTCCTCGTTTCTCTTCATCGCAACTCTGATTTTCAACAGTGATCTAAAATTAAAACAAACACTCAAGAACAATCACGAAATCGGAGCGAAATTCATTGATAAACAAAAACCGTAAAATTAAGAAGAGGAGCGGGTATGTGCTGTAAAAGTAGTGCATCACTTGCCTTAAATTGTGAAGGATAAAATGAGAGATATATAGGCGGGCAGTAGGGTATCTAATTTAAATTTAACTAACTGTAGCTCTAATCCAGGCCCCCAAATCAGAAAAAGAATCAGAGGGGGCAGACATGACGACCTAAATGTTACTCAATCTTCGTGGACATTACCATGCTTCTTTCATTACAAATTATCCAGAGCATCGGCTTATTGTACACGAATCTAACAGTTATTCTAAATATTTTTAATGAAATATATCAAAATAACTTTAAAACTAATATAATATAAATTAAAGAGTTTTTATAACAATCTTGCCGAGATTTCAAGACATAACAATATTGAAAAAATTCAGTGCATCCTACGATTCGGCAGATAAATCTACGAAGGTAATGATTTAGTGTTAGAGAGGACTCGTTCAGAGTTTGTCAACCTCCCTGCTGGGACCTTCGTTTAAGCTTAAACAAACAAGCTCAAAATCATACAAAATGCAACATCTAGATCGAAATCGAAATCACAAGTTTAACATCAGGAGAATAAACTTGTATAATTTCTAAAACAAATATTAATCTGATGTGAATTTTAAGAGTGAATTAAACAAATCAACGTCAAAACCGTAATCACAACGTCAGAATCAAGAGTATAAACCTCGATAATTTCTAAAAAAACGCTAATCCAATGCGAATTTTAACAGTAAACTGCAAGCTCAGAATCAAATTTTGATCGAAATCACAAACTCAGAATCAGCTCGGAATCAGGAGTATAAACGTGTATAATTTCTAAAACAAACACTAATTTGATGCAAATTTGAACAGTAATAATCAAAAGGAGATGATAACAGGATAAAATGAGATCAGAATGTGTGAATAGCTAGATACGATAATATAAAAACCGAACCGGAATTAAGTGAATCCGGAACGGCGATCTGCATTCAGTTTGATTGATATTCGAAGGCAAACTTGGCCGAAAGCGCATTGGTTTTGAATCACTTCCTCCATAGGTCCTTCATTTTCGTATTTATAAACGGATCTAAGAAACTATAATAATGATGAAATAGATTTGCTCAGTGAATACGAACCAGAATAAGAATAAAGTGAATCATCTCGCGAAAATGATCCGCAATCATCTCCAGTTTTCCTCGTTTCTCTTCATCGCAACTCTGATTTTCAACAGTGATCTAAAATTAAAACAAACACTCAAGAACAATCACGAAATCGGAGCGAAATTCATTGATAAACAAAAACCCTAAAACTAAGAAGAGGAGCGGGTATGTGCTGTAAAAGTAGTGCATCACTTGCCCTAAATTGTGAAGGATAAAATGAGAGATATATAGGCGGGCAGTAGGGTATCTAATTTAAATTTAACTAACTGTAGGTCTAATCCAGGCCCCCAAATCAGAAAAAGAATCAGAGGGGGCAGACATGACGACCTAAATGTTACTCAATCTTCGTGGACATTACCATGCTTCCTTCATTAGAAATTATCCAGAGCATCGGCTTATTGTACACGAATCTAACAGTTATTCTAAATACTTTTAATGAAATATATCAAAATAACTTTAAAACTAATATAATATAAATTAAAGAGTTTTTATAACAATCTTGCCGAGATTTCAAGACATACCAATATTGAAAAAATTCAGTGCATCCTACGATTCGGCAGATAAATCTACGAAGGTAATGATTTAGTGTTAGAGGACTCGTTCAGAGTTTGTCAACCTCCCTGCTGGGACCTTCGTTTAAGCTTAAACAAACAAGCTCAAAATCATACAAAATGCAACATCTAGATCGAAATCGAAATCACAAGTTTAACATCAGGAGAATAAACTTGTATAATTTCTAAAACAAACATTAATCTGATGTGAATTTTAAGAGTGAATTAAACAAATCAACGTCAAAACCGTGATCACAACGTCAGAATCAAGAGTATAAACCTCGATAATTTCTAAAAAAAAACACTAATCCAATGCGAATTTTAACAGTAAACTGCAAGCTCAGAATCAAATTTTGATCGAAATCACAAACTCAGAATCAGCTCGGAATCAGGAGTATAAACGTGTATAATTTCTAAAACAAACACTAATTTGATGCAAATTTGAACAGTAATAATCAAAAGGAGATGATAACAGGATAAAATGAGATCAGAATGTGTGAATAGCTAGATACGATAATATAAAAACCGAACCGGAATTAAGTGAATCCGGAACGGCGATCTGCATTCAGTTTGATTGATATTCGAAGGCAAACTTGGCCGAAAGCGCATTGGTTTTGAATCACTTCCTCCATAGGTCCTTCATTTTCGTATTTATAAACGGATCTACGAAACTATAATAATGATGAAATAGATTTGCTCAGTGAATACGAACCAGAATAAGAATAAAGTGAATCATCTCGCGAAAATGATCCGCAATCATCTCCAGTTTTCCTCGTTTCTCTTCATCGCAACTCTGATTTTCAACAGTGATCTAAAATTAAAACAAACACTCAAGAACAATCACGAAATCGGAGCGAAATTCATTGATAAACAAAAACCGTAAAATTAAGAAGAGGAGCGGGTATGTGCTGTAAAAGTAGTGCATCACTTGCCTTAAATTGTGAAGGATAAAATGAGAGATATATAGGCGGGCAGTAGGGTATCTAATTTAAATTTAACTAACTGTAGGTCTAATCCAGGCCCCCAAATCAGAAAAAGAATCAGAGGGGGCAGACATGACGACCTAAATGTTACTCAATCTTCGTGGACATTACCATGCTTCTTTCATTACAAATTATCCAGAGCATCGGCTTATTGTACACGAATCTAATAGTTATTCTAAATATTTTTAATGAAATATATCAAAATAACTTTAAAACTAATATAATATAAATTAAAGAGTTTTTATAACAATCTTGCCGAGATTTCAAGACATAACAATATTGAAAAAATTCAGTGCATCCTACGATTCGGCAGATAAATCTACGAAGGTAATGATTTAGTGTTAGAGAGGACTCGTTCAGAGTTTGTCAACCTCCCTGCTGGGACCTTCGTTTAAGCTTAAACAAACAAGCTCAAAATCATACAAAATGCAACATCTAGATCGAAATCGAAATCACAAGTTTAACATCAGGAGAATAAACTTGTATAATTTCTAAAACAAATATTAATCTGATGTGAATTTTAAGAGTGAATTAAACAAATCAACGTCAAAACCGTAATCACAACGTCAGAATCAAGAGTATAAACCTCGATAATTTCTAAAAAAACGCTAATCCAATGCGAATTTTAACAGTAAACTGCAAGCTCAGAATCAAATTTTGATCGAAATCACAAACTCAGAATCAGCTCGGAATCAGGAGTATAAACGTGTATAATTTCTAAAACAAACACTAATTTGATGCAAATTTGAACAGTAATAATCAAAAGGAGATGATAACAGGATAAAATGAGATCAGAATGTGTGAATAGCTAGATACGATAATATAAAAACCGAACCGGAATTAAGTGAATCCGGAACGGCGATCTGCATTCAG
>JBCNJP010000015.1:4324890-4362334 GCA_039602395.1 Deinandra increscens subsp. villosa | reverse complement strand
GGACCTTCAGTGCGGTGGCATTGGTTCCGTGGTGGCCTTCGCGAGGTCCAGTGTGACAGTGTTTTAGAATCCTAGTGGTCTCAGTACCATGAAGGCACCGTCGAATGAGCAAGTCAGCACATACCTTAAAAATGTATGGATCTTCCGAGAAGTAATATTTGATGTCAGCAAAGACTTTCTCTGCTGCTGATGCGTTAACCCTTTAGGCACGACTCCACTAGCTAGATAGTTTGCCATGTCTGTAAACCAAGGTTCAAGGGTAGCTTTAACCATCTCCAGGTATTTGATGCTGATGCGTTAACCAAACCCTACCACACATACAAACATCAAATCGAGTTCTAGTCATGAGTTAACCCACCCTACAACTCCCCACTTAAGTTCATCAAGTAGTTAAACATGCATCTTAATTTCATACATCATTCACGCATAGAATGCTCCCACAACAGATTTCACACCTTCATTTAACCAAGTAAATGATATCAAACTTGACTACTGTGACTTAGGGAAAACTTACTTGGCATGAATCGCGAAAATTGAAAGGAAAACTCATATGCAGAACATGTTGCTAGCTTGAATTCGTAACCCACTTCAGAGTTTTCACCAAATTTCAACCTTGAAATCAGTAGATTGCTCAAACCCTAAGGGCGTTTTTAGTTGTGGATAACAACCCTTGTTTTCTAAATATATTTTCCAAGAAAACATGGAAAACAGAAAACTTTATCAAATTATAATTTTCAGAAAAGTTTTTCAAGAAAATGAAAAACACTGTTTTCTACTTTTTAAATTGAAATTAGAAAACTACATTTTATTGTTTTTCAAAATTTATATTTCCAGTTTTCTTGTTTTCTAATATGGAAAATGAGAATTCTATCTTTCAATTTTGAACGCGTTTTTGAAAATTTTATGTGTTTTTTAGAGATGGAAAATCTTATATTTTCTATAAAAAGAGAAATGAAAAATAGAAAATATTTTTCATGACTAAACGCGTCCAAAATTTTCCCCTATTTTCCTCTTGTGTGTGTTTTCTTCCCCAAGAAGAATGCAAAATTTTCCTCTTTTAATCACCATTTACAATTTAGTCCTTCATCTATGGCCATTTAATTACTTTGACCATTTACTTGTATTTTACACTACACATCATACTCTTTTTAGTTTTATTTAAAAATCAGTATTAACTTAGTAACCAATAAAACATCCCTACATATAATTATGGGTTTACCTGAATAACCCAACCTATCCACAACTTCCACGTAATGTGAATTCATTTAATAATCATATTGGATTTTGGGATGTTAAAAAAAAATACACATTTTAAATTACAAATAGCGGGACACCTTAAATTTATATGATTGCATTGGTTATATAGTTATCATTCTACATTGCAGCAAAAAGTGGAGCGGCAACTAATCACGGTGTATTTTTCTTCTCTTGCTTTCGTTCTGTAGATCTTTAAGATTAAATGTCATCTTCAATCTTTTTCATGTAACGTGTTTGGTGCTCCCGCTAAAAAAAGTAGTAATTTATGACGGTTTAAAAAACTTCATGCAATCTGATTAACTACAATCCCGATAAAAATGTGAGGATATATTTGTAATCACATAAAAAACGGAGATAATTAATTAATGGAAAATTAGATTTTAGTAATCTCAACTATTTATTATTGGCTAATATTAATCCAAACTATGTTTTTTCCATACAATAATCCTAACTTTTCGAGTATTAAACTACAGCAAAAGAGGGAGGGGTGGTTATTATTATTATCATGGTGCACTTTCTTTAAAAAGTATTAGAAATGTAGAGGATATGTGACATCATATATCATATATATGATGATTATGATTATTTGACATAATCATACAAAACATAACTGCTCATTTGTAGGTGAAGGATTGGAAATTGTAGAGTTTATTTTTGTTTGTTTTTGTTTCATTGTAGGATTGTGACGAGTCACGAGAGTTCTTGTATCCTTGAAAAATGATTGTCTGTGATTTTCATCTTTATTAGTGACACTGCAGAATTTATGTATGGCTATACTAGAGATGTAAACAAAGTTAGATAGGGTTTTGTTGGAATCGGGTGATGTGTTGGTGTACGGCGGAAAGTCTAGACTTATTTTCCACAGGGTGCATACTGCATAGAATCCTTCATAATACATCTCCTATTCTATTATCACGAATCTCCGGCCTTAAACCCGACCATCTAAACCTCTGTTTAAGACAATCCTGCTCTTGTTCCTGCTCCTATATGGATGTTAATCCGGGGTTATCTATCTCTCATCTTCGAGATCTTGTTGGTGATCATTCATCGAGTCTTCATCCTGTCATGTTTAGTGTTTGTCATAAAGTAGCTAAGTATGTTGAGTCTGCACCTTTGGAACAAATTTACTATCTAAATAATTACCAACTTTTGCTTTCATTAAAGTTGCACATTTTATTGCTTTTGTTTTAACGTTCAACAAATGTTCCAGAAAACTAGGGAGAATTTATATCGGTTTAGCTCATTCCAGGAAAAATCCACATTTACATGCGGCCGGGTGATAAAACCTAAGAGCTCAGGTATCGAACTTGTGATCTCTCAATCCCTAATCTCCCTCATCACCAGACGGACAAATCCTCATGCTTAATCTGCTTATTTTAATCCATGTTTGATTATTTAATTTGTTTGAAGGTCATGTGTCCATGCTTAATGCACTTAAATTGCAAAATCTATATTCAAATTAAATAACAAACTTGTATTATTAATAGGGACTAAACTCATATCAACAATTTTCATCCTTATCCACGTGTTTTAATTATTATTTACATTTTTTTAGAACGGCACGTGTTTTAACTAATGAAAGAGTGGGTTTGGGTCGGTTCCGTATGGGTGGGTCGGACGTTGTTTGTTGCATATTGGATCGCGTTCTCCTACCGGATAGTCGGATACTACTTGTAACAGTTGGTTCATGAACTGGAATTGGGCTAGAATCTAAAGTTTGATTGTGGGCTTAGTTGGGCTGGAGTTTAAAGATTAAGGTGGGCTTCAGGCCTGAAAGTAAGTTTGTGAAAACTTATTTACCGCTACAAACCACAGTGGACATCAACATCAATCACCATGTAGAAGACAAATACTTAGGTGGCGTTTGGTTCGTAGAATTCAGTTGAATTGGAATTGATACTTTTTCTTTTTAAAATATTTTTTGATTGGGTAACGAAGGAATTTGAAATACACCTTATTGGGCCATCATTGGTCCTAAACACAACTTACTGGTTACGTGCACACACCTTATAGGGACTCATTGGTCCCAACTAAACCTCATTGCCCCTAAACAAGCCCGGATCGCCAACTGGGATATCATCATCGAGAAATTTAACAAACGTTTAAGTAAATGGAAGCGAAATCTATTATCTATTGGTGGTGGGGCAACTTGGGTTACTTCGGTCTTGGGAACCATCGGCTCTTATTACTTTTCCCTTTTTTATGTTTCTAAGAAAATTATCAACAAATTAGAAGCAATTCGTTCAAGATTTTTTTGGGGTTTTAATGATAACGAAAGGAAAAATCCTTGGGTTAAGTGGGACCTTGTTCTCGCCAAAAAGAAACACGGGGACCTCGGTTTTGGAAGTCTTTTCGCAATGAACTTGGGCTTGGTATTCAAATGGCGGTGGAGATTTATCAACAACGGAGATACGTTGGGGGCTAGGCTTGTAAAAGCAATTCACGGTTCTAATATCGGTAACTCGTCTAGCGTTTGGGCTAGGATAATGAAAAGTTGTGATTCTTGTGTGGCTTTGAATTATCTTCCGGGTAATGTGTGTAGAAAGCAAGTTGGTTGTGGTAATGAGACGAGTTTTTGGAATGACATTTGGGTGGATGATCTTCCGTTATCCATTCGTTTCCCTCGAGTCTATGCTCTTTCTTGCAACAAGGAAGGATAGGTTAGTGCTTTCAGGGATGGAAACGATTGGGCTTCATCTTGGAGAAGGGACATCCGTGGTGGTGTCGAAACAGAGCAATTCAACTTATTTATTGAGAGGATTTCTAAAATTACTCTCGCTAAAGGCAATGACAAGTAGATTTGGCATTTGAACGGTGACACGGATTTCTCGGTGAAATCCATCTAAAATCAGTTTGATGATAAACGGCTTCCGATCAGTGATTTTGAGACTCGATGGTTAAGGTACATGCCTAAAAAGTTAATATTACTATATGGCGTATTTTTTGGACTGTCTTCCCACACGGTTTAGTCTCTCGAGACATGGCATGGAGTTGGATTCGATCATGTGTCTCTTATGTAACAAGCGCCCTTGGCAATTGTATAATCATCATCAATGTTTTGAATCAAATTGGAAAATGGCTCGATGTTGATTGGCCACCAAGAAAACAAAACACGAAAAAAAGTTGAGAAAAAAAAGGGAACTAAAATATGAATAAAAAAACTACTTAGAAGATGAAATAAATAAATGAGGATGCTTGTAATTTACCCCGTATATGATTTAGAATAAAATGATATATATACAATTGATGAGATTTGAGTAACTAAGGGTAACTAGTCATTCTATAATTTGTATTTAACAAAAAAAAAAAAAAAACTGAAATGGGTATATACGTAATTTTTAAGCTTTGTAGAGAGGATATATATGCAATTAAATTTTTAGGTTGGATATATATGCAACTTTTAAACTTTATAGAGGATATATGCAATTAAAATTTTATGTTAGATATATATGTAATTTTTAAATTTTACAAGGGTATATATATATATGCAATTATCGCTATTAGAAATGTGAAATCAGAAGAAGTTAAGCGAAGAGTGTCGAAGATTGAATTCTTTTCGGTTTGTCTTTGTTGATGGCTCACGATGCTGCGAAAGTGATATGGATGATGAGTAATTATTATATTATTATAGGTTATTGGCTTTAAATAATTTTAACTATCACATTTTGACCAATAACACTCTCAACTAATGAATTTCACTCTGGCACTCCCAAATATTGACATATTTTTCTCCACCACTCCCCCCGTTAGTTTTCTTTAACCCTGTTAGTCATCTACCTATCGGATATATATATCTAAAACTTTTCTTTTAATAGAAAAAAGTTTTTTTAAATAATTAATTAATTATGATGGTGATTGTCCCTATAATAATAATATTTTATTTATTGTCATTGAAATACAAATAATTGATTAATTAAGGTGGTGATTATCTATACAATAAATATTTTATATTTATTGTCATGGAAATATGAAACTAAAATTAAGAGGGGATGATTTGGGAGGGAAAACAATTATGAAATTGAGTCTGAAAATGACATGTGTCTCAAAACTTTTATTTTATATAACTGTATGATGATATTATATGATTATATGATATGATATGATATGATGATATGATGATAAACCAATTAATTATAAACGAATTACGTATTTTTTTTAGTTTCTTTTATAAGTACTATATTGTCTAGTCATAGAAGAAAGGAATATATTGTCTAATCAATTCTTTATCTCCACAGCTACTAAGATACAGAGTGACAACACAACTTTGCTCGGGAAACAGCTACAGAGTACTAACAAATTAAAGAGTGACAACACAACTTTGCTCGGGGAAAGATTATAATTTGTTAGTTTTAATGTTTTAAAATTAAATTTCTAAACGAACCGTACTTATGTTAACTTTCTTTTTTATCTATGATTTTTCTTTTTAGTTTTAACAACAAATTTCATTAGGAAAAAAAACAACATCCACAATTAAACATCAAACTCCACTAATCTTTCCCTTTACCATTAATCTAAAGAAAACTTTAATTCTTGATCTTCTTAAAGACATTGGCCAATGAATGGAATTTCCATTAAACACCAAGTTATTCATTTCATTCTATAAACACCAAAACTCCATTTAAACGGTCACTTGGATAAACCTGGCCCTCCTTGTATAGTTGTATGCACCGTACCGCCCTTATAAATCTTTAAAAGATCATCCACCGAAAAAGCGAACATAGGTGGCAACTCCATACAAGGGGCACAACTTCAACACCCCGTATACGTTGCAAGTTCACCTATGATATTTTAGTGAAGTAAATTTACATGAATATTGTTTATAACTTGTATTAAACTATATGATTAGTCGCTATATAATTATATAACTTAGGATTTATTATGAGAGGCCTTTGTCTAAGAGTTCTAAGCTACAAGACCTTAGAGACCTTGATTGAATATCATTGTTACCACTGTTATTTTTAGATGAGATTATATCCTATGTTTGGCCTTTGCAGAGTCTTGAGACAAACACAAACATTACCGATTCCAAATAAAAATAAATTTAATACAATTTAAATGGTCACGTGAATTGGTTTCCAATTGATACGTGCAATCAATTCAAATAATTACTTATTCAAACAATTCAAAGGTGGACCCATATGTGGTCAAAAGTAGTCATCACATCACATACACATGTATACATCATCTTCCTCCTCAATCCTCCTATCATCATCTTTTCTCTGCAACTATATAAGTTATATATTAGGCTATCCGTAATGGTTAAAGCCCCATAAAGCCCCACAAAGGGCATTATGCGCCATGTGGACGCTGACTGGGCAAGGGGCTTTATGGGGCTTTATGGTGTAGTGGATAAAGCCCCATAACGCCCCACAATCATTTGATTTATCCCCTCTCTCGGCGTTACCTGGCTAACGCCCGAGAATTTTTTTTCGTCCATAACGCCCCATAACGCCTAAGCGTAGTGGTGCGGGCGTTATAAGGGGCGTTATGGGCGTTATAGAGCCCAAAAACGCCCCATTACGAATAGCCTTATGGAACTATTAATCCATTCATTGTAAATTCCAAAAATCTCCAACAGCTCCATTTCTCGTTCGCCACAAAAGCCATATGATTTATTCATGCCAACTAAAGATAAAAACTTCCCATCAGATGCAACTAATGAAAACAGTTATGATGTTTTTCTAAGCTTTATCAGGTATGCTTATTGTGCTTATATTCTCCATAATTTCATGGTTTGAGACAACAAATTGAAATTATAGATGAAAGGAAGGTTAAACCACTTTTAGATGAGTTCTTTTAAATATAACGTTTGTGTTATAGGTAAAAGAATGTTGTTAAGAAGTATAAATTAATAGTATGTTAATAGTTCAATATTGATGCATTTTTAAAGAAGTATAAATTAAGATCAAGGCTAAAGCCCTTAATAAAGCGTAAAATCCACATCACCATTAAAAACCGGGGATCAAAAGTATAGATTTCTTAAATAGTCATTATTAACTGGTTTACATAAAAACCCGACAATTTTATTCTTTAATATTTCATTTTCTTGTACTAAAGGTGCCTTTAAGTGATTGAGTTATTTTGTCAGCGTGTGGTCATTTTATATTTTCTGGTACATATCGTTTGTAAGAATGAAGTTTCAAAATAAAATACATAAATAATTAATACTCCTTTATTTCCAGTCACCTACCTTTTTTTTCCCACTTTTTCCCCTGTTCAGTGTTCCCTATAAATGTTGTACCAAGATGGTTTGAAGGATCAAAATCAAACAACATTTATTATGAATATCCACCCTTAAGAGAAACTTCGGCTGACCGACCGGAGGGTCAACGAGCCCTCCCCAAAATTTGTCAATATGAACAACCTTAAATCTAAAACTATGACGATAGTGGAAGTAATTACTATGTTTTTATAAGCTCTACGGGATGTACAAGTTACACCTTAGAGGTATGTTTATTGTGCTTATAATGTTCATTGTTAAGTTACAAATTAGGTGCAACTATTTACATGTGCAAAAATAATTTGCTAATGGCCCAAATAGACTTCCCCCAAACTCAAATGAAGGTTTGTTTTTAAATGAGAGGGAGTGGTAGGGATGCTTACCACCATACCCGTCGGAATTAGTAAATATGATTCTTCTCATTGATTGATGATTTCTTTAATTTTAGCCCCATGACAAGTTTAATTTATGACATTATATTTTTTTAAGGAAGAGGAGACTTAAAACATGAAATCTACTAATTAAATTGACACCAATATTTTTTCTTCTGTTAAATAACATCAGAAAGCAAAGGTGTCTATTTAATCCATTCTATCCTTCAGCATTCTGTTCTTTTAAATATTAAATATGACAAGATTGGATTTTGAAGTGGTCAAAGTTAAGTCATTTGAAAATGTGATTTAGGTTTCCGGATTTCACCAAAATGACATTAAATACTTGACAAATTCTGATGAGGGATGTAGTGTTTACTGTTGGACCGATATTAATTCAAGACCCTCAAACATGCAAGTCTGCATGAGGGGTGGTGGTCTACTAGCAAGTTGGTTAGGTACCTAAGTGTAACTAGTCAATTAGATAAATAATGTGTTTTATTTAATTTCATTAGAGTTGTAGTATAATCCTAATGTAAGGCTTGTTTATCAAGTCAAGGGTGTCTTATAAATAGAGGCCAAGATGGGTAACCTTAAGTGTGACAAATCAATAAATATTTTTAAGAGAGTTCTCCTAGTATTTGATTTGTGAGTGTGTTCTTGATATATAGATCGGCCTTGATTTACGATTTTTATATATAACAAGTAAAACATTAAAAAACAGAATGAAGAAATATTTCATAATGGTCACATGAAAAATGAAAACAAATGAAACTTTACCTTCTCTTGTTGTACTTAATAATAGACTCCCCTCTTGGGCATATGATCTCCAACAATGTTGTAATAACAACAGAGGCGTTTAGTACAATAGCGGGTTGGGTTTTAGGTCAAATGTATATAGTAGTGTCCCCTAAAGAAGCAAGGGGCTGAAAATCAGCAAGATAAGTAGTAGTGACCCTAAAGAAGTGGTTGACTTTTCCATGTTTACCCATCTACCTTGACAAGTAAGAATAATACATATATGTTTTATAAAGTTGTTTAATAGTTGGGTTATTATCACCTGAATACTACTACTACTACTTTGGAAAATATAATATATTCGAAAGACTAACACTATATAATGAAAAAAAACTTGTGCTAGCTTCATATTACAAATAGTTGGGTTATATCTTCTGTTTTACTTTACATCATCGATCAAAGATAGAGAGATATATAGATGACATTATCACTAAAAGCAAGCAAGCAAACAAAGAAAGAAGTCTAATCTCCTTGAGCATTGCACAAAGAAGGGGGGTTTTAATGAAATGGTCAAAGCTAGTTCCATTTGGCAAATGACATCAGAGACCCTCCCATCGTCCGTGTAGCACCAAAATAGGTGGTATCCTTGTGTTTCCTAAAAAACTTCTATACTCTACTCCTCCTCCTTCTCTCTCTCACTGATCATCTCCATCCATCCATCCATGGCTGCTATTGTTGGTCGTGTTCTGAGATAAAAAAACAAGGCTCTTCAGCACATTTGCTAGCCTACAGGAGATCAAAGATCTAAAGACTTACAAACCTGACGATGCCAGGGTCCTCATCATCGGAGAAGACAACTTCTCCTTCTCCAAGGGGTTTGCTGAAACGAGGCAGAGTGGAGTCGGGGTGTTTGCCACCCGACCGATCTCGATAGGTAAATTACTTACAACATTCTTCTTTTTCTTCTTCTGTTTTTGTTTGTTTGTTTGATTGAAACTTTAACCAACACATATTTTTCTTGCTTGCTTGTTTGCTACAGTTGATAAATCCATAAACTCTGCAAACATCGAGGGGAACTTTAAAGCCCTAAAACTGATGGGGGCCAAGGTGCTGCCAAAGGTCACCCTGTCGGCGATAAAGAAATAACATGAAATCAAGAAATTGTGGTTCGGCGGAGCCTCTGCCGACGGCGAAGACGGAGGTAGGTGGCACTATATTTCGACTACATCATCTACAAGCATCCCGCATCTTTTGCGGACGTTCAAACGTTTGTTGACGCTGCCATCTTTATGGTCGCACTCACGGGCTCTCTGGAACTTAGTGCCGGCCATAAAGATGGCAGCGTTAACAAACGTTTGAACGTCCGCAAAAGAGGCAGGATGCTTATAGATGATGTAGTCGAAAGATAGTGCCACCTCCTCGTTTTTGCCGCCGGCGGAGGCTCCGCCGGACCACCATTTCTTGATTTCCTGTTCCTTCTTCATCGTCGACGGGGTGACCTTTGGCAGCACCTTGGCCCCCATTTGTTTTAGGGCTTTAAAGTTCCCCTCGATGTTTGCAAAGTTTATGGATTTATCAACTGTAGCAAATAAGCAAGCAAACAAAATATGTGTTGGTTAAAGCTTCAATCAAACAAACAAACAAGAACAAAAGAAGAAAAAGAAGAATGTTGTAACTAATTTACCTATCGAGATCGGTCGGGTGGCAAGCAACCCCGACTCCACTCTACCTCGTTTCAGCAAACCCCTTGGAGAAGGAGAAGTTGTCTTCTCCGATGATGAGGACCTTGGCATCGTCAGATTTGTAAATCTTTAGATCTTTGATCTCCTGTAGGCTAGCAAATGTGCTGAAGAGCCTTGTTTTTTTTATCTCAGAACACGACCAGCAATGGATGGAGATGATCAGTGAGAGAGAGAGAGGAGGAGGAGGAGGAGTTAAGTATAGAAGTTTTTAGGAAACACAAGGATAATACCTATTTTGGTGCTACACACAGGAGGGGAGGGATCTCTGATGTCATTTGTCAAATGGGACTAGCTTTGACCATTTTATTAGAACCCCTCATCTTGTGCAATGCTCATGGAGATTAGACTCCTTTCTTTGCTTGCTTGCTTTATAGTGGTGATGTCATCTATCTATCTGTCTATCTTTGATCGATGATGTAAAGTAAAACAGAAGAAATAACCCAGCTATTTGTTTTATGAAGCTAGCACATGTTTTTTTTCTTTATATAGTGTTAGTCTTTTGAATATATTATATTTTCCAAAGTAGTAGTATTCGGATGATAATAACTCAACTATTAAACTACTTTATAAAACATATTTGTATGATTCTTACTGGTCAAGGTAGATCGGTAAAAATAGAAAAGTCAACCATTTCTTTAGGGTCACTACTACTTATCTTGCTGATTTTCAGCCCCTTGCTTCTTTAGGGGACACTACTATATACATTTGACCTAAAACCCAACGCGCCATCGTACTAAACGCCTCTGTTGTTATTACAACATTGTTGGAGATCATATGCCCAAGAGGGGAGTCTATTATTAAGTACAACTAGAGAAGGTAAAAGTTTCATTTGTTTTCATTTTTCATGTTACCATTATGAAATATTTCTTCTTTCTGTTTTTCTAATGTTTTACTTGTTATATATAAAAATCGTAAATCAAGGCGCGATCGATATATCAAGAACACACTCACAAATCAGATACTAGGAGAACTCTCTCAAAAATATTTATTGATTTGTCACACTTAAGGTTACCCATCTTGGCCCCTATTTATAAGACACCCTTGACTTGATAAACAAGCCTTACATTAGGATCATACTATAACTCTAATGCAATTAAATAAAACGCATTATTTATCTAATTGACTAGTTACACTTAGGTCCCTAACCAACTTGCTAGTAGACCACCGCCCCTCATGCCGACTTGCATGTTTGAGGGTTTTGAATTAATGTCGATCCAACAGTAAACACTACATCCCTCATCAGAATTTGCCAAGTATTTTAGTTTCGAAGAAGGCTCATTTTTTTAGAAGTTACTAACCAAAATAGCATGTCTTTAATAAAAATAATAATATTTTCTTCAGCGTATTTTTTTTTACTTTTATAATAATAATATGCTTTCACAGTTCTAATTTAGTATTTATACTTTAGGTATTATTTTTATAAAATACACGTTTAAGTATTTAAAATTTTATAATGTAATCCGGTTTTTAAATCCGCTTCGACCGGTCAAACCGATCCGACTAATGAACTGGAAAGACCACCGGTTCACCGGTCGGTTCGGTTCCGAAAACATTATAATGTTTCCATTTTTATAACTTAGTAACGTAAAAAAAATCATAACTAGAGTTAAATACGATTTGCGTCCCTGTGGTTTGGCGATTTTAACCCTTTGAGTCCATTTTTCAAATTATTAACAAATTTCGCCTCATGGTAGCATTTTTTTGCCATTCAAGTCCCTAAGACTAACAGAGTTAAAATTTTCAGTTAAGTAGAAGGGCATTTAAGTTAATTTACCATGAGGGACTACTTATATAACTTTATAAGTTTTTAAAAGTTAGAAGGACTACATTCGTAATTACCTTTAAATATTAAAAGTTTATAAAAAATTAAAAATAAAAATTTGTTTCCCTATTTTCTCTAAGCCACATCGGTCTGCAACCGTCTTCTTAATCTACACACCACCACCAACTCCGGCGACTGCCACCGCTCCGCCGCCACCACCTTCACATTTTAACAAAAAGGGCACTCAATCATCGTCCAAGATCATAAATATCATCACACTACAAGGAGGTCGCTGGCCTCGTCGCCGCGCCACCAGGGAGGTAGCGCCGCCGTCCTGAACTCGGATCGAAGCCCTACCATTGCCACCGCTGCTTTCGTATTCTCATCCGCCAGCACCACCGTAGCCACCGCCAGTTCTCGGGTCGGACGGATTTGCGCCTCCCACGTCAAGCACCATTGACCTGTTCAGAAACCAAACACCTAGAATCGAAGAAGTTTATGAGTGGGTTAAGATGATGATTTGTGTCCCCAAAATCAAGGCCGAGATGATTATTGTTGATGGGGAAGGTGATGTCTTCGCCGGAGATGCAGGGCGACGGGAAGGTTGGTGGGGTGATTTTGAAGGTGAGGGGGTGGGGCTGCCATTTTTTAACAAATCTCGCCAAGGGGATTTGATCGGAGATGGTGGTGGTGAATGGTGGTGGAGAGGCTACCGTTAGGTTTTTAGGAAGAGAGAGGGGAGGGTAAAATATATAAATTTTTTTCTTTAATAAAATTACATAAACAACCCCTCAATCTTGGTAATTTATATAATTAGTCATTTACAAGTAAAATGACTGAAATACCCCCTCCACTTAACAGAAAAAATCTAACCCCGTTAGGCCCAGGGACTCAATTGACAACGGAATGAAAACATGGGGTTCGATTGGTTAAGAAAAGCAACCATGAGGCGAAATTTGTTAATAATTTAAAAAATGGACTCAAACGGTTAAAATCTGCAAACCACAGGGACACAAATCGTATTTAACTCTCATAATTATAAGAAAATCATTTGGAAATTATAATAAACGTACAGATCTCCGGTATATTTAGCCACTTTCTATTTGCACCGGAAAAAATTCTCCATGCACCGGTCCAATGCGCCCCGCGGAGGCCTAAACGGGGCGTTTAGGTGGGGCCACAGTCTTTAATGTAACAAGATCAGGTACTCCTAACCCTAAACGCCCGGTGGAGGTCTAAACGACCCGCTGTCCCCCCTGACGCACCTGACGCCCCGGAACATTCCCTGACAATGCTGACATGTTCGTCGGTAGCGTATCTAAACGTCCGGTGGAGGCCTAAACGACCCGTTTAGGGTTCAATTTTCTACCTACCACCTGACGAGACGAGATGACTAGCGATGGACTTGATAGACGTCGAATTTATTCGTTCGTATAGAGCTTAAGCGACCCATGGAGGCCTAAACCGGGTGTTTTACTCACCCATTAAATAGTTTCTTCTTGTTAAGATGTCTCATGCATGAGCAACGAGCAAATGTTGACTGTTTTACTTTTCTATTATATACTTTCTTCTAAATAGATAGTGTTACCGTTTTTGTTAGTGCTTCACATTTCAACCAAAGATGTCGGGTTCAGCGGGTTCACGGAGATCACCAAAGATTCCAGACTTGAACGAGGCATAAACATTATTTATTTCGTATATATTTATTTGTTTGTCTTAACCAAACTTATCTAACAGTTTCTCTTTTTTAGGATGTCAACCCGCATAATACAAACTTGGAATATGGTCAACAGTCGGATCCAAATTTCGACCAGGTAATAACATTTATTTATACCCTTATTTATTTTGTATATAGTCACTTGTTTAAACCAAAACCATCAAACGGTTTCTTTTTTATTTAGGGTCAATCACTACCCTATTATGGTCAACAATATGGTCAACAATCTTACGGTGGCCAGCATAATACAAACTTGGAATATGGTCAACAGTCGGATCCAAATTTCGACCAGGTAATAACATTTATTTATACCCTTATTTATTTTGTATATAGTCACTTGTTTAAACCAAAACCATCAAACGGTTTCTTTTTTATTTAGGGTCAATCACTACCCTATTATGGTCAACAATATGGTCAACAATCTTACGGTGGCCAGCATAATACAAACTTGGAATATGGTCAACAGTCGGATCCAAATTTCGACCAGGTAATAACATTTATTTATACCCTTATTTATTTTGTATATAGTCACTTGTTTAAACCAAAACCATCAAACGGTTTCTTTTTTATTTAGGGTCAATCACTACCCTATTATGGTCAACAATATGGTCAACAATCTTACGGTGGCCAGCATAATACAAACTTGGAATATGGTCAACAGTCGGATCCAAATTTCGACCAGGTAATAACATTTATTTATACCCTTATTTATTTTGTATATAGTCACTTGTTTAAACCAAAACCATCAAACGGTTTCTTTTTTATTTAGGGTCAATCACTACCCTATTATGGTCAACAATATGGTCAACAATCTTACGGTGGCCAGCATAATACAAACTTGGAACATGGTCAACAGTCGGATCCAAATTTCGACCAGGCAAAAACATTTATTTATACCCTTATTTATTTTGTATATAGTCACTTGTTTAAACCAAAAACATCAAACGGTTTCTTTTTTATTTAGGGTCAGATGGCGACCACATGTTGACCCCCTCCCGGATCAGTCCGACGATGATGTTGTTGATCCGCCGGAGGTACGATTTAGCATGTTTGGTTATCAGCATCAGATGGATTTACCGGAAGTTCGCTTGGCGTACCGGCTTATATACAGAGGCTGAGGTCCAGCAGCCTCTCTTCACCGAGTCGATCCACACCTTACCCGAGGACGAGTTGAAGAACTTTTGGCCGGCGATTGGAGATAGACAGTTGACAGGTGACTCAAAGGCCTCCGATATACGCGACCCTTTGTATCGTTACTTTCATCGGTTGATTGCCTGTGGAATCAACGGTCGCAAGGATAGCACTGACAAGTGCAACTTTAGGGATGTTTTCTACCTCCGGTGTTTGCTGACCCACAGGCACTGCAACCTCGCTCGGTGTTTGGCGGCTTATTCTTCTAGCTACTATCACCGACAGTTTCGAGGTTCGTTACTCGGCGGCCCGTACGTCACGAGGATAGCGCATTCCTACGCGTATATCCTCAACTTGCATCAGCTACGTATCCCGCCGGTCCCGCCGATGCCATGTGGCGTTCCGACGGTGCGGGGCATGGGGATGTACGCGACATTTCCGGGAATTGGCCCGCGTCTCCGCACGAAAAAAGATGCACCGCCTTACGTTCCCGTGCCATTGGTGGAGCCGGATCCGTTGAATGCGCCTGAGATACAGATTGACGGGGACCAGCCTGTTCATGAGGAGGACCCTCCCCAGCACCCGGCGATTATATACCGTGTCGCGCGGTTTCCTCCCGCCACACAGGCCCTTCTACAGAGGCTGGATCAGAGGAGTGAGCAGCAGAGTCGAGAGATGGTGGAGATGCGACATATGATGAGGTGGATGATAGACCGCGAGGTCGATAGGCTGAGACGAGATGGTGTCCCCTTTCCACCACCCCCTCGGTTTGACGGTGCTGGCACATCCGACACCGCTCATGACGGTGCTGGCACATCCGGCACCGCACATGACGACATGGCTGAGGATATTGGCGTGCACATGACTGGGCCTGTAGGTGATGATGATGATGTCGGTCTTGATATGCGGGGATTTCACCATCAGTTATAGATGTGTTATTATTAGCCTCTATTATTATCGAGTTGTACGTTTTGATTTGTATGTACAAACTCATTATCTATATATATATATATATATATATATTATTATATATATATTATATTTGTTCAGTTATGTTTGTGTTGATTGTATAATTTGTTTTGTTTCGTTTGGTTATTGTTTTAAAAAATTTAACGTCGTAATAGTCACTATAAACTTATACGACACGTTATTAAAATAAAAAGGAAAATATGATGAGTACGAGTAACGAGTAACAAATAACTAGTTTTATTATTTAAAAAGGGAAAACGAGCAACGAGCAAAAAGTACAACTAACGAGTAACATATAACGAGTATTATTTTTTAAAAAGGTCAAACGAGCAACGAGCAAATAGTACGAGTAACAAATATCGTGTTATACGGTTTATAGTGTTTGACTAAGGTTGTAAAATATGATTTTGTTATAAAACAAGGGTTTTCTATAAAAAAAAGTAAAAAATTGTGTTAGAAAAAGAGATAGTAAAAAAGTTGTGTTAAAAAAAGAGTTAGTAAAAATGTTGTGTTAGAAAAAGTGTTAAAGTGTTAGGAAAAAAAGGAAAAAAAAAACTAAAGTTACCAAAATTGGCAACCTGCTGCTTCTTTAATTAAGATGTGGCGGATACGCCCCATGGAGACCTTCACGCTCCGCTTAGGGCCGGTGCAGAATCATAAATGAGCCGGTGCGAATAGCAGGACTCGTATATTTACTCAACTTCCAACTTGAATGATTATTTTTATCTAGACTTTATATTGAGAGTAAATTGAATGATTATTTTTATCTAGACTTTAGAATTTGAAAAGTTGCACGAGATTTTTTTTTTTGAACAGCTAATTTTTTTTATCAAATACCACCAACCTTGCACTTGCAAGGATTTGAACCCACAACCATTTATATGGAGGGGCAATCACCATACCACTAGACTACAAGCCATGGGTGTGGAAAAAAAAAGTTGCACGAGATATAAATCAAAGTAACTAATCAGTTTATTTTGTTATCACTTTGGTACTTGATAAATTTGTATCAAGTATTATTAAAAAATCTGTTTAATGAATGCTTTTGCTCCGTTAAATAGAATCGTCCTTACTAATCGAAATTTTAGATGTTACATCATATCATGGTTACATTTCTAATGATTAGATAATAATTTGGTCGAATTTTGAAATATTTTGAAATACCATAGAATATCCTGTTATATAAAAAAAATGGTACAAAGATTTTGCTTGAGATTTTTGTTAGGAACTATAGAATCCAGTAATAAAATTATTTAGGTAATGCTATGTTTTTAATATTATTCATAAATTTTTATCACGATTGGGTTCAAATAAGTTTTGAAATTAAATTTATAATCGGGCCAATAATATTCATGATAGAATTACCCGATCTTTATGGCCACTATTCTATGTGATGATCACTTGTATATTGAACACCTTATTATTATCCACTTATCATTTGGACCATATTGAAAGAGAGACATGACCACCAAAGAAAGGTAATACACCAAAGCTTATTATGGGTCGATTTATTTAAGATTGCAAGACTTGAAGTCTATACGTAGATATAACTCGGCGATGTTTAGAACCGCCCCACAATTGGTTTTATGTGGTGAAAATATTACTCGTAAGGAGATGTTGAAAATTACGAACTCCTAATGAAAAATCACGAGACTCATCTCGTTGGTATAACCCATTCCAAGAAGCGAATGTGGCAAAATATAATAACCAAAGTGAAAGTCGTGGTTGTTATCATGGATGTGATAATAAGTGGAGAAATGTTCATGGTATTCAGATTGAAAAACACAAGATCTATATGGTGTTATTTTAAATATTATCATTTATTGTATATATAGATAGTAATGAATATAACAATTGAACCGATATTGTGGTTTATTATCACTCACATACTAGTATTAAACATGTTTAGATCACTCTAAGAGATCCAATTGTTTATTTATCATGACACGACACCAAAGTCTCAATAACGATTTATGAAAGGTCGTAAGATTAAATACCAATTAATCTTGCATGACTCACAAGATTTAAAAGTGATAAATCATGCATAGCTTACAAATATAATTATTATCAGTTGTTGTTATGAGAAGATAAGATTATTTTTGAGGAAAAATTGGACAAAACATTTTCCATTTTCATACATTTAGTATGCTTATGAAGTAGCAATAATATGTGAAAAGTATGAAAGGATTCCATATCCATATTGTTGAGAAAATCATGAAACATATTTGGTTTTATTCCATTCCTTGAAGTGAATGTGAATCTATATTCATCGATTTAATGATCATGATCATGAGTGTAATTAAATATATTGTAATGATATTCATGACGATAATGTGATCGGTCACCACAGTGGCAAAAGAAGAGAATGATCATATGAGAATAAAGTGTGAAAATGATAAATGTGACATTACACGAATGTTTGTAATGATACATCATTCTCTTGTATTTTAGTCGCTTATTGAATAAGCATGAGTGCAACTAAAGCATGTAAGACTATAAAGTAAAAATTTATAGATCATGATTATTTTATTGGCATGACCGGAGACCACAACGAGTCAATGATGATGTGAAATGTATTAAAGAATAGAAGATTCTTCAAATTGATAATTAGCATGTAATCTTTGTTCTTAAAGGAAAAATTATTTACCGACTAAAACGAGTGTGAATCCCTAAGTAATCTGGAAGTGATAAATGATATAATGATACATATCCTAACTTATATAACATTTAGTTTATAAATCGATGCATCATCTAAATGGTTATCAAGTTCGCAACTTTAAGGTTGCATGAATTACGGCTTAGCTAATGGGATACTAAGCATATCCATCCAGAATATCATATTTATTTTGGTAATAACGGTTAATTTAGTCCCCAAGTTACTAATGATTATTGGAATAAGTGTCGAACTTCATGTCGTTTAAGTACCTACACGAATTGCTTTTGTTGTCGACGATTACCAAACGTCTACGATTAATTGTGAAGCCAATAATCATTAGAGCAAAAGTTCATGTTTGTATGTAGGGTGTATGTGATTTTACATAAAGTAAAATTAATTCACATCAGGCCAATAAGTTATAATACTTCATCCCCATTATAGTTGATTTATGGTCAGTAATCAATATTTCTCATCTAATATATGTTGGTTGTGTGATATATATTGAAATTGCTCCACCACGATACACAAAGATGTGACCTTAAAGGAGGTTGAAAATAAATGTTGGGTATGAATCACTATGAGTAGTGATAGATTCACTTTACAACTAAGATTTACGTTTATATGAAACAACTTTCCCAACATTAGGGGGGATTAAAAGTAGTTGAAAAGTGAAATAAGTTTGAATGAATTATTAGTGTATCATCTTGATCCTCAAACTGTATAATTATGAAATAGAATTTAATGGATAAATTCATTCACAAAGATTAGTGTATCAACTACCAGACACATTCACTGACCTTAATAAGTGACTAAGTCACAAATACCAGCTGCTAATGCTCCAATTAAGATTGATGTCCTAGAAGGACAAATAAATATTGATAATGAGTCTATGGCATGTTTAAATCGTGGTAGACTAGTCAATTCCAATAATAATATATCCTCGAAAATTGGAGCAACTAATGAAGATGGTCAAGTCGAGGTACGGGTAGAAGAGTCCCTTAAAGAGACATTAATAGACATGATGGTTCCAAAAGAACCTCAGGTACCTGAAAGTGATGAAGAGATCTCGATAAATTATATAATGTCTAAACATATATGGAATCAAAACTAAATCGACATCGATAATATTTTGGATATAATAAGCGCTAGAAAAAATACATATTATAAGGATCAAGAATAAAGATCTGCCTGTGATGAAAAGTCGAATTGATTTGCCAAAATGGAAAGACGCAAACTAGGCAGAGTTGAATTCTCTAATATGTTGGATATAAACGGGTCTGTTATACAAACGCATGATTCAGAAAATAAAATTAAGATATACAAAGAAAATTGGTAGCACAAGGATTTTCGTAAAGACCTAAGTTTGATTATGAGGAGACATATTCTCCGGTGGTGGATGCAATGAGATTCCAATAGTTCACTAGTCTGGTAATACAATAGAGAATTAATATGCGTCATATGAAAATTATGATACCCTAGGTACATGGTTTATGTGGTGATGATACATGAAGTCTCTTGAGGGTTTTAGTTCCATAATAATAATGTATAGTAAGTTCTCGAGAAC
Organism: Deinandra increscens subsp. villosa; assembly: GCA_039602395.1. NCBI lineage: Eukaryota > Viridiplantae > Streptophyta > Magnoliopsida > Asterales > Asteraceae > Deinandra > Deinandra increscens. The sequence continues at coordinate 4,342,207 of JBCNJP010000015.1, read as the reverse complement.
GTTATGATTGTTGTATAAACATTCGTATCCGAATACGTTACAGTGCTTTGTATACATTGAATGCTTAAACCCCCAAGACAGTTAAATACTTGAAGGTGTCTGAAAGATATTAAAGATATAATCCTTGTGCACCAGTAAATATCATACGGTGATTATGATATACCAATAACTTTGGATAAGAATGATATAATATAGATTAAAAACATATTAAATGTTTTCGATCTTAAATTAATTTGATTAAGTTAATGATCCAAACTTCTCATGAGTGAATGCATATGTATAATTAGTCAAGATAGAGATTAGTCCATAATGGATTGTGATTGATTATAAATGCCTTAAGCATTTGTATAAATCCTTGAGAATATATTATGTAAATTTAACACGTTTTGTGTATGGACTAAAGTTTCGTTTGATATCAACTCATGATTATCTCAGGATACAAAGATATGGTCCATCTACCAGAAGAACAATCTTGACTTTTAAAGTTATTATGGTATATTTTGATTATATATCATGAAGAGGTCACTCATTAGTATATTAAATCAAACGAAATCTAAGAATGTTAAAGGGTATACTGTTGAAACATACCCATTCATCATATATGCTATAGATTGTCTGATTACTTGGATACATAAAATGTACGTTTTTAAAGAGTGAGAAAATACTGATGTGAAAGTACTATAACTATGTACAGTTGTTGCATTAACATTTCTTGCTAGATATATTGTTTAGTTAAATTTATTTGCATGATATCGCCTATGTCTAATGATGAGACAATCGAATGTGTTAAAAATATTTTAAAGGTATAAAAGTATATTCTTAAATTTTACTAACCCAACAAAATAAGTTTTGTTAGTCATTAAGATGCACATAATGTAATACAACACATCCAAGGATCTTGTGGTATTTTTTCTACAGACGGGGAACCAACAATTTTATATGAAGACAACGCAACATACATTGCTCAACTTAAGGAATGATACATTAAAGGCGACAAAACCAAGCATATTTTACCAAAATTCTTTTGCACACATGATTTGCAAAAGAATGGCGATATCACCATTCAACAAATTTGTTTGAGTGAGAATTTGGCGGACTTGTTCACCAAATCGCTTCTGACTTCAATATTCAGGAAACCGGTTCATGGAATCAGGATGAGACGACTCAAAGAGCTTAACTGATAATCATCAGGAGGAGAACATACACACTACACTCTTTTTCCCTTAGCTAAGGTTTTGTTCCACCGCGTTTTCCTGACAAGGTTTTTAATGATGCAATATCTTAAAGTATATAAAGTTGATAACCAAGGGAGAGTGTTTTAAATATATATTATTGTGGTTATTAATGCCTAATATAGGTGGTTGAGGTACGTCCCCAAAAAGGTTAACATTATGATTTGGAGACTATTTTTAGACAGATTACCCACACGTCTGAACCTTTCTAAACGTGGTCTCGAAATTGATAATATCTTATGTCCCACTTGCAACGTGTCGATGGAATCCATGCATCATGTTTTTCGTGAATGCGACTTGGCGATTAAAATTGGCGACCGTATAAACAAATGGATCGAAATGGACATCTCGAAACACTCCAATCCCAAGAGGGTGTTTGAAGACATTGAAGAATCAAATCTTTTGAGGAGCAAAAAGGATATAATTCATGTGATTATGTACACTACTTGGTGGTCGATCTGGAAAGCGAGAAACGGTCGTGTTTTTCAAAGTCACAAAGGATGGAATGGTAGTATCTTTGATTTGATAGTCTTTTACTCCTTTCTTTGGTATAGTTCTAGAAATCAAAAAATTGTAATTGGGTGGACCAATTGGATGAAAAACCCCCTGCTTAGCATGTAACTTTGCTCTTTTTTTGAGCCGTTTTATTATATATTCTATACTGCCGTTCAAAAAAAAAATATATAGATTAGCTTGTACTCCAAGTTTTCTTCCCCTATATATGCCTTATCGTATCATGTTGTATTATACACTTGATCAATGAAAAATCAGATCTATTTTCTCTCTCAATTCTTTTCATACTGTTTGCTAATATGTCGTTGTTCTACAACAATAAAAGATTTCTCATTTGCTTGTTTGATAGTTGCATCACGAAACAAAACAATTGAATGAGAACGTTGATGTGTATATTGATCAGATCAAACTAGGTTATACGGGTTGAATAACTTCATTGGGATCCGAAGTAAAATAATAATAATAATAATAATAATAATAATAATAATAATAATAATAATAATAATAATAATAATAATAATAATAATAATAATAATAATAATAATAAAAAATTTATTACACATGTGTACTTATTACACTTTTTTGCTAAATTAAGATATGAATACATCTATGTCCAAGATCACAATAATTCTTGTGATAACATCAAAATCAGTCTCAAACATAAGTCTAGTAACTGTGGTTTCTATCGGTCACAATCTAAGCTGTGGAACCTTATTTCACTTGTGTCTTCTCTTCTCTGTACTAATATTTTCTCATGTTAGTAAATAGTAATGCAAATGAATTCATCAATATTACATAAGGGAGGGAAAACGTCCACTAGGAATAACCTATATGACCAAACATTTACCCCATGGATAATAGTAATATTCACTTTCAAAATTCTTGATTTTTATTCAAACTCTTGAGTGGTTATTTATTAAGCTAATAGGTCATTGTGATATCGTTTGCTAATGGATGTTTTATAAAAAAATGAACATTGTGCTATTCGGACTAGGACGGGTACAAAACTAGCTATATAGAAAGCTAAGTGAAATATTAAAAATATCTTTAAAGAATATCATGATACAACAAAATATATTTTTTTAAATCGTCTAGAAACTTTTTGAACCTTTTTATATAATGCTTTTAGAAATATTTTTTAAAATTTGTCTTTAAACATTATATAATGTTTTTTTGAACATTTTACAAATATTTTTTCCATCAACATCTATTTTGGTTAAAAACTATTTTATTTCACTCGTTCGATATTTTAAAATTTGATACATTATAAAATAAGTTTCTTATATAACCGAATTATATGATCTATAAGAAGAAGAAGAAGAATTAAAACTCGTATTTCAATCACTTCGTGCTCAAATATTAATTTATGGTCTTCAACCCAATGATGTGTTTATGCTGCTTAAAAAATTGGATGACATGTAGGGGTGTGCAAGAATCCAAAAAAACCGACTCGAAACCAAAATAACCGAAAAAACCAAACCGAAAAAACCAAATCCAAATAGAAACCGTCGGATTTGGATTGAACTTTTCTAAAATCCGAATTTTCGGATCGGTTTCGGTTTTAGCTAAAAAGAAAATCCGAAAAAACCGAACCGATCCATTTAATCATTGAAGGGTTTCAAATTATAATTTTATTTATAATTATTAGGATCTATGAGTCTTTGTGATTAGATCATTATGCAAATTTAATTTTTGTTTGAATGTCGTTTGAGTGTTTGAGATTAGATCTTTAAGGATTTGTTTGATTTTGGATTGTTATGCAACATTATGGATCCTTGAGTCTTTGATATTAAATCGTTAAAGATTTGTTTGAATGTATTTGTTTGAGATTGGGTCATTTTGCAACGTTATGAATTTTAAAATTTTATTTTGAATACTATTAGTATTCAGTTAATCTATAATTAAAAAATAAGTAGACCAAAATTTAATAATATTAGTTTTTTTTTCAGCATAAAAGTTCAAATGGATTTGAATCCGAAAAAACCGAATCCAAACCGTAAAAAACCGAAATCCGAAATCCATGAAACCGAAAAAACCGAATCCGAATGGATTTGAAAATTGTAAAAACTGAAGTTCGGTTTTGAATTCGGTTTTAACCAAAATCCGATCCAAATCGATCTATGCATACCCCTAATTGACATGGTAGACAGTAATATAATCTTGCAAGTACACAATGTACGATAATATGTACTACGGTACCCATCTATTTAATTAAACAATATAATCCCATTTATTTTATAGTTTTGACTTTTGATATAATATATTATTCAAGAATATGCCTCCTTGAGGAAATTAAAAGAATAATAATAATAAGTAGTAATTTTTTAAAGGTAAAATTAGATCATTAACGTGTCATTGGTACCATTATCTTCATTTTCTATCCGGAAGAAACTCATTATAGATGAGAAAACCTCTGGTCTAACCTGAAACCTCATTAATTTTTGTCATATGTAACACTTGAACCAAAAACCTCTAGTTTTTAATGTCTTTAGCTACCTTAAATCAACCAATTATGATAAGCATCATCGTATAAAAAGTAACACTTGATTCTATATTTTCTTTTATATTTGAAAAATGTTAAGAAAATATGTTAGGGAAAAATGTAAATGTCTTTGGTTAATATCGACGAAAATATGTAAAAGTATTTCCTAATTTACGAATTTTTATTAAAATATTATTTTAAATATGTGACTTACCAAAACATATCTAGTATACTTTTGTAGAAAAAGTTATATTTCAATATGTGTTGTATTTAGTTTTCTTTTTGGTGTATTATCAAAGTCCTCAGATTATCACATTACTTTTTATTTTACTCTTGTTTTTAAACAAGATTTTCAACTTGCGCATTGTTGTGAGGACCATATGCTTAATTTATTATATCATCATAAATATAAATATATGCATTAGTACATAGTACAAGAATAGAATACTAAAATTATTATTTGTATATAGGTAGGAATGTTATACTCATATTTTTCCATTATATGTTGTCACATTAGGTCAATCATAGTGGGCTCATGGTGGGGCGTGATGCCTCCAAAACGTCCTGAGCACCGCCCCTAGGGGCGTTATGGGGAGTTTTGAGAGGGGCGTGAAGGGCGGAATCATGCAAAGTCGCGAAACACGGGAAAACCTGTTTAGAAAATCAACATGTGTTTATCCCGTTTGCGTTCGATACATTTGGGCCCCTGCCCCCCGAGGCAGTGGAGTTCTTTAATAGAGTTCAGCGAGTTGTGCACAACAATTGCTCGACCTCTAAAAATTATAATTTTGTTTTTAGTATGATCGGTTTTGCTATAAAAAAGAAGGTTGCGGCGCAGCTTGTTGCCCGTTTACCTGCCACGTCATTGTAATTTGATCCTAATATATAATGAATAAAAGAAAACAAATCTAATAATTAAACCTAATATTATTTCTTATAAATAAAAACCCACATTTACACAACCATCGTTTACATCATACTAACCCATTACACCACTTTGTCACATACTTTTCAGCTTTATACCACCACACCATTACGGATAACTTTACCATATTTCTTTATCTTTCACCCCTATGTTTTTCAATCTCCGTGTTAGATTAATCTTTTGGTTAATTTTCACCAATTTGTAATTTTTAATTCAAATTAGAGTATTTATCGGATCGGATAAACGATTTATTTGATTTGATTTATTCGAATATGATTATTTTGTGGGCATATCCGGAATCCAATAGGAAATGAGAACTTCTCTAATCAATCCAAATCTATTCAAATTCAATTCGGATAGGATCTGGTTATATTCGAATAAATCGTTTCAATTAGAACACAAATCGATTTGGTTTATCTTTCCGATAGCAACAAAAAGAAGAACAAAACATAGTTTCCAACATGTCCTCAAACCAAGAATTCACATCCACAATAAAACACACAAAATAGGGGGGGGGGGGGGGGAGTCTTATACATAACTACTGGGAAAAAGTCTTAAGGCTATGTTTGGGAGTGCTTATTTGAGTGCAAAAGTGCTTATTAACTTATGACTTTATGAAAATAAGTTTAAAAAAAATTGTTTGGATTAGCTTTTATAGTGAGATTACTCATTTTATATGTAAAATGACTAAAAATTGGTTATGTGGTTATAAGGTTAGGTGAATATAAAGTTAAATAAGGGTATATTAGTCATTTTTCTTTTAAAAAGTCAAATGTAGTTTTAAAAGTCAAGATTTTGGGAATAATACATAAACCTCATTTTCCAAAAATATTTTGAAAAGTGTTTTTGCACTATTCAAACATAATAAATTTTAACTTATTGACTTTTTTAAAAAACCAATAAATCAATAAGTCATTTTTAAATGGTTAGCTAAACAAAATATATTGTAAAACTTGGTAAAAAAGAGTTCGCAACCACATAAGCGCCTTCGCCTAGGCCACCCACGCGTGTTCAATTCTTTTCATTAAATCAATACGTTTCTCATTTGGCCCTAAGCCTCTAAGGCTTAATCGTCGCTTTATTCTTTTATTCCGATGGTTATATATATATATATATATATATATATATATATATATATATATATATATATATATAAAATATAAGTTACATTTTATTTAAAATAAATCGGATATTCAAATAAATCATCTAAAAAATTTAACCATATTCGATATCGGAACCATTATCCGATATCCGAATTCAGAATTTGGTTCGTTTTTTTCTATTTCAGATATGTTTCATTTTCGATTTTATTCGGATTTTTTTAACACCTCTAATACAAACAATACTTGTTAATTTTAAATAATTACATATATAGTAATAAAACATTTTGAAAAGAATAATTTAAAACTAGCATATTTGTTGAGAAATCTCTTAAACATTTTGAACACCCAAAATTGACGCACATCAGCACATGTAATATATATGATCAATGTTTGGTTGACTCTCCAAGTGTTTTTTTTTCCTCAACTAGATTTTCCCTTTTTTATCACTTCATTAGTGGGGTTAAATTTGTTCAACTTACCTACTCATTCGTTTAAACTTTCTTTTGTTAAAATTGATAATATTGCTCGTTTCTCTTTATTCCTAGGGGAAAAATACTTTGTTCCTTGCGGTTACAGCTCGACATCATCGTTATTGAGGTCAACGTGACAACGTATATTTAAACCATTGATAGCGTACTTATTGGATTCAGATCTCTTTGTTTGTTTCGAAGGTTGAGTTGATTGAACAATTTCAGTCAGCGTCGTCAATTTTGAAAATGTCTTACAAATCCCAAACCATCATATGGGGCTTATGGGCACAAGACAATGTGTTATTTTTAGAACTGTAGAGTTCATTAGCCGTCTTCAAAATATAGACATCATCTTGTTGTAAATGTTGTTAAACTATTATCTCAAATCTCTCCTCTTAAAGATAAATTGATGGTACCTGAATTCCTATGCATTTCATCGTAGACGTTGTTAAATGAACTATTGTATCAAATTCGCTCATGTGAAGTGACTGAGTGGCAGGTCGAACTTTGTAGATTGCCTGGTGGGTATAAGACTCGGCCTTAGGGTGAAGAGAGTGTGTCTTTTCTCGTCTCTCTCATCAATAAAACATTTTTATAGAAAGTAATTGTAATAATTAAAATTAATATAAGAATATAAAAATAACTTTAAAAATATAATAATAACTTTAAAAAATATAAAACTTGAAAACATGTGTTGTTTCTAAGTGATCACTTCAACAATTCACGAGCTAGGGGTTGTTTCATAATAGTTTTTATTTAAAAGAAAAAAAAAATTCATCCAACAACTAGTTAATAATAAGAATGAGGATGACTTTTTAGGAAAAACTTGCTGAAGCGGGTTATTTTTCTATGGTAGTAGGCGTTTATTATCTTTATGACTTACCCTCTTCGACTCCATCGGTTGTTACAAGTCAAAATTTAGTAAAAACATTGAGATAATACATACGTTTGAATTTATTTTTATGATTAAATGTGAAGAAATTATGCTTCAACACTTTGACAAATCAAAATTAAGTAATATAAAATTAACTATTACTTTTATCTTTTCCAACAAGAAGAAAATTATAACAAAAAACTACTAAAACGGGATATAAAAAAGCATAAATATTTCACACTTATATGGTACAGTTTAATGAAAAAACATAGGCACAATATACACCTTAAAGCTTGAAATTAGTTATATACTTTAGTGAATAATTTTTTTGTAGAAAAGCAACAAAAATAACACTCAAGGCTGTTTGATTTGGGCTTACTGGGTCAATTCAGCTCTTACTGCTGACCGGGTCAGCAGTAAGCCCGTTTGATAACACCACAAACCCAGCTGACCGAGTCAGCCGAGTCTGACCGAGTCCGAGAAATAAGTCTCGCTGACCGAGTAAATTCTGAATTGAATTATGTACGTAAAACTGAAGTTTAAGAATTACAAGTTTGCCATTGATATTTAATTACATTGTGTGGTCCATATCAACCGGTTTTTGAAGCAGTAAACGGCCACTCAATTCAAGTTGGTGCAAATTTATTTTGACAGGGTTTCGGTCGTTGAATTTTTCTGCATCTCGTCGTATAATTTGTTTCACGAGACTCAATATTTCTATTCATTGTTGATTCAAAGGTCTAATGGATTTTTTTTAAGAAGTTTTTCTGCATCTTGTCGTAAAATGTGTTTTACGAGACTCAATATTTTTTTAATCATCACCCAACATAAGATAAAACAGAAAGTTTGTTATTATTTTTTTATCGTTTCTATTAATGAAGATACAATTATGGTTTTTAACTTTAAAAACGTATTTTTATTTAATTAAAAAAATATTTTTATTATAAAAAATGTGTTTCATTTTTTTAATACGTGCAATAAAAATAATTGTATTGATTTTTTGTTTTAAGATTTATTTTTTAATTTTATTTTATTTTATTTTTTATAAAATGTTTTTCATACATAAAAAACAAATAGTTATATACATTAATCAGTCAGCTCTTACCCAGTCAGCTACTATCAAACACCCAAGTTTCAACCAGGGTTTCTTACTCAATCAGCTCTTACTCACTCAGCTCTTACTCAATCAGCTCTTACCCAGTTAGCAACTATCAAACAACCCCTTAGTTTCTTAATAACAAAAGAAAAAAAAAAGGTTGACTTTAGCTCCCTTCATAAGTCGTGACACAAAACTATTAACTATTCTAGCAAAACATCATTTAAAAAATGTCCTAAAACTATTAACTATTCTAGCAAAACATCATTTAAAAAAGGTCAATGAGGTATGGGATAGTTTAGATTTTAGAAGATAAAGTTTATTATTTGATTGATTAAAAATTTTGTTGCAATTAATAAATAATATAGTACAATTACGAAGTACAAACTGTAATTAACCGACTATAAATAGTGTATTGCCCCAACTTCTCCAATCACAATAAGCCGCAGAAAGCGAGTTGCTCTCGAATTGACTTTAATCTTCAAAAGTCAACCTTCCAATGGAGGCTCATCTTGCTTTTTTTCTTCTTTGTTGCTTCACAACTGCTTGTTATGCTCATAATGTCCACCTCTCCACTCTTAACCAAACTCTCATTGTTTCCGATTCCGCGGCAACTGATCAAGGTTAGCCATATCTCTAAGACTCTAATGAACATGTTCAAGATCGGATTGAAATGAATCTGTTCTCAGGCTCATAAAAATCTTGTTTATAGCTTGAACCGAATCCGAATCCACTAATTGCACAAAATAACATTGTCTGTAAATCTATTATGAAGTGTTAGTTTAAATAGTAGAAAGGATCGGTTTCAAAAGAAAGTGAAAGTTGAATGAGTAATTCGAAATAGTTATAGTATCAATTTTTATAATTATCTAGTTTGATTTAATTAGTAGAGAGAAGTATTTGTGTATGATTAGTACGGTTTATTTTAATATATGTAGATGAGTTAGGGGCATTTGAAATTCAATTGTGTAAGTTTTATAATAAATGGAAAAGTTAATTACGGTTTGCGTCCCTGAGGGTTTGGTGACTTTTGCTATTTGAGTCCAAATGTTCAAAAATTTTCTTATCTGAAAGTTTGTAATCCTTAACCATTTGAGTCCTAATGGAGTTATAATTTTCTGTTACCTTGATGGGTATTTCAGTCATTTTACATATCAGGTGCTAATTATGTAAATTTATAAAGTTAATTGATAGCACTGTTTGTGTAATTAAATCAAAGGTAATAACTATTTTTGCAGTGTTGAAGGCAGGGGTCAATAACATTACAATCACATGGGCATTAAATCCGAACCTCACGGTTGTAGACTCGAACTACACCACCGTGGAAGCCAAGCTATGCTATGCACCCGTGAGCCAAACGGGCCGAGATGACCGAAAAACAGACGACAACCTCGATTTGGACAAGACGTGCCCAATCGACATCACAGACGGACCATACAAACGCTCAAACAACTCTTTCACATGGGTCATTCCAAATAATACCACATCGGCCACATATTTCGTGAGGGTCTACGTCATAAACGCTAGGAACCATGAGATCGCGTATGGCCAGACCACCGATGCGGCTAAGACCACCAACTTGTTCCAGATTGATGGAGTCGTTAGCGAGCAAAAGGAGTCAGCAGCGTGGCCGGTGGTGGGTAATTCTTTTGGCTATCGCTATGCATGGCTTCTTATGCTAATAATCCTGATCTTGTGAATCGGTTAAATTAACCATCTTGACATATGTTGTCATGATCAAGTGAAGTTTGATTTTTCTTTTTCTCATGTTAATAATAATGCATTGTGCATTAATCGACAAGTGTTTCCATATATGTAAGGATTGTTTGTTAAGTATTATTTGTTGAATTTTACTTGCAACTATTGACATTGTGTGTGAAGTAACCTCTAAATGAATCCAAGGTTGTCTATTATGCTTTGGCAATATATAAGTATCGTTATATTTTACGTAAATGTTAAAGTATCGTTATTTACAGTAAAAATTAAGAAAAGAAAAAAAAACAAGGTTGAAACGGTCGTTTCAGATTTTACAAACTTCTATTAAAAACTTTAAAATTTTGGATTTTCTTCTTACTTTTGAAAAATTAAGAATGGAAACTTTAAGTTTTAAATGGAACTAGTTTAGAACAATGCACGATTGCATGCGTTGCAGCGCCACACTTAGCCATGTACAAAATAATCGATTAACCGAACCGACACTGATCATTAATCGAAATCGAACGTTGAGCTAATTGACGTACTTATTGGATTCAGATCTCTTTGTTTGTTTCGAACGTTGAGCTAATTGAACAATTTCAGTCAGCGTTGTCAATTTTAAAAATGTCTTACAAATCCCAAATGGGCACAAGACAACGTGTTATTTCTAAAACTGTGGAGTTAACTAGCCGTCTTCAAAATATAGACATCATCTTGTTATAAATGCCGTTAAACTATTATCTCAAATCTCTCCTCTTCGAGATAAATTGATGGTACCTGAATTCCTTTGCATTTCATCGTAGACGTTGTTAATTGAGCTATTGTCTCAAATTCGCTCATGTGAAGTGAATGAGTGACAGGTCGAACTTTGTAGATTGCCTGGTGGGTATAAGACTCAGCCTTAGGGTGAAGAGAGTGTGTCTTTTCTCGTCTCTCTCATCAATAAAACATTTTTATAGAAAGTAATTGTAATAAATAAAATTAATATAAGAATATAAAAATAACTTTAAAAATATAATAATAACTTTAAAAAATATAAAACTTGAAAACATGTGTTGTTTCTAAGTGATCACTTCAACAATTCACGAGCTACGGGTTGTTTCATAATAGTTTTTATTTAAAAGAAAAAAAAATTCATCCAACAACTAGTTAATAATAAGAATGAGGATGACTTTTTAGAAAAAAACTTGCTGAAGCGGGTTATTTTTCTATGGTAGTAGGCGTTTATTATCTTTATGACTTACCCTCTTCGACTCCATCGGTTGTTACAAGTCAAAATTTAGTAAAAACATTGAGATAATACATACGTTTGAATTTATTTTTATGATTAAATGTGAAGAAATTATGCTTCAAAACTTTGACAAATCAAAATTAAGTAATATAAAATTAACTATTACTTTTATCTTTTCCAACAAGAAGAAAATTATAACAAAAAACTACTAAAACGGTATATAAAAAAAGCATAAATATTTCACACTTATATGGTACAGTTTAATGAAAAAACATAGGCACAATATACACCTTGAAGCTTGAAATTAGTTATATATTTTAGTGAATAATTTTTTGTAGAAAAGCAACAAAAATAACACTCTTAGTTTCTTAATAACAAAAGAAAAAAAAAGGTTGACTCTAGCTCCCTTCATAAGTCGTGACACAAAACTATTAACTATTCTAGCAAAACATCATTTAAAAAATGTCCTAAAACTATTAACTATTCTAGCAAAACATCATTTAAAAAAGGTCAATGAGGTATGGGATAGTTTAGATTTTAGAAGATAAAGTTTATTATTTGATTCATTAAAAATTATTTGTTGCAATTAATAAATAAAATAGTATAATTACGAAGTACAAACTGTAATTAACCGACTATAAATAGTGTATTGCCCCAACTTCTCCAATCACAATAAGCCGCAGAAAGCGAGTTGCTCTCGAATTGACTTTAATCTTCAAAAGTCAACCTTCCAATGGAGGCTCATCTTACTTTTTTTCTTCTTTGTTGCTTCACAACTGCTTGTTATGCTCATAATGTCCACCTCTCCACTCTTAACCAAACTCTCATTGTTTCCGATTCCGCGGCAACTGGTCAAGGTTAGCCATATCTCTAAGACTCTAATGAACATGTTCAAGATCGGATTGAAATGAATCTGTTCTCAGGCTCATAAAAATCTTGTTTATAGCTTGAACCGAATCCGAATCCACTAATTGCACAAAATAACATTGTCTGTAAATCTATAATGAAGTGAAATGTAACCAGTAAGTGTTAGTTTAAATAGTAGAAAGGATCGGTTTCAAAAGAAAGTGAAAGTTGAATGAGTAATTCGAAATAGTTTAATTAATAGTATCAATTTTTATAATTATCTAGTTTGATTTAATTAGTAAGAGAGATTAGTATATTGAGAGAAGTATTTGAGTATGATTAGTACGGTTTATTTTAATATATGTAGATGAGTTAGGGGCCATTTCAAATTCAATTGTGTAAGTTTTTTATAATAAATGGAAAAGTTAATTACGGTTTGCGTCCCTGAGGTTTGGTGACTTTTGCTATTTGAGTCCAAATGTTCAGAAATTTTCTTATCTGAAAGTTTGCAATCCTTAACCATTTGAGTCCTTATGACTAATGGAGTTATAATTTTCTGTTACCTTGATGGGTATTTCAGTCATTTTACATATCAGGTGCTATTTATGTAAATTTATAAAGTTAATTGATAGCGAGAGACTGTTTGTGTAATTAAATCAAAGGTAATAACTATTTTTGCAGTGATGAAACTTTGTGTTAGTTTGGGTCTGATTTTCAAAGATAACAACTATTTTTGCAGTGTTGAAGGCAGGGGTCAATAACATTACAATCACATGGGCATTAAATCCGAACCTCACGGTTGTAGACTCGAACTACACCACTGTGGAAGCCAAGCTATGCTATGCACCCGTGAGCCAAACGGGCCGAGATGACCGAAAAACAGACGACAACCTCGATTTGGACAAGACGTGCCCAATCGACATCACGGACGGACCATACAAACGCTCAAACAACTCTTTCACATGGGTCATTCCAAATAATACCACATCGGCCACATATTTCGTGAGGGTCTACGTCATAAATGCTAGGAACCATGAGATCGCGTATGGCCAGACCACCGATGCGGCCAAGACCACCAACTTGTTCCAGATTGATGGAGTCGTTAGCGAGCAAAAGGAGTCAGCAGCGTGGCCGGTGGTGGGTAATTCTTTTGGCTATCGCTATGCATGGCTTCTTATGCTAATAATCCTGATCTTGTGAATCGGTTAAATTAACCATCTTGACATATGTTGTCATGATCAAGTGAAGTTTGATTTTTCTTTTTCTCATGTTAATAATAATGCATTGTGCATTAATCGACAAGTGTTTCCATATATGTAAGGATTGTTTGTTAAGTATTATTTGTTGAATTTGACTTGCAACTATTGACATTGTGTGTGAAGTAACCTCTAAATGAATCCAAGGTTGTCTATTATGCTTTGGCAATATATAAGTATCGTTATATTTTACGTAAATGTTAAAGTATCGTTATTTACAGTAAAAATTAAGAAAAGAAAAAAAAAACAAGGTTGAAACGGTCGTTTCAGATTTTACAAACTTCTATTAAAAACTTTAAAATTTTGGATTTTCTTCTTACTTTTGAAAAATTAAGAATGGAAACTTTAAGTTTTAAATGGAACTAGTTTAGAACAATGCACGATTGCATGCGTTGCAGCGCCACACTTAGCCATGTACAAAATAATCGATTAACCGAACCGACACTGATCATTAATCGAAATCGAACGTTGAGCTAATTGACGTACTTATTGGATTCAGATCTCTTTGTTTGTTTCGAACGTTGAGCTAATTGAACAATTTCAGTCAGCGTTGTCAATTTTAAAAATGTCTTACAAATCCCAAACCATCATATGGGGATGGGCACAAGACAACGTGTTATTTCTAAAACTGTGGAGTTAACTAGCCGTCTTCAAAATATAGACATCATCTTGTTATAAATGCCGTTAAACTATTATCTCAAATCTCTCCTCTTCGAGATAAATTGATGGTACCTGAATTCCTTTGCATTTCATCGTAGACGTTGTTAATTGAGCTATTGTCTCAAATTCGCTCATGTGAAGTGACTGAGTGACAGGTCGAACTTTGTAGATTGCCTGGTGGGTATAAGACTCGGCCTTAGGGTGAAGAGAGTGTGTCTTTTCTCGTCTCTCTCATCAATAAAACATTTTTATAGAAAGTAATTGTAATAAATAAAATTAATATAAGAATATAAAAATAACTTTAAAAATATAATAATAACTTTAAAAAATATAAAACTTGAAAACATGTGTTGTTTCTAAGTGATCACTTCAACAATTCACGAGCTAGGGGTTGTTTCATAATAGTTTGTATGTTTAAATTTTTTTTAAAAAAATTCATCCAACGACTAGTTAATAATAAGCAATGAGGATGACTAGCTTTTAGGAAAAAACTTGCTGAAGCGGGTTATTTTTCTATGGTAGTAGGCGTTTATTATCTTAATGACTTACCCGCTTCCGACTCCATCGGTGGTTACAAGTTAAAATTTAGTAAAAATATTGAGATAATACATACGTTTGAATTTACTTTTATGATTAAATGTGAGGAAATTATGCTTTGAAACTTTGACAAATCAAAATTAACTAATATAAATTAACTATTACTTTCATTTTTTCTAACAAAAAATTATAAAAAAAAGACTACTAAAACGCTATATAAGAAAAGCATAAATATTTCACACATATATGGTACAGTTTAATGAAAAAAAAAACATAGGCAAAATATACACCTTGATGCTTGAAATTAATTACATACTTTAGTGAATAATTTTTTGTAGAAAAGCAACAAAAATAGCACCTTAGTTTCTTAATACACACACACAAAAAAAAAAAAAAAAAAGAAGAAGAAGAAAGATTGACTTTAGCTCCCTTCCATAAGCCCAAAAGCCACAATGTTGTGACTTATTAGCTTTTGGAGGGGTATTTTGACTTTTTGTCTTCTCCAAAAGCCAAAAGTCATTTTAATAAGCACGTCCCAAACATGCCACTAACTATTCTAGCAAAACATCATTTAATAAAGGTCAATGAGGTATGGGATAGTTTAGATTTTAGAAGATAAAGTTTATTATTTGATTAATTAAAAATTATTTGTTGCAGTTAATAAATAAAATAGTACAATTACGAAGTACAAACTGTAATTAACAGACTATAAATAGTGTATTGCCCCAACTTCTCCAATCACAATAAGCCGCAGAAAGCGAGTTGCTCTCGAATTGACTTTAATCTTCAAAAGTCAACCTTCCAATGGAGGCTCATCTTGCTTTTTTTCTTCTTTGTTGCTTCACAACCGCTTGTTATGCTCATAATGTCCACCTCTCCACTCTTAACCAATCTCTCATTGTTTCCGATTCTGCAGCAACTGGTCAAGGTTAGCCATATTTCTATTGAACATGTTCAAGATCGGGTTTAAATGAACCCCTTCTCATGCTCATAAAAATCTTGTTTATAGCTTGAACCGATTCCGAATCCACTAATTACACACAATAACAATGTCTGTAAATCTGTAATGAAGTGAAATGTAACCGGTAAGTGTTATTTTCAATCGTAGAAAGGATCGGTTTCATACGGAAGTGAAAGTTGAATGAGTGATTCGAAATAGTTTAATTAATAGTATGTATTTTTATAATTATCTAGTTTGATTTAACTAGTACAGATAATGATCGGAGTTAGTATTATATTATAACTGAGAGAAGTATTTGAGTATGATTAGCACGGTTTATTTCAATATATGTAGATGAGTTAGGGGCCATTTCAAACTCAATTGTGTAAGTTTTATAATAAATGGAAGAGTTAATTACGTTTTGCGTCCCTCAAGTTTGGTGGCTTTTGCTATTTGAGTCCAAATGTTCAGAAATTTTCATATCGTAGTCTGACGTTTGCAATCCTTAACCATTTAAGTCCACATGACTAATGGAGTTAAAATTTTATGTTAACTTGAAGAGTATTTTAGTCATTTTACATATCAGGGGCTATTTATGTAAATTTACAATGTTAATTGATAGCGAGGGACTGTTTGTGTAATTAAATCAAAGGTAAGTGATGAAACTTTGTGTTATTTTGGTTGTGATTTTTAACCCTAACAACTATTTTTGCAGTGTTGAAGGCAGGGATCAATAACATTACAATCACATGGGCATTAAATCCGAACCTTACGGTTGTAGACTCGAACTACACTACCGTGGAAGCCAAGCTATGCTATGCACCCGTGAGCCAAACGGGCCGAGATGACCGAAAAACAGATGACAACCTCGATTTGGACAAGACGTGCCCAATCGACATCACAGACGGACCATACAAACGCTCAAACAACTCTTTCACATGGGTCATTCCAAATAATACCACCTCGGCCACATATTTCGTGAGGGTCTACGTCATAAACGCTAGGAACCATGAGATCGCGTATGGCCAGACCACCGATGCGGCCAAGACCACCAACTTGTTCCAGATTGATGGAGTCGTTAGCGAGCAAAACGAGTCAGCAGCGTGGCCGGTGGTGGGTAATTCTTTTGGCTATCGCTATGCATGGCTTCTTATGCTAATAATCCTGATCTTATGAATCGGTTAAATTAACCATCTTGACATATGTTGTCATGATCAAGTGAAGTTTGATTTTTCTTTTTCTCATGTTAATAATAATGCATTGTGCATTAATCGACAAGTGTTACGCAATCATCTCCAGTTTTCCTCGTTTCTCTTCATCGCAACTCTGATTTTCAACAGTGATCTAAAATTAAAACAAACACTCAAGAACAATCACGAAATCGGAGCGAAATTCATTGATAAACAAAAACCCTAAAATTAAGAAGAGGAGCGGGTATGTGCTGTAAAAGTAGTGCA
>JBCNJP010000015.1:4300506-4324390 GCA_039602395.1 Deinandra increscens subsp. villosa | reverse complement strand
CTTCCTCATGATATGAGCAATGTAGGGTTTTGTAAGTATGAGGCTATTGTCATGTTGTTTTCATCAACACCTTCAACCTTATGCTCTTCAACCTTATGCTCTTCAAACTTATGCTGTTTACTTTCGTCATTCACCGGTCCTTTGGATCTTTTCCTCTTTATATTCACTTTAACTTTAACGTTGTATTCTTCTTTCATCTGTAAATCTACTTCTGATACAACTTTGTAATTCTTTGACACCAGTTCATCTTCCAGGTCTCTTAGTGTGTGAGTTGTATACAATCCAATTGCTGGTTTTTGTTTACCCTCTGGAAATATACCCTTCCTCATGATATGAGCATACCATAGCTGTCAATAGGTTTAAAAAAAAAGAATGAGCAGAAATATTTTTACAAAACTTAAAAAAATATGCAGAATAAGAATAATATAATACATACTCCAAGAAAAGTGATTGGACCGTTATAATGCTCCACTCCATTCCAGGCCTTTTTTGTTCTGTTTAGACATTCTATTACATAGCTGCACCAATCATATTCTTGAACTATAGCTCCCTCTGGCAATGATTTTAGAAACCTCATGTTGACAGTAGATTGTTTGGTACATTCTGCTAAAGTAGACAACACTATGACCAAGAAATTTAAACAAAACATTCTACCAGCATCTGATGTGTTGTTGATCATATCAAAAACATGTTTAAATGTTCTTAGTCCTGATTTGGGAGGCCACTGTGCTCTCCACTCAAGCATAACTGGCTCCTTATGGGATCCCTTTTCAGACTCAAGAACCTTCTTTTTACCCATAGGTATTCCAAGTACATCATGTACCATTTTTCTGTCTAATTTGATGCTCTCTGTCCCCAAATTAAGGGTTCTGTTATCATGGTCATAGTTTGATAGAAGCCAGTAACTCAAGTTGTTTGGAACCATAGTAACTGACAAGCTTTTCATTGTTATAAATCCAATATTACTAATAGCTTCAAGTCTCTCTTTGCTGAGTTTGATATGAGAAAAAATGTCACAAATGTTTTCTGCCTTGTTCCTCATGTATAATCTTTTGTGACTGTATGAGATATATGGTTGTTGATTCTTTGATTCTTTTGATGCTGCTTGTTTAGGTGGATGAACTTTTTGTTTCTTTGATTGAAAGTCATCATCAGATGATTCCTGATTTTTTTTATCAATTCTTTCACCTGATATAAATCTAAAAAATATAAGTTATGCATACCTTATTAGAGGTCAATTTACACATAAGACCAGCATAGATTGCATATAGTTTACAATGAAGTACACCAGCATGAAAACTAGAATAACCAGAATAAGACCAGCATAGAAACTAGTAACCAACACAGGAACATAATAGAATGCATGTAGTTTACAATGAAGTGCACCAGCATGAAAACTAGAATAACCAGAATAAGACCAGCATAGAAACTAGTAACCAACACAGGAACATAATAGAATGCATGTAGTTTACAATGAAGTGCACCAAAACAGCATAGCATAAACTGTATGTTCAATGAAGGCACGAGCATAATTACTAGTAATCCAACACAGCATAGCATTATTTGTGTAATCGTAAACCCTAACATTATCTAATCAATGCTGTTGCATATGATCATTTTACCTGTATCAACATGAACAATGTGCTGATCTTCATTCGATTTTTTAACTCCTTTTTTCTTGGTTCCAAACCGTTTTTTACCTGAAGATTCAATTTGTGGCAGCATTGCGTATAAGAGAATATCCAGAATTTGTGTACAAAATTGAAATGGTTATACAATTAGAGGAACTTACGATTGTATGTAAGTGATGCTTGTTTTCCAGTGTTACATTTCTTCGAATCTTCGGAATCCATGGCGGTTTTACGATTAACAGGGGGATGAATGAGGGCTTTATGCACGGTAAATGATCGTGGAAATGTGGGCGGTTTCTAAAATTAAAATTAGACAGTCTGACGGAATTACCCCTATGTGTTCTTTTTAATTGACATAAAAGGTGTTTTTTGGTTTTTTGGTCTATCCGCATGATACCCGTTAGATGATAGATCTGACGGCCTATATTGGGCCGCACCGGACTTAGGCAAAAGCCCCTGCCGCACAGGAACCGCCCTCTATATATATATATATATATATATATATATATATCGTAACCATAGATTGCCCAAAACTTCAACAATTTCACCCACATATAAGCATACATGACCCAAGAGTTAATCAAATCTCCCATTCCTAACCATATGTATCGATTTCTACTTGATGGGTTAAACCTCCATCAACAATTTCTATCAAATTTCCATTATAGGCACATGCATCTAGGAATCCAACCTATACTAAGCATAACATCATGTAACAAACCCAATTTCTCCATCAATTTTAACTTCCATCCAAGATTCATAACTAGGGAAGTTCATAGATTCACTTACTTGGCTAGAACTCTAGAAACATTTAGTTACCCGGGGGTCTCACCGTGACAAACGATGTTACCCATGACACGTTACGACCGCAGTTCATGCGAGTAACCAAGACCTATGTGTTGCACATCCAAACCCAGAGGAAGCTCATCGCTTAAATACTCACTGTCGTAAAATCTCGGACCCACTTATAATTATTGAGAAATTTTTAGATAAGTTATAAAAATACATAATTATCGTATATTATGACTGTATTTATAGTTTTTTTTTTAAATTGTAACAAAGGGTGATGAAAAAAACTAATATGTATAATACACGTGGTTTTATACGTTAGTGATATGGATAACTGTGGGAACAAATTTGCCTATAAAAAAGGTAAATATATGTATGTATAATATATATTTTTCGGGCCTTGTTGGGTCGGCCAGAGAGACTGATTACATTACATCCTTCGAAAGTCTAAACCTAAAGTCTACGACGATGATGAAGAATCATTCCCGGTTGTACCGACTAATTAGACCCATGGTGTCTTCACATTTTGCGGGTGGAAGGGTCAGTGATTTTCTTAGATATATCTTAAGATTGATTATATTATAAACTTGTACTCTAATAACATCTGGGTTTGATTTTAGATTCATACTCTAATAATTTTTGGGTTTGATGTCAAGTTAGTTCCAAAATCGGGGGTTTGTTTGAATCGTTGATCTGCAAATTCTGTAACTTTTTTTTTTCTTTTCACACACACACACACAGTGACACAACCCCTAGCTTAGTCTCTGTAATTCTTTTTAAACAAAATTGTGAAAATAGGTACTTTTGGGCGAAAAAACTAAGCGGGCGGTCACTCCCAGACACTTCGCCATTGTATATATAGATGCATTTCATGGTCCTTGAACTGTAATATTGAAATCCCTAGCTTCCAAAATCGGGGGTTGATCAATGTTCCATAGACAAGGAGTGCTGTAAACTCTTATGTTTTCAATATACATACATGATTAATAAAGCATTGGCATATGCAAATAAATAATACTTGTTATATATTATTAGTAAAACATAAGTAGATACATATATGCAGGATGCATTTCATGGTGGAATATTGAAGCAGCAGTGCTATTTACACATCGTTCCTTCCCGCGACAATTATGTGGAAGATACAGAACCATTTAGTTTAATCACCCCCCATGATACCACAAATACATGGTCCAGGTGGACGACTATTGAACGTTCTCCTCCAAAACTTGCACCCGGAATGCTTCTATTTAAGAACTACCTCAACCTTCTGGGCCAGGTATTAATTTGTTCCGGTTTGTTGTATGTGTTATTTTGTATCCTTCCTTAAACATGGACTTTATATATATATATATCACCTATTAGAAATGAAAACATCTCTTGGATGCCATTTTCATGCTGCATCAATTGAGTTCTTTTGACAATCTTTTAGGTTGAGATAGTGGATCTATGTCAAAAGCAGGATGCGCGTTTTTGCCAGCCTAGTAACCCAAGTGGGGCTAAACTTCGACTACATATGATGTGTTTTGGTCGAAACTGGGATCCAGTAACAGGGTATACAAGTGATGGTTCTGAACCACCCCCACTTCCACATCAACTTATTTCATTAGCTGAAGTCATTATTAAAGAAGCCCAATTGCATCTGGACATTCCTTCAATGTGCCCAGATATTTGTTTAGTTAACTTCTATAGACCTGATGGTCGGCTTGGCCTTCATCAGGTTAGTTGTTTTTACTTGAATACAGTAGTTTTGTTTGTTAGTTCACCAGGTACTTCAAGGTTGTGATGTTCTAACATAACATTACAACACTACTTCACATTAACTGAGATATGTTTTTTTCTTCGCATCTACTCTTTTTTGTTGTTTTTGTCATCATCATTTAGGCTACTACATACCACTGATCAACAAAAGGGGGACGGGGTGGTTTTTGTTATTATGACTCTCCTTGAAAAGTATTAAAAAAATTTAGTATATGTGACATATATATGATTATTTCACAATCATACAAGACATAGCTGCTCGTTTGTGGGTAAATGATTGGAGACCATAGAGTTTTTTTTGCTTGTTTTTGTTTCATTGTAGGATCGTGACGAGAGCTCGTGTAGTCTTGAAAGAGGATTGCCTGTGATTTCTATCTCCATTGGCGACACTGCAGAATTCTTGTATGGCCATACTAGAGATGAAAACAAGCTAGATAGGGTTTTGTTGGAATCGGGTGATGTGTTGGTGTACGGCGGCAACGCTAGACTTATTTTCCACGGGGTGAAGAGAATCATTCCGTATACATCTCCTTCGCTATTGTCACGAATCTCCGGCCTTAAATCCGGCCGTCTAAACCTCAGTTTAAGACAATTCTGATCCTGCTCCTGCTCTCTTGTGTGGACGTTAATCAGTGGTTATCTATCTCTCATCTTCGAGATCTTGTTGGTGATCTTTGATCGAGTCTTCATCCTGTCATGTTTAGTGTTTGTCATAAAGTAGCTAAGTGTGTTGGGTCTGGACTTTGGAACAAATTACTACTATTGTCAATTCGAGCCCATCTAAGGCCACTGCTTTAATAGTAACTTAGGAATGCTATGTTTCACTTCTTTTTTAGATATCCTAGTTTTAACTTTTAATCACCTAGCTTGGGTGAGTTTTGGTTACGGCAAAGCAAATGTCGGCTCGGTTTTACCTCTCCACCAAAACCATAACCAAACTTTCAGTGAAACGAAAAACCACTTCCAAAACCGATGGCTGACAATCGGTTAACCACCGGCTTCAAGAGTTTTTATTTATATAAAAGAAACATTTGAAGTAGCAACCAGTTTTGCCAACATCACATTAGTGAACCCGTTCCTATTCTACTTATGTGAGTTTTTAGGTGTCTGCTCTTGTTACAATCAGTTTATTATTCTTTCTGAGTAATTGAAATGCAATAAACGAAATAGACAAGAACCTAGAATTAAAAGTGAATTTAAAACATGAACCTAGAACCTAGAAATGTTCTTCAATTTTTCTCTGCTCATTTCATGAATTCAAGGTACAATTTATAGAAGGGAGGAAGAAATGAGAACATGGGTAACTACTACTAAAAGTAGGCATGGAATTAGGAAATGGTTAGCATAGATATGACGGGTGGGTCAGTGGATAATCCGTATCAATGATCGTAATAGTTTGTTGTTCAATTAGGATTTTACTCATTGGTTTGGGAATAAAATTGTTCAGATTGTTTACTTTTCAACAAAAGATTATACTCGAAACAAAAATAATTGCCATGTCACTATGAAACTAACTTGGCGTTAGTTTTTTTTTTTTAAACTCTGAATAGAAGTTACATCTGATTCAGTTAGACGTATTCAGATATAGAGCCGTTTATCTTTTTTTTCAGTTATTAAAATGTTTTACATTTTAATAGCGTCTTAACCATCAAAGATCTTTTAGAACATCTTGTCTCTTCATGCCACCAGCAAACAATAAATTGCAGACCTGTTTACCAAACCTTTGGGAGCTCAACATCTATGTGATCTACTTGGCAAGTTGGGTATTCGAGATCTTCACAGTCCAGCTTGAGGGGAGTAAAAGATAATGATCGAATATCATTTAGTTAGTTTGTTTGTACTTATCTCTAGCTAGCTATTATTTGTTTAGGTAATAAACTTGTATTTAAAACTCAAAGTCTCGATCAGCTGAATAAAGGAAAATCCAATCCTTTATTAAATTTCTCACCTAAAATATCACATTTTTCAAATAACTAGTTAGTACCCCGGGTAAATACCCGAGACTGTGATATAAAAAAAATTAATTATAAATGAAGTAAAAGATGAAAGCTTTTTTTCTAACTATTAAACGAATGATCAAATTGGAGTTCAAGTTCATCAATGGTGAGTTTAGAAAGTCGCGACTTTGTTTTTTGATTCGTTCACCATCATTCGTTGATTGAAACCTAAGCAATATGGATCTAGTTTTGTTAGGTTTTCTTTCACGAACTTAAAGCAATTTACGGATCAAATTTTCACTGAGAAATGAAGGAGATATGATGAATTAAAGCTATGGTATTGTAAAACAGATATGGATAATTTTTGTATGGAAATAATTTTATTTTTTTTTAATTATAAGATCTTTCCTTTTTGTAAATACCATTTAATTTTTTAATTCAAAAATCTATAAAAATGACACATAAGCTAATATTAGGTGGCACACCTCAATTGTGCCACCTAGACATAAAAAAAACTTGTGTTTATTATATAGTATAGAATTATAGATGAGTCGACAATATCCTGTTAATTCAACAATCTGTATTAAGTCCAACTATACCGGAAAAAAAAAATACTAACTCAAAAAATCATAAAATCAAATACACCATATAAAACAAAACTGTCTTCATTTTTCATTGTTTCTAGTAACTAGTAAATGCTAAAATAATAAAAAAAAAATTAAGTATTTAAGCATGAAGAAAGATGGACATGCCAAAAAATTGAAAAATATTTAAGCTGAATCTTAAACATGAATATAATCATGTAAATTCAGTTTGTTTAAAAAGTAACATACCAACAACATTAACAAACATATTGAATTAAGCCACATAATGGGAAACAAATAACACATCCAAAAAGAAAACAAAAATCCACTATTTGACCCACCCACCTTTCTGATATATTTTTTTCTAAACTTTACTCATCTCATTAAGAAGAGGAGGCTTACAAAATATTTTCTTGTTCTCTTAAACTTACAAAATATTTTCTTGTTCTCTTAAAGTGATTTTGGTGGTTGGGCTTCCGATTTATGTATGAATCATGGCTTCAGTCCGTAGATTAAACTGAAGAACTCTCGCCATTACTGGTCTTTAGGGTGGCCCGGTGAGCCCACAAGACATGAGAGAGCTCCTCTACCCATCCTTGATTCTTTCTGTCTAGCCGTGACTTTATCCCCTCTACCACGCATCTATTCGCCCTCTCCACCTGCCCGTTGCTCTGCGGGTGTACAACGAAAGTAAAAAACTTGCCCTATACGCAATCCTTAGCACTATTTTCGGAAATTTATATCCGTGAACGGGGTGCCTTTGTCGGTGATCAGGGTTTGAGGAATGCCAAATCTACACACAAGGTTTTCCCGTACAAACAGGGCAGGCCCAACGGGTCAAGTAACTGAAGCTAGGGTTTGAGGCCTCCAAAAATTTAGGGCCCTATTTTGAAAATCAGGTCCAAAAAACTTTTATATAAATATTGTGTGGAAGATGAATACAATATTTAATGTTAATTCAATTGGTAAAGGTGTTGATGCCTTATTCTTACTGCCGGGTTGAAATCCCGTTTTTAACGTTTTGGTTACCTTTTTCTTGTTTAATTATTTAAATTTAATTGTTCTTCGAAATTGTTGAATGTAAAATATATTGCTCCTGAAATTTATTCAAAATCCTATCCTTCACATAATTTCTATTAAAAATCCACTTATTATTAATTTGCTTGGTTATGTAGGAGAACCGTTCGCAATTTAAATAAAATAAATATATTTTTATTTAAGTACGATTACAACAAAAGGAAATAAATCTAAACTATTACAATACAATGAATATGAAATTCTACTCCCACTACAATTACAGAGAAAATAATGAACTATTACAAGGAAATGAAATACAATACAAGGAAATGAGTAAAAGATTACAAGTAAATAAAATAAATTAAGATAACAATTCAAATGAAAAGAATACAAAACTTGTGTGAACTTATATTGAAAGGAGAAGGGTTTAGATGAAAGAAAAATAGTAACAGAAAAGTTATAAGAAAAGATTTGAAGAAAATTCTTTTGAAATAGTTTGAAGAAAAACAATAAGATTCCAAAGAACCTTGGCGAAGGCTTCGGGTCAAAACCCGGGTCCCTTAAAACAAATTCCGGGTCTACCGAAGATCCGTTTTGTTTCCCAGGGTACAATCGCCTAAACCGTATTGTACGGCCGGGATAACTCTAAGCTTGAAGTTACCTTGAAGCTTGAAGAACAAGAACGATGAAGAAGGTGAGAGAAAATATTGAGGAGAGGCAGAGAGAAAGAATTCTGTGAATTCTGGTGTGTCTAGCCTCAACTAATGAGGCTGTATATATAGTGGTGGGAGTCTTGGAGAGTACTCTAAAATAATTCGTAGTCAAACTTTGCATTAAACGTCTTTAATGCAAATTGATTTCTAATTAACGCGGAATTACCTTAATTAGCTCAAAAACGCGTTTCCAGCTGTTAATCCGGAGGACTCCGCGTTACAGCTGTTTTCCGGAAGAAATGATCTTCCGGTCCGTCCCAACTTCGACCGGAAGAATTTCCGGTTCAACTCAGTTCCGCTTGAACTTCAACCGGAGCCACTGTTCAGGCTGAACTCGGTTCCGCCCAGACCACACAGGTCCGGTTGAACTGGTTCCGCTTGAACCTGTTTCCGGTTCAACTCACTTCCGCTTGAACCTCTCTGCCCAGACCACACAGGTCCGCTTGGACGTCCGCTTGGACTTCAACCGGAACACCTTCCGGTTGAACCCAAAAACAATAAGGCGGCTCTCAAGCGGCTCGCGGCGAAGTGCAAAGTGCGTCATCAAATCGCCACATTGCGCCTCATACGCCCACGCCACGCGCGCGTGTGCGAGTGCGAGTTAGGGAAGCACCCCTCAGGGTCCAAGGGATGTGTCCTACTAAAGGAAACAATAGTTGGTAAGGTTCCCACCTTATAAACCACTTTTGGTTTCATTCCCCAACCAATGTGGGATGAGTTAACATGCTATACTTAGCATTTTCTCTCTAATTTTCGCAGCTTTGAGTTTTGACAGCTTCGAACCCTCAACTTTGAGCATCGATATCTCATTCATACGAGCTCGGATTTGGACGTGGTTTGATGCGTTGGAAAGCCCTCACAGCATACTACGCAAACCTGTAAAATACAGTGGCAACAACCTATGTTATCTGTATTTTATTTTAGTCCAAAGTTGGTGAAAAACTCATTTTCACACTTAGTGAAAAAACACATTTTTCACTACATTTTCTCCCAAAATTCCAACAGGTTATTCCCTAAACCATGCCTAGAAGCTCGAAGCCTACCCTTCACATAACTTTTATTAAAAATCCATCGTTTTTTTGTTTTGTTTCTGTTTCCTATGTACTTCTTTTTCCTTCACACATTTTTATAACAATAACACCATCTTAATGGTTATATGTTTGGATAGAAATTTGCAAATTAAAATGATGATATTTGATACTCCGTATTTCAGTATTTATGGTTCAGAGTTTCATCTTGCTTGTATAGACACGGTACCGGCCCGTTTTATAATTTGGAATCAAAGGTTATCAATCGGGTTATTCGGAAATTTCCAAAAAATAAAAATAAAATGTAAGACTTGAGGGTTCCGGTTTAAGAGTTTGCTTGGGGCCTTCAAAAAGCTTGAGCCGCCCCTAGTAGTTTATGGTGGTGGTCGTGGTGATTGAGATCTAGGAAGGAGTGTGATGTCTTATTTCTTTGTTTAGTATTTAAATATATAACCTTTTTGTAAATAGAAGTACAAAAATAGTTCGTGATCTTGATAATTATATAAGTAGTCCTTGACGGGTAAAATGACTAATATGCCCTTAGAGCTAATAGAACAATGTAACTCCGTTAGTTCCATGGACTCAGATGGCAATATAGTACAAACCTCAGGCAAGATTTGTTAATAATCTGAAAAATGGGCTTAAACAGTTAAAAATGGCAAACCTCATGGATGCAAATCGTATTTAACTCTATAATTAATAAGGGGATATATGTAAGAGCATTTACAATAGGGTCCCCAAAAATAAGTGAGTGCAGACCCTAAGTTTTGAGGATTGGTTGTAAGTGGTTGCGAGTAAAAAGGAGAGAAAATGTTACCGTTCACCCCTATATTTGATAATAAAAACTGTTAATTTACTAAAATTTGAAGTTTGTTGTGATTGAAAGAGAGATAAGTGTAACGGTAAGAGTATAAAAAAGTATTATTTAATTGTGGTTGTGAGTGAAAAAGAGAAAAAAAAATAATGATAAAAGTATAAATTATAGAGATGTGGATGTAGAATCTATTATGAATTCTCTAATGTCCTTAACGTTGTGTTCCCGATTTCATTTAAGGAGGGCAAGGAAGGGAAAGGGAAGAAAATGTAAAAATATTTGTGTTCCTGAGTTTCATTTAAGGAGGGAAAGGGAAGGAAACAAAAAAAAATAGTGTGTTCCCGAGTTTCACTTAAGGAGAGAAAGGGAGGGACGTGGATGGAAAGTTAGACAATTTTCTATTGTTTTTCTTTCCTTCCGATTTGAGGGGATTAATGAATCACTCCCCTTCTCTTCCTTTATTTTATTTTCTTTTCTCTTCCTTTCATCTCATTTATTTTCTTTTCCCTTCTTAAGTAAACTCAGGAACACAACGTCTTAAATGAGTATTATAGAGAGACAAATTGATAAAAAAATATTGTTCATTTGAAAAATAGGATAGATATGGAAATGTGATGTGAGGTTTAGAAAATAAGAAATAAATTTAGTAAGTTGATGTTTTTTAGTTAAATTATAGAAATGAAGATGGAGAATGTGATGGGTCAAAACAAAGAAAACAATGGTACGAAATAAGAGAAGAAAAATGTTCAGCTGTGGAACCAAGATGAGGAATTTGCATTGAGAGGAATACCTACCGCATGACTCGATATTGGGAAAACAGAGTGATATCAACACGAAGTGCCAAATTTTCACCGTCATTTACGAGCGGGTGCGTAACGAGGAAAGCGACAAGGACATTCACAACAAACCTATGCTTGAGTATCAAGCTACTCAGGCCCCATTTGTATACCTCAGGTGTTTGGTACTACTTCACAGAAGTCTCAAGTGGGTCTCACGCGCGAATATCACAATGAGGACTAGATGATCTTAAAAAAGTAAAATATGTCATATTCGACATATCCCGAGTCTTAAAACTCAGACGCTCGAGCATTTAACTTAAACATATCCAACGACGAGGTTGAAACTCCACCGGTTGAGGAGGAGATTCCAAGACCCCATGGTCATGACTGCTCAAAGGGGAAACAAGTAGCTTCGTCGTCCAACCATCCCCCCCCCCCCCCTCGTGTCTGATAATCGTCAACTGGATCTTAACGTAACACTTGACCGCTTACTTTTCATGGAGAAGAGACAAATTGAACTCGCTGAAAAGGGATTTAACGGAACTGGCTAAACCGTTCCCAAATGACGAACCGTAACGTTCAATAGTGTTGATCGGGAGGAAAAAATTAGACCACAATATAATCTACCGAGTACGGTGAAAGACGGAAAAATAAATTAAACATCAGGGTAGGTTTAATTACTCTAGTGTAGTGTAGTCGTGATGATCTACACATTTATGGTGCACGCATCTCTACCTGAATCGACAACGCATATTTTTCAAGTACGATGATTCAATGACTGGACTGAGCATTGTTCGGTTCGGTTCGGTTTTTTGCTCAAACCGAACCGAAAACCGAATGGTTCGGTTCCTAGAGAAAAAACCATTCGGTTTCGGTTTTTTTTCGGTTCGTTTTTTCTACCGGTTTCGGTTCGGTTCAGATTCGGTCTTTTTTTTTAAGATGTGGTTAAAATATTTTTAAACTTTAAATGTCTAGTCCTAGAAGATATATGATTAATAATAATAAACAATTATCGTTATAATCATCAAATTATAAAAGAAAAAAACACATGTAACATACAAAATAAAAATAGGTTTTAAATTCAAAAGTTTTTTTGTTATAAAGATCTTGACCCCAATCTTCATCGTCTTCGATGGTAAGAAGAAGAATGAAAAGGAGTTGCTGCTTAAAAATGAAATAACAGATTGAGAGGACACTCGAACGCATCTTAGTGGTTTGCAAAGTATCAACTGAGTTATACAAGAATTGTAAATAACTGCAATTAAGTTAATTAAAACACAGTTACATATCTATATAAACTTAAAAACTTATATAAATTATTCATTCGGTCCCGTTCGGTTTTTTTTTCGATTTTTTTTTAATCCAGAGCCGAAACCGGACCACAACTTTCGGTTCGGTTTTTTTTATTTTTACTTCGGTTCGGTTTCTACGATTTTTTCGATTCCGGTTTGTTTTTTTCGATTTTTTGCTCACCCTTATTAGTACAACCCCCTGTATAGAAATACCTCTTAAAAATCTCATTTTTTTTAACGGCCCTTAAAAATCGCATAACTCATTCTAGGGTTTTATTATCTTTTTTGTTTTTGAACGGCCCTTAAAAATCTCATAACTCATCGTCTAGGATTTTATTCATCGCCCTCAAGAAAGATCAGCGCTCAGAGGTACTACTACAACATTTGCGTTTTTATGTCACCTTGTGTGGTTAACGGTTTTTGGTATGTTAATTTATCATATATTACAGTTTTTTTTTTCGACGGCCAACAAACGCATCACCTACTCTACTCTACTTTTAAGTTTTAACTTTTAAGCAATAGGCTAAACCCAAATGTTCTGTGATTTTTGTTTTTTCAAACAGTAATTTATCCTTTATAATTGTAAAGATTTGAAGGTTTTATGATTTATTTATGTATGTATGTGGCAAGTTGTTATTGCTGAAACTTGAACCTTTTGTATTGTTAATCCAAGATAGCAATCTGGGTGGTGTTCTTTGGAAACTAGGCTCTAATCTTGGAGTTCAAATTGGTGGTGAATCTGCATCCCAATTTGATTGTTTCCCTCTGTTCAATTTCTTTTCCGGATCCTACCCCTTTCCTAACCAGATATACATCAATGGGGCCACATGTTTGGTGATGAATTGAAGACTAATACATATACCCCTTTGAGAAATTTGTCTAAAAGTTACCCAAGCAATGATGTTTTGACAAAGGTCAAGGAATGCATATAGATAAAGATTCAAGTTTTACCATCCGATTTTCATGTATATTCATTGAAGTTGTTTAAGGATTTCTTTATGAATTTCCTTTGTTTATACCACTTGAATCTTGATATAAAATCAACCCTTTTGTCATGATTTTGAAGATCAATGTTGCAGTGAGCTAAACAAAGTTGACTAATGATTCAACAATTTTTATAAAGAGTATTAGTATCCTTTGACAATATCTTTAAAGATATTGGGCCACATGTTTTTAAATTTTTCTATATTGAAGGGCATTTTCATCCTTTAATGAAAAGTTATTAGTCATCCAAGTCACAAACTAGGAAACATGCAAACCATAGGCCTTTTTTGCACTTTCTTAAAGTTATGGAACACAAGTGAAATTTGTGTGTACCACAGGGACTATCTAGAAGTGAAATTTGAAACTATAAAAGTGTTACAAGTTTTCTCTTTTACTAAAAGTGTGTTTTTTTTTTTAATTTCAGCATATGTCAACTGGATTCTTGAAGTTTATCGCATTTACAATGACATGTTTTTTGCTTTTCTTATATTCAAATGTTCTGTCATTCAATTTCTCTAAATTAATCCGTTGAGTTGTTTTGTCTTAGGTTGCAGGATACGACCATGGCCTTCTTCAACAGAGCAGGTAATATTCTAAGGCAGACTGTCGTCATCAATAACGAAATGTCAGTGGCACGTCCATCCATCTTTCAAATGATAAGATGCATCTCGAATTGGAAAGTGTTTGTGGGAGGTAATCTCGAATAAAATACAAGCCCGGTAGGATGATCATGTTGTGTTTAGAAGTTTGTGTATTCACATTGATGTTCATGATTCTTGTTGTAGGAATGTCACGAATTACAAATGATACAAACTTGCGAGAAGCTTTTAGCGCATATGGGGAAGTCACTCAAGGTATGTAGGTTATTGCAGGGAAACTTGAATTCGTACATTTCTAGGATTTATATACTTGTTTTTCTTTTTCTTTATGGACATAAATCTATCAAATAACAACAACAACAACAACAACCAAACCCAATAAAATCCCACCAATAAGCTAGTACGGTTTGGGGAGGGTGAATGTCGGCAATCCTTTTCTCTATCCTGAAAGGAAATAGAGAGGCCGCTTCTAGGGAGAGTCTCAACTCGTGACTGTGTTGAAAGTGCAATCGAGATCCTAGAGCACGACACATGAAACAAACGAACAAACGCTAAAAGAGGGTGCTAATTAAAAGCGAAGCCCAAAGCATTAGTATACTACATTTTGTAAACATAATAAGGAAACATTAGAATAAAAAGGGAAAACTAAGTAATACTAAAGCTAAGAAACAAACAGTACCCCCTCCCCCCTAAAGGTCTTTAACGTTAATCCTACGTCTCCACAAAATTCTATCCTCAACCATGTCCTCAGAAATGTGCAAGTTTAGCAAATCATGCCTAATTAGCTCGTCCTATGTTAGTTTAAGGGGCAGTTTGGTAACGTCTGTGCC
This sequence comes from Deinandra increscens subsp. villosa, assembly GCA_039602395.1. Lineage (NCBI taxonomy): Eukaryota > Viridiplantae > Streptophyta > Magnoliopsida > Asterales > Asteraceae > Deinandra > Deinandra increscens. The sequence continues at coordinate 4,309,635 of JBCNJP010000015.1, read as the reverse complement.
ATTAAGTGATGAACCAGTAAGATGTCCAATTGGGTAAAGACTCTGAAGCATGTAGTGCTGAACAAGTAAGTGTTGTTTGGTTAAATCTCTGAATGACTGTGTAAAATGACTATTTTACCCCTTTTAACTATTTCTTGCTAAAAATTAAATGTATCTGTTTGGTCAGAACACTGAATGATGAATAATTATTAAAGAAAAAAAATACAAACCATAAAAAAAATCCAAATAACACATAGCATTGAATAATTGATCACTATAACTTGGTAGACCCTTTAAAACCCAAAACGTGTCTGTACTTTGTGTCATATTCTAAATGGACCAGAATGCAACTAATCTCAACACAAATAATAACAATAAAGTAACTATTTTCTTTTGTAATAGCAAGAGACGATTTACTGATATATATCGACTAGCAAGAAGCCGAAGCGACCCGTTTTTCCCAATCTTAATCCTTAAACTTTGCTCAATATTTAGCCCAAACAAAGGTGGAAGATTTGACTTCTTCAAGCAAATACGTGATACTCGAGTTCCTCTTTTGAAAAATCTTCTCGTTTTTTGCTTTCCATATCCACCAAAGGAGGCTGGTGATGATGATGAAAACGAACTTTTTCATAGTCAATGATGAATTTGATGATGCAACTCTCATGAGGACTTCTTTAACAGTGAAGCAATCCTTAGGTACAAGGACACACCTGTTTGTTACATTCTCCCTAAGGCTATTAGCATAAGGACATAATAGAAAGGCATGCTCCATTGATTCAATGCCAGATAACACCAGGAGAAAATGTTGCAATCAAGATCAACGCCTCTTTTGGACAACTCGTCTTTGGTTGCGATATGGCAAACACCAACTCTCCAAATAAATATGCCCACTTTTTTTTTAGGAATCCAAGATGTCCACAATGTCACCAAATTGTCCCCATTAACCAAGTTTTCTTCAAAGCAATTTCTCAAGGAGGAAACATAAAAGTTTTTGTTAGGGGATAAACCCCATTCCCAACCATCTTTACAAGTTTTGAAAGTGTATTGATGTAACAAGTTTGTGAGTTCATTAAACTCTTCACGAACCTCTTCATACATCAATGTCTGCTTCCATTTCCAATTGAGAATTCGATGGGTGCTTGACATATTCACTCTTTCACTAATCAAGCAACTCTTCTTTCATGTTGTTATAATCTTAACCCAATTTCAGAAATCAGTTATGTTCACCACTATGTTTTGGCATCAATAACATCCCCTCCTAACAGGCTAACACACACACCACACACATATCAAATCCCTAATTCCAGTAACAAGGTGATCATATAACATCATAATTCATATCACCTATTGGTTTATTCCAAAACAAAACCTAACCTTCACAGACACTGCAAAAAGCTGAAATGAGATACAAATTGGCATAAGCTAATAGTGATCAGTTTTACAACCGAATAAAAATCTGTAATTGATCATACTAAGTAAAAGAAATCCGAATGCAAGCAAGTAGTGAACTCTAAGTGTGACTAATGTTGGTTGATTGGGGTAACAATCCTAGTGGAAATTAGATTGGGAAAAAGCAAATTAACGACATACCTTGGTTTGGATATGCGATTAATCAAGTAAGTATTGGAAGATTGAGGTGTAAAGTAGGGGGGAGAAGAATCTAGATTTGTGCGATTGAAGGAGAGAGGTGCAGCGAGGAGTGGCGCTGAGGCGTGGACGACGTCTGATGAGTGGCCGATGGGTTGCAAACAGTCGTCGGAGAGGAAGGGGTTGGGTAGAATAGCGTCTGTCGTAAGGGGGAGGGGCAAGCACTGTTCCTTTTTTCGTTTCTTAATGGTTCAGCGGTGTCTTTAGATCGGAGCGAAAAAGTGCATTTTCAGACCCTCTTAGCAAATTAAGAGGTGAAAAAAAGAACCCAACCAAACACCCTTAATTTGACCGATTCAGAGGTAAAGCCATAAATGGCTATTAAGAACTAAACAAACAGCCCTAAGTCTCCCCATCCCTCTCATCCCATTGCCAGTGTTGGACGATGGTGTCCACTGATCTAATCTGCGTTGTCAATTGTCTCTTCTTTACGTGACCAAACCATCTCAATCTTCCTTCCCTAATCTTCTCCGTAACACCTGCCAACGCAAATTTTTCCTAAAAACCTCATTTCTTATTTTGCCAACCGCGTGTGCCCACTCATCCATCTCAACATCCTCATCTCGGCAACCTCAAGAATACGAGCTTACGTCTTCTTTATAGTCCAACAATTAGAACCGTATAAAATAGCCGGCCTGACAACAACCATATAAAATTTTCCTTTTAGTTTACTCCGAAACCTCTTGTCGCACAGTACCCCAGCTGGCTGCCCTCCACCGACACCAGCCCGCCTGGACGCGATGACCACATCACTATCAAAGTATCCATGGCTCTGCACAAAAGAATCTAAATCTATCCCTTTTATCTAAATTACAATTTTATTTTGTGATAAATTTCTAATATGATATATATGCAACAGCTAGTGTAATCACGGATAAAAAAAGCGGCAGGTCTAGAGGTTTTGGCTTTGTTACCTTTGCAGACTATGAATGTGCTTGCAATGCAATTGAAGCGATGGATCAGTGGGTAATCTTTTCTTTCTGGTTACTTGGCTTATGATACACTATTGGTTGGTCCTATAGAAACTGCAGTTTTTGTATTGTCATATTTCTTCAAAGAAGTTAATAACTTTGTTAAGTATTTAAAATACCTTCTTCAAGGCTTCAACAGAGATAAGACTCTTGGACTCAAACTGATAACATTAGTTTATTGGTAATGATGATGGATAAACAAATGATTTTAGCATTGTTAATTGAAAGCACAAAAGTTTGCCAATTTTCCGCCTAATATGTGTTAAGAAGTAACATCCATGAACTAAATGCGCAGGAGTTGCATGGTCAAACAGTGACTGTGTTTTGGGCCAAAGATAGTTGTGGTGATATACCAGAGCACTGGGCTCATACGCCTGAGGCACTGCTGCAATAAAGATGCTGGTAGAAGATAGCTTTAGCTGGCCTCCTGGCTTTGCCAAAAGGGCTTGACCCAACTTATTATTGTTTGTTATTTTCAAGTGTTTATTTTCTTTTGTTTGTTTGTATTATTTTCTGTGTTATGCAAACTTTGATCATATAGTCGCAGTCGGTTAAAACCTCATTCATTCTTGGAAAGTGAGAGAGGTTCTGCCCCCCAAGAACAACAGTCTTTTGTTTTGTAGGTTCCATCATAAGACCCCAAGTGCTAAGTCGACTGATCACCAGAAGACCTCAAGTGCCGAGTCAATTGACCACCAGAAGACCTAAGTGCCGAGTCGACTGACCACGAGAAGACTCACCGTCCCCACCTTGTAGTCGAACTACCTTGATAGCTCGTCCTAGGCTGAGACCTATCCAGTTATTGTGTAGCCCGATTCTACACAATTGACATGTCTAATAGCTTAAGAAACTCCTTTATGTTATATAACATTATTTGTTAGATTTGTATCCAATGTGGCCTCCAGCGCTAGTGGTAAGATTTGGGTTTTCTACCTAAAGACCCAAAATTGATTCTCAAGGTTTAATTTTTTTTGGGTCAAGCAGTGCTAATACTTGTTTTATGTTGAACTTTGTAACCAGTCTCTTGGTGGCAAAGAACACCCTTATTATTTTTTTCCAAGGACTTGGGTTTAACTCTCAATCTGTTTTTTTTTTATCCGTTTGTCTTGGTACTTGCACGCATTTTTTATAATGCTAAAGATATACTATTGATGTTATATAAGTTTCAAGTTTTGGGCTGCCAATGTCATCCGTATGGGTTCAACTTTTATCTTATCCCTTTATTCGGTTGTTTTTATTGGGCCTGTTATAATTTATTTATTTTTGATTTTTTTTTTTGTTGAAAAATGGTGTGAGGCTGCTTTTTTTTCTTTTTTCTAATGGTACATTTTGACTAAAAAAAAGGGAAGAATGAAGCCTTAGGGGCGTTTAAAAGGTTCGAGATTGGGTATCTCAGTCAAACAAGAAGTTATGCTTTGAAGATACATAAAGAATTTCCGATGGATCCAGGAAATATAATCCCCAAGGACGAGGCAGGGACTGAAGTGAACACGAGAGGTCGGTTGGATGATTTGGTTGCCTCCCATCTCGCACTAATTTATTCTGCAAGTTTTGCTCCATCTCAGGCCATGAAACTAAGGAATGCCGCAAATTAGCTCGGTTTCTAACCGATAATAATGTGCCGGTACCTTCTGTTCCTTCATCTCAACCCACGGTCCAAGTAACAACCATGGGTTCTCCTAGCATTTCTTAACCTTGGATGGTTGATAGTGGTGCTTCACATCACGTGACTTCGGACCCCTCACACCTACACTCCTATACCGACTATGGTGGCCCGACGAAATTGTTTTAGAAGACGGTACATCTCTTCCTATATCTCATATTGGTGCTCAGGGGCGGACCTGTAATAGGCCCAGGGGGTTCCCGGGGACCCCCTCAACTTCGTACGCAAAGTGGAAATTATTTAAACAATTTTTAAATTAATTTTTTTTGTGATTAAGAGTTATTAAATATGTAGTTTGGTAAAAGTAACAATTCCATCTACTAGCCTGGTGGCAAATCGTCCGCTGGATTTCGAATAGCCGCAAGTTCGATTCTCGCCTTTCCGTTTTTCATTTTCCCGGCCTAACTTTTGTTTTCCCAAACTTGTGTTCATTAAGTTTAGTGTTTTTCATTTTCCCGTCCTTTCCGTTTTTCATTTTCCCGGCCCAATCAATTTTGTTTTCCCAACTTTTGTTCATTAAACACTTTAATGTTTTTCATTTTTCCGACTTTTGTTTCATTAAATTTAGTGTTGTATAAAAAGGGTAACACACATTTTTTTCCCCACTTTTATTTATTATTAATTTTAGTGAGGAGAGTAAATGAGGGGTAAGCACGGTGGGTTTTAGACAAATATGTAAATGAGGGGTAACGCACCTAATAGTCCAGTTTAAAATGTAATCTACAAATTAACTATCAATATATTAATAATGATGCTCCAATTCGAAACAAAATTGTTGATCATCCTCCTTTCGTCTATGATATTTTTATTGAAATCTTGTATCATCCTCATTTTTCTATATTATTTAAATTCTAATGACGATATTTCTTTTGTTTTTGTGTGGTATTTATCTTATGTAACCAACTCGATCCGGGCCAAATTCCTTATGTATGTTTATATAAAACTGAAATACCTAAAAATAGTGACTACGTAAAAAAATTTGTGGACCTCCTAAACAACTTTTCTAGTTCCGCCACTGTTGGTGCTACACACCTACCTACTAAATCCGGCTCCTTACATTTATCTAATATTTTATGTGTTCCCAATTTGCGTAATAATTTACTTTCCGTGTCAAAACTATGCAAAACTAACAATATTTCTATTGATTTTTTTTCGTTTCATCTTCTTGTGAAGGATCTACGCACGGGGGCGCCAGTCATACAGGGGCGACAAATTGACGATGTCTACTATCTTCAACCACATTTGAACCCGCAAGTTCACACCACCGTCAAACACTCCTTATTGGATTGGCATCATAAACTGGGGCATCCATCACTTCGGATCCTCAAATCTATTATTTATAGTTTTGGTTTGCATGTTTCTGTTGATTCGGACTTTCACTGTGCTTCTTGTTCCATTAATAAAAGTCATCGACTACCAAAAGCGATGACACTGAGACAGTTCTTGGCTTTAGCAGGCACAGGCGGAGAGGGGTTAAAATCCAGGAGGTCCAAGAGAGTTCCATTGGTATTAAAATTGAAGTCGCACCCGTCAATCACCAAGTTCCAAACTTGTTTTGCTAGGGGACATGAAAGGTAGATATGCGCAGCGGTTTCTGAGGCCTCAGAGCAACATCGACAACCAGGGATTTGAATAGAGATACCACTTTTGATTAGCTCGGACTTCGACGGAATTCGATCAAGGATGGCCCGCCAAATGAAGAAGTCCACCTTCTTGGGAAGCCATGTGAACCATACATGTTTGTACATGAAATCTTGCGCGGTTTGGGCCTCGAACTCCAGCCTAACTTCCCTAGTGGCGAAAGGACCTGATGGGTCCATATTGGGGATGTCTATATTATATTTTAGCAACTCACTGTGGACCTGAGGCACTTGTTTCAATTAATATTAAATTTGATGTAGTATTTTCACATTAGAACAACAAAGGTTACAGTAAGCAGCAAATGTTGCTATTTAGCAATTGATCATGTTCTGATAATTATGCCATTCGCTAAAAAACAACAAAATATTATTTTAGAATTAAATTAAAAGGTTAGGACATTTTTTTGTGATTGTCTTATAAATTGTTATGGCACACTATCTTTCTATCTAATAAGTTGACTCCCAACTTCACACTTAAATTTGATAATTATTATTTTGCATCATGTTTTATGTAGTTTGTTCTAACCAATTTACTTACATAATATTAGGTTGAGAAACATAATCGATTACATATTACAATGTTTTCAAGTGGTATATAGATAAAATTTATCCTAGAGTGTAATTAGTCTCATATTTCGCTGAACACCTTCTTGGATGGAATGGTTATTTTAAAAAAAACCACTTGATACTCTTTCATTTTATGAGTGTCAAAACTCAAAACACTTGGATAGATAGATACTTCGTTGCAACTCATTTACCTATAAATAAAAATGTTGAAATACTAACCGGCCCGTTTATTTATATATAAACATGTAGAAATATTAAACGGCCGTTTTAGTAGTCATTTTTAACCAACGTGTTCTACACACTGGTTATTGGATGTGATAGATTAAAAAATGGCCTTAACTTATGATGTGCTTGGGACCCTCAAGACACTTGAGCTGCCCCTGGCTCAAGGTATGTACTTATGTTTGGTTTTTCATAGAATGCCTCTGAACTATAACAAGAACTATAACAAGTAGTGGTACATAATAAATTTTTCTATAATTGATTAGAGTAATATGCATTAGTTCTTTTATTCTAATTCAAATGTTCATATATCATGATTATAATATAAGTTGTTTTGTTGAGTAGTTTTATTAATTTGTGCAGTGGGCTTATGGAAGAGTTGGGCTCGAGTTATTGAAGTTGGGCTTAAGCTTCTGCTGTGGATTGGATCAAGACCCGGTAGGGTTGCTAGCTAGAGCGTATAAGAAGATTGTGCTAGGGTTTGAGGGCTCATCCGAGTCATATTTTTCTGCCCGTTGAGAGCTCTGCTACGGTTGGTAAATAATTTGTTGGTGTTCTTGTCGATTTGTCTCGTTTAGTAGAATACAAATCATCATATAAATAGTGTAAGTCTCATCTTCTTTTGTTGATTTTGTGCAGAGATTGTTTCCTATTCAGTTTGTTAGTTTTTCCTTCGTTGATAGTGTAATTGATGTTGTTGGTTGAAGATCACTATTTGATCTCTGTAAAGTTAACATGGTATTAGAGCCTCTCTAGGCTTCTGATTTTGTCGATTAGCTTTTTGTGCTCAGTTCTCGAGTTAAGTTGCTTTAAAACCTAAGTTTCTGATTTCGTTCCGCTGCTTTGTATAACAGAGATATGAGGTTTCTATTTTTGAAACTTAAGGGGACTGTTCGTAGATCTGGTGGTCAAGTTGAAGATCAAGGTGGAGATTCAACGCTTTTGAGGTGATTAAAGTGTTTCGAGACCTCAACCCTAAGTGAAGGTTGAGGAGGCTAGGAGGCGCTGTTCAGTTTCTGGTTTATTTCTTCGCGACTTGTGCCTGAGTTGATTGACCCTAAGTGAAGGTCTCTCAACTCTCTGGCGTATTGGGTGAGATTGTTCCTTCTCTTTCACTCTCTTATCTTACTGCCTGATTAATTTGTTATATTTGTTCTTGACATTCACTGAAACTAGAGGTTTAAATGACTCAAGACAGCTCGTGCTCGATCGGATCAGTAAAAAACTCGACCAAGGCAAGCTTAAACGAGCTCGAACTTGAGCTTGAAATATGACTCGTTTAAATTAGAAAAAATCGTAAAAAAGTATCATTAGAGACCCGATTTTAACGTTCGGGCTCAAATTTAGTCGAGATACTATTAACCGTTGTCTTGTCAGATGCATATATCAGAATTGCATACTTAATATTAAAAATTTAATATAGCTTATGTATTTACTTAATATCATTATGTATTACGAATGAGTAGTTTTTTTAGATATATATTAGTTAATTTTATATATAAAATTAGAAAAAAATTGTAAAAATAATATATATTAATTGTATATAAAAATTTAATTATAAGTATATGTAAATTTAATTAATAAAATAATAATTAAATATTAAACGAACCGAGTTGAGTTTGAGCCAGGATAATTTCTCTCGAGCTTGTTTATTCTTTAACAATCCCGAGCTTGACTCGGCTATTTTACACCTCTAACCGGAACTCATTAAACTCTTGATCTGTCACTTTGAGTCTATTAGCATCGGAACGATTACGGGAAACTTCAGAACTCAAAAATTCAAGAAGCGGGTAACGCAATTGTATGTCAATAAAAAATATAAACAACATACCCAATAAAATTCCACTAATAGCAGTAAAGATATTAAAGGTATTTTAATATAAAACTCCGACATAGATATATACTGAAATAAACTTCAAAAAGCCTACATCTTTCAAAAGTTTACATGAAATATTTTTAAACCTAAACATTGTCTAGTCGGAGCAATTCACAAGATCGATTTGTCGGTGTGATTTGTTGGAATAGAACGATTTCTATTTTCCAAAACCATAGTATCAAATGTATTAATATATCCTCTTTTCTTATGCTATTTACAAGTGTACCCTCCGACGTAAAAATTATTCAGCAACCACCCTTTATTTTTTCTTCATTTCATATTTTGCCGATATTAGTGTACTAATAAAAAATTTAAAACATCTTAAAGTATTTCCATGTTTTATTACTCTTAGGTTGTGTTTGGCGCACTAGCTGCTAGCTGAAAAGTTAGATGTTAGCTGATAAACTAGCTGATAAATTATAAGCTAGCTGATAAAAAATAACGTTTGGTAAAAAAGTAGCTGATAAATTAGCTTAAAAATATAAAATGACATAAAAGTACATGTTATAAATGTATATAAAGATATTTATTTATAAGTTAGGGAAAGGTAAAACTGGAAAT
>JBCNJP010000015.1:4264721-4300006 GCA_039602395.1 Deinandra increscens subsp. villosa | reverse complement strand
TATAAGTGTGTTTACTTTTAACCACAAATGCTTTAGCTAAAATCTTAGCCACATACATGGTGTCATCCTCACTTTTCTTGACTTTGACTAGTAGGTTATGTTCAACACAACGAGCATCTGTCAAAAACTTTCCATCACCAACCATGAGAACACCTCCCGTACTGTATATTGGCTTTGAGTTTGCCAAGGGAGGAAAAAATCATGTGCAATATGAGTACAATAAACTTTCACAACAATATTAATAAAAGTAGCTACTTGAATATTAGGAATCTCGACCTGGTGATCCCCCAAGCTACTCATCACCATGGCAATGTTCGCGTTACTAGCAGTAGATGAAATTACACTTATGTTCAAAGCAGCATCCACAACTATTGCCCCCAATCTGTAAAACCCATTTTTCATATGTTCCGAACTATGAGTAAAATGGATCTCATGAACAAAACCAATGCCGTCTTTTAGCTGCAAGCAAGTATTTCCCTTGAAGGATCCGCCTCCTTTTCCTTTCACTCATAATCCTTTCTTGAAACTCTTCAAATGTTCAACTACCATCATCATCACCAACCAATAAACCCATTATTTCCAATTTTGCAGTAGATCCAGTCCCAGTATTAACTATCTGCTCAGTAAGAGCATCAACCAAAGCCATTTCAATGGGCGTATGTGTTGGATATTGGATGTCCAGACCCGACAACACCAAGAACCCGACCCGGTTAGACCCGTAAAGAGTTACACTGGGGGCAACGAGATAAAAATCCGCTTACTAGGCTAACCGGTAATTTACGGAAATATATATAATTAATTTAATGTTTATTCATGATTAATAAACATTTAATTAATTACAAATAATTATTCTTGAAATAATTAAATAAACGGAGAAAAAAATTTGATTAATGTTTTATGGTGAAATAAATAAATAGGTATTTATGTTTCTCGTAGTTTGCGACTTGTAAAATTAATAAAGTTGTTTTATTAATTAATCGCAAACTAAAAGGGGATTAATTGTAATTTTAAATTACTTGGAGAAGGGTTAATGGACTGGATCCTCATGGGCTTAGGTTTTCCATAAAGCCCAGGATCCATCCATTATATATAGAGAGCTAGGGGATGAGATTTGGTTGCTCATTCCTCCACACCCTCTCCCCTCTCTCTGCGCCACTTTTAGTGCCGCCACCTCCCTTCTCCCTCGTCCCCTCCCTTCACGCAAACCAACCTCATCTAGAGCTTGGTCGTCTTGCTTCCTTGGTGGAACCCTAGAAGACGGTGTTAGACGAGAAGCAACCGGACGATCCCTTTTGCGTGATTGATCAAGGTAAGACAATCACCATCGTCCCATGATTCACCATAGGCGACGCCAACCCCTTTCATAGGGTCGTCGCCGCCGTCAAACCCTAGGTCGCCGTCGCGACCTAGCGTAGCTCCGTTTCACTACGACGCGTTTCCATCACCACTCATCGGTACAATCGTCGTCGTCACGATTTTACGAGTGTGAGCCCTCGTCGTAATAATCGTGGTAATCGCCCGGCTAAACCCTAGCCGCCGTCACCGTCTCGATTCGATTGGTGCTCGCTTGTCGCCACCATAAACGGAATCGTTGCTATTCTCAACGAATCCGTTTGAGACGGTGTATGCGATTTGCAAACGATTTAATCCGCCGGTTCGGATTATTTTTCCGTGAAACCCTAGCGTCATCTTGTTGACCCTCGGTGTCTCTAACGTTTGTTAGAACACCGCGAAGGTATATCTAAACTCCGGTTTTAGTTTAGATATTTAATTTCGATTAATGTAATCGTTATTATTTTCGCGCTAAAATGTTTACCGCGAAATGGTGTTTGCGTGATTAAATATTTTTGGTGATCGTGATCCTGTTGACTCGATTTCGACACCTTCGGTTTACGCGTATAAAATTAGTAAATCTATTTATTCCGCTGAGTAAACGGATTACCGGTTTAATCCGTTTTAACTCTTAATTTACTAAACCCGGTCGGTAATGTTTTAAATTAACGGTCAAGTTTTTTTTTAAACGTCACCGGGCACCCGTATACCACTGTCGAAACCCAACAGTATGCTTCTCTCCTAAAAGTGGAATCCAGTTAAAACTGGTAGAGCAATCTTGTTTCTGAACTTTGGCTTTAACTTTCTCAGAACTGAAGTACTTGCCCTTGTCTTGTTTGGAGGGTTCCTGGTAAAATAATAATGTTTAAGCACCATGATAATAAATGATTAGAGTTGCCACTTTATTTGCATAATATGTTCATGCTTATTTACTCTTTCATGCTGGCCAGCCCAATCTGCTCTTCCACCTGGAAATTTATGGACCATCTATTACTCCCCCTGTCCCAAAATAATCGTCGAAGAATAACACAGTTTCAAGAATGTACAATTAGTGTTGTTTTTAGTTAGCCAAATGACGATTTTACGAAATAGACAATTCAAAAAATGTCTGGAGAACTTGTTTCAAGACGGTGTATAAGGCCTGGAGAACTTGTTTGACACTCTTGTTATCTGATTGTGCCTCCAGAAAGAAAGCAATCGGCTTTGGAACCTGAATATATGAAAGTGAACTCCTAAATGAAATTTTGACGTCTCAGATAAATCTGTCATATAAATATTAATATCGTTACAACTGTTTCTCAAATATCTATAGGAGCCAAATCGATATCAGTAATTTGTTTGAAATGATGGTAACTTCAACATAAGAAATTTCAAAAAAAGGAAATGTTGAATTGGCGGTGAACTTTTGAGAAACGTGGACTCTCCATCTTTCAAGGAATGAGAAAGCATCTAACAAGAAAAGTGGCCCTTAACTACACGATAACACAGAAGCAACAAAGCGAAGAGATATCATACACCACTTATAATTTGAAAAGACTGAAAACTAGTACCAGCTAGAGGTAAGAAAACAAGTTGACAGCAGACTAAAAGAAATGAACAGAGAAATCATATGCCACTGATCTCTATATAAGCTGAAAACTAGTAAAGTTCACAAGTAAACAAAAGAGGCAGCGGACTAAAAGTGTCATTCTAATGATGTTGTCAAGGTATAGCAAATCATCACAATGGATGGCAAAACTATGACCACACATTAGCAAGTGCCACATGTCAGGACATCATTAGTAGAGTACAAAAAACGACTGTGATATATCTAACCAGAAAGTCAACAGCCAGTCACCAAAGAAAGAGTATAAATGCATACCTCGTAAAAAGTCAGAAGCCTTCCAGCCTCAACATGCCCTTCTGCAAGTTTAAGTTGCTTTTTAAGACCTTCTACTTCATAACCGGATCAAATGTAAGTAGTTAAAAAGAAATAGAAGCCCAAAACCTAAAGAAATTGCAATGACTTTACCTTGCAAATGTGATACTTTAAACGTTATCGAGGCCATGGTACTCCACTTATCATCAGTAGTAGCAACGCATAAATACAAACACTGAATAGCACAGCCTACTGCTTCAGCCTCGTTTCTGAAAGGAAAAAAAAAACAAGACCTCGATCAGCCATCGAACTAAAAATAAATCAACACTATCAAGCATTTCATTCCGAAATAGTGCTCTGTCGTTTGCCCGTATGACAAGTTTGAGATGATATTCCCAAATTTCTTGCGCAAGAGAGAGTGAAATCAGGTTAGCAAGAGAGCACATAACATAAAGCAATGTACAACGTACCATGTGCATAGAGCATCTACAAAATGCTTATACAAGTTTAATTTCTATTCTACTTACTTACTTGAAGGAAAATTCTAGAATGAATTGCCACATCAGCGTAACAACTTCTGTTATATAAGAGGAGCATGATCTCTTCCCACCCATCATTCCCTCCCTTCAAATTTCAGAAATTCCCTCCAACAACAACAACAACAACAACAAGCTCTGCTTCAATTCCATCCATGGCCAGCCGGAGGTTTTTTTCCAGTCGTAATCGCACCTTAAGTGATGAAATGGAAGCTATGTGCAAAGCTATTGGGGCTGCCAGTGAGAAAGTACTCATCGTCGGTGAAGATAACTTCGGATTTTCAACCAAATTTGCTAAGATGAGGAAGAATTTGGGTGGAATCGGGCTCCTGACGACCAGGCCAGTCGAGATTGGTCGGTAACAACGATTTTCTTTATTCATTCTTCAATTACTTTCAGAGCTAGTCTTCTCCTTTTGTTTAATTGAAGTTTCCGTTCCGTCACTTTCACTCCATCTATCCAGGTGACAGATCGATCAACTCTGCTGGAATAACGGAGAACATGGCATCGCTCAAAGGGATGGGGGCTACTGTCATGCCTAACGTTACTCCGGCGACGATGGTAGTTAACAAACAAATTCAGAAGTTCGCCGGAGGAGTCGGCTTCAACTCAGTCGTGTGCTATCATCCACAGTCGCCTACTCAGGCAGAGGAGTTTGTGTCTGCCGCAAAGCTTTGCGTAAACCCGGTGGATCAATCAACGTTTTAATCAAGGGGGCCAAAACCAATTGGGCTTCAGATCGGGTCGCTAAGGCTCATGGACTCACTAGGGTGGAATTCGAGTTTCCACTAGCCCGTCATCTCCTCACACAGTTCCGTTAGTTAAAAAGAAGGTTGGATCATGGATCATGAGTTACCTAGGCTTAATACATACATATCTAGACTAGTATTTCTCTCCATTGAATTTTGAATTGTTATAGCTCTCTACTAATTCATGTTTAGACTTTTGTTACTACACACGTAATAGTTTCTTAATACCAAAAATTATATCGAGAAGATTTACTTACTGTTTATCAGTTTTTTATAGTATCTATGTTGTTTAATTTTTTATGACATCTATATAGCAATTAAAACAAACAACTCGTAATATTGAAATTTGAAAAAAAAATGTGAAGAAAAACAAACTGTATCACTTAATTCTTTAGCTAAATGAGACTTTATGGACTGAAATTTCTAGTTCAAAACAGTATTTGAGCTTGGTTGTTTGCTTTACTGGTACTTCTCCAATAGTCAAGTTGATGTCCTCCCCGGAGGTAGTCCCGCTAAAGTTACAATTAAGGTATTCGGTCTTAGATCTGCTAATACGTAAGCCTTTACGCTCCAAGGCGGCATGCCACTCCAATAGCCTCGACTTTAGATCATGCTTTTTTTTTCTGCCACCAACACGATATCATCTACGAAAAGCATGCACCACGGAATAGCCTCTCGTATTGACTTAGATAACTCGTCCAAGACAATCGTGAACAGAAACGGACTTAACGCCGAACCTTGGTGCAACCCAATATCGACAGAGTAGAAGTCTGAATCCCCCACTGGCGCCCCGAACACATGTTTTAGCCCCTCCATACATATCTTTAACCAACTCGATATACTGCCATGGAATACCTCTGCTCCTTAGACTCTCCTAAATCATTGGGCGAGGCACACTATCATACGCCTTTTCAAGATCAATGAAGACCTTGTGCAAGTCCTTTCTCCTCTCCCAATACCTCTCCATTAGCCTCCTCCACTGATCCGGCATCTTACGGGTCTTGGGTATAGTGTTGAACAAGACCGTCAACCACTTAACTCCCTCGGCTGCTAAACATAGCCACACCTCGATGGGGATGTTGTCGGGGCCCACTGCTTTAGCCCTGCCCATCTTTCGAAGCGCCCTTCCTACCTCTTCGGCGGTGATCTTTCTGCAATAACACCAATTCCTTTGTTGACCCACACTAGTGTTCTCCTCCTCGTTAGCCGCCTCATTAGGTTCCTGCCTACCGCCATTGTAAAGATCGTTGAAATAAGATTGCCATCTCGCCTTAATATCCATTTCCTTCACTAACACTCGTCCATCATCACCCTTGATGAACTTAACCACCCCCAAATCATGTCTCCTCATGTCCCTGTCCTTGGCGATCTTGAACATGTCATGCTCCCCTTCTTTAGTCTCCAGACGTTTATACATCTCACGATAGGTAGTGTTCTTCGCTTCAGAAACAGCCTTCTTGGCCTCCCTCTTTGCCTCCCTATAAAGCTCCTTCAATCTTGCACTCTCAGCATCCCCACTGCTGTTCCGGAGCACCCTAAAACTCTCTTGCTTTGCTCGAACCTTGCCTTGCACCACATCATTCCACCACCAAGACTCCTTATGACCGCCGACCTTACTGGATGTCAACCCAAGGGTCTCTTCTGCTACCTAAGTTACATTCTTCGCCATATCCTCCCAAATTTGGTTCGAGTCTCCATACGACAGCTCCACTCTCCCCGTGAGAACCTTATCTCTGAACAAGGAAATCTTCTCGCCCTTTAAACAACCCCACTTTATCCTTGGCCTCAAGCTCCTCTTCCCATCCACCAACCTTTTACACATGGCGATATCCGCCACTAAACGACGATGTTGCCCAACCACCATCTCCCCGGGGATAACCTTACAGTCAATCCAAGAGTTGCGATCTTGTCGCCGCATAAACAGGTAATCAATTTGCGTCTCCCGACCTCCGCTGCTAAAAGTAACCAAATGCGATGCAAGTCCTTCTTCCTTAGTAGAAACCAAAACACCAAAAATAACTTAAATCTGTTTATATTACACAACGAAAAACAGCCGATAGGGTATGTAGACAGAGTAATCAAAGTGGAGTGGGGTCATGAGGATCTTTGGAGGTGGATTTTTTAAAAGTCTTTATATTTTATAAATAAATATGTATTTTTTAAATAAATTATAAAGATAAAATGTCTGCTATAAATACTTTAATCTTAATCAAATAATGACCCATTTTACGATTAAAACTAATGTTTACGGGTTACATTTCACTTCATTACGGATATGTGCAATTAATGGATTCGGTTCAAGCTATAAAAGATTTTCATGAACCTGTTCAGGTTCATTTGAACCCGATCTTGAACATGTTCAATAGAAATATGGCTAACCTCAGAATCTGTAAAACTTGACATATATATGTTGTCATGAAGTGAAGTTTTGATTTTTCGGTTTGTCATGTTAATAATGCATTTATCGACAAGTGTTCCAATATCTGTCAAGATTGTTTTGTAAGTATTTGTTCAATTTTACATGCAACTATATTGTGTGTTAACTCATCTCTCCACGAGTTCGCGGTTGTTTACTTTTGCGTTAACAATATAAAAGAATCAATGTTTAGATTAAATTTTAAATTACATAAATATTGAAGTATCGTTATTTAATGTAAAATTTAAGAAAAACAAAGTTGAAAGGTTCGTTTCGGATCTTATATGACCACCTTAAACTTCTGTTAAAAACTTTAAAATTTTGAGTTTTCTTTTTTACTTTTAAAAAATTAAAAATGAAAACGTTAACTAAGTTTTAAAGGGAATTCAAATATATAATAAAAATAATTCCAATATAAGGGTAATTTCTTGGTTACTAAAATTCATGTCTTTTCTTTCATATCATTTTGAAATTCTTTTCGGCGTTTATTGTTGTCTTTCATATCATTTTGAAATTCTTTTCGGCGTTTATTATTGTCTTGACACCCACTCACACCTACAAAAACCATAAAATGATCTAAAAGTAGATTCCGTTTCACCAAAACACATATATAAAAATAGTGTTTGAGAGCGTGATAAAATGTATAAAAATACAACTAACAAGGGTTTGAGTCATAAACTTAGAGTAAATTAAACAAATCGTCCTTATGCATCAGAAATTGTAATTATCTCCCCTAACATTCATTCTATCTACACACTTTTCTTCCTTGGTATCAAAGAGTTTCTAGCTCGATGATGATATTTTTAGATTGTTTAAATATTCATTTCCTAAAAGTTAAAAGTTAAAGATTAATATCAAGTCATGTGGACAAGTAGTGTAGAATTAAACTGTTCTGAAAAAATATACCCTTAATCTTAAAAAAGAAAAAGACAAATAAAATATTAAAACCCCTAAATCAACCTCCACCCTTTTTTCTTCTCTGCTTGTTTTTCTTTTCTTGTGGATTAAAAAATAAAAAATAAAAACATTTACATGAGCGGTGTGCCCATGGTTTGTGTGCATGTATGTGATAAGTCTATGAATATCATATTTTTTGTAATTAAACCTTCAAAACAATAAAATCTATATACATTCTAATCAATTGATGCATGTAACAAAAAAAACTTAGGTTCGGAGAAAAGAAAAAAGAACATGGCCTACAATTAATCAAGATGTATCTACATGATTTTGATGATAAAAAATTAAAAGTAGAAGAAGAAAAATAAAAGAATTTGACCGAACTCTCAAACTGCGATGATAATATGAAAGCTGATGAAATGTTTGCTAACTTGAAAGGCTCGTCTACTTTTGTAAGATTGATGGTTGAAACAAACACCTTCCACATTTACTTATTGCTTATTAAAGTTATCTTTGGTTTAACGGTTGTAATAAGTGTGGAGAGATATTTTTCCATAATGAAGTTTGTAAAGTCTGATTTGCGTAATCCGGTGATAAATATTTAAGTGATAGTTGCCTTTTTTATATTGAAAAATAATTGGTTAGAAAAGTTAGTCTAGATGACGTAAGAGATCGTTTTCAAAAGATAAAAAACCTTAAAAAACAATTCTAAAGATATTATGCATTGTTTTTACCCGACCCTACCTCGACCGAAAAACTTGAAATCTATGATAGACAATTTAATATCCAAACACAGAAAATTTCTGAAACCCATGATGATTAATCAAACTGATGGGCTGAATATGAGAAGCCAAACTTGAAACTTGTGGCTTAGTCAACCATGGATGGTGTGCCTTTCCCAACAAGCAAAAGTCCATATAATTCTGTGTTTATGCTGAGACTCGGTTCCTTTTATTCGTCCTATGATCTTTCAATCCTTTAGGAGGCAAACACAAAAGTCCACACAAATTTTATGTGTGTTTGTGTGTGCAAACCAAGTCAACTTATGTAACACAGCCACATCTGATCCCTTGAACATGCTTAAGAGTTATTCCACCTCATAAATACTTCAATTTCCAATATATTTTATGCAAACTTTAAATTAAATTAAAGATACTTCAGATTCCAGGAAGATTTGGGATCTACAAAATTCTATATATACCTGCTCAGAATCCAAATCCCTATCCATCTTCTCATCAGAAATTGCATAGATTCAAAAAGTCAACCAATCATCATCAATGGAGGTTCCTGCTGGTTTCTTGATTGTTTCTCTTTTGCTCTCTTGCTTTGTAGCATCTAGTTATGGCGTATATTTCTCGTCCCTTAACGCGACTCTTTCAGTGACTGCCACACCCACCCAAGGCCAAGGTTTGACCATATCTCTGACTCTAATCCTACACAACCCATGACTAATATGATCAAGAAACATGTTTTTGTTAATCAACATTGAATTGAAAATTTTGCAGTTTTGAAGGCAGGGGAAGATCAAATCACGGTGACATGGGGATTCAACCAGACTTACCCGGTTGGCACAGACTCGAGCTACAAGACCATAAAGGTCAAACTTTGCTATGCACCCATTAGCCAAAAGGACCGAAAATGGAGGAAAACCGTTGATCTTTTGAAAAAGGACAAGACTTGCCCCCACAAGATCGTGGCTCGCCCATATGCTGCTTCAAACAACTCGTTTACATGGACTGTTGAGAGAGATATTCCTTCTGCAACATATTTTGTTAGGGCCTTTGCCTTTAATGCTCAGGACGAACAGGTGGCATACGGCCAGACCACAAATGCTCATAAATCTACCAACTTGTTCGAGGTCCAAGCAATCACAGGTCGCCACACATCGCTTGATATTGCGTCCATCTGCTTTTCCGCTTTCTCTGTAGTCTCATTGGCTGGTTTCTTTTACATGGAGAAGAGGAAAGGAAAGGCATCAAAATAGAAATGAGATTGTCAACAAGGTGGAATTTGGGTTTTATGTTCTGAACTTCTGATGCAGAAAAAGAAAATCTAATGTGTTTTTTTTGTTTTTCCTTTGGGAGTGTCTGGGTGTGAGGATAAATAAAAGATTTTTATAGTTGATATAAGTTAATCATGTTTTCATTTGAAAAACATATAAAGGAAATGCTCTCTTCATTGTTTTCAATCCTGATGCCATGTTACAAAAAAGTTGTTCTTCCCATATTACAAGCAGCTTTCAAATTTGTTATTTATTTTGGTAATTTGTGAGCTATGTTTTTGCGAAGTGAAATCGATTAATCGACTGCAAGATAAGCATATGGTGGTGTGAATAGACTAATCTTTTACATATTATATCTGCATCATGAACACATAAGAGTTGAAAAAATAAATGAGTGAGGTACCTTTGCTTTGCAGGTGTAAACTGATAGTTGACAGAATATATAACAAACCTACTACTTTAAAAGTTAATTAGGGAACAAATTCATAATACTCAATTGAGGTCATGAGGTGGAAAACATAAGAAAATAATAGGTCAATTCGGGTTGTATTTTATCTGCAACGAGTCAGAATGGGTAATGGGTCAGCGACTTGAAGTTCACCCGCAATCTAATTTTAACGCAAACAACCTTCTAGATTTTTTTTATTCAAAGATTTAGATTAGTATTGTAATAATATTGTTATTATTTATTGAAAAGCTCAAAAAACAGATGAAAAAGTGTTAGTGGGAAAACCTAATCTGGCTCGGCCCATATACCGTAAATGACATGTTTCAACACACACTTGTTTTTGACCAGTTACCCAACTGCCCATCTTGCCACCTCTACTTGCAGGCTGCAGCAGTTGAAATACTAAATGGACTGACGTACCTTTAAATTGGAGGTGTAAACAGATGTTTTACTTGATTTAATTAAAAAAATGCATGGCATGAGTCATTAAAGTGCACTGAGAGGGCATTCACATGACTCTTTAAGACATAGCAGCACTCGGTGTGGAAGTTAAAATAATCCACATTTAATACTGCTGCAGACCCTCTTGATCCAGAAGCAGTTAAGCATGCTTTAGAGGTTGGGTAACAAATTGTAACTGGTTCAGGTAGAAACAAGTCACTTTTAGTAGAGTTGGAAACTTGAAACTGTCCAAATCTAATAATCCAAATCTTTGTATAAAATTAGTTGGGAGGTTGTATGTATTAAAAATAGAGTTTGGACGGTTTTCATCCCCTTTGGCATGTTCCTCTTTCAACTGAAACTCTAATTTGACCCGTTTGAGCTAAAACATAACGAAACCGACCCATTTAGAAGACATCATAATACTTCGTACAATCATAAACTAGTACATAATTTACATAAGTACCGCTGTTAAGTTGAACTTTTAATTAAAGAGGGGATCTAAATAATAAAAGTACACCTTGGTATTAGGGATTCTGCAATGTATGATAAGTTAATCTTTTGAACATGCTCAAGAGTTACTCCACCTGATAAATAGGAACAAACTAATATATATTAATGCCAGCTGTCTTATTAAAAAAAATTACATGATATAACACAAGGTGGTCCTGTATTTGACTTTCTATGTGATAAGTTAAATTAATTTTTCTTAAGATGATTTAGATGTAATTTATTTCTAGCCAGGTTAATAGCATCACTGAGCTCTATATATAGCTGCTAGAATGCCATAATCTTCTCATCAGAACCATCAAAAGCAAATTGCTTTTAATTTAACCCATCATCAATGGAGGTTTCTGCTGGTTTCCAGGTTGTTTCTCTATTGCTCTTTTGCTTTGCAGCTACAAGCCATGGTGTCTACTTCTCTTCCCTTAAAGAGACTCTTGAAGTTATTGCTTCACCCACAAATGGCCAAGGTTTGACCAAATCTCTGACGTTAGTTTTACACAAACCGTGATTAATATGATCAACAAATGGTGCATAAAAATTCAAACTTTTTGTGTTAACTATCAACTGAACTGAGTTTTGCAGTTCTGAAGGCAGGTGAAGACAACATTACAGTAACATGGGGATTCAACCAGACTTGGCCAGCTGGAACAGACTCGGACTACAAGACCATAAAAGTCAAACTTTGCTATGCACCCATTAGTCAAAAGGATCGAAAATGGAGGAAAACCGAAGATCATTTGAAAAAGGACAAGACTTGCTCACACAAGATCGTGGCTCGCCCATACGCTGCTTCAAACAACTCATTTACATGGACTGTTGAGAGAGATATTCCTTCTGCAACATATTTTGTTAGGGCCTTTGCCTTTAATGCTCAGGAAGAAGAGGTGGCATACGGCCAGACGACAGATGCTCATAAATCTACCAACTTGTTCAAGGTCCAAGCAATCACAGGTCGCCACGTGTCGCTTGATATTGCATCCGTCTGCTTTTCTGCTTTCTCTGTAGTCACATTGGCTGGTTTCTTTTACAAGGAGAAGAGAAAGTAAGATTATTATCTGCATGCTTAAATACGGAACACAGAAGAAGAATCATATTCCGGTTTTATAAATAAAAGATGGTTGTTTGTAATATAGTTTGTTTCAATCATGTCTGATGAATGATGAATCCATATCTCAAGTTATGAAATTTGTGCTCTCCATACAAGTAGCATCTTGTTCAGGGGTTTGATGCACATATTGGAAGTGACTGTGAATTAAAGAATCAAAATCAAATAGATAACAGTAATAAAATGGGGGCTATAGAAGTTAAATAGATGAATTGAGTGCAAAATAAGCATGAGGTAGTGTGAACAGACTAATCTATTACATATCTATATCAAAAAGCCAAGCATAGAATCATCAACCGTACAGCAAATGGAAACTGTTATATAGATGACAAAATAACCTACTGTGTAAGTTGATGAGTTATTTCATTAAAAAATAGATTGCATGCTGATGAGTCATTGATGTACATGATATATAGATGACAAAATAAAGCTACTAATCGACAGATCAACTAGGAAACTGTTGGCTTGTGGAGTCTTGATTGAGTTCGGTTTAATGAAGATAGAAAACTACTTAAAGTTCTTACTATGAGATAAACTCTGAGTATTAGATGGAAGAAAGAGTTCACATTATAGTTTATCTCCAAATTAACTTAAGAATCGTTTACCTACAGTTCTGATGATAATAAAAAAATTAGTACTGTCATAGGATATCTTGATTCAATAGCAGGTGTGCTATATATCTTATGAGCATAGAGAGATTGTTAATATATATTTCATTATTCCATAAGCTAAAGACAAGTATGTAAACATAAAAATTCATCATCGTACAGCATCTAATGACTGGTCTTAGGGACAATGCCCATCAACAATGTCACCAAGATTTAGTGAAAAACTGAGATATTGGTGATTATTCCAGTTCTATACCGCCTTTTGCAACACTCGCATGCTGTTTCTGTAGTATCTGGGAACACCAAGAAATTAACACCCATCGGGAATGTCAGCATACTACTGGACATCTGTAATAACCCCAAATGAGAAAAGAGGTTGCTTCCCTTGTGGTACCAATCCATTTGGGTAGCCCATTGTTGTTAACTACTCCACAAAAGATCAAAAATATATCAAAATAAGAATAGTACTTGCTGATTAGCAATTACAGTTATGTTATAGCAAACACAACCAATGAACAGCCATCACAAACCCAAACAAACTGATCCTTTGAACATGGATAAAAGTTAATCCACCTGATTAATAGGAACAAAGTGGATAAATTCATAGAATAGTACATAATGTACGGAAGCACCCACTGTTAAGTTGAACTTTTAATTAAAGAGGGTATCTAAGATAATAAAAGTACACCTCGGTATTAGGGATTCTTCAATGTATGATAAGTTATCTTTTGAACATGGTCAAGAGTTGCTCCATCTCTGATAAATAGGAACAAACTAATATATATTAATGCAACTGTCATATTAAAAAACATTAACATGACCTAACACATGTGGTCAGTATTTGACTTTCTGGGTTATTAGTTAAATTAAATTTTCTTAAGATCATTTAGAAATAATTTATTTCTAGCCAAGTTGATATTTATCAATACCTTGCATCACTGAGCTCTATATATAGCTATTTCCATGCCATAATCTTCTCATCAGAACCATCAAAAGCAAATTGCTTTTAATTTAAGTCAAAAAATTTGAGGCTTAAAGGTTAACCCATTATCAATGGAGGTTCCTGCTGGTTTCCTGCTTGTTTCTCTATTACTCTCTTGCTTTGCAGCTACAAGCCATGGTGTCTCCTTCTCTTCCCTTAAAGAGACTCTTGAAGTTATTGCTTCACCCACAAATGGCCAAGGTTTCACCAAATCTCTGACTTTAGATCAACAAATGGTGCATAAAAATTCAAACTTTTTGTATTAATTATCAACTGAATTGAGTTTTGCAGTTCTGAAGGCAGGTGAAGACAACATTACAGTAACATGGAGATTCAACCAGACTTTATCAGCGGGAACAGACTCGGACTACAAGACCATAAAAGTCAAACTTTGCTATGCACCCATTAGTCAAAAGGACCGAAAATGGAGGAAAACCGAAGATCTTTTGAAAAAGGACAAGAGTTGCACACACAAGATCGTGGCTGGCCCATACGCTGCTTCAAACAACTCGTTTACATGGACCGTTAAGAGAGATATTCCTTCTGCAACATATTTTGTTAGAGCCTATGCCTTAAATGCTCAGGAAGAAGAGGTGGCATACGGCCAGACCACAAATGCTCAAAAATCTACCAACTTGTTCGAGGTCCAAGCAATCACAGGCCGCCATGCGTCGCTTGATATTGCATCCATCTGCTTTTCCGCTTTCTCCGTAGTCTCATTGGCTGGTTTCTTTTACATGGAGAAGAGAAAATAAGGTTATTTCCTTCATGCGTCCGGTTTTATAAATAAAAGATGGTTGTTTGTAATAAAGTTTGTTTTAACCATTTAAAGTTATCTGTTAAATATTAAGTTACGATTTAACGTTATTTTGGTAACCAGTAGCCTGTAAGAGGCAGCGGTTGTATTGTATCTTCAGTTTCAAGAATGATCACAGAAATCAGAAACGTTTCAGGCTACTGTTATGAATTATGTTCTTTTTTCAGAATAAAAGAAAAAGGCTCTTTTATTGTTATGAATCCATATGTCAAGTTATAAAATGTTTGCTCTCCGTACAAGTAGCATCTTTTTCAGGGGTTTGGATGCACATATTGGAAGTGACTATGAATTAAAGAATCAAAATCGAATAGATAAGAGTAATTAAATGGGCTACAGAAGTTAAATAGATGAACTGGATGCAAAATAAGCATGAGGTAGTGTGAACAGACTAATCTATTACATATCTATATCAAAAAGTCAAGCATAGCATCATCTACCGTACAGCAGTTGGAAAAAATAAATGGAATGACGTACAGTGCAAGTTGATGAGTTGATTTCATTAAAAAATAGATTGCATGCTGATGAGTCATTGAAGTACATGATATATAGATGACAAAATAAGCCTACTAATTGACAGATCAACTAGAAAACTGTTGACTTTATGAAGTCTTGATTTAAGTTCGGTTTAATGAAGATAGAAAACTACTTAAAGTTCTTACTATGAGATAAACTCTGATTATTAGGTGGAAGAGTGAGTTCACTTTATAGTTTATCTCCAAATTAACTTAAGAATCGTTTACCTAAAGTTCTCATGATAATAAAAAGTTAGTACTGTCATAGGATATCTTGATTCAATAGCAGGTGTGCTATATATCTTATGAGCATAGAGAAATTGTTTTGAAAATATATATTTCATAAGCTAAAGACAAGTATGTACACATAAAAAGTCATCATCGTACGGATGTAACATTGTTTTGCCACCTTATGTTTAGTTTTCAATTTAAAAGGCGGCCTCAAGAATAAAATAAACCTCAGCATTAGGAAAGTGGCAGTATAAAACAAAACCAATAAACAGCCACCACAAACCCAAACAAACTGATCCTTTGAACATGGATAAGAGTTAATCCACCTGATCAATAGGAACAAACTGGGATGTTTTTATGCAACTGTCACAGTAACAAGCTATCAATGTACCATAACACGAGCGGTTTGAATTTTGACTTTCTTTGTTATTAAGCAAATTTGGTGGTTCCACAAGGACACTTTAAAATTAATTTATATCTAGACAAGTTAATATATATCAATACCTTGCATCATTGGGCTTTATTTATAGCAGCTCAAATGCCATAAATCTTCTCATCATCAGAACCAGCATAAGCAAATTGCCTTCAATATAGGTCAAAAAGATAGAGTTTCAAATACAACCTGCCATCAATGGAGGTTCCTGCTGGTTTCTTGGTTGTTTCTCTTCTGCTCGCTTGCTTTCTAGCAGCTAGCTATGTTGTATACTTCTCCTCCCTTAAAGAGACTCTTATTGTTACTGCTTCACCGACAACAGGCCAATCTTTGACCATAACTTTGTCTTCAACTTTACACTATTGACGACTAGTATAGTAGTATGATCAAGAAAGATATTTAGGTGCATAAAGATTCAAACTTTTTGTGTTAATTATCAACCGATTTAAGTTTTGCAGTGCTGAAGGCTGGTGAAGACGGAATCACAGTGATATGGGGATTCAACCAGAGTTTGGCAGCTGGAACGGACTCAACCTATTAGACCATAACAGTCAAACTTGATATGCACTCATTAGTCAAAAGGACCGATCTTGGAGGAAAACCATTGACCTTTTGAGAGGGGTGGCTCGCCCATACACCGAATCAACAACTCGTTTATATGGACCACTGAGAGTCTGAGAGAGATATATACCTTTTGCAATATATTTCGTTGGGGCCTTTGCATTTCATGCTCAAGAAGAACACGTGGCATATGCCCAGACCACAGATGCTCATAAGGTTAACAACTTGTTTGAAATCCAGGCCGTCACAGGTTGCCATGCGTCAATTGATATTGTGTTTGTCTGCTTTTCTGCTTTCTCAATAGTCTCATTGGCCGGTTTCTTCTATACGGAGAAGAGGAAAGCAAAGGCATCCCAGCAGAAATGAGATTACTTTGCGCATACTCAAATACAGAAAAAAGAATCCTAATTTGGTTTTATAAATAAAATATGGTTGTTTGGAATACAGTTTAATCATGTTTGTTTCTTCAATACAAAGGAAGACAGGTTACATAAATGTCTTGTTTACTTTTTAAACGCCACAATGGAATTGAATCAATACAGGCCCCATGACATAGATTTCAGTAAATAAAATGCTTTGAAGTACATTAACTAATGTTATACCTATTAAGCTCAGATAAAGCTGATAAGATCCACCATATTTAGCGGTTAAAAACCATTTCACAGCTAGCCATTCGATCAGTACCAATAAGTGATAATCTATCTTCATAAACATCTATATATCCAAATGCATCTGTGCCAGGAGGGCATTCCAATGCCGCTTCAAGCACCCTATGGTGGACCCCACAAGAGTCAACAGAGTGTCCGCCTTTATGATCATGGCCACCTAAGCAAACCTTCACACAATCATACCGATGAATCACGTCCATAACTTCATCACAATTCCATAAAAGTGCTTCTTTTGACGTAGCTCCAGGATCTAGGGGAACATGGCAGCACACAATAACTTTTTGATTGGAATTTGTTGCATCCTGGAGTGTTTTGTCTAACCATTTCAACTGTTCTTTCCCAACTCCCCCATTGAATTTCAGGAACCTTCTTTCAAGATCCATTAACCCATTCGGGCTATTCTTGTCCGAATTAGGGTTTTTCTCATTGAGGAAGTTTAAAGCTTCAATTGTGTGAGGATGATCCTGAGGCCAACCAATTGCACTAATGTCATAACCGTCAAGAACAACAAATCTGTACTCTGGGATTGGAGAAAAGTCAAAGTAAGCACAGTCAACATTAGGAAAACTTAACAATGGGAGCAACTTGCTGCGGGGGAGATTGTAGAGACAGTGATTCCCAATCATATGATACACAGGACCATTGAAGTTATCAAACTCTTTAACTACTTTCTTGACAGCATCTAAAGATTGGTCCTTGGGACAATACCCATCAACAATGTCACCAAGATTTATTGAAAAAATGAGATTTTGGTGATTATTCCAGTTCTGTACCGCCTTTTGCAACACTCGAATGCTGTTTCTGTAATATCTAGGAACACCAAGAAACGATCGCCCATCGGGAATGTCAGCATACTGGACATCTGTTATAACCCCAAATGAGAAAAGAGGTTGCTTCCCTTGTGATACCAATCCATTTGGGTAGCCCATTGTTCTTTAACTACTCCACAAAAAATCAAAAATATATCAGAACAAGAATAGTACTTGGTGATTAGTGGTTACAGTTATATTATAACTACCAAGATAAAAGAATTTAGACATGCTAGAGGTCCTCGTATAAAATAACTTCATCAAGAACTACTTTTATTGTAAATGCAACTTTCAAGTGATAGTGAGTAAAGCTTTACATAATATCTAAAAAACCAAATTATATCGCAGGAATCTCATGAGGTAATTCTAGAATCTAAGGGGCAGGATAATTTGGGGTAACCATACAGACAGGCTATAAATCGGATGTAAATGCATGATCTTGAATTTAGAAACAATGGCCGGTGCAAAAAGAATTGACGGACTGAAATAAGATACATGATTGCATAAACTAATAGATTGAAACTACGATAATTGGATGAAATGAGGATAACATGGAAAAACTTACAATCAAATTGAGCTCCGAGGACAATCGACGGATACAAAAGGGGAATTGAAGCGAGGGATTTCGTGTCGACTAAGAGAATCTTCAATGATCAGATTAGTTTTTTGGGGATTTTTTCTAACGGAGACATTCAATATGTTTTTATTATTTTTATGGATATTTTAATGACATAGTTTTATGGACAGTTTTATTATTTAATAAACAGGTGTTGGGTAAAAATGTAGGTCAAGGTATTTGTGAGGACTTGAAATTCTAGGATCTTCTGTTCAAATTTAGGTGTGAGTTTATGGTGTGAGTTCATAACTTAATGGTATTTATTGCTACGTTACTTTTTTTAAATTTGGGTGTCAGTTCATAACTCAATGGTATTTATTACTACTTTACTTTTTTTTAAATTTTGGGTGTCAGTTCATAACTCAATGGTATTTATTACCACGTTACTTTTATGTTTTTCTATTTTTGTCGTATTATTTTTTCTTCATTTTACTTTTTTTTACTTATAAGTTTTATTTATTTTTGTCACATTACTCTTTTTTCATCACGTTACTTTTAGGATTTTGGCCACATTACTTTTTTTTAGCACATTACTTTTTTTTACCACATTACCTTTTGTTTTACTTTTTAAGTTTTTTCATTTTGGTCACATTACTATTGTTTTTTCTATCGTTTAGATGTCAAAGGTACACTATAGATTTTCTTTTTTATATCAAATCTTGTGAGTTTTTTAATCGTTTTTTTTACCTGCAGTGCTGCACCGCAACGCGTTACTAAAAAAACTAGTTTTGATTAAAAGTTAAAAAGTATATCTTCTAAATAATTTTCCAACTACACTTATTTAAAAATAATAATCATAAAATTAAAAAAAAAAACTCTATTCCCCCTTCACCAAGGTGCGTCTTCTTTTTGTTTACATGATATGGAATCATATGTTTTTGTGTGGTTAATAGTGCTTTTGTCAAAGATGGAATAAGAATAACCATACGGTTTTTGGTCCATGAAGAGATGCCCTTCGGATAACACCCAATTCGAACATCATGTGTTTGACAAAATACGCAACTAAATAGCATTTGGCTTAGTCACAAAATGACTTTAAAGCATCTTTGAATCTATTGATTATTTCTGGTTAAATCAGACAGCTCGAGTTATTTGAATTTGAGGATATTAAAGTTTTTTAACGTTCTTGACTTCTTACAAAGGTGGTGATTATACTCCCCTTTGACTACGTTTGGCATCTAGTTTCATGTTGGATGTTATTATGTTGATAAGTTGAGCCAAGTTTTTGACAAACAAGTCTAAACCAAAGGGTCATATAACAAGCTTGACTAGCCTAAACAAGCCTGTTAGTTATAAAAAATATAATAGATTTTATTTAATACAATAAATGTATTATATAACAAATTTTATTATATATAACTAAATAATATATTATGCTATATTTATAAAATTATATTTAAAATTATATAGTATATACATTTCTTAAGTTGATATGAATAGTAGTTGTTTTTTATTGGGTCACGTGACTCTATTGAATTAATGTCACGTGACAATTTTCTAAATAATATATTTTAAGATGTTTTTTCAGTTTTTTTTTAACAAGACGTTTTTTAAGTTGATGTGAATAGTAGTTGTCTTTGATTGGGCCACGTGACTCCATTGAATGAATGCCACATGGCATCCTCTGTATAATATATTTTTAAAGTGTTTTCTTTATAGATAAAAGTGTGTGGACACAACAAAATTAATAAGGGAGTTAGGTGTTGTTTCTCAGGTTGATGTGAGTATTAGTTGTTTTGATTGGGTCACATGGCTCCATTGAATGAATGTCACGCGACATATTTAAAATAATATTTATTTTAAAGTGTTTTTTCATAGATAAACATGTGTCAACACAACAAAATTAATAAGAATATGTGACGATGTATTAGAGAGAGTTTGTAACATAAGTTTTGGTCATTCGAGCGTGTTTTTGTATTTTTATTTTTTCCCTTAGTAATAGTTTTCTTTACCTTTGGTCATTAGAGCAACCTTAAAGTTTAAGTTTTAGCTATGCTTCCGCTCAAACATCTCTCATCCACTATCAGTGTGCCCAAAACACGTTGATGATATCAATGATCTCTTTTATTCAAAGCCAATGTGAGATTGAGTGTCACAATTTATGTCTTTTTTTTTTCTTTCATTTTCTCTATTATTTTTGTTTAACGTTGTTATAATCTTTTTGTATTTGTGTTTTTTTAAATCACGGGCCTAACTCAAGCTTCAGAAGTTGAGGACTAGCCAAACTCAAGCTTTGGTGAACTCAAGTCCGGCTAATTAAACTGTTTGGTTGCCGTTCAATAATACAATTCAAGTGTTTGGTTATTCAAAAGCAAAAAACGAAACAACAAAAATAATACAAAGTCATTTGCCATAAAAGATGAGGATTTTAGTCCGCCAGTGTCAAGTTCAACATTTTTATGTAGTTAACCCTTGAAAACAAAAGAAGCTATTTGCATGCAATTAAACCATCCAAAAATGACGAAATCAAACATGAAACATCACCCTGAGTTGAATTTATCATAACAAAAATTGCAGGCAAGAGTAAGCTGCTTGTATAAACTAGTGAAATATTGTTATAAATTATGATGAGATTAGATTGTAAGAACTTTTCTACAGTACATAGCATTGTATGATGTTGGCATGGCATCTCTCTCCCTCCAATATTTGCCATCTTTATGACAACTGAAGGACCCCCCCCCCCCCCCCCCCCCAAAAAAAAAAAAAACACACACACACACACACACCAATTCTTCCTTGTAGCATTATGTGGGTCTTCCATTATTACCGGCACCAAGGATCTGGTCAATCAGCTTCTCTGGCAGTTTTTTGGTTGCCTGAGAAAAACAAAATACATGTAAGCAACCTGCACATAGTTCTTTCTTTTCTTGTTTGTTTTTCAACATCATGAAAACTCACCTGATAATGTCTCATATGCAATATCGGCTCACAGCCTACATCTGCGATTAATTTTCCTTTTGGCGTAAGCAAACTAAACCGTCCTGCTTCATGTCGTGCAAGACCATCTTTACCCAAGGGTAGGCTATTACACACTTTAAGCAGTGAAGTAAGGGAGTTCATCTGGTGCATAAGATTATATCATTAGTAACTGGACTTAAAACTACTCTTTTGAAAAGAAAAAAAATACAAATGTTGGAGACTTATATGTTTCAGGTCAAACCAACCGGTATTAAATAGTACACCAACCTTCATATATGGACAGGAAGCACAGCCACCATGAAGAGAACACCCCTCACCGCTTGTAACTCCAGGTATTACAGAAACATTTAAAATATCACCCGATTCTAGCCCCGCGGATGACTTTTGTGGAATTGTGGTAACTGAATCTGATGAAACTGGAAAAACTATTTCTACACTAACTTTTCCTTCCCTACTTGAGGATTCTGGAGAACATAATAACTCACGAACAGCTGCAACAATTGATGTCACCATTCCTGATTCTGTTCCTAATACAAACTGAAGATGATCATCAATGTTTCTATCAAGAGCTTCTTGTAGCCTACTTTTTATGAAATCTAATATGTTTTGGGTGGACCCCACCACCCCCATTCCTCGTCTTTTAGCTTCCATAGCCAATGCAAACATTTCACCAGGGACCTCAAAATGAGCAGTAAGAAATGCATCACAATACATGTCTTTAATCTTTTCTACAACTTCATGCCCAAAAAGGTGATGAACAATGCAAGTACCATCCTAAACACAAACAGTTTCACTCAAAGTTATAAAACTAAATTTATCAATAAGAAATTATAATGTCACAAGATGTATTACCTCGAAATAATGTAGCTTAGGTAACAAAGCTTTGATTGAGTTTCTAGTATGTTCCGGATGTATCTTGGCTATATCATCATCTGTCATGAATGTCATCTGCTCAAATAACTCAACGATGTTTGCACCCATGTACGAATCAGGGCCATACCATACATTCAGGTTTGGTACTTGAGCAAAAGCCTGATAAATAAAACAACCACGATAGGGTAGCATTTAGTGAAATGGAAGATATAATGGAAAACTGTTGGTACCCAAATGAGAATGTAAAAGAACCTGTAAGATGGTTTGCACGACATTAGAAGAAGTACATGTTACTGTAGGCACAAGTTCATGTGCATGAGCTTTTGTTTCTAATGAGGTATTTATGTAGACAACATGTAAGGAAGGAGAAGAAATAGAAGCTTCAGAGAGATAATTCATGTATGCAGGGCTGGATGCAGCATCAGCCAATGAGCAGCCGATTTGTTCATCAGACATCCTGTACACACCAACCTGCAATAGTAGACCCTTGTATGTAACTAGTTGTATGAATAAAACCAAAATAATATATTTCACATTTGTTTATGAAATAAGCCGTCTTTTTGTAGTTGGTGTGATAAATAGTACAGTAAAAATCAGTTTTAAATAGATTAAGATAGTTAAAAGTAGATTAAGACAATGAACCTTCCCCAATCTTAGTGGAAAAACTAGAAACATCAAATTTGAAAATAATGTGACATTGTAGAAGCTAAATCGGTATGCGGGTAAATCTGTGAACAAAATATTTTTTTCTCTTTTTCTATTAAAAATGGTTTCAAGAATTGAAAGATCAAATCTGTTTAGGTGAGTGCAAGCTCATAGGTAATTTATAGATATCTCACTTCTAAGCATGCACATACATTCAAATGAGTAGTTGGGATTTTGGTCATCATGCCAAAACAGGACTGTTACCTACCTCTTTGAACATGCATGAATTTAAGAAGAAAGAGGAATGGAACCTTTTAAATTCAACTTTTTGAATAATCTTTGTGTATGATCACTAGTCACAAATGATTACGATAGCAATGATGCATGCCATATCCAATTTATAATTTAGTAATATATAGTTTAAAAAAGCAAGAACAAAAAATTTAACAAACTGCATAAACAGGAAGGTTGTAGAATGATGCTTACCTCATGAAAACCTGCCTGATCAAGAATCGCCCGAACATTTTCAGACATAAAATCTACCCCTAAAACAGATATAAATTTGCATCCTGCTTTTGCCATGCTAACAGCACTGTCAGCCATAACCAACGAATCAGATATATGAATGTGAGGCCAAAGCTTCCGTGCAGAAGTTAGAACTCCTTGCACCTCGGGGTCCATGTAAAAATGTGCAACCACACCAATTTTCTTTTCCTTCAACAAATTGGCAAGCTCTTGAACCTTCAAATCATCAGGGGACAAAAACCTTGCCTGTAGTTATACAAATGTTCAGCTTAAGCTTTAGGAACTTTAGAGTGCCAAAACAAAAGAACCTTAGTTACATCCCTATCAGACAGTTATATAACTATCATATTAGGCTCATCTAATTTTCCCTATCAGACAAAATATATGCATCAAACTAATGAAGTATTAGTCTATCACATCATGGAAAAAAACAGAGTCGGAACCGAAACCGTTACCTGCGCCTGGGCGAAACTCCCTTTGGCAACAACACCTTCTGCGGTGATCACCATGGACGGAAACGGCTCCCCAAACGACCTTCCTTCTCGCTCAGC
Organism: Deinandra increscens subsp. villosa; assembly: GCA_039602395.1. Lineage (NCBI taxonomy): Eukaryota > Viridiplantae > Streptophyta > Magnoliopsida > Asterales > Asteraceae > Deinandra > Deinandra increscens. The sequence continues at coordinate 4,275,965 of JBCNJP010000015.1, read as the reverse complement.
CACAAGAGCCTTGGTCCTTTTCTGCATGCTAATCAACACATTATGCCAAGTATTAACCCTAGAATCAACCTTCACTCCATGCAAACCACTAACATTCAGATCCGCCATATCCTCCGTCTTCAGCCCCAAAACTTCCTCCGGCGTCGCTCCATCGAGCACCGAAATCAAACACGAGCAGAAACCTTTGGTAATCTCCGAATCACTTTCCGCCAAAAACCTCATCGTTCCGTCCGCTTCCATCCTCACATCGAGCCACACCTGCGCCGTACATCCCATCACTCGATTCGACACAACCTTGAGCGATTCATCGAACTGCGGGAGAAGGTTCGCGTAGTGTAGGAGACGCTTCACGCGTTCAATTGGCTCCGAAACAGATCTGAATTCAGATGCGAGGCTCTGAAGCTTTGATAGAGCGGAGAGGTGGTGGTCAGATGTGACGGCTGGGGTAATAGCCACGGCGGAGCAGAGTAACGTGGTTCTGAGGTTACCGGGAACGCGAATCGTGGAAGAAGATGAAGAAATGAGATCGGAATTATTGGTTTTGAAGAAGGAAAAAGAGGGGAGAGCGAGTCTAGTTGTGTGGTTAGGGTTTGTAACTGTGTTGTTGAAGCAGGAAATAGAAGAATAGATGGCAAATGTTGCAGAGTCCATCGCCGGAAAACTTGACGGTAAAACCTCCGCCGCCGTGTGTGGAGAGAGCGACGGTGATGGATGTGATGAATGAGGACGGGGTAGCAAAGAGGCCAAGTATTTTATCTTTGATTAACCCGCGAAAAATGAATATATAGAATAAATATTCTAAAAATAATGCAACAATGCTTTTCTGTAAGTTGTTTGATTCCTATCGAATTTAGCTAATTTAGCTTTCGAATCCAATATAAATATAAACATTTTATTTTTATTTTAGGAAATTGATTTTAAAAACGGTTATAATTATATATTTGTTTTTTTTTAACGGCAATATGGCTCAATGATTCAATGATGTATCGAGACTGGTTACTCTGAATCTACACACTGTTTTGAGTTCGAACCTCGTAACAAGGAAAGCCAGGAGCGTCCAATTTGCACCATCGGGCGAGAACCAGACAAACCAAAATTATATATTTCAACATATTATTGTTTTTCTAAGTTCATAACAATCCAGTTTAAAATCAAAATTTTATATATCCTTTTCCTTAATAATTTCTTTTTATTTACACATTTAATTTCTTTAATAAAATAAATTATATATTTGTTTAACCCAAAATTGAAATTACATATATCACCTTATATATTTTTCTAATTCATCAATCCAATTTAAAATCAAAACTATATATATCCTCTTTCTTAATATATATATTTTTTTATTTATACATTTTAATTATTAATAAAAATAAAATTATATGATGACATATTATCCTTATTTTTACTAAAGCTTTAGAAGTTTATAGATTTTCATACTTGCCGTTTTTAACTAAATTTTTGTCCAATTTATTCTCTAATGAGTTTTTGTAATCTTTTGTTACGTTTTAACCAAGTTTATTAACGTTTTTTATCTATATTTATTCTACTCTTTTTTACCAGTAGTTTTTGGGGTAACAAACATAAAAAAATACGAATGATGATCATTAAAATGTAAAACAAGTACCAAAGTTTTAGTCTACTATGATACCACAAAGCATTATAACAAACAATCATCCAAAATCAATCCCACATTCTTACAATAGAAAAATAAATGTGTTTTTTTTTTTTTAATAAAGAAGAGCCCAAGTTTTATCATAGAAAAATAGATTTAAATGTAAGAAGCGCAGATCTCTTTTTTAATTAATTTTTTTCAAATAGATACTTGTTTTTGTCTTTTTGAAATTAGAACCTTAGCTTTAAGGTGGGACCATAACTCCACCCTTTGCCCAACCACGAGACGAAAGGGCGGCGGACCTGATTCACGCTTTTGTATTTACTTTGACCCAAGAATCAGTATCCTTTTGGGTGGTGGACTTATGGCGAAGTTTCGGTTAGTGGCGAATTTTACTTTTATGTCAACAATCTTGAAAAATGACAAGTACGAGTTTGTTATTGTTTTTGTTTTTTAAAGATGGATTCATATGCTCTTTTAAGTCTATATTTTTTCAACAGCAAATTAATATTTACACCACAATACATCCAGGGGCGGATCTAGCTTACACGGACCGGGTTCATGGGAACCCAGTGATTTTCAAAATTTTTATAGAAATATATATAAAAAAATGGGAGTGAATCCTGCATATTTTAATGAACGAATCCAAGTAATTTAAATTTGTTTAGTCGGCGCAGTGGTTGCGTGTAGAGTTTCTGACTTTAGGGTACCAATTTCGAATCCCGGGACCTCTTAGTTTATTCTTTTTCCAATTTTCTCGTTTTTTTTACCCAATCAAGAACAATTTTAAAAGAAAAAAATATCAATTCCAAGACCGTGGCCAACACCACTCCCCCCCCCCCCCCCTTTTGGGCGTTTTAGCTTTCCTCCCTCGTTCTAATCATGGGCGCTGGGCATAATTATTATTTTTTCACCCACTCAATTAATTACACATCAAATAACCACAATTCACATTATCACTAACCCACTATACATTTTTTTTTATTATCACACCACATTCTACGTGGCATGTTAGTCACCGTTATACCATCCCATCTCTATGCATGGCCTAAGTGTAAATGCTTATTGACTGTGATAAATATGATGAAATCGAGTAATATAGTAAAGTTGATATTGTGTGTAAATGAAGTATTATTGATATGCAATCCCTTTGTGTTTATGTTCTAGTTGAGAATGTGGGTTTGTCGGTTTGAAATGTCTATATGTGCATAACTGCATATATACGTGATATGTGTACATTGAATCATCCATTGAATTGTATTTGACAAGTCAATGTTAAATTTAAGGGGTCTACGGGTAAAGGAGGAAAGATACATGTACCAGTGAAGTATCCATGGGCGAAGATAAGTAAACGCTTAACTCTTGTTAGTTGTGATATATTATATTAGTGTTTGAGATTGGACATGTCATGTAATTAACTTGAGAAATTGATCATGTGCAAGTGTTATGTAATTAACTTAAAACTTAAATTTGTGGAATAAGCGAAATTGATGCAAGTTAAAACTTGTCAATTGAAAGTATAATAAACAGTAATAAGTAAAGACTATTTCAGAATCTATAAACGCATTATATGAAATACAGGTTGAAAAAAACGACTGTATCATTGAAAATGAGAATCAGGAGAATGAAAAGGATTGGTTTAAGACTGCTAGAACACCCATAGTATGTTTCTTATATGTTCATGTTGAGCGGCATTTTTTATATTTGTTTTAGGGTTATTACAGGTCTAAAACATCAAATAGCGTAGGCTGGTTGTCCATCCTTACGCCAAATGGTTATTTTTTATGCCAAAGCCTACGTTGAAGCGAGGCATCATAAACTACATTGGGGTCAGCGTAGTCTATGTTGGGCGTGTTTCCATGCGTGCTTTGTGGCGTTTTGTGCAATCTATTGGAGTTTGATTTAGTATTATTCGTTTGATATTATACATGTGTTCGTTCCTTCTGCGTTTGATACATTCGGCTACCTTGCTTCCGAAGCTGTTGACACTTTGAGTCGCATCCAGAAGGTTATGCATGGGAATGTGACGACTCCTAGGGGTTTGAATGTGGTATTCACTCGGTTAGGCTTTGCTATTCAAAAGGGGCTGGCGGCGCAGCTTGTTGCCCGCCTCCCTTGTATTTCATGTTGAGTTGTAACCGTTGTTTTTACTTAGATCTAAAGTGATCATTCATCAAAATATTATACTAGTGACACGTTGGTTATGTTTCCATGCGTGCTTTTGTGGCATTTTGTGAAATCTATTGAGGTTTGATTGAGTATTACTTAACATCATACTAAGAAGAGTGTTTGTTGTATGTCATTCTGGGTTCTTAAAAATTAAAATAAAAAGCGGAGTCCGCATTGAAGCAATGATCAAATGCCGTAGAAACAATTGGACAAATCTTTATAAAGAAAGTTCTTCTATGAAAAAATTGTTTTTCAAGGGTGTGAAGGACAAAACCTCCGATAAACATACCAAGTGAAAAGAAAAAAGTAAGTTAAAGATGTAAAATTCACCACCCAATCACCTTGAACATTTAGTTTATTATTGGATTGTGTTCCAACCATTGGGGAAAAAGTCCTAAAAACGGTGCAAAACATCATACTTTTGAATTACATTAACATGTATCAAAAATGATAATCAACACTTTTAAGAAAGGGCTGACTTCCAAGGGACAAAATGTATATTAAGCCCCGAACATGAAAATATACCATATCTAAAACATTTTTACCGTAAAGGGAGTTTTATGAATCTAGTCGTTTGACACACACACACACACACATAAAATTGATAAAGATTTAACTGCAAGTGGAAGAGCAAATCTATAGAGCATAGAATATAAAAACGCAGAAATTTTAATTTTTAAGACTTCTTTTTCTTGTGATTACAATACAACTGTACTGTCATGTAACGGAGTAGCTACTCTTGCAGTCTTGCTAAAGGTGCTGGGAATCTGATTCTGTCAATAAACAACTTGAGCTTTCCCCTGTAACCTACTTAAGCAACTACACTCAACACAGTTCATGTTCATCATGTTTCTATCAGTACAAAGTAGGTGTAAAAAAGCTTCCTTTACACAACCACAAGATAAGAACAATTTCCATCCAACAATCCCACCATTGAACAGACAGTTGGTTCATTTTGGTCATCTATTCTTATTTTGATCATTTTTATACGCTTAACACCCAAACCAGTTCTAGTTACATGATTAACAAATTGCATAGCAAACAACTTGACAAGATCAGACCTTTATCAGTAGCCACGTAACTGGGCTTCCCTACTTGTGAGAGGAACATAACGTACCGAAGTCTCGGTACGCACAGTCACAGAACCATCCTCGTTTTTATCGACAACTTTCAGTTCCTGAAATACGTTGCCAACTGGAATCACCAGTCTCCCCCCAGGTTTTAACTGTTCTATAAGCGGCTTTGGAATTTCTGGTGCTGCTGCCCCAACATGAATAGCATCATAAGGTGCAAACTCTGGCCACCCTTCTCTGCCATCTGTTGTCACAATAACAGGTGCCTGTAAGTTTCAAGTAGCTAGATAAAAGGAGTTAATAAAACTGTGATGACTCACCACCCACATGCAAGGCAAGAGATCCATCTTTGAGTAATGGAGCAGCTGCACTTTTTTCAACATTTTTAAGAGACATTGCAACGAGTTCAGGAATATGCTCAACGCCTATTGCACGGCCCTGTGGGCCGACCATAAGTGCAAAACATGCTGTCAAATACCCCGTTCCTACAAAGGATTTGATACATGATATAAATCAATCCAAAAGGCAACAGAACCTTTATCTTTTTTGAGTTACTTGCAACATATTAAATTTCAAGTTCAGTGTAAAATACATTTTTTCCATCCCTATGTTATGAAAAAGTGATAGGTATCCTAATAGGAAGGGGCAATTTGGGGAAAGTGTTATATGAGAGTCTTATAAATAAGAGGGTGCACCTCATAGTTGGTTAGGGATGAGTATGTTAGATCTTGTGAGGCTCATACCATTGTGGTAGTGAGAGAGGGAATAGCCCTGGGGCAGATTGTTTGCTTGCATTCATCTGTGTTATCTTAATTCAACTTCATCGTTAATTCTTCCTTTATCCCTGTTTGTTCTTAGTTTGATTGTTCTATTCATATCGATTCCTTATCAAAAAGCTTATTAAATCTGTCCCTTAAGTTCAATAATTACGTCACTGTTTTCACCCTTTCATTACAGATTTGGTCCATGGGATGTTATGCAAAAGCTTATAAAATTTGTCCCTTAAGTTCAATAATTACGTCACTGTTTTCACTCTTCCATTACAGATTTGGTCCCAGGCTATGGGATATGTGTATCAGTTTAAATTTAAATATCTTCTGATTTGTATTTTGGTTTACTACTCGTGTTCTATTCAAGGTCGTTTGTTTGTTCTCAATTTGTGTGAGCTCTGTTTGAGTTGGTATTGGTTTAGTGTGTTCTTGTGTGTTTTGGATTTTGCGTTACTATATAGTTCGTGTGTTAAGTGCAAATTTTGGTGGAGGTTTGTTGTTTGTCTTTACAAACTTCTAAAAAATGCATGAGAAATTCAAGTAGATTAACCAAAATGACCATAAAATGCCATGCAGGAGATAGGAGGGACTTGACGGCTGGATGCTAACGCTCTCAAACAAACCCATAACTTGACAGCGAAATTAGGGATCAGCAATGTAATTATTAAAATTTAAGAGAAAAAATTTGAAGGTTTTTGCATACAACAGGAATGAAAATTTGACTCTACGCAAAAAATATGCAACAAATTCAGATAAATAAACAAACCAACCCATTAATATACCGCGTCAGGAGCAGGGTCTTTTGGTGGGGCGTGGGATATGAAACCCTACCTCTACCCCCATGGAGGAGAGAGGCTGCCCCAGGGTTGAGACCAACATACAAGAAACAACCAGGAAACCACCAGTGTCAAGACTCAACTTAAAAACATAAACACCTAAAAACATATCAGAACATCTAAACATACAGTACCACCTAATAGAGTGAACATAAGCAGATAGAAAATGACAGCAGGCGGAGAGGTCCCTAGTCTAAAGTATGACATACAAGGAAGTAACAAGCAACAAGTGCCAAAATCAGATAAAAGGCATGCAGCACATTCAAATAATCCTTAAAAAATTCAAGTTCTTACTCACTAGAAATCTCACAAATCAGGAGGCTAACTATCAACAAAAATATCTGTAGTGCATGCCCATTAGACTAGCATATAATTTCTAAAACCATTTGACAATTATTTGCAACTCGAGCGACGGTAAACTGTATAGTGTATACAGGTACAAACTACCTATATATCTGAATTGTGGCTATAAATCACTTCATAAATTCATAAGTTGTAGGCCTGCATTTTATACAGCTAGTGACAGGAAAAAGTAACAGAATACCCTTTTTTTTAACAGCAACACCTAGATTATCTAGGATAGAATGAGCAACACCCTAGATAATCTAGGACAAAGCGATAACCCCCGGAAATCGAGAATCGAACCCACAACCTTTGGTTGGGGTGAGATCACAACTCTAACTTCTACCTATTTACCACTACACCGACCCCCTAACCAACAGAATACCTGAACCGACGTCTAAAGCATGCATCCCCGGCTGTAAGTTATTCTCCAATAACTGAAGGCAAGTAGCATGCATATGAGGTGCAGAAATTGTGGCATTAAAACCTATTTGCATGGGACTGTCTTCATAGGCTGGGGATCCATCGGGTACAAACAATGCCCTGTCAACAGTCTCCATTACTTCAGCCACTTTCTTAGACTGAATGATACCATAACGCTGCAAATGCTCCACCATCCCTTTATTCTTATTGACACTACTTCCTGCCCAGTATCGCTGTATGCAGACATAAAACAGTACTTAGTTAAAATAACACACTTATCCATGGCATTTCATGTCAAATTGAATGTCAGTCAGACAGCAATATCCAAGACGTTGACATGAAAAAGAAAAAAAAAACTTTCACACATATCTACAGACTCATCTATTAAGCCAACTGTTACTTCATATTTCTCAATGTTACTAATCATAGGCTCATATTTTGTGAATGTCACATTGTATTTCATAAGAAGAAGCTGCACATATAAAGTAAGGTAAAGGACAAACACAAAAGGCCATTGGTGAAGAAACATATCCTATAAGTGCTAAGGTAGATCGGCATTTTCAATCATCGAAGCAAAATCAAAAACTAAAAACAGTACAAGTAATATAAATGTTCAATGATCAGAGAAGAAATTAGACTATACTTGGACATTTACATATCGTAAGTCCTGCTGTTGACTATATTAGTTATTTATTTATTTAACTCTTTTTTAGCATTCTGCTGTCATAGAGAAACATATACAATTAGGTGACCCCAATCTTCAGGTTAGAAGGCTTGGACTTATTAGTTATTGTAAGATTCTTCTATGGACACAACTATGTAATTCTTCACATGTTTGAGCCCTTCATTTTGCTGTAAATTTCAACCCTATTTTCTAATTATTCACGTTCTAAGTTCGATTAGAGAAACCTGAATCCTGTACTCATATTCCACAAATTGCTTGCTCGTATACTGAGAGTACATATACAACAAGGAGCTACATCAAATTATCAAACGAAGCTAGCGATAATCACAAAAGAGTAAGCAGCTAAACAGAATACAAATGTGCAGAAATCAGAATCAAATTTCGCAATATATAAACGCAATTCGAGTCACGCTACAGCAATCACATAACATAACAGAGAATAAATCAAACATAATATGATAAAGGAATCTGAAATGAGATAAAAAAAATCTCGAAACACTAATCAGAACTAACTATTAAGAAAATTACCTCCATCCGACGAAACAGCAAATTCCCCGTGAAATAAAACGGATTTAGAATACGGCAAGATGATGAAAAGGTTCTCGAGTGAACAGTGGCCGGAGACGGGAGCAGATGACGGCGTTGAAGGCAGAACAACGGGAGAGAACGGTGAATTAAAGGGGGGAAATTGCGGAAGCTATACGCTACAACTGAGCTACACATTTTCATTTTTTTTTTAATTTCTTTTTACTTGTTTTTAGGTGAAGCTTCGGGCACCTTAGATACCTCCACGCGTTAGCAACTTGCTTCAATGACACGTGCCCAAAACCCGCGGGTATACCCGATACCCGATGGGTAAATACCCGCTAAAAATCCGACGGGTTTTGAGCCGGGTATGGAACATACTTTTATAACCGGGTATGGGGTTGAGATTACTCAAACCCGTCCCAAACCCGCCCCATTGCCATCCCTACACGCATCTGTAAATTTGGTTCAGAATGGGTCACATTTTAAAAATGATGAGAATTTGACCGGCGACCCAACCCGACCCGCACATTTTGCAAGGTCTACATCATACATAAGACATCGTGTTAATATACACAACAACAAAATGGTAATGATGCTACTCAATGAAGAAACCCACGTAGTTCCGCTTATTAGGACTCAAACCCACCCCAACACCATTAGAGGAAACCTCAAACAACTAGGTAAACCGCCCTCCCAGCGCAAAAACCAGGCCTCAAACCAGTGACCTCCCATTGCTAGTGGTTACTAAGTGAATAGTTAAACTGGCAGGTCCGGCCAACCCAACATAACACAGCCGGTTTGGTTTATCGTTCCCTAAAAGGCCAAAAATTTAGTTTATGATTTGGCTCCGAGTAATAATCAAAACCGCAAACCACGTCGTGTTCACCCCTTAATTGGGATTTTTTTCTCTTTTTTGCCTTCAGCTGGATCATTGTTCAAAATGAAAAGAAGTTCCGCGTTTCAAACTTTTCATCCAAGTAGGATCTTATTTTGTCAAAAGAGTGTGCAATTTACTAATTCAACAATATTTCACACTATAAACATGTTGTTTCCCCTTGATGTCTTTGACATCATAGAGGTCAACATTGAGCATAATATATCACAAATGACAGCAGATCCAAGTTAGCTAGCTGTAAAAGAAGTTAAACCCAAATTGGAACCGAAGAACAACACCTGGGAAAGTTTATATTACCTTGAGAAAAGTCAAGGTCAAACATTCAAGGAAGTCAAGATTTTGCATTCGGATAGAAGGTAGTAGCTCCTGCTTCTTGTAGAGAGTGCCTCTCCAATATGGAGACCGTTTCCGCCTCGGCGCTGCCCAAATAACACATAAAAGTCAGAATTTTGACTTCTTGATTAGACCCATTTGAGATAGAACATACAAAACCAACCCCTATAAGTCTCCCCCCCCCCCCCCCCCCTAAAATAAACATTATCTAGAGTAAACTTTGTTTTTGGTCCTTAACGTTTGCTCCTTTTATCCCTTTTAGTTCAAAGTTTTCAAAAATCTGATTTTGATGCCTCACATTTCATTTTTGTATCAATTTTGATCCAAAATCTAAATTCCGTTTAAAAGAACCGTTAGCTAACCCCACCCGAGAGGTATTTTAGTCATTTTTTAATGGATTATATCCGACTAAAATAGCCCTCAGGTGGGGTTAACTAACGGTTCGTTTAAACAGATTTTAGATTTTGACCAAAATTAATACAAAGTTGAAATGTGAGGCACCAAAATCAGATTTTTAAAAACTTTGGACTAAAAGGGATAAAAGGAGCAAACGTCAAGGACAAAAAACAAAGTTTACACCAATAATATATTTAGAGTCTTACCTCCCTATTCTCAAAATCTTGTATTTCCCGAATAAAAAACCACATAAAACTAATTAAATGATAAAAATAGAACATAAAATTCTTAAATAAAAATAACACATTCCTGAAAATTAAAACATTACAAAAAAACGTCTTGAAATAAAAATAATAAAAACAACAAACACATCCTAATAAAAATCGTATTTCCATTGATTTTTTTCTTGCTTGTTTGAGAAGAAAATGTATAAAGAATAGATGTAGAGAATGTGTGATTATTTGGGAGTCTAAAATGGTTTATACTTTATAGTGTAAAAATGAGAGTTCTAAAAAATTAAATGACGTAGCTGTTGGATTTGACCGTTGAACGGTCAAGTGGGGAAGGAAGGAGCACAGCTAGTAGCTGCTTTGCCAAGTTGTGCAGCTTCAAAACAGGAAGTCGAAGTGAGTAGCTGATGGGGGTGGTATGATTGGTTGGTGAAGCCACGGATGCCCTCCCAAACCGAAGCCTGAAACCGAGGGTATACCCTCTCCCTATATAACCTGAGTATCAAAGTTGCGGGTATCTTGATATTTTCATTTCATGCTATAATTCTATCATACACATAAAAATTAAAGGTTGTGGGTCTTTCTATTATGTTATAGTTCCTGACTTCCTGTTAGTCCCGTTATATCCTTTGCAAAAGCCTTAATGAGGTATCCTCACACAAAACCATGTAACTATGGAATGGGAACCTTTAAGTACATTGTAAGTTTTTTTATAAAGATGTCCTCTTAAGAATTAGTCATAAATAAGAACTAGTCAGTTCTGATTAAAAATTCTTAATTAGATATAAATTACTAACATATTGGTTGTAAAGCTTATACTTTAGCTACCAGAATGTCCCTTAAGAATTAGTCACTCCCGAATCCTAATTAAAAAATCAGAAAAATCATGATAACAAAGGTTAAAAGTCAATCGTAAAAATTTTGTTTGGAACCTAGCAGATCTTGGAAT
>JBCNJP010000015.1:4237933-4264221 GCA_039602395.1 Deinandra increscens subsp. villosa | reverse complement strand
ACCAAAATCAGATTTTTAAAAACTTTGGACTAAAAGGGATAAAAGGAGCAAACGTCAAGGACAAAAAACAAAGTTTACACCAATAATATATTTAGAGTCTTACCTCCCTATTCTCAAAATCTTGTATTTCCCGAATAAAAAACCACATAAAACTAATTAAATGATAAAAATAGAACATAAAATTCTTAAATAAAAATAACACATTCCTGAAAATTAAAACATTACAAAAAAACGTCTTGAAATAAAAATAATAAAAACAACAAACACATCCTAATAAAAATCGTATTTCCATTGATTTTTTTCTTGCTTGTTTGAGAAGAAAATGTATAAAGAATAGATGTAGAGAATGTGTGATTATTTGGGAGTCTAAAATGGTTTATACTTTATAGTGTAAAAATGAGAGTTCTAAAAAATTAAATGACGTAGCTGTTGGATTTGACCGTTGAACGGTCAAGTGGGGAAGGAAGGAGCACAGCTAGTAGCTGCTTTGCCAAGTTGTGCAGCTTCAAAACAGGAAGTCGAAGTGAGTAGCTGATGGGGGTGGTATGATTGGTTGGTGAAGCCACGGATGCCCTCCCAAACCGAAGCCTGAAACCGAGGGTATACCCTCTCCCTATATAACCTGAGTATCAAAGTTGCGGGTATCTTGATATTTTCATTTCATGCTATAATTCTATCATACACATAAAAATTAAAGGTTGTGGGTCTTTCTATTATGTTATAGTTCCTGACTTCCTGTTAGTCCCGTTATATCCTTTGCAAAAGCCTTAATGAGGTATCCTCACACAAAACCATGTAACTATGGAATGGGAACCTTTAAGTACATTGTAAGTTTTTTTATAAAGATGTCCTCTTAAGAATTAGTCATAAATAAGAACTAGTCAGTTCTGATTAAAAATTCTTAATTAGATATAAATTACTAACATATTGGTTGTAAAGCTTATACTTTAGCTACCAGAATGTCCCTTAAGAATTAGTCACTCCCGAATCCTAATTAAAAAATCAGAAAAATCATGATAACAAAGGTTAAAAGTCAATCGTAAAAATTTTGTTTGGAACCTAGCAGATCTTGGAATTTTAGTAAACTCATCATTGGGTTGAAGACGAGACAGCTAGCTAACGGCCTCAACTAGAAACAGTAGAAATCCTCACCGATAGAAGAAGTAGAGGTAAACCTAAACTGACTTTAGACGAACAGATTAGACATACTCTAGTTGTATCTGTTAAGCTAAGGGTCTCAACATGAGCAATTTCTCTACCCTCTTAGGTAGAGGTAAGACCGTAAGACTTGCAAGTTACAACCATCACACCTTTCCCAAACCCTGAAAATTGATAATGGCTATGAATGAGATTATACAGGTTTGTTTGTATATATGGGTTTATCAGTTTAGTCTGATTGGCTTTAAATTAACTCATACTAAACCGGAAGTTCTAATCAGGTTCAGTTGTACTGCATTTAGGTTGGTTCAACGAGATTATTCCTATTCCGGTTTATTTTGACTTGATTCGGCTAAAAACAACACCCTATGTGTTATTGCTTTAAACAGGTCAAAACTATAACAAAATTACTATAAAACCAAATTTAAACATCAACAATAAAACGACAATTTGAATCAAATCAGATGGACTAATCTAAAACCACTGTTAACATTTTTAGAACCCCAACTTTAAAGAACACCATTAACAGATACCATAGGCTAAAGCCACAAGGTTACACAACCCACCAACCTGACCTATTGAACTCTGAATAAAATAACGTTAAACATTTGAATTTCAGAAAGCAAAATCACCTCATAATTGAATATAGGATAAAAATCTTCGGAGACAAAGAGATATGGTTCTGATATAACAACCAAAAACAAAAACATAATTCTTTCTACCAACAAACTATCAGTCCCACTCATGAGGATGCACCCTTGACTTAAGCTTAGTTCTTGGTTCTAGGAGCCAACTGTGACTCAGGCTGCAATATCCACAAATGTTTCCCAATCAATTAAAACACTTGACAACAGAAAATTAAACAATTATTGAAGATTATGAAAAAGACTAAACCACTTACCTCCTTTTTAACAGGCTCTTCTTTCTCAGACAAGGTGAGTTCAATGTGGCAAGGAGAAGACATGTAAGCTACACAAGAAAACATAAGCTTATTATTCGTCTACCAAAAACAAACCACACATTTTGACCCACACCTGTCTAGACCCGTTAACAAATGCAACCATAGAAAGCACAAAACAATAACGTCCCATTACTCATCCATCACCAACAAATGACACATTTCACACTATGAAAAGAAGTCCCGCGTTTCAAACTTTTCATCCAAGTTCACCCCTTAATTGGGATTTTTTTTTTCTTTTTTGCCTTCAGCTGGATCATTGATCAAAATGAAAAGAAGTCCCGCGTTTCAAACTTTTCATCCAAGTAGGATCTTATTTTGTCAAAAGAGTATGCAATTTACTAATTCAACAATATTTCACACTATAAACATGTCGTTTCCCCTTGATGTCTTTGACATCATAGAGGTCAACATTTAGCATAATATATCACAAATGACAGCAGATCCAAGTTAGCTAGCTGTAAAAGAAGTTAAACCCAAATTGGAACCGAAGAACAACACCTGGGAAAGTTTATATTACCTTGAGAAAAGTCAAGGTCAAACATTCAAGGAAGTCAAGATTTTGCATTCGGATAGAAGGTAGTAGCTCCTGCTTCTTGTAGAGAGTGCCTCTCCAATATGGAGACCGTTTCCGCCTCGGCGCTGTCCAAATAACACATAAAAGTCAGAATTTTGACTTCTTGATTAGACCCATTTGAGATAGAACATACAAAACCAACCCCTATAAGTCTCCCCCCCCCCCCCCTAAAATAAACATTATCTAGAGTAAACTTTGTTTTTGGTCCTTAACGTTTGCTCCTTTTATCCCTTTTAGTTCAAAGTTTTCAAAAATCTGATTTTGATGCCTCACATTTCATTTTTGTATCAATTTTGATCCAAAATCTAAATTCCGTTTAAAAGAACCGTTAGCTAACCCCACCCGAGGGGTATTTTAGTCATTTTTTAATGGATTATATCCGACTAAAATAGCCCTCAGGTGGGGTTAACTAACGGTTCTTTTAAACAGATTTTAGATTTTGACCAAAATTAATACAAAGTTGAAATGTGAGGCACCAAAATCAGATTTTTGAAAACTTTGGACTAAAAGGGATAAAAGGAGCAAACGTCAAGGACAAAAAACAAAGTTTACACCAATAATATATTTAGAGTAGTCTTACCTCCCTGTTCTCAAAATCTTGTATTTCCCGAGTACAGTGAGATCCACAACGGTTGATCCTGCGCGTCCAGCTGGCAAGATGCCACCGTCATAAACAAACGTACAATGTTCCCACAAGCTTTTGAAATCTTTGATGTCAACACTACTTGGTTGACCACTAAGGTTTGCACTAGTCAGGGCCAGTGCGCTTCCAGAGCCACGGGCTATCATCCTGATGAAGTTGGAATCAGGGACGCGAACTCCTATGCTATCCAATCCAGGGTTTAACGACTTCTCGAGAATACTTGATTCCCCTGAAAACACGAAATTCAACTGTCCTTTAGCGAAAATGAAAACAGGTTGACCATGCCATCTAGTTTGAGTATTTTAGCTGAATTGACTTGTTTGACCATAAGAGCAACAATATGTGAACCACTTGTAACTTATATTTTATAGCTTATGAGTGTTATTTTCTTTACAGGACTAGTATAATTTTCTAAAGAGAGATTTTAGTTGTAATTTTATCTAGGGATGTTAACAGTTAGGTTTGACAGGTTTTGACACAGGTCTTTGACTAAACTGCCTGCTACAGTTTTCGGAAGCAACAAACCAAATCAGACAGGTTGGATGGGTTAGCCAGACCAGCCAATCTCACCAGTTTAGTGGTTTAACTGTTCAATTTTGGCAGTTTGAACCAACTTTGTATTTTTTAAAATCAAAATCATCAGTTTGTATAAAAATTTTAAAAATGATGAAGACGATTCATGATTATAAAATACAACTAAAATATTAAAAAAATGAAAAAGGATATATATAATAAAGGTTAAACGGGTGGATTCAAGTTTCAAACCGGACTAAACCATGAAACCGCCAAAATGCAAAAAAAGCGAACAGCGAACCATACAGTTTGAATCTCAAACAGACCAACCCAGCTGATTTGGGCGATTAGGTCGGTTTTAACGGTTTTTTAACACCCTTAATTTTATCTCTCGAGTTCAATTTTTAATCAACACAATCCAGTGTGAACTAAGCTAATGAACCAACTAAGGACAACATAACCAGGCTTGTACAAACTGTGAAAAGGCTCAAACCTCATGCAAGGCAGCCAGAGACATAACCTAAGCTCACGACCTATGTATGTTCTTTTCACAAGTTATGTAAGCTAGGGTTCAGATAGGCTCAAATGCATCCCTAATTGCAACAATTAACTTGATAAATAGTAGCAAGTAAAATGTTTCACTATACATCAACTACCAAGGACAACCTTCACAAAGAAAAAGAATTTGCTGACCCAGATTAATATCACCAATTTGATGCTAATGACAGGAAAACAATTTATTGAACTTCCAAAATGTAGCAATTTCTTTAAGATACCACATAACACAAAGTGCATCAATTTGCATAGGACATAAAAGATCTGAAATAACCATAATTTAAACAGCCTGCGGTGAGTGAGCAAACCTCTAGTTAGCACCACAGTTACCGGCCCAGGAAGGAGACCCTCAAGCAAGCCAAGAGGCAGATGGTCAGTGACCGCAAACCGCCCAATATCGTTCACATCACCAACGCAAATCGCTAACGGGCTAGTGTACTTCCTCCCCTTGATTTCATATATTCTATTAACCGCCTCTACAGAGCTGCATCAATAGTTCAGTACCCATATAACAAACAGTTAAAAAATTGATAATTCTTTCACAGAGGCAAAACGTCGAACACCTGGTGTGCATCACAAATTCAACAGAAACTTACCACGCATCACATGCGAAACCGTATAGTGTGTCAGTGGGGACAGCGATAACCTTTCCGGCTCTTAAAGCTTCAACTGCTTCATCGGCGTAAACCGTCGTCGCAGGTCGAATGATTCCGGAAATGTGTTCGATGCCCTGATCGCATTTATCCAAACTCCGAGTCATTTTGCTTATAGATTGGGCTACAAATCCTCTGTTTTGTTGAAGAAGTCTTGTTAATCCAAATTTGGGTGCACCTGAAATTATTAGAGTGAAAAACCAACTGAAGGTGATTTAAAGATAAGAAAAGGCTGAGATTTTGAAAGGAACCCAGAAAGAAAGAAGACCTCGAATATGGTTAAAGAGGGGTAATCGAGAGGTTATGTTGGTATGGTTTATTGTATACATAAATAATATTTCTCCACGGCGGATTGTGCGCCGCCGGCGAGGGTTTTACTTGCCGGAAAGAAAGATAGAAAATCCGTGGAAGGAGTCAAGGAGATACGAACCGGATTCAACAGACCACACACTGTGGGCCGACCATAAGTGCTAAACATGCAGTCAAATACCCCGTTCCTACAAAGGATTTGATACATGATATAAATCAATCCAAAAGGCAACAGTACCTTAATTTCTTATGAGTTATTTGCAACATATTGAATTTCAAGATGGCTGTAAAATACATTTTTTTTCATCCCTATGTTATGCAAAAAACAAAAAAAAGAACTTTTCACACATATCTACCCACTCATCTATTGAATGTTAGACAGCAATATCTAAGATGTTGACATGAAAAAGAAAAAAAAGAACTTTTCACACATATCTACCCACTCATCTATTAAGCCAAATGTTACTTCATATTTCTCAATGCTACTAATCATAGGCTAATATTCTGTGAATCAGTGAATGTCATTTCATAAGAAGAAGCTGCACATGTAAAGTAAGGTAAAACACAAACACAAAAGGCCACTGGTGAAGAAACATATCCTCTAAGTGCTAAGGTAGATCAGCATTTTCAATCATCACACAAAATCAAAAACTAAAAACAGTAGAGTTATATAAATGTTCAACGATCAGAGAAGAAATTAAACTATACTTGGACAATAACATATTGTAAATCCTACTGTTGACTATATTAGTTACTTTTAACTCTTTTTTGAGCATTCTGTTGTCATAGAGAAACAGATACAATTAGGTTACCCCGGTTAGAAGGCAAGGACTTATTAGTTATTGTAACATTCTTCTATGGACACAACCATGTAATTCTTCACATGGTTTTAGCCCTTTATTTTGCTGTAAAATTTCAACCCTATTTGTACTCATATTCCACAAATTGCTTGCTCGTATACTGAGAGTACATATAAAACTAGGAGCTACATCAAATTATCAAACGAAACTAACGATAATTACAAAAGAGTAAGCAGGTAAACAGAATACAAATGTGCAGAAATCAGAATCGAATTTCGCAATATATGGACGCAATTCGAGACACGCTACAGCAATCACATAACATAATAGACAAAAATCAAACATAATATGATAAAGGAATCTGAATTGAGAGAAAATAATTCACGAAACACTAATCAGAACTAACTATTATAAAGCTTCTCGTCCCACCAATTCCAGTTTCCATCCTCATTAAACGGTCATAAAGCTTCCAATCTTTTTTCTTGTTGTCCCATTTGTTTTTAAGTTGTTTTTTATCAAAGTTTTTGCCTGTTTTTTCCTTCATGGTATTTTCTAAATTCGTCCACCCAAGCTTACTAAAGTGAGTACCGGGTCTATTCCCTTTTCTAAGTTCATCCAAGCACGCATCAAGAAACATCTTAAAGATAGGAGTATCCCACACGATTTTTGGCCTAAACTTTTTGTTTGATGTTTCACAATCAACAACATTAAGGTTGTTTCCTTCCATTATCTGAGAATTACATAGTATCACGTTGTAAATCAACTAATAACTAATTTACTACATTAAACACCATACAACTAATAACTAGAGATGGCATATAATCACAGTTAACACAACAAACAAACATAAACTGCTATGTGTACCCATTAGAATCATAAAGCACAGAACCACTTATATTCACAGTTCCTACATGAACTGTAATAAAAAAATACTCAATCTTGCACAAACCATTTATATCTCTTATCTAATTTGCTATGAAATTGATTTTGTAACTTGACAATTAAACAATAATATTACAGCAGATTAATAAATCAGATTGAGTAACAAAAATGAATGAAACTATTAATCAATAGAAATTGAATATCTATTGCACAAAACCATGTAATTACGGCATAATGCTTGCAATTCACACAACCATGAACTTGTTAATCTATTGCACAGAACCATAAAATTGATTATCTAACTTGGCATAATACTATAGCAGATTGCAGAGTACAACGACAATTAAAGAGATTGGGGGTGGAGGAAGGACGGAGATGGTGAAATCTTACCTTGATGTCGCGATGGAGGAAGGATTGCGCTGGTCAGGGGGTCGCCGGAAGGAATAATGGCGCTGGTGGGCAGTGGCAACGAGTCGTCGGAGCCGAATTGTTGACGGTGGTCAGTGGGTCGCGCGGTGGAGAAGCTGCGCCGGCAGTGGAGAAGCTGCGCCGGCGGTGGAGGAGTTGCGCCGGAAGTAGCGTAGCAGGGGGAGAGGCGAGAGGCGTGGGAGGGAACTGGAGAACGATTGTGTAGATATTAGGGTTTTCTTGAGGGCATAAAAGTAATTTGCTGTTCCAAAAGCCAAATGGTGTTTTAAAAGTCAGGACTTCTTGGCTTTTGGCATATTAAAGAAATCTCCTTTCTCAAAAGTTGTTTTAAAAAGTGCTTATCAACTATCCAAACATTTTTTTTAACTTATTGGCTTTTTGAAAAGCCAATAAGTTAGTTTAAAATGGTTACCCAAACATGCACTAAGAAGATTACCTCCATCCGACGAAACAGCAAATTCCCCGTGAAATAAAACGGATTTGCGGAAGCTATACGCTACAACTGAGCTACACATTTTCATTTTTTTTTTAATTTCTTTTTACTTTTTTTCAGGTGAAGCTTCACGTGCGACGTGCCAGCCTGTTCTGGATTTTTTTCAGCAAACTATTGGGCCGGTTAATTAACTTACGCCTTATGATATTTTAGACATTGACGCAAGTTTGACCCAGTAAATGCATAATGTGCAGCCCATAAAATAGGCCCAAGTTACGGTTTTAAACTTTAATGAGCAGTTTTTGTCCAAACCTCTCTATTGATATAAAATCAATTTTCTGAACTTGGTAAAAAGTTCGTTTTTACTTATTTCTCCGTTATTTTTTACGATCTCTCACATGAATGGAGATGAACCATATTTCAAATTGTCAAGATACAATTCAGATGATCGAATATTACAGAATAAGTACTTGTTACCTTTGAACGTTTATTATTGAAGTTTGGTTTGTTTAAAGCGGTTTGTAGATGCGATGCCGTTGACCAAACGACTATTTTGTTTAAAGTTGTTATTCGTCACACTATATGTTTCCTAGTCTGGTCAACCTGTCATTTTTGTTTCCATTTTAGTCTTAGAACACTAGCCTACTTTTACTACAAGAGCTCTAGGGTTTATGAGCCCCAAAATTATGATAAATTGATAAGTTTCTCTCTCGCATAGGTGATTCTCAAAAGTCAAAACTAAGTGAGAGTCATGATTAACCTCTTTGTCTCTTTGATATCAATTATTTGTCATAGGAGTCAACTAATGAAGCATACTATTGGATTTGAATTATTCGAAGTCATTTATTGAACCTGAAGCTTAAATTCTAGGTTAATATGTAAGAAACCAAACTTTTTGGTTATTGCCCAAACTAATTTTGATCCACTTTGACTTCAACCGAATCGGTTATTAACCAACTTGGTTTTTGTTCCATAACCTCTTTATGAACCTCTAGGCTGTTAATAAAAACAAAACCGAATACCAATTATAACTAACTTTCTAACTAGTTATGTTCCACTTAAATAACTTGATTACATTCTCTCGCTAGATACGAGGCTTCGCAAATATAAGACACCAATTATATATCAAGTCTTTTACTTCATAACCACCACCACACATTCATCAAACAATATCTTTAAAAAATCACAGGAACATACAAAACAACTTAAATAAATCCAAATATAAATAAAAATCATTATAGTTTTCTGAATATATGTGTCTTATTTAATTGTGGATCCATGTTTTATAGTGCTACAAGGGGGTATTTAGAATTGAAAAAAGAGAAGGGTATTTTTGTCATAAACCAAGTAAACGGATGACCTTGACTTTTAACTAAATGAAAGTGATTTATACGGAAGGGCAATCCGGGAAATTCAGGCCGACCCGGTCAATACTTCAATAGTCAATACTCAATAGACATCCCACTTTTTCCACACGGCAACTTGCAGAGAAATAGAGAATATATAGGGGATGCAAAGATCTGTATTTTTAATCATTGTATCCAGTCGTCTCCTCTCTTATCCGGTCAACAATCGCCGGCGACCACCGGAAATGGCCACCATTAGCCACCTCTCTCTCCTCACCCTTTTCACTCTCATTTTACTGGTTCAATCCAGATTAAATCTCGAACCAATTGACCAAGAAGCCATCTTAGCAATCCAGAACCAATTGGGCGTGTCAAGCGGCTCCGCCGGCGTCTGCAATGCCGCCGGAATATTCTGCGAGCGGAGGATCTCCAACGGCACCGCCGTCCTCCGAGTCACCCGTATCGTGTTCAAACACCGCCGGTTAAGAGGCTCAATCTCACCGGAAATCGGGAAGCTATCGGAGCTCAAAGAGCTCTCGTTACCTAACAACCACCTCGTGAACCAGATTCCACCTCAGATTTCCACCTGCCGGAAACTGGAAATCCTCAACCTTCAGAGCAATAGGTTTTCAGGTAAAGTCCCCGTCGTTTTATCTTCACTCGTCCGTCTCCGGATCCTAGATCTATCCGGAAATAAATTCTCCGGCGATCTGGATTTTTTAAAGTATTTCCCGAACCTCGAGAAACTCTCCCTTGCTAACAATATGTTCACCGGAAAAATACCGGCCTCATTACGGTCGTTTAGAAACCTTAGATCTCTCAACATCTCCGGGAATAGTTTCTTGGAAGGCAAGTTGCCGGCAATGAACCAGCTAGAGTCGCCGGAGAACAACAACAAGCTTGTTCCAAAACGGTATAGCTTTGCAGAATCAGACTCTCCTTCAAATTCTCCATCAAATCAAACTACAGGTTTAGTTTCAGGTTCAAACTCTGATGATTTCATAGCTCCGTCGCCGGCTCCGGCGGCTGCCCCGGTTCATAAGCATAAAAAAAGCAAGAAGAAGAGAATTATACGTTGGATCCTAGGGTTTTCAGCCGGAGCAGTAGCCGGGATTATATGCGGGGCTGTGTTTTCAGTTCTGTTTAAGTTGGTTGTAAATTTGATCAAAGGGAAAAAGAACGATTTCGGGCTGATGATCTTCAGCCAACAGATAAAAGCCGAAGAACTCGCGTTTTTGGAGAAAGAAGACGGAGTGGCATCGCTTCAGATAATCGGAAAAGGTGGTTGTGGAGAAGTGTACAAAACCGATTTACCAGAAAGCAAAGTGAAAACAATTGCGATAAAGAAGATAATACAGCCTTCAAAAGATGCTGCAGAGATTCAAGAAGAAGAAACAAAGCTTCTCAACAAGAAAATGAGACAGATCAAATCCGAGATTCAAACCGTTGGCCAAATCCGGCACCGGAATCTAGTTCCGTTACTAGCTCATGTGTCCAGGCCGAATTGCCATTACCTGGTTTATGAGTTCATGAAAAATGGCAGTTTACAGGATATTTTACAATCAGTTAAAGATGGTAGTAGAGAATTGGATTGGCTGGCTAGACACAGGATCGCGCTAGGGGTAGCAGCCGGGCTTGAGTATCTTCACATAAGCCATAATCCTCGTATAGTTCATCGAGATTTAAAGCCCGCTAATGTTCTTCTTGATGATGACATGGAAGCGCGTATTGCTGATTTCGGGCTGGCAAAATCAATCCCGGATGCTGACACACACATGACGAGTTCCAATGTTGCTGGAACTTTAGGGTATATTGCACCAGAGTATCATCAGACGCTGAAGTTTACTGATAAGTGTGATATTTATAGTTTTGGTGTGTTGTTGGCGGTTTTGGTGATGGGGAAGCTTCCATCAGATGAGTTTTTTCAGAGGACTTCTGAGATGAGTTTGGTGAAATGGTTGAGAAATGTGATGACGGGTGAGGATCCGAAACAAGCGATTGACTCGAAATTGTTGGGAAACGGGTATGAGGAGCAAATGCTTCTTGTTCTCAAGATTGCTTGCTTTTGTACACTTGATAATCCGAAAGAGAGGCCCAATAGTAAAGATGCTAGACACATGTTGGCTCAAATCAATCATTAAATTTTAAAATCATCCAATGTGTGAAATGTGAATTTTGAATAAGGATGCTGGAGAAGGAAGATATAGTATAGATTTCCATACAGGGAAAATGTATCATGTTTTCATGTAAAATGTACCACTTTTAGCTTCAGTCAAATGTTTGTAATTGTATTTATTTTAAGAAATATGTAGCATGGTTTATATCCAATAAACTTCTGTTCATGATTGCTTATTAAAATTATTTATTTGACGGTGTCATAATATTGAAAGCTTTCCAGTTGAGTTCATATAAAATCTTACTATCAACCATTTTCAAGTTTACAGGGTTTAGGAGTCCTGAAAATGGCAGAGTGGTAGTGAGAATCTTCTATGACAGTAAAGAATGTTTTGTTGAAACAACTTATTCAAGTAATTTGGATCAAAATATCAAATGTTATATCAAAATTCAAAACTCAATAATGAAACTATTGACTTGGTAAACTGAGTTGACTTTGAACCTACCCACTCAGCCTCCCACCATCTCTTTCTACATTAAACCCTATCAAGTCTTCCTCTTGTTCATTAACATATTTAAATTCATTGTTCAACTGTTAAGAGTTGAGTAAGTTTTGGTCTTGACTATGGAAACAGATTAACTGACCGAAACCGACCTGATAAATGACATGAATATAAGCCTATACGTTGGTCTTAGGTTTGTAGTTTTTCAAGATCTCAGGTTCGGTCTATAACTGGGTAAAACCCCAAAAAGAAAAAGAAAAAACTGAACTTGTTTCTTATGTAATTTGAATATGAAGTGAATGTTTTAAAATTTGACATGCATGGGTTATTATTACCAACAATGGTTAACAAGTCAAAACCATTTGGTTTCTTTACAATCAAGGACATAGTTCATGACCTGAATCTACTTGATTTCTTATGCTCTCAGTTTATATCAAGAAACAATGTAAAGATCAATTGACCAATTCTCTCACACATTTAACAATTGACAGCCTACTAATAGATAAAGTAAGCAACTATGGCATCAACTTTAACTCAATTTGCAACATCAAGAAGGATAGGAATATAAAGCATGTCAACATGTATCATAGCTATTGATAAATCATGAGTATAAATTCAAAAGGATCATGAAATTCTCAAATCCGTATTTCATCAAAGTGGTGGCCTGCATATGATAGATACTATGTATAAATTTAGAAAGATCAAATTTTGTTTAACTCCAGCCCCAAAATCACAAGTTTAAACGGTGAATCATGCGCTAGCCACATGTGAAAAGGCATCAGAGGTGTGGTCAAGAGTCTTCCAATGGTATCGAGTACTGTTATGGGGGACTAATTCAGTATAAGAAATATTGGAAGGTATCAATAACTGAGTTGTTTGACGAAACAAGAAGGAAGATATTATACAGAGTCATCCAAACTACAATGTGGATTATGTGGAGGGCAAGAAATAAAAAGATTTTTCAAGATACAAATTTGAGTGCGACGGCGAAATGCTTGGAAGTATTAAATCATGCTCTTTCTTTTGGATAAAAAAGTCGAAGTAAATTGGGCAGCCTCACTTGGATATAGTGGGAGGAATTCAAGCTCTAAGGTGGTAGTTTTGCGTTGGTTTGGGTAATAAATTACCCTACTATATATTAATACAAACATCTTGACTCCCATAACATCATCCATAATTTCACAATTCCATCTAAAGTTGGTTCAGGTGAATTGTGAATAACTGATGTTGGTTCAAGTGAATAGCTACACCATATCTAAGTGTAAACCTAAAGCAAGAGCTTCTATAAAGTGACTTAGTACCAAATTGAAGGTCACAGGTTCGGTTACAAGTTGTGTTCATCCATTTAGCTCTTGTGAAGAAAAATTCAAACCAAATAACATTCCCAAATACCGATTGCGTAAAATCTCATCTCAATCACCCAAAAGTTTTATCATATAAAACTTGCAATTGTAAACATAGTCGTAACAATAGTCATAATATCAAAATTCAATTCGAAATAAGATCGGCATTCACGGATAATGATACGTTAAGAGGACATTGCGCCCCTGTCCCTTCGGTATTCTGAACTCTTTCTCGTCTGCGTAGCAGAGATAGACATTAAAGAACATTAACTTAAATAAACAAAAACAGAGAGATAAAAGGGAAATGATAACCCGATTTATTTCTACAGGTCTTGTCAGTAACATGCCTAATCTAGCTTTCCTAACCATTGCTAGTTGGTTTGAGAAGGTGAAGGTATCGGGTTCGGTCAATAACTAGGTAAAACCCAAAAAAAAAAAACTTGTTTCAAATGTAATTTGAATATAATGTAATTTGAATATAATGTAATTTGAATATCAAGTATTTATAAATAAAATGAATGTACTAAAATGTGACATGTATGATAGTATTGTTTCTAATGCAATTGATAACCTTAATGGAAAAAGTAAGCAACTATGACATCAATGATCAACTTTTAACTCATTTTGCAACATCAAGAAGGATAGGAATATACAAAGCTATTGATTACTTTTGGTCATCTTAAATCATAACTATAAATTAAAAAAAAAATCATGTAATTCTCACATACGCATTTCATCAAACAGGTGGCATACATATAAGAGATACCATGTATAAATTTAGAAAGATCAAATTTTGTTTAACTCACCTCCAAAATCACAAGTTTAAACAAAAATCACTGTTTGAACTCAGAATTCATGGTAAAATACAAAGTTTCTACTCAAAATCCAAAAGAAATTACCTTATTTGGACATGCAAATAATTGAGGAATGTTGAACAGTTGGATACTTGGATTGTAGCAGCAAACCATTTGGTCTCGATCTTATAGTAGTTTCCGAATCAGCGAGGATTGAATCGGTCTAGCTTCGGCCTCGGATATACTCGGTTGGGTACTGTTTCCACCAGTTAACTTAGCCTTCTTGCATATTCCACGGTTCATGATAAAAAGGTCCTACTTTAAAAGTTAAGCCTATTATATTCTTTGAAAACCCAATTAAAAGGAAATTTTGTCCCGACCCATTATAAGAGAACATTATAACAGTAACAGATTACTTCCCTGATTACATATTAGATACGATGATTGAAATACTTTCGGACATCTTGGAAGACATTCGATATGATGCGATGCAAGGTCAAAGGAAATGAAAAGGGGTAACATACAGCTGACATGTTCTCGATGTATACAAGCAAAGAAACGACTTTGTCACATGATTCTGTCGAACAACATAGAAAAATGTTTGTCGGGCTCCATACACAGCTTCTCCAATCGTAAGCGTTTGAAATTGATTGACTTCATTTTTTTCTCATATGGGTGTAGAGTTTCAGTAACATCCGAACATGAAATCATTATTATTTAAAGAGTAATTATAATTTTTTTCCTTTAAGTTTGCACGTTTTGTCCTTTATATTCACTAATAACACCGGATCCTTTAAATTTTAAAAGTTTCACTCAATGTCATTTAGTTTAACTTTCGTTAAGTCGCCTCATGTGCAAGTCACGTGAGGGCAACTTAAATGCGCCATTGAATTGTTATAACGAGTGGTATGATCCTCCGTGTGTTGCGACAAGTTCATCGTGTGTTAATGTGAAACTGACACATACATACTTTCCACGCTTATGCAACTCAAATGCGTCATTGAATTGTTATAACTAGTGGTATGATCCTCTGTGTGTTGCGACAGGTTCATCGTGTGTTAATGTGAAACCGACACATACATGTCTTAAACATACTATACACACATGGCAAAAACATAAAAAATTGATATCTAGGCGAGAAAGAAAAAAATATATATTTTATTTGAATAAATCGAATATCCCAATAATCCGAATAAATCGTTTAAAAAATTAACCACATTATCCAATATCCAAACCATTATCTGAATTCTTTATTCGGATAAGATTAGAATTCGATCCGAAATTCGAATTCAAATGTCGTTTTCGAATATGATTTGGTTTTTGGTTTTATACATAGTAAAAGTATAATATATTGAAAATATTAATTAAAATCGACCATCTTTGAGAATTATTTATTTAAAACATTTTGAACATCCAAAATTGAAGCACATGTAATGTATAAGATCAATGTTTGATTGTTAAGATTCTTAAATCTCTACTTGGTTGAATCTACTAGTGTTTTTTCCTCAACCAGATACCTTATATATTAGTGGGGTTAATTTGTTCAACTTACCTACTCATTTGTTTAAACTTTCTTTTGTTAAAATTTGTCACAAAAAGACAGTGATCTGGCTTTGTTCATATAAATTAGAACACAGAAGATAAAATACAAAATGTAAAATACTTAGATGTCTTGAGATTAACAAATGAGAAAGAAAGAGATGAAGGTTGCTCTTGTTATCTTCAGTGAGACTGTGAGAGAGAGCAATAGACAAATATTAGAGAGGGTGAGATGTGTTGTGTTGTTGAAGGCTTCTCTTTGAGCACCATATTTATAGGGAGCAAGCAGTCACAAAGAGCCCTAGGCGGCTGGGCTGCCCAGTCAAGGGCAACCCAGCAACAAGCCCGAAAGGAGAAAAGCAGCCCAAATAACATATCTGAAAAAAAATTTAATAATAATAATAAAAACGAAAAAAACATGAATTGGAAAGATATTCCTATTCCTATATAACACAACTAGGTTAGTAACCCGTGTATTACACGGGTTGAGTTCATAATATTAAATACATAAAAAAAAAACACGGTTAAAATAATCAAATTTATTATGTTTGACAAATTGTTAGATTAGTTTTCTTAGAATAATCAAATTATTGAGTAAATTTATCAAATTCACATTAAGTTTGTCAATATTTTTTAGAAATAGAAATTTAGTTTTGATAAAATTGGTAATTATACTTAATTGATAATCTAATAAATTGATGCTTGAATGTGGTTTTGACATGTGTTAATGCTTATGTGGACATTCTAGAAATGAGACATGTGGCACCCATTTTAGTGCTTTATTAGGATTAAAGATAAGTAACTTTGTTCTAGAAGAAATAAAAAAACCCTTTTTATTTTATATTAAGTATGTTTGATAAAAGTTAACAAAAGAGTTTTAGACCATCCGGCGAAGGTCTTTAGTTTCCTACGGTAGGTTGCCGGTGCTAAACTTCAATTTTCCGTTTTCTTTTTAACTAAGATGGCACGCCACTTCTAGGCCCATTCATTATTCATATGACAGTATGTCATATGGGCTTTCGGCCCACATCCCATACAAAAACTAATAGAACTATATTGAAAAGGGTTTTGGGTGTTTATGGACATCAGGGAGTTCGACACCAGGGGTGACGCCTGGAAGGGGCAGCAGCCTCCTTGGCTGCTGTTTGTCTTGGCACGAAAGTAGGGCAGTAAACTAATTGTGGTTCTTTCATTTTTTTTAATATCTTTTTCAAAATAACAATTTAAGTATCTCACTTGGTTAATTTAAATGATAAATCTTAATTGGTTAAGTACTTTTGATCATAACGGGGTGTATGTTTTTTTTTTTAGATTCTTAAGTTAGAACCTTTAATTGTGAATGAACCTGGTAACTCGCACGTTATAACCACTTAAGTTAGAACTCCGATTATCAAATGCTATTCATTTGCATCGTCCCTCTTAAGGATGTCTTAGTTAAACATCTAAGAACAATTTGGATTTTGTAAACCTGAACCCTGTGTATGCTCATATTCTATTTTTTTAGGTAAGGTATACTTAGTTTTACCTTATAACTAATATTGTTATAGATTATTTAGTATGATAGTAAGAGTTATGAAATTGATGATGGAATATTTCATCTCAATGTTTTTATTTCTTAACCATGTTTTTTTGTAATGGGTTTAAGGTTGGGCGGGTAATTATGCGATTAGTAGTAATTGGACTGCCATTTTAGCTAAATACCTGAATTAATGAAGATGGCTGCAAAGGGATTTTAGGAATCCCAATTGATCTCAGGTCGAAGTTCTTACATTTTTAGTTGCACACCCTTTTATTTCTAGGCTAGATGTGCCTATTTTTTTTCGTATTGATTTTTTTTTTATAGTTTATTGGTTTGAGAGTTATAGAAAAGCTCTCCCTTGCTAATAACATGTTCACTAGAAAAGTACCAGCCTCATCGCGGTCGTTCAGATTTTGGAAAGCCCGTTGCTGACAACGAGCCAACTACAATCCATGTTGGTGGAGAATTAACAACGAGCTTGTTCCAAAACGCTATAGCTTTCCCGAAACAGATTCACCTTAAAATTCCACAAGCAATCAAACTACAAAAGGACGTTCAAGCTCTAATCATTTCATAGCTCCATCACACTCTCCGAAAGGAGACCCAATACACAAACCTAAAGACAAGACGAAGAGAGTAATATGTTGGATCCTACGGTTTTTAGAAGGAACAGTAGCCATAACCATAAGCGGGATTATCTTTTCAGTTCTATTTAAATTGGTTGTGAATATGATTAAAGGCAGAAAGAACGGTTTCAGGCTCATGATCTTCAGTCAACAAATAAAAGCTGAAGAACTTGCGTTCTTGGAGAGAGCATCCAAAACAAGCGATTCCCTCGAATTTGATGGGAAAAGGGTACGAGATGCTTCTTGTTCTTAAGATTGCTTGCTTTTGTACACCTGATAATCCAAAAGAGAGGCCCAATATTAAAGATGCTAGGCAGATGTTGGCTCAAATCAAGCAATTAAAGCATCCAATGTGTGAACTTAGAATAAGGATGCACGAGATAGAACTCTAGAAGATATAGTATAGCTTTCGCTATAGGGAAAATGCATCATGTTTTCATGTCAAATGCTCTTTTAGCTTCAATCCAAATGTAATTTTGTTTATCTTAAAAAACATGTAGCTGGTTTTATATCAAAGCTTCCCTGCTCGATGCTTTGTTCATATCAGAACTCACCGCTCTTCTAACCAGCCTTTTTCTAGTTTATAGGGTTTAGGAGTCTTAAATATGGTGGAGTGGTACTGAGAATCTTCTATGACAGTGAAGACAGATACTGATTCGTTAAAACAACTTATTCCACCCACAACCTCTTTGTGCAGTAAACCTTATAAAGTTTTCCCTATTCTCATTAATATCCAGAATTCACTGCTCAATTGTTTAGGCCTTAGGGATGAGCAAGTTTCTGTATTAAAGAGAACACCGATTAACTGACTGAAAACTAACACTGAATAATAAATAGTTTGGTCTTTGGTTCGCAATTTTGAAGATCTTGGTGTATAACCGGGTAAAACCTGAAAACTCCGAACTAAACCTGTGTCTTATGTAATTTGAATACTAAATATTCTCAGAAAAAATGCCATAGTTACAACCACCTGGTTTCTACACATTCAAGGACATGGTTCATGACCTGAAACTACTAGGATCTTAATTTAGTTCATACTTAATTTCTTAGGGCGCGTTTGGTTGTGGAAAACATGGGGTGTTTTCCATTTCTGTTTTCTAAGAAAACATGGAAAACAGAAAACGCGTTCTAGTGATAGTTTTCTGAAAAAAATTTCCTAGAAAACAGAAAATACAGTTTTCCATTCTTTTAACTAAATTTGGAAAATAGTTTTGCATTGTTTTCCAATTTCTGTTTTCTATTTTCCAGAAAATGGAAAACACATCTTTTGGTTAGATCGCGTTTTCAAAATTTTCCAAGTGTTTTCTAGAAATGGAAAACCCATTTCATTTTCTAGAAAACTGAAAATGGAAAACTGGAAAACGTTTTCCACAACCAAACGCAACCTTAGTGTTCTCAGTTTATTCAAGATACCCTCCAACATCAATTGACCATTTTTTCCTATCCATCAAACAATGGACAGCCTACTAATTGATTCCGGTAAGCAACTATGGCATCTACTTCAATTCAATTTGCAATATTAACAAGGATGGGAATATATGACACATTATCACATCTATTGATTACTGTGGTCATCTTCAATCACAAGTTTAAATTAAAAAAAAAAATCATATGATTCTCACACAGGCATTTTATCAAGCAGGTTGTATGCGTGTATTCATACAATACAACATAGATCGATCAAATTGTATTTAATCGAGCCCCTAAAATCACAAGTTTAAACAAGAATCGCTGTGAATTCAATAGTTCAGGGTAAAATGCAAACTTCTAAATGCAGAATCCGAAACTATTTACCTTAATCGTTGTGAATTCTAGAATTCGCTGGGATTGTAGCAGCACGCCATTCAATTGCAAAAGGTTGCAGCACCGAACAGTGGCGGATCCAGGAAATAATATCAGGGGTAGCGGGGACTAACGGGGGTTCGGGGGCAGCGCCCCCGGAAAAAAATTTTAGGTAGTTAACGGGCTTTAAATCATATTTTTAAGGGGCTTTTGATCATATTTTTAAGTAAAAGCCATAAAATTTCTTCCAGGGGTCGCGAAAAATTCGTTTCAGGGGTCGCGAAAAACCGAAAACCTATAAAAAAAAAAATTTGCACGTCGGGGTAAAAGTTCAGGGGTAGCGGGCGCTACCCCTGGGACCTTAGCAGGTCCGCCACTGGCACCGAAACAATTGAATTACATACAGTTGGTGTCGGTTATACCCGGTTAGGCTCCGTAAAACCTGTGAATGCACGAATCACGATGAAGAGAAAAAAGAAGTTTGTCCTGGCCCATTTGATAAGCTATCTGATTAAAGCCCAGTATAAGAGGCCCGTTTGAAAATCAACCTGGTCTAGGTCAGAATCAGATTAACGGAAATTCATCTGGGACCGTAGGTGAAATAAATATACAAGTTTAAGGGCTATGGCTGTAATTTTTAAAGTTAGGGATAAAAGGTGAGATTTTAACAAATCATAGGGACCATCAATGTAATTTACTCGACTACAATATAATACTATCCTATAATAAGGGATTATAAAATAACACAAATAAATACAAGATACATATAATCACTGATAGTTATTGTCAACTCAAGACTAAGTGGCGTGATGTGAGAAAAAAGAACCACGGTATCTACAACGACATTAAAATCAAGATGGAGTGATGCCGACTGAAAAAGCAAGTAATCACCGGATTCGATATATCGCTAAATCAGGATTAAGAGTAATAGAAAAGCTAGAATGATCGAGGTAGAAGAAGTAATTTTATTGATATTTGTGAAGAAAGAGTGTACAGACGCATATGTAAAATATGAGATCTACAAGTGAATCCGAAGTCCCTAAACTACACCACTCGCCGGGTATTTATAGGCCTCGCTCGTGATCCCTTGACCCGCATCTGCTTAATCGCACCTGTCTAAGGCCTGCACAAAAACTTCCGACGGACATTATATTCGGAGGACTTGGAAGTGAACGATCGGATGTGTAAAACATATCCGATGCATCGTTTACTTCATCACCGACATTGTGAAAAAGGCACGAGAAAGATAACAATCCAAGAAGGAGATAACTTTTAGCTATCAAATTGACATGCCAATTGTGAATTGTGAGGGAGAGAGTAAATAAATGACAACCGGAAGAAAAAAAAAAACTAGACATATCATTCAAGAATAACTATGGTTGTCAATTGATCTACAGTTTTAGTCGAATGGTATAGAGAATAAAAGATTAAAGCAAATGATGACACGTGAAGACGTTATGCTGTTGTCTATACCATGGAGTCTAAACAACGGTTATATAGATTCAAATACTATATAAAAATTTTGTGTTATTTTAAGAGCAGACCAAATGCAGAGGAGATTGTTTATTTGTTTTGCCAGTAAAAAAAGAAGGTCATCTTGGCATAAAAAGTAAAAATAATTATTGGGATTGAGTGTTTGTTCACGTGGCTCATGCTTTTGTCAGCCACCTTTCCCTTTCCCCCAGAACCAGAAACCTCCGCACACATGGACCATTGCAAATGTCCCTTGCCTCTTCCCTCAACATCCTTTATCAATTATTTATTTATTTCCTTAAAAGAAACCACAATCCTTCTTATTTTTTATAGCATATAATATATTGGTTTATGTGAATTATTTATTTATCAAATAACCCATGTATGTTTTCTTCATTTTGGAAAACGAACGTGCCTAGTTTATCAACCACTTTCGCTAACAAGACGGGGTTTGTACCATATTTTATTCGTATAAAAGTACAAGTGAACAAATAAGAAAGAAGTCATACATTTATAATTCAAGAAAAAAAAAATTCAAGAAGTCTAATAAGGATTCTTGCCTCACATGTATTTTTTTTTAACAGGACTTATTTTAGTTATTGTGTCTTACGTTTAGATCATTGTTGAATATTTAATAATTAATATGTATGTGTTACAAAAGTTATTTGATAGTTACTAAATTATTACAAATAATTATTTACTAATTATTAAATGGTGAGGAATGTGAATATGAAATGGGAAATTTTATTATATTAATTTACTATAAGTTATATGTATTAATTTTAGTGAATTAATTATGGACATAAAGTTGTAGTGTATATACATGACTTATGTGTCGTATTCTATATACGTTTAACTAATGCATGTTCTAAAATCTTAATAGTGAGATCTCTCAACCTTATAGAAAAGAGTATTTCTTATGCGAAAATCATCTTCTCAACTTCATCCTTGTTTTCCGCAATCAAAAAATCCAAACATAATCAGTGAAACCTCAGGTGCGTGGTTTTCTCCGGCAGTATATACTGCTTCAGCTGTTGTACCCTGGGAGACAGACAAGTTCTCGTGTGGATACCCAAAATCAGTTTTAAGGGACCTGTGTTGAAAACGAACACTTAGTCACGACTGTTAACATCGTTTGTTCATGCTTGCAGCGATGGAGAATCAAGAAGATTTTTTCGAAGAACAGGTTAGAAGACCTATCCTACTTTAAGGAATATCTTGAAGTCTCAAGAACTATATACCGTTGCTAAAGCATATGTTGAAGAATCAAGAACGGGAGAATCGTTGGTTTAAATCTATTATGCTTTTGATATATTTTAATTCCATTACTTTGTTGTTAGTAATTTATTTCATATTATAGTATTTGTGACTATACATTTCCCATCTAACAACGAGAATATCGTTACTAGTGGTATCTTGGTTTTATTTCTAAATAAAAGTGAAACTGTTTTCTATTTAGATGAAAGTTGGGACTAGATAAAAAAAGTACATGGAACTAAGACAAATGTAACACTAATCCTAACATGTGCACTATCTTGATTTTAAAAGAAAGCAAATAAGAAAATGATATTGCGGAAACAATTAAAAACAAAGCAAATCAGAAGATTGATATTGGGGAAGCAAGTATCGAGAAAGAGACGATGAAAGAGCAAGAATACCAACTTCTAGACTTTGAGAATCGAAATGGGAAAGAGGATGCGGGGCCGACGAGATGGACTTCGATTCAACTTTAAACATTATTTTTCAGTTTCTGCAAAAAAAATAATAACAAAAATAGGGAAAAGAAAGCATTGGGATAAGAAGGTGTTGAGTGATGAGGAGATCGTCTCCCCCACCCCCACTCGTGCTCGCACAAAAAACAAAAGAGTGCACATGTCCCGTCGCTCTCCATAAATCCACTCAATTTAATAATAATACATATATATTTATGTTTTTTTAGTAAACATCCAAAAAATAATTTTTATAAAGCCCCACCCCACTTGGATCGACGTTCGACACCAGTGAAATTCTCCAACATCTGCATAAGTTCAAAGAACTATATTTTAAAACGCATTACTCATTTACAATCATCATTCACAAAGTTACAAAAATCCAATTTTGAATATAATAAATCCATTTATATAACAAACTACACAGTATCGAATTAACGGTTTAAAGTTATGTTATACGGTTATACTCGTTACATCGTTAACTCTGATACTAATTAATCTGACAAAAAAAATTGGTTAATACCACACGTGACATCCAACCAACCGAAGAAGATTACTATTGCATGATTAACACGTTAGTGGGTCAAAGTAAGTCACTATTCATAGTAAGACTTCCTCTAGAAGAAAAACATGCACGTCCGTTGACATGGAATGTATCCTTCCCACGTGCTGCATTGTAGGGTTTGTCCATAGGGTATTCTTGGGCGGATATCCGTCCAGACGTGCGGCCATTCATCCTTTTTTTTTTACTCTCTCGTTTAATGTTTTAATGGGTTGCATGTGGAAAAGATGGGTAATGGGTACTGTTAGCTTTGGGGTCAAAAACTGTTTATGAAAAGTATTGATAAAAAACTGATGTGACATGCTAACTATGTCTGTTTGTGGAAATGACGGGCTTAACGTTGTAGACAGTTTAAGTTAACTCTCTATATAGTAGAATTACTAATACTAATTTTACACCACTATATCGTCAACACAAACCTAGACAATCGTTTAATTATATATCGGACTACTTTTCAACGAGTAGTGAGTCTCATAAAATTATATAGTTTTTTTTTGACAAACCGTACACCCAAAAACCGTCTTATCTATTGATAGCAACCTCAACGAGTAGTGAGTCTCATAAAATTATATAATTTTTTTTTTAACAAACCGTACACCCAAAAACCGTCTTATCTGTTAATAGTAACCCTCCGCTTATGGTGTGAGATTAAAATCCATATTCCCCTCTATAGTTTATTAACCCCTCAAGCTTTCTTTTTATACAAAATCACCCAATTTTTCTATTTAAAATAAAAAATATTAAAAACTGTGACTGTTTTATACGACAAATATATCCGTATAATCTGGGGCTGTTACCCAAAAACTTGAAAATAGTTTTTTTTCTTTTTTATTTATTTATTTATTTATTTTTTGTTCTATATACGCTTCTGGATTCCAAACATCACAGCTCACAAAGCAAACGTAAACAAGTAAATTGTGGCCGTCGTCTCTTCACCGGTAAGCATCATTCCCCACCGTTTTTCTCCCCAAATTCCGATCAAATCAGCAACCCCACCTCCACCATTCCCCCAGATCCCATTTCCCATTTCCAAACTTCCCCCATCTTCAAATTCTGTTCGAAACAGAGAAAGGGCACCGAAAATGGGAGGCGTGAAGTCATCAATGGCGGCCAAGTTGGCGTTTTTCCCGCCAAACCCACCTTTTTACAAGGTGGTTACGGAGAAATCAAGCGGGTTGTTGCTCCTGGACAGGTTTCCTCACCGCGAAAACGTCGACGTTTTGAAGATACCTACTCGTCGGGGGAATAAGATTGTGGCGGTGTACGTTAGGTACCCTATGGCCACCCGCACCCTACTTTATTCGCATGGAAATGCTGCGGATATTGGTCAGATGTATGAATTGTTCATTGATTTGAGCATTCACCTCAAAGTTAATCTCATGGGGTTAGTATTAAATTAATCGTGCCCTAATTTTTTCAATTCCCAAATTATTGATAGATTAAATTTGTTAATAAACTAGTAATTGTTAAGTTTACATGAATTGATGTTTGTAGAATCTGTGATTGTTTAGCCCAAATCACTAGATTTTCTTGAATTTTCGATCTCATAATGGGAAATTAAGATCAAAATTTTATTCAATAGATTGTGGTGTACTTATGCAGGTATGATTATTCTGGATATGGGCAGTCTACTGGAAAGGTGCATAAATGATTTAATAGCTTGTGTAAGAAATTTTAATAATTTAATAAACATGACCAAGATATGGCATTTTGTGCAGCCAAGTGAGCATAACACATATGCAGATATTGAAGCTGCTTAAATGATTTAACTTGTGTAAATATTTTTAATTTTTTAAAAAAGATGACTCAAATTATGGCATTTTGTGCAGCCAAGTGAGCATAACACATATGCAGATATTAAAGCTGCATAAATGATTTAGCTTGTGTAAAGATTTTTAATTTTTTTTAATAAAAATGACTCAAGATATGGCATTTTGTGCAGCCAAGTGAGCATAACACATATGCAGATATTGAAGCTGCATATAAGTGTTTGGAAGAGAGTTACAATACAAAACAAGAAGATATCATCCTCTACGGTCAATCCGTTGGGAGTGGGCCGACCGTGAATTTGGCTGCTCGTTTACCTCGATTGAGAGCTGTTGTTTTGCACAGTCCTATATTATCGGGTCTTAGAGTCATGTACCCTGTTAAACACACATATTGGTTTGACATTTATAAGGTCTGAACTTTTCATTTTGCTGATAAATGATTTATATATTGTTTATGAAGTTATGAACTTATGATTCTTGATTGGTGATGTGCAGAATATTGATAAAATTCGATTCGTCAAGTGCCCTGTTCTTGTCATCCATGTAAGCAAAGCTTCTAATCTTGATTCTTTTTATTCTTGGTTTGACCTTTGACCTTTGACCTTTGACCTTTGACCATTATTGTTTTGAAATTTGGCAGGGTACTTCTGATGAGGTGGTTGATTGTTCTCATGGGAAGCAACTCTGGGAACTCTGCCAAGAGAAATACGAACCGTTATGGGTCAACGGAGGAAAACACTGTAACCTGGAGCTCTTTCCGGAGTACATTAAACACCTCAAGAAGTTTATATCGACAGTTGAAAAACCACCATCTTCCTTAAGGAGGAACAACCATTCAAGGAAAAGTGTTGACCAGTCCACCACCAAGGAAAAAAACCACTCCTCCAGTAGGCGAAAGAGTACTGATTGTTTTGAAGCCGCGAGGAAAAGCACAAGCAAGAAAGAGCATTTGGATTTTATCAATGAGCTTGAACCCTTTGCTTTGAAGTTTGATATTCATGATGACAAAATTGGAAAGTTGAGAATACCTTATGAGCATATGGAGAGGTCTCGAAGGAGCGTGGAGTACGTTGAGAAACCAAGAAATAGTACTGACATGAAACCCGAGTGGCCCCGTATGAGTATGGATTGTATTGATAGAATTCAAAACTAGCTAAACAACAGATTTGTGAAAATTACAGAAAGTGTAGAGGGGGAAAGAAGGGTGGTGGTTTAATTTGTGTAATTTTGTTTGTTGAAAGTTGTCCAGGTTCAAAATGTTCTACCAGTGGATCTTGATAAAAATTTGGAATGTAATC
>JBCNJP010000015.1:4192433-4237433 GCA_039602395.1 Deinandra increscens subsp. villosa | reverse complement strand
TCCATGAGAGTCACGCGTCTTTTGGAGGCGTGTGAAAACACACTTTCATTTTGTTGGTTGAATGCAAATATCACTTTTCTTAACGGCAACAATCAATTTGATGGCATGACCTCGAAATGAAGCTCGTACATCAGCCACATCGTATTTATTTCACTTGTCCAAGAGGGAACCACTATCGTGGTAAAACCCTCCAGAGTCGGGATAGAACAAGTGACTTTAAGAGGCCCACGCTCTAACACTGGTTCTTTATTCACGCCATTGAACCGGAACTATCATTATCGTACAACCGATATGCTCACGTTGAAATGACATGATATAAGGATGGAGACTGGAAGATTCAATACCATCTACAACAAACTCGAACTACCGGTAGATGGTGATGAAACGATAGATGATGCATTTATCGAATATTTTGACATTTACGATATTAATTTCAACTATGTCTGATTTCAATTATGTCGAAGTTTAGACTATTTTGAAAAGTGAAAACCAAATGTATTGTTTGTATATATCGTTTTTTTTTATTTTAAAATTTTAGTTTGTTATGTTTTGAAAACCTTCACAACATTTATTTTCACTTACCCTTGTGGTATATTTTTTTAGTGAGTGGATGGTGTAAATATGATAGAGGTGATTTGAGGTAGCGTCCAACAAACAATTTTTTTTACATTCATACGGTATACATCACATCCTAGGTATTTATATAATTTTACATAAAAATTAGGCTACGTAATTTTTTTTAAAGAGAGATCGTTATCATGGACCACAATAAACTATCTATTGTATTATTCTATTGTATTATTCTATTGTCTTATCGTTAGATTTAGACATCAAAAGTGTGTCGCTGGTCATAAATATTCATAATGTTAAGGACTTAAGGTAGACGTAGCAGTAACTCACATTTATTTATTTTTACTCTATAAAGTTTATTTTGTGATATAAAACTAGCAAGAAAAAAAAAGCGTATACGATCATATTAATTATATAACATTTACAATTGTTGAGTTGTACGGTATGTGTATACTGTTAGGTACGCATGTTATAATTTTCTTACTGGTTAAAAATAACGGTGGTAAACATATCCAATTGCTGAGTTGTATACTATGTGTATACTGTCAGGTACTCATGTTATTTTCTTACTGGCTAAAAATGGCGATGGTAGATTTATCATCACTTTTACACATGTTCTCTCTTGGACTCTTGAGTTTATCTCTTCTAGAGATACTTACTATAAGTTTACTTTCTTTCTATCTATCCCTATAATTAAACCAGAGATCACAATCTCTCTCTTAAACTTTCGATTACATGATCTCTCTATAAAACTTTTAGTTTTCTTTCTTTTTGTATTTATCAAAAATATTAATCAAAAATACCAAAACACCCACCACCAATAAAAAAAATGGCCACGTTTATGCCGCGTATAGTCCCATACGGAGAGTATAATTCCGACTTTCCGTACTGACACATACAGAAAATAACATAATTCTTTTTGTAGCCTATGGTGTTAAATTAGATGTTAGGTGTGAGTAAAGAATCTCCGCAAATTAAATGAAAAAAAAAAGTTATTATTGTTTTAACAACCTAGTTTATTAAAAATAAACTAACAAAGAGTTATATTATATTTGATAAATGATAAGTAAAAGATAAATTACACCAAGACTCCCACCCGATACAAATAAGATTAACCCAATATTTAATCCAAAGAAACGATAACATCTTGACATATCCCAACACGAGCGGAGCGCCTTAAACCCCATTGATTCTCTTTTCTTACCTTCTAATTTCTAAATACACCAAATAGTCGTAACAAAAGCATTAATAAGACTCACGCCAACCTATTCACACCACTATTCACATCATCGCGATGCAATGTTTCACAACATGAGAGAGCTCCACGCCCCTTTCATGCATAGTAAAAGGGTTTATGGTTTCTTCCCTACAAAAACTTTCTTGATATAACCTGGCTAAAATCTTTATTGATATAATCCAAAAAAAAAATGCCAGATTCTCTCTTTAAAACTGTCAATGTGTTCGTGGATCAGGCGAGTTATCGCTCTTATAATGTGGGTTGGCTATTCAGGAAACAAAAATGTTCATCAAACTCAATTTTTTCTTCACTCTTCATCAGACTCAGTTTTTTCATCACACTTCATCACGTTTTTATTTACCTACACTTCATTACACATAATTTTTTTCACCACACAAATGGCGGAAACCCACTCAAGAAGTTGAGAAACAACTGAAGAGATCGCATTGGCTCAATCGTGGATAGGTCCACGCGAGTCACGCGTCTTTTGGAGGCGTGTGAAAACACACTTTTATTTTGTTGGTTGAACGCAAACATCACTTTTCTTAATGGCAACAGTCAATTTGATGGCATGTCCCCGAAATGAAGCTCGTACATTAGACACATCGTGTCTATTTTACTGGTCCAATAGGAAACCACTATCGTGGTAAAACTCCCCAGAGTCGGGATAAAACATGTGACTTTAAGAGGCCCACGCTCTAACACTGTTTCTTTATTCATGCCATTGAACATAAACTACCATTATAGTACAACCGACATTTTCACGTTGAAATGGCGTGATGTAAGGATGAAGATTCAACACCATCTACAACAAACTGGAATTGCCGGTAGACGGTGATGGGGCGATGGATGATGCATTTATCGAATATTTTGACATTTACGATACTGATTTCAATTATGTCAAAGTCTAGAGTATTTTGAAAAGTGAAAACCATCACCATATTTATTGTTTGTATATATTAGTTTAAAATTTCTAGTTTGTTATGTTTTGAAAACATTCACCACATTTATATTCACTTACCCTTGTGGTATTTTTTTTATGTGAGTGGATGGTGTAAATATCACCACAATCAACCTGAGTATTATCCTTAAGTATTGAATATTAGCTTTGTCAAATTGCCAAAGTTGAAAATAATTTTTAAAACTAAATTTTTAACTATTAATAAAAATTCAATCATGTTAAATTTTATAAATTTAATAAATATTTATAATATTAAACGTTTTAAACCACTTTATAAAAAAATTGCAACAATTTTTAATCATAATGTTTTTGCCCAAGCCAAAGTGATATAAACTCTAATCTTCTCTTTATCATATTTACATGTAGTCCATGTTAGACATTTCAAATGTTATGGATTATAATATCTTTTAAATTATAGTTTACTTGCTACTTATATACTTTTTTGCTTTATATACATATTTTATAAAACATTAGTTGTAATATTTTATGAAACCTTATACTCATCAAATGTTTTGAATGGACTTAAACTATCATAATAGTCAAACCATAAGTTAGTTTTAAAATTAGGTGTTCCAATAATGTTAATAAGGATCATTAATCGGGAAATGTGCTATGTAATGAAACAAGACTACATGTAATTAAACTAGATAATTGTGTAAGAAAAATAGATATAATTTATGAAAGTAATATTGGGACTCACACACTATCCTAGAATATGAATTTGATACAATTTGATATGAAGATTCCTTTTAAATTTTAAAGAAGACTACTTTCTCCATATCTTTACTACTATATAATGCATCTCTTTTGATGGCATTTTCGTAATATCCAAATCTCTTAATCTCTTAAAAGTCCTCAACTCAGTTCCATTTGAACCAGATTTTCTTATTAAACCAAATCGTTACTTTTGACGTGTACCTTCAGCTCCTCTTTTCTTCTTGCAGTGTTGCAGGTACCTAATCCACACGCTTTTCTTTTCAAATTTGAAATTCGAATTTGGTTCTCTTTACACTGCTTCTCTCTTCTCTCTGTGCACAAAGCAGCAAAGCAGACATCTTTACTTTCTTTCTCTCTCTTTCTTCTTCAGATCTAAACCGGATTTCACTCTTTCTTGCTTCAAATCTAATCCCGGTGCGAGGCTTTGACCTTAAGAAACAATACCCTACTAGATTCCATCATTTTGAGCTTTACCCGTCGATTAGAGCCTCCATCGATTTGATTTTGCTGGTCCGTTTTTATGATTTTGTAGGAATCAACAGTGGATTAGAGCCTCCTTCAAATTGACGGGGGAGATTCAAATCATACCAGTCAATTAGGTTTTGAAATTCAAAACCCTAACCCACACCATCTCCCTTTATGTATCTTTCTCTTCCTTCGTTCTCTATCGCTACGCTCTTCACGCTCGAATAAACTCAGATCGGAAGAGAGTCACCGCACATACATTTGATGGCGAAGAGAAAGAGAGAGTTCGACGGCAGAGAGAGACGGGAAATTGCTAGCAGCAACGACGATACCCAAACCCAATCTGAGATGTTCTCGATCTGAAA
Organism: Deinandra increscens subsp. villosa; assembly: GCA_039602395.1. Classification (NCBI taxonomy): domain Eukaryota; kingdom Viridiplantae; phylum Streptophyta; class Magnoliopsida; order Asterales; family Asteraceae; genus Deinandra; species Deinandra increscens. The sequence goes on along the minus strand of JBCNJP010000015.1, from coordinate 4,233,118 downwards.
ACCTAAACCGATCACGCATCTCGATCCTCAAACCCAATCGCCGGTTTCTGCTCTACCGATTACGCATCTCGATCCTCGTCGACTGCTATCTAATCGAGGTATGTTTGTATTTCTTCTCTATTCCAAACCCTGATTAGTGTTTTGCTAATGTTCATCCATCTATGATGATTGCATGCCTATAACAGGCCTTGGGATTCAGGAAATGATACGAGTAATATATCGAGTCAATTATCTCACGTATCCATTAGTTTCTTCTATGTTCTCAATTTTTTAGTATGGTACACATCACAAACCATGTTCATCTTGATGTTATTACTTGAAATTTACAGGGGGTTGTTGAATCTGTTTCGGTTGGTGAAAACTTTCTTTCTCATTTTTTTTTATTTTATTTGAATTCTATACTTTTATGTCATTTTGTTGTGCTTGGATATTTAATATGTTAACATTTTGTGTATACAATAACCAAATTTTTATATGTAGAAAGAGTTGGAGGAGGATGTACAGACTACTACTTATGATGATTACAAATTTTAACAACAGAGGAACTTGAGAAGTTGAAGTTAACCAATTTAATTGGCACAAATTTTCTAAGAGGAAGTGGCCTAAGGTTATTAATTAGTATTTATTTTAAAATTTTGTGTTGAAAATGTTTTTGTTGGCTCTGGAAGCAGCTAATCCAATGGTATAAGGGGGCCTACGTCTTCGGCCTTTTCCTCTGAATATTGCAAGGTTTATATAATTTGAGCTGATTGAGGTACACTCGACTTGCTGATTATCTTTAGGTATGTTACAAAGTTTGTATGAAAAATTCCGAGATTTAATATTATGTCTATATTCTATAATCAGCGCTTTCTTATGTTTGTGACTTTGTGCAGGGATTTCTACCATTTTCGATTGTTCATGGTTTCTCTTGGTTAATATTTGGCTCCAATTGTGCATCCGTGTTCTAAAAGAGCAAGCTCAAATCATGTAAGATGAGCTATAACTGTGAAGAAACCACCGTACGACTTCATATAATCAATATTGAAAAGTGAGCATGAGGTAAATGGAACCAAAATAAAGTTTATTTTTCTGTTTATTGTACTTTGAATACATTAGACACATCATGAGCTCTTAAACAAAGGAAGTTGGTCATGTATATGGTTGTTTTGGATTAATAATTTTGGGTGTTGGGATACATCTAATTTTATCGGTACAAGTATATTTTCTTTTTGTTTTTAGGGTCTTTTGGACGTGGAGATCTTTGGTAATACCTGATCATTTTTTTGGGTGTGATATTTTCATGATTTGGGCTGTCAATTTTTTTAAGAGATGGATTGGACCTCAATTTTGGTTTTATTGTTACATTTCTAAGGCTTTTGGGTATACACCTATTTTCTTCATTTGATGGATGGGTATTTGGGTCTCACTTATTGCACAAATCACACATCCCTTTTGCATATCATGTAGCATAGTTAAGCATGATCTATCTATTTTATTTATTTTCTTTTGGGTATACACATAAGTAGAACAGGTTAGCATGAAGTCATTTAGAGGAATAATTCCAAACAGTGAGCTATGCTTAAACGCATGTTTCAAGTTTAAGTAACTCATCAGAGTCGTTTTGTTTCAGAGTGGCCTTTTCTTTTCCTTCTGTTTATCTCTTTAATGACCTCTTTAACAATACATGATAACCAATGCATGCTATTATGTATTTCATGTTTTGGGTTACAGTGACACCCCCGTTGTTGCATGTCAAGCTGATAGTCACAAATGCCCTAACAGATGGGTGAATCTCACAAATGCCCCAGCAGATGCATGCCTAGGTTATGCTAACTAAAAACAGCCGTTTAGAAGGTTCAGGTATTGTTTCCTGTCATTTAGAGTTGAATCACACAATCAAAGTCAACTTGAAACAGTGACTTGCAGGTTTAGATTACCTGCTGTTTCTTGGTTTTTGTCATGTCTTTTGGTACTTGTGAGCCTTTACTGCCAACGCCACTAGCCACAATAGAAGCAAAAATAGCAGGTGAACTTTTGATACTTTTATTCAATAACAATCCTATACAAGTTAACCTAATATGCCCTTTGATCTTTGATTTAGTAGTCACAACCACACCATTGGTACTTACTAATATTTGGATTGATTTTTTTGTCTTTAGGCATGCAAAGGCTTTATGGTTGGATTATATTAGTCTAAATTGATTTTTAATTCAGTTTTCTGTTTTGGTGCTTATTTTCTTTTTAAGTGAAGAAAAGTTTGAATTCGGTTTTGTTTTATGTTTATGTTTCAGATTTTTCTTCTTCTTGGCATCAAAGGACCCACATTAGCATTTCTACATGTTCTATCATTTGAAGGAGGAACAAGAAGGAACATACCAAAATTTGAGGTATATAATACTGCCTTTTGCTTTAAAATTTGAGGTATATAAATCTGATGTTTAGATAACAGGATGTAAGAATTTTTTTAATAAGTTTATTAAAAATAATTTTTCGTAGTACATCGCAAAATGCAAATTTGAAATTTGTTATTACAAATGCATTTCTGCCCAAGATTGATTATGATTTTACTCCTGTTCTAGGCTGGCAAGTGATTGTGGTTTCTACAAGTTTGAAATAAAGCAAATAGCTTAAATTATCTTTTTTATTCTCTCTAAGAGACCTGCTTAATGTATTTTAAACATTTTACCCCTTTTTAGGCTCACAGGTGATTGTGGGTGGGTTTATTGTTGTTAATAAAGAGTATTAGCACCTTAAATAGATGCAGTTATAGTTTGTTCTCTAAAGGCTTTTGAGTGGGCAGGATATGAAGCATGATTCTTTTTTTTCTTAAGAAATATCATCCTAACTTATTCTTGGTAAAAATTAACTTGATTAGCAGTTTAACATCTTGTTTAATTGTTTTATTTCTCGCTTTTTATGATCCTTAACTTATTCTTGGTTCAATTTCCACAGGATATTTTTACAATGGAAAGTACATGGATGTGTCTTTGGCTTTGCACAAAGAATAATGTGCGTTGCGGCGGGTCACTTCTTTTCTATTAGTTTTTTGTATTGTTTTGTTACATGGCATTTTACATTTTTATAAATAATCTATAACAAAGATGTCCAATTCACCATACATCTACCAAAGTGGGTGAAATGAGTACATGGATGTGTCTTTGCCGCCCTCTATATCAGATCCAAAAACACCCTTACCACTAGGGTCATAACATGTAAACTTTGCTTGTGTTTCTTCACAAGTTTCTTGGTTTCGGGTATCACTTTCATGCTTGTCAGTTACACTAGCTTCATCACTTGATGCCTCGCCTTGATTTCCAATCACCTCTTGCTGCAGGTGCTTGAATCTGCTGCCTTTATGTCGCCAGTGCATTGAGATTTATTTGCTTCTTTACATTGAGATAAAGCTACGTTTATTTACTTACAAAATGAAGGGTAGTAAAAGTGCTGAAGTCATATGGCATGGCTCCCACAACCTTTCATCTACCTTCACAATTTTTTTAGATTGAAGGTTGGGATGATGAGAAAGGTGGCTTTTGAGCTGCAGGTTAACTGATTACGCCTTTGGATGCCCTCAGTTCCATAGACAAAAAACTCAATTAGCAACTGGTTTAGTTACAAAGGTCAAAATACATGGTGAAATTACAAAGTCTTAAATGATCCGGTTTAGTTCTGTGTGGTATGAATTCTATCATTCTATGAGACTAAACTGTTGAGGTCACACTAAATTAGTGGATTGTGATGTCTATGATTGATTGCTTCATCTATTTATGGACTGCCTGAAAGGCTAAAAACATAACGTGGATGTCTACGTTGTAATCCTTGTACTATCTCTTGTTGCGGCCTGAATCAATGTCTCCAGTTATTTTAACTAAGAAAAGTAATATGTTTATTTCATATTCGGGCTTTATAAAGTGTCGTCGCGCTAACATAATCGGATATCGCTTTGTAAATTATCGTCACCGCCAAACGAGCAAACAAATGACGAATAATGCTTATGTACTTTCGCCGCCGCAACGCGCGGGTATACCCCTAGTGTTTTATGATGACAATAAATAAGAGTTAAGGACAAACACTTTTCAAAGTTGGTTTGTACGTGAGAGATCCATTTTTTACACATGAACAATTGTCTGCTGAATTTTCAGAGATAAGAATATAGACGGATTTAAACTACTAATCTTGAATAAAGATTATAAGATAACAAATTGAACATCGATGTTTATACACAAAAATATTTGAAGTTTATGAACAATTGTTGTAATTTTTAATTTTTCATTATCATATCTAATATAATATGTAATTTGATTTTATGAGAAACACTTATAGAATAAAAAATTATGTGGACTTTTTTTTATCTTCCTTAACAATGTCTATTTATTTGGCGAGCATGTAATAGTTTGATATTTTGTTAAATATGTTTCATGTTTGTTTTGACATGTTGCTTACATCACATGTAGTTACATAATATAATAAACATCTTTTTTACTTAACGATGTATCATTTATTAAACATGTATAGTACACGTGTTACTAACCTAGTTGTATAATATGGTCATATAAAATCTGTGTGGGTATCAAATTTGAAGAGGTATATCCATAGCATTTTGTTTAAGACATGTTAAATTCCACCGAGTAGAATTAAAATCTCGAAATATCATCGAGTTGATATCTATATTCATAAAATTAACCTATACTAACATAATACAACTTATTGTACCTTTCATGATGCATTTTGTACAAGTTATTGTGCACAACTTACCATTAGTTTTGTGTCTAGAGTACAAGTATTGATAGCATGCCACCAAGAGGTCTTTCTTCTCCTCCACCGACTTTTCTCTGTGTTTGCTTTACACGTCGGCAGCCACCCCCACGTGACTTCGTCAACCTTCTCCACCTAATCAGTCCTCACATTGCTTCACGACTTCACCTTCCCTCACCTAAAGTATGTGCCGAACAGCACCGCAAGGACGATGTCACCTCTCCTTCTTCGCTGTAGCAGTGTGCTTTGCCTTTATTATCTTCCATTGTTGCTATCTCACATGCGCTTTCTTCCGGTCGGTCTTCCTTGAAGGTGAGTTCCGTTCATCTTCATTTTTTTTATATCGAGCGATGGATTTCTTGCATGTGTCTGTGTGAATTAGATTAGTGTAATCGGTTAGGTGTAGGTGTTCTTCACTTGCTAATTGCTTGCCTGTGTGTGAATTAGATCTGTGTAATTAGTTAGGTATAGTTTCTTTTTGGGTACATTGGTGTGTGGCTGTATCTCTTCCTATTTCGTAACTACTCTTTAAATCGCAGACCAAAAGTCGATGTTGAAGCTCCAGAGCTCTGATGGGTATGTTTTATGTTCTGATCTTCAATTGGAACCCACGAGAGGTATGTCATGTCCCTAAATTTCAACAACCTTTCTTCTATTCATTGCTTTTCCTACCCAAATTTTGCCCTAGAACCGCCAAATTCATCGTCATGTCGTTCCCTGTTATTATTTGTACCCTATCCCTCTCACTCTCCAAAATCTGCTTCCAATTTAATCTATAAACGACTGATATTTCTTCATACGCATACGAGGATTTAGCACCCAGAGACAAGCAAGAATATTTAGCGTCCAACATATAACGGTAATTCCTTGAAACCGATTAATATCCAAGAACACGAAATCCTTGAAAATCATACAGTAGCCCTAAACCGACATAACACGAAATCCTTGAAAATCATACAAAAGCAAGAATTTGTTTATTTTTTCTGATTTCAATATCTATATTTTGTTTATTTCAGGTGAAGAACTCTAATTCATACCTCTATCGTCCGTTTTGCAAATTGAAATTTCTCATCGTTTTACGGTAGTTTCTCAATTTTTTTCTGACGGATTTTTCTTTCACATTATAATTTTATAGTTTCTCTGAGAGTTGGATCTCGAAATTCTACTATATTTTACTAAATAAAGTCATTAGATTATTTAACGGTTATTGTGATATACATTATTTCAAATATTGTTATTTATGTATGTACACTTACCTTCAAGTTTTTGTGTGTGTATTTGTTTATAGAATCCCAAATTTGCTTTTGACATGCTATTTCCCTCTATTCATGTTGAATATTTTAAGGTTTGATGGACATCACTATGCATAAGAATTTTCACGTTCTGTGTAGATGCATATGAACTTTTTACATATAAATTTACACACACAATGTTTTTAATAACCTTAATGAACTGTTGTTCAATATTTATTGCTGATGTTTGATTACATTTTAAATTTAGACTTTAGGATAACTATGAGTTTTGTCCACTCTCAAGTTTAAAACTAATACCAAGGATGAACACGAACACAAACAAATATTGGACTAACTCTCCAAATATAATAAGATCTCTTGCTTTTGATGTGCATGAATCAGATTATAAATTGCATGTGAATATGTAGCCTGGTACTAATTTGGTTTGTAATGACACCGTCCACGATCCCATGTTATCGATAATCCCCAACTTGGGTACTTTTGTTGGTGACATATTTGGTGCAAGATAATGGCGACACAGTCTTATGCTCAGGCTGTGTTGCAGTGAAGCCGGAAGAAGACGCTTTGTGGTATGTTTTAACTGTCAATTTTAAGTGATTGAAGATAATAACCTGGGCGTCTGTTTTATAGCTTAAAAAATGTAATTGTTCAGTAGTGTCCGTTTTATATTGTTATAATAACTGAATATATTTTCCTTATTAACATCATGGTTTGAAGATTCATCTTGAATTTTAGGAGGACTAGATGGCATTCTTAAAGGTAAACGTTTTGTTGCTGGTTGTTTACATGCAGTAGATGAAGTGAAATAAAGACTACTGTAGAAGGTAATTTCTCTGTTTACTATCACCATCTTACTATTTCTGTAGTTTCTTTAATTATTTATCCATTTTTATTCTTTCTGCATTTTCCATATGCAAGTTGTCGGACTATTTTGTCCCTGTTGCAACCTCATTTTATTTTCATAGGTTAAGTTTCTTCTTATGTAGTTCTTTTTAGTGTTAGTTGTGTTCAATATCATACCTACTGCACTTTAAAAACAAAATGGTATTTTAACCTTTTTTCCTATTGTAGTCTCTCTTTTTGCCCTGCTTTCTCACTTTCTGATATGAGTTCAAGATCATTTTTTAATGTTGGTTGTATATATTCCTCCTATTCTGACCCATTATGCATGAGTCTATTCATAGATATAGCTTAAGTAGCATGGCTAGAAGAATGGGTGGTTCATAATGTCAAATATTTTGGTCTAATAAAAAGGTCAGGGATAGCTGCAACCTCCTATCTAAGAAGGGCAGGGGGATATGAGTATGAAATGGCTCTAAGGTGTAAACCCAAAGGCATTGAGATATGTGTATGAAATCGCTATAAAGTCTAAACCTATTTGGGAAAGGCTCCTGCAAATACACATACCATTATTCCTTTTATTTGTTACACAATACATTTGATGGTTAGGTTTTCCATGGCATTTAGTAAGCCTTTGACCATATTATATTAGGCATGTGCACCTCATATTTGGTGTAGGCTAACTTGGATAGTTTTTATGATTTTTTAAAATTTTGATGTTCTTTTAACCAAGCATGTTATTAATATTTAATCATAATATTTTTTATGTTTGGTCTTTTATTATTTCTTTACGAGTCCATGTTCTATTTGACAATGCAAGGCGGGCATATCCTGGTGGCTTTACATAAGAAAACAGGTTTAAATGTCGATATATGGACGATTTTGATTTTCTTGGTATCGCCATTAGTTTCTAATCATGGAAATTAATTTGTGTTGCTATTACTTGAGGTTTCGTATATGATGATTTAAATATTCGATTTCTGGCTGTGTACATATTCAATGTCTAACATATCATTTTAAATTTTTATGAATTAATGGTCTAAAGTGTTTGTTTTGTAGGCTTATCATTTAGTGGTGTTTCTTAATTTCGTTGAATCACTGGTAACTTTATATATTTTTTTCTGGGAAGTGCCAACTGTTTCTTAAAAGGTTGGTCTTTCTTCCTTTATATATATTTGATTGTTTTATTTGATTAAAGTTGTATCATGTTATTTGTTCTATACGTGTTTATATTGCGCCGTTTCTTCACAAATTCTCCATATCTTCTATGTTTTGTGTTTGTTTGCATGGCCTGCAAGTGTAAAGGAGGGGAATGGAATTCTGTTTAAAAAGGTTTGTATTTCAGATTGCATGTTGTTCATGTCCATATGATAATTACATCTTCCTAATTATTTTTTTGCTATTTTATTGTTTATGTTCTTCTTCGGTCCAAGACTTATATAATTGCTTAAGTCAATGCTCAAATATTGTTTGCCCCATACATGTGATCCGTTTTCAACTACTGTAACATTCATGCATATGTATGTTGTTTGAAACTTATATTTTTTTATATCAGGGCTTCAATATATATCGCTATTTCCTTATTAGAATGTCATGAAATGCATTCAATTTTGATACATTCACTCATGGCTACTCATACAATTGATGATATTGGAGCCATGGTTATTTTCTAGGCAAGTATAGACGAACCGAAGGTAAAACCAGTGTTATGTTTGGCTGCTTACTTCTAATTTGATTTTTGATAAATTGTATAGTCGGAAATTCAAGTGATGATCTTTATGTGCTGGACTTAAGAATAATAAATATAATGGCACATAATCTATGCAGGTTTCACTTTAGCACTTTCTCTTTGATCCCTACTTTTGCTTCGTTTAATTCGGTATGGCTATTGATGTCTTGCTACTCTGTTTTTCAATCGATTTTTTTCTTGATTTCATTGAATCTCATATCCTTACTCTTGCAGCAAACCTCTGCATTTTCTTTGTGAGGTAATTTTGATTTCTTTTTGTTTATTTCAACCTTCTTATTTATTTTCTTTGTTGTTGTTTGACTGATTTCTCATATTTGCAGCTTTTGATGTAGGCGTCTCACAAGGAGGTTCGATTCACGCGATATATTTTTCAATGATGGGATTTCTTTATGTTCTTTCTTCTAATTTTTCTTTAGTTTTGTTTGCGTAAGTGCAGATCATGGGTATTTTATGAAGAGGTACCTTCATTTTCAATACTAGATCCAAAATGCAACCATATTTTTTTTCACTTTTAATTGCTTTCTGCTGTCATTTTCTTACTGTTCACTCAAAAAATATTGATAAAACTATGATATGATAATTTACATATCTCCTTCAAGAACCGTTCATGTTTTTGCTTTTTGAGATCAATATTGAGTTACTAAAACTTTCAAGTTCATGTTTACGGTTGATTCTAATTCTTAAATATGTCCTTCTTCATAAACTTAGAATTAGAAATTATATAGATTTTTCTTTGGTTTATAATATATAAAATGGTGCAAAAGAGCATTTTGGATGCATGATATGGCCTTGATGACTTGATCTCTATTTGTGTGGTTAGGATGAGATAAACATGATGGTAAATGGTAATTTTGAGAAGGTACCATTCACGTGCTTTTCTCAACGCCTCTCATAACCGACTTTCTAAAACGGGTCGGCTCCGCGGCGAAGCGCGGGTCGACCCAACTTGTAAATTAACATATAACAACTTATATAAAATATTTAAAGAAATAATACGTCACATCATTTTTTTTTTTACAATTGACAAGTGGTGATGAAGCGATGGGTGTGACATTCAGAATAGTATATAGTGTTGTATGCAAAGGGTATTAAAGTCATTTTGGTTATAGGAAACAAGTTTAGGTCCAAGCAAGGGAAAAGCTGAGTCTGTCTCTACCAAATATTAGACCGCATCATCCATACGCGACACTTCCAGCGCGTGATATACAGACGTGGTCCTCCTTATCGTTATTATGGACCATCACGTAAATTCTGTCCGGCTACTTTACTTTATCCGGTTAATTGACTAGACCAACAAAATTATTTTACTAACCAAACATAAAATGAATATTAATTCTTTTAATGAGTTTCCTTGCCTATTTGTCTATAAAAGACGAGTTATTTAATTATCTATTAAGAAGACGAAAGGATAATTTATACTTCTTTGATTCAGGGATCCTCAGGGTTTGTGGAGGCGGAAAGCGAACATAAATTGTGAAGCCTTTTTTTCAAACTTCACTGTTATAAATCGTGGAGTCTCTTTTTAAACCTTCGTAAATGACGAGATCGATACTTTAAATTTAATATTTTTAAGGTTAAGAAATAAGTGGGACAATTTAAAGCTAAGTTAATAAATTAAAGAAGTTATATAAATCAAACTCTAACTCAACAAATTTTGAGATTACATTTCAGATTATAATTAAATTCTAATGGAGAATAGTTCTATATACCTCACAAAGACACCTTCATAATCTAAATCTTTTGCTAGTGCCAGTGACGTTCATTCTCAAAATTATTTCACGAGTTCTAAATTACACCATAAACTACCACTTCTAAGATATGAAGCTCGATTACTCCAAAAAAAACATTTGTTTCTTACCAAGTGGGCTACTCCCGTCTTCCACATGGACAGCAAGACCTCTACCTAACATGGCATACAACATGTACAATTTTGAGTTATTACAGTACTTTTAAAGAAGACATTTGCAAGCTCAAAACTACAAGAAATCTTCATTCTGACATAAATAAGTGGTCTAAAACCATAATATATACAGCATATGCTTGGAACAGTTTCAGAGCAAAAGCAGTTGGTAGATTCACAACAACATTTCAATCAACAAGATCTCCTGATCGAACGTCAGATCTATATGTAGCACATGGCTGCATATCTTGATCTGAAAATTGCAGAGTGGAAAGATGTAAAACCATACGACTCAAGCCGCCACCTAGACCCGATAATACGGAGACCTTTCAACTGAACAATGCTATGTGGAAGATGACTTATGCCTGCCCCTTCTATATCTAACTCCATCAAAAAATGTAACTGTCCAATTTCCTCTGGCAATTTCTCAACAAGAACGCAATAGGGGAGAAGTAGATGTTTTAAACATTTCATCTCACAGATGCTATTCGGAATATCTCGTAACGATATACAGTTTGTTAGGTCTAGACTCTCTAAATGCTCTAGTCTGCCAAGATCCCTTGGTAGCTGCTCAAGAAGCCAACAAGATTTAAGCTTAAGATGTTTCATATGTTTCAACATGCAAATGCTATCTGGAAGATGCTTAATTTCTTCCAGGATCAAAGTTAGCTCCTCTAGGCTCTTTAATTGGCCCAAGTCTTTGGGAGGCTCTGGAATGCTACCTTCAAGTGTAAGCTTTCTTAAATGCTGCAAGCCACAGATAGATGCAGAAAAAGAGTCCAGGTTTGTGCAAGCACATAGACCAAAAGAAATAAGCTTCTCAATATTCCCACTCCAGAAGGGTTGAGGTTGTTCATCATATTCACATCTAAACTGAAACTTCGGCAAGGTATTGTTATGATGCAGTGGGCATATATCCAGGGACTTTGCAATCAATTGCAGCTTAGCAAATGATTCAAGAGCGGTAGATCTATACCGCTCAGGAAACAAGAAGTACCGAAACCTCAAACATCCGTTTAAGTTTAAGTAGGTAAGCTTTTTGAGACATCCCATGGGAGCATGAACTTCTTGGAGATAATAACATCCTTCCAACACTAACCTCTCAATATTTGGAGTCAACTCAAGGTTAAGATTACTCACCTTGGAACCACTAAGGTTGAGGGTTTTGAGCTTTGGACATTCACGTGTAATGTTAAGTGCTACAAAGTGATTGCATCCTTCAAGATTTAAAGTCTCGAGATGAGGAGTCCGCCCAAGTTTAAGGTAAATCAACTTAGAACCACGCAGGTTGAGGTATTTGAGATTTGGACATTCACGTGGCATGGTGAGTTCTACAAAATCACTGCATCCTCCAAGATCTAACGTCTCAAGATTTGGGTTTAGCCGAAGGTCCAAGGTTCTCAACTTTGAATATTTGAGGCAAAGGAATCTAAGCTTATTTAGAACCTACTATAAAAAGACAGATTATTTATATAATAAAAAAAATATAGCATTGTAATGTATCAAGGAAAGAAACCAATCAACCGTTATTCTACCTTTTTCTCTCCCCCTTCCCAGAGTTGAGAGATGTTGCTCCCCTCCATTACAAGGTTAACGAGATTATTTGCTCGAAATGTTTCTGGTAAACACCGAAAAGGGTAACACAACCAATGTAGAGATCGTAATGTATCTGGTAAGTATTGGCTAACTTCATCAATATCCCATCCGTTATACCCATTACCGATGTAAAGAACTCTAAGTTCCTTGATATTTCTAAGACCTTTCATGATAACAGCCGGATGGAGATTTGTATTCTTCAGTTTTATACTTTTTATGGCATCAGTACCCTATAAAAAAACTGACATAAATTTTTGATATAACAAATAAAAATATGTTAGTTCTCCACCTTACTATTGAACTTGAAACTTACCAAGTCATTAACCAATATATCTTCAATTTCTTCTTGAATCCATAACCGATTATGTCTGCTAGGGTCATTAGGGTGCATACGACGAACAATATTCATGCCCATTTCTTGTAAGTGATCATGCAACCACAAACAACAAATTGGGTTGCGCATTCCTTCCCTGATTGACAAATAAGTAGAAAGGGTGCTCACTTCTATTCTGTCATCATAAAACTTCGAATTGTCAAAATTAGGAGTGGTTATCAAAGATTTTTGCTCAAGAACTCTTAAACCAATTCGAGCATGAAATCCACAACTTTCAAGTACTCTAATTGCTGCATCTTTTTTTTCACCTTTTAATATGCATGCAACTTCAAGGAATATTTCTTTGTAATCATTCTCTAGACCATTATAACTTAGTTCCAGTTTTTCTAAAGTTTCCTTCAACGGAATTGTTTTTAGTCTTTCTACAGCCTCCTCCCATTCACACTTACTTCTGCCACAAAGAAATGAACCCAAGACCTTGATTGTTAAGGGAAGACCAGCAGCGTACTGTATAACTTTTTCCGATAGCTTTTGATACTCTTGACTTGGAAACTCTTTCTTAAATGCGTATCTGCTGAAGAGGCAAATTGCTTCCGTAAACGATAACAAACTGACATCATGAATGTTGTCACTATGAACTCCATGTGCTACCAAAACTTGCTCATCTCTTGTTGTAATGATGATTCTACTTCCAGGCTTAAACCAATTAAGATCACCTGCTAATGCCTCAAGTTGGTCTAGATGATCTACATCATCTAAAACAATAAGAACTTTTCTACTACACATCTGCCTTCTCATCATGTTTTTCCCATCAGAAACACCCGGTACAACAATGCTTTGATCATTTAACACATCTGAAAGGACCTGTTTTTGCAATTCCTTCAAACCTGAGCCTTTTGAACCTTCTCTAACATTCTCAACAAAGCTTTTACCTTCAAACCAAATGGATATATGATAAAAAACAGCTCTAGCCAAAGTGGTCTTCCCGCCACCTCCCATTCCCTTGATCCCTATCATACGGACATCATCGGAATCAAGTTCTAAAGATGTAACTGTCTTCTTTACCCGAGTCTCCATGCCTTGTAACTTCCCATCAATGCTTGAATTGATGAAATGTAGCTTTAATGAAATTTCTTGAACAATTTTTTGGATCAGTTTAGCCTCATGCCTATGTGTTAAAAAGATTCTGTCAAATTATATAAGTTATATAAGATATATAATATAGTGATATAAGTTGAAGCAATTACCCATCATGGGTGTTTTTCAACTCCCATCCAGCCAAATCTGCTGCTTCTCTTAGAGCATATCTCCACCTTCCAATACCCTCTTTCCCTACATGATTTGCAAAGGCTTCTCCAACTGCCCCACTTTGGTAACGAACTTGGGTGGGTTCCACATCATAGAACACAGGGTAAGCCATCTGCTCAATCGTCTTCTTCTGGCACTCCATAATCTTTACTAGCTCCTCTAGACACCAAGATGAAGATGCATAGTTCTTGGAGAAAACAATGATGTGAAATCTAGAGTCTTCAATGGATTTAAGGAGCTGATCACTGATCCTTTCCCCTTTCTTGATTTTTTCATCATCTTTGTAGGTGATAATGCCTTTCTGGAGAAGAGCATAGTGGAGATGATCAACAAAGGTCTTACGGGTGTCTTCACCTCTGAAACTTAAAAAAACATCATACTTGAACCTCTTTTGCATCGATGAAGCTGAAGTAGATGCCATTCAGTTTCAGCTCAAGGATCCATTTTGGAAATCAATTTTGAAAGTTAGGCATGACCTTGACCTTTCAAAAGTAAATGAGGGTGAGGGTATTGAAGGCATCATTTTGGATTCTGTGGTGGATTACAAATTTCCAACAGTAGGGTCATGGTTTTATACATTTTTTTAAAGAGTTAATTTCTTTTTTAGTCTTTTAAGTTTCGTCTATTTAACCATTTCAGCCGAAACTTTTAAAAAATCTAATTTCAGTCCCTAAACGTTTCATTTTAATCTCAACTACGCTCAATTTTAACACCGTTATCACTGATAAGATCCCAAATTACTCAACCTTATTCACCACTTCATTTCAGAAAACAAAAATGGAAAGTGAACGATTAACCTCGAATTGCTTTGAAACGGATCTGCAATGAACGATTAATCTCATTTCCTTGAAAATCACCGATGATTACGACGAATTTTTGCAATGAACGATTTGAAAAAAAACTCAATAATCAGTATATATTTTGGCACAAAAGCATAAAATTAAGGAGTGATTGTATAATACATACAAATCAATTCACCGCAACCTCATCAAAAGTGGAGAAGATCGTTTTAGGTCAGAACATACCGGCGTCGTCAATAATGAAAACCCTAGCCTCTGCCGGAAATCGCGAGCGGCCTATTCCCCTCCATCACTACCGCCGCTGCGTGTTTCTCTCCATACACCGCCGATCTGCAGGTTAAACTCATAAACACCGCTTCTAATCGACGCTAACAGAGGGAGAACTCATCAACTGTCACCGGAGAAAGTTTCTAGAGAAAGGAGACGAGGCTTTGCAGGCTAGGAACACCACCGCGACCTCACCGTTGTAAGAAAATGAGGTAGCTACAGTTAGGAGGGTTGTCGTCACTCGCCGAAGGGGCGGCCGGAGTTCGCCGGAGCGGCGTTTATTTCTTTTCTCAGTTCTTTATTGTTCTCTCTCTCTCCGGTAAAAAAAAATGTTTTAATGTAACTTTTAATTATTGATAGGGGCATTTTGGTATTATTAAAATAACTTAACAGAAAAACTAACACCCTTACAAAATGACTCGAATCGAAACAAAAAGTAAAACTCGATTTTTAATTTCTTTTAGACTGAAATGGTTTAATGAACGGAACTTAAAGGATGATTTTTTAAACTCTTTTTGAAATAAATGGGTTCCAATTAAATTTAATGTGGTGACTTGGTGTATGAGGTTGTAGAAGTAGTGACTAGGGATGCATTGTTGAATAGAAACATTGCTTTGCACCAATCTATGTTCCTTATGTGAAGAGTGGTCGGAGTCGGTGGATCAACTCTTTCTTAACTGTGAGATGGCATCTCAGATTTGGTTGGGATTGGAGTTTGGTTACGTCTCCCCCTTCCCCGACTTCTCGATTACGGACGTCTTGGAGCTCCACAAAAAGTTCTAAGGGAGACAAGACTAGATTAAAAAGATGGAATCGTGCGGTGGTTCTTGTGACGTTATGGTATATTTGGAGGGCTCAAAATGGCTGGTGTTTAGAGGCAGGAGACACATTGACGAGGAGATTGTTATTGGGATTAAAGGGTGGGCTAATTTTTAGGTGAATAGTAGGAAGACCGCTATGGTGACATGGAGCTTACAAAATTTCTAATTTTTAGGATTAAAGAGATTGTTATTGGGATAAGGTTTTCATTAAATCAAAAGTTAGATGGAAAAGTTCGGACATGGAGCTTACAAAATTTGAACCCGAAGACTACTGTAATAGTGTCGGTCTCCTCCAGTTGGGTTGTATTTCATATTGGGCCAGACTTTCCAAACATATGTCGTCAGTATTTTGGGTTGGGCCCAAATTTGGCCAGTATTTTCATTAGCCACACTTTCGGCAGTTTTGGGTCTTAGAAGTGGACTGAAATGTTACTTTGAAATCATCCCACACCAAAACATAAACAATGTACAAATCAAATACACATAAAGCACCATTGATCATAAGAAAACTTTTATTTACTACTCACATAACTTATAACTAACTTTTATAAAACTACCACACTTTAATTTTATACTAATCTATTTTAATTCGATTATTTGATTCCCTAGTTTAATTTGTCAAACTCTAACCCTCGTCCCAAACCATTGGACCAAATGCCCTTTGGTAATGGTAATAAATGGTAATGGTAATAAAGAGGAATATTAATTTTCATTTTAGAGCATATTGATGCTCATTATTGGACTAGAATCATCAATCATTCACTTTGAGATGATGAACACCCTTTTAGTGAGTGAGTGATTACGTACTCTACGTACATCATCTTTCATCGGTATAACCGTATAAAACATTAAACATCATGTCGTGTTAGTCTTATATCACGGACTAAAGTAAGGTTGACACCTTGATTAACTTTCTATTATGGTTGTAAGGATAAGTTTGAGCACAACTTGTGTGACCACATGGCTTTATAAACTTGAACTTAATAGGACTAGTTGGAATATTTTGAGTGTAAAACTAGTGTTAATCTGTCGATTATATATGGATTAATCTGGGTCCTCATATAAACGTCTAGTATATTTCACACAATTAATATAAAATTTAAATAAACATATATTACAGGTAGGTGGGATTAAAATATCTTACAAGAATATCTAGTTGCATTGTTGTCGACACTTTTGGTTTGATTTCTACTGTGTTACTATTAATTAATAATAATAATATTTCTGTGCCACTTACACATATGAGGTGACATTATGTACACATAGATAAAGATCAGGTCGATATGTCATCCTACGTGTCAGTACCATCGCTTAATTTAGTACCACGTCGGACCCATATATAGTTAGTGGTCTTGTTTCAAAGGCCAATTTTCCTTTATTCCGACCTTTAACCTTCATGATGAGCTGGTTTATCCTTTTTTCCCAACGTGAGAACACCCTCGCTGCACTTTTGGTACCTCTCTTGTCTAGTATACCCCACTTAATTGGATCTTAAAAATTCAACTGCTTCAGATTCTTATGAATTTGGTAGCTACTTTCTACACAATTAAAAGATCATATTTTATTAACCGTCAGTGGGCTGGGGTGCTTAGAACATTTATATAAGGGGTCGAATGTCGATATGTATAAAATTTACAGTTGTGAGTGAAAAATGAGAGGCCGACTCAATTTATATATAATTTTTAAACAAAATACGTTTTAATGTACACTTTTAAAGAAGAAAACGTGAGAGGCTAGGGCCCTCCTCGTGACCCCTAAAAGCTTCACCCATGTTAACCGTGAAGGTTTGGAGTTAGTCTAAACGACTGCTTTAGTTTGGATCGAACCCGATAACATACAAATCATCAAATCGAGCTCAATGTAATCCGCTTGTTGATTAATTCCTTATTTTTAATAGATTCATTCGAGTGTAATGACGCATTTCATTCCACCTTGTATATATTTATACATATATACCAGACACTACCTTGTATGTCATAATTTAAACTAATCGATAGTTTAAACGTAATTGTATTTTATTTTATTTTCTTACAAAATTTATAGTTGAAGGTTAAACGAGCAGCATTGATGTTGACGGCAATTCGACAAATAAGCTTCTCGTGTTCAAACACCTGACATGATTTTATGTTCATGTTGTGTTGAATTTCGTATAAAGTTTTTGGATTAGTGTCTGTCTTAATTAATCGTCATACCACGAATTCTACCTATAAAACACTCTTAAATTCACTTGTGGTTCTATACTCATGTTTTAAAAGGATGATAAAACAGGAAAACATTTCTTTCACATTAGTGACATACTGACATTTAGTGATGTCTTTTTGCTCGAGTCCAAATAGTATAAAACAACGGAACTTTTATCGGATTACTAAAAACACATTTCTTGAAGGACCAAACTTGCATTTTGTAAGTAGTTAAAGGACTAAATTGTTTAAACGCTCTTGGCTCTCTATAAAATCAGACCCAAAGGAACGGGTCCTAACGTATCAGCGAAAATCTTGGACAATCCGATTTTAACAGAAAAGACGAAATCAATTAGTACAACAACTCTCTTCGCCGTCACCATTTTCCGGCAAGATGTGCAGAAGACCGGCATCTCCAACCGAATCCGAGAATCTCTCCGGCGATTCCACGGAGATCTACATCCAGATTGTCACCTCTAGTGGTCGAACAATTCCGGTGCCCGCTAACATTCTGGTAAGAAAAATATTCATATTTCACGGCTCACCGGAAACCTGCAACTATTCCGGTAGAATCAATATTAACTTACAGATCTTTTTTTAATCTGAATTTCTGAACCGTTTGGTTGTTATGTGCATTCAGGCATCAGCTTCGACGGTATTCGAAAGCATAATTAGCAGGCCACGTAAGCACCGGAGCTCCGAGAAAAGTATTCCGATCGCCGGCGTTCCGTGTGATGCGGTGGTTGTGTTTGTCGGATTCCTTTATTCCAACAGGTCAGTTCCCACCACAAGCCAACCTGCTTTTATTCATTCATTTATTATAATAATTGAATTGAATTAATTTTAAATTTTTAATTACAAAATTTATTTACAACCTAACCGGAAAATAAACTAATTATTTTATATTTAAACCGTCCAATTCACCGGTGATATTTGCCAGGTGTGCGGAGGAAGATATGGAGAAATACGGGATTCATCTGCTGGCCCTGTCTCATGTATACCTGGTCCCGAAACTCAAATCGCAGTGCACCAAGGCCTTGATCCAACGGCTAACAATTGAGAACGTGACCGATGTCCTACAACTCGCGAGGCTCTGCGACGCACCTGATCTTTACCTCAAATGCATGAAACTCGTCTCTAACAAATTCAAAATCGTTGAACAAACAGAGGGCTGGAAATTCCTTCAAAACAATGACCCGTTCTTCGAACTCGAGATCCTCCAATTCATCGACGAAACCGAATCCGTACGTCCAATTGAAAAATCAACCTCTAATTCTGTAATTTTGGTTCATGAATCAAAGGTATTTTATCTAATTTGGTTTCAATTTGCAGAGGAGGAAGGTGAGCAGGAAACAGAGGAAGGAACAGAGTTTGTATTTCGAGCTGAGTGAAGCTATGGAGTGTTTGGAGCATATTTGTACGGAAGGTTGCATAAACGTGGGACCAAACGACGTCGTACCGAGGAAGAACAGAGCACCCTGCAACAAGTTTTCCACATGCAACGGTCTGCAACTCTCGATCCAACATTTTGCGAACTGCAAGAAGAGGGTTAACGGAGGATGTGTTCGGTGCAAAAGGATGTGGCAGCTCTTCAAGCTGCATTCCTCCATTTGTGAATTACCAGATTCCGATTGCAAAGTTCCCCTTTGCAGGTATGGTTGCAAATGAGTCGAGTTGTCGTCCAAGATCAAATCGATAAAAGGTTTGAAACGAAACGAGTCTTAACGAGCTTGAGCCGTGCTCAAACTTTATAATAGGGCTCGGACCCGAGCTTTACGTAGTGAGCTCGTGCCGCCTCGTGAGCCTTATCAGACTTTTTATTTATATAATTTTTATATAATTTTTCAAATAAACATATAATTATGATAAAATATATAAATAATATGTATTTTTTCTATATAAAAAGAATAATTCTAAATATTTTCAAATTTAATTATAATAATATATAAAAAATAAGAATTAATTATAAACGAGCCGAGCTTGAGCTTAGATAATTCTCCACGAGCCGAGCTCGAGCTTAAAAAATAATGCTCGAATCGAGCCGAGCTCGAGCTCTATTAAATTCAAACGAACCAAGCTCGAGCTCTGTTAAATTTAAACGAGCCGAGCTCAAGCCTACACGATTTTGGGCTCGACTCGGCTCGTTTCCACCCTTATTAATTACATGTAAATGGAGACTAACTAAAATCGGGTCGGGTCGTTTCGATCAGATTTGGGTATATAGATTTAGGTTTTTGAGGAATCTTTTGAGTTAATTGATTTTATGGATGTTGCAGGCGATTTAAGATGGGGGGTGGGGAAGAAATGAAGAACAAAAAGGAAAAGGAAAGATGGGGGTTGCTGGTGAAGAAAGTGGTGGTGGCTAGAGCCACGTCATCCTTATTATTGTCGAAGAGAAAGAGGGTGGAAGAAGAGGCAGGAACAGGGGCATGTGGGGAGGTTAATGATAATCACAATCATGTTATTCGAAAATTAATATGTTAATTAATTAATAAAAGATGTGTATAAATATAAATAGTTTGATTTTGATTCATTTTTAATTCTCAAAGGGAATAGGAAACCGTGTTTTTATTTGTTGGGTGTGGGATACGATACAAATTATTTATATGAATATTGTATTCTTTTAGTTTTATATTTTATGTTATTTTTTTAAGCTAGTGGGCTGTTAGGTAATGACTAATGACTAGTTTTGGGGATGGGAGGGCACTTTTATATATAATTTCACGTTACATCTGTTACTTTACAACTTCAACGATTTATTTTGGAAGTACAAGGTTCTTTTTAATCAATATACTTAAAAATATGTAAGTTTATGGTTTTTATTATTCACCTGTATAATATGAGACAAATATATGATATATTATTATTCATGTGTGATCATAAGATCATTATTAAGATTATTTATATACAAGACGTTGATATGAAATCTTATAAAATGTTATTACTTTTGAATTCTTTTAATAGACCAATTGAAAACTTATAGGATATAGAATGATTTGCAATGAAAGGGTTGGAATTGATTGCATCACTATCTACATGCATGCACATATAGAATGATATGGGGAAAGTTAAAGTTACAAACTTTGAAACAATTAAATTATTATTAAAATTGTATTACATCTACGTGTTGTGGAGTGCGTGTTATTGCAGGTATCCGTTTGTATAAAAATGCTGTGATGTTTTTATTATATCTATGTAAACATAAAAAATAGTCAACTGTGTAAAATAAAAACTAAATCAAAGAATCACTTTTAAAAATGATTTAAGATTAAAACAATAATTAAAAAAGAATTAAGCATAACCTGTCAACGTTCAACGGGATTTGCGGTGCGGTTATGGTCGTTCTTGTATCGAGTGATGTCAATGCTTAACAAGTTTGCGTCACTAGCATCACTTTAACAGTTTCGTTCGACTCTTGTCATTATACCATTGAACTTCCCAACCTTCTTTTGGGTGTCGCTCCACTTGCCACTAAGTTTATCATGGTTACGATATTCTTCTCGATCCATATAGGAGCGAAATCTCTCACTAATTCGAGCCCAAAACAGACATCTGTCTTGAGAGTTGTCTAAAAAAGCAATTTAAAAAGTAATAATTAAAGATACAAAATTATAAAATATTAATAATGCTAGAAATATTTTTAAAAAGCATTTACCAACAATCCAGTCTTCGGAGACGTCAACATACGTCTTGACCAAATTAACTTCTTCGCTCGTGGTCCACTTTTGTTGTTTACTCCCCCCCCCCCCCCCCCGCGAGTAAGACCCTTCGATGGCTTGCTTCCTTTACGTCTCCCTCTTTTAACCGGTTCTTGGGTTTTTATGGTATGATTTCGATATCATCGTCATCATCTTCGGATTAAGTTTGGGTTTCGGTTTGTCGGAGGACATGCGGTGAATATTGAGATGGTGGAATATGTCCCCATTGGGCATAGCTCGATGGATAAGAGGGTTGGTGAATTGGTTGTGTCGATGCTGAAACTTGACCCGTATACAACGGGTTCTGTTGACTCACGCAAGTTGACATGTTCCATGGGTTTAGATTTGGTTGTTTGGGTTTATGGTTGCTATAGAAAATTAAAGAAGAGAATATGGTGTAGAATGTATAATAGAAGATGAGTAGAAGGTGTAAAAAAATATGATAAATAGCGGGTCTAATTAGTAGAATAAATAGTAAATAAAAAAATAAAAAAATCCCCTAACGGTAGAAAATAGGACCGATGAACGGTCCATTGTCACAAAACCCACCAAATTCACGACGTTGCTTCTCTCGCGTAGGCTACTCACGCAGCCCATCCACGAACCATATCTCTTGACCTTAGACTGTTGCTTCTATGAGTTACTTATTGTTATGGCTATCATGGAAACAAGCACACCTCCACGGGGGGGGGGGGGGGGGGGGTTTATGGCTCTAGCGTGGTGATGATCATGGTGGCATGTGATGAAGTAAATGATTATTTACATCCAAGTGCTCCTGGATATGTTTATCGTAAAAAGATATTTTACAGGTTACAGTCAGATGCGAGAGTGTAGATGCAAGACAAAGGGATCATGACCGTAGCCTATAAATACTTGGTGGATTGTATAGTTTAAGGGGTTAGATGTCATTTGTAATTTTTACCTTACACATGCATGCGTCTGTACTTCTTCTCTCAAAAAGATTAATAAAACCTTTATTCTTGCTCTTATTCTTTCACTTCTCTATTACATGTTTACCTAATTTGGCGGCAATTATTCAAGTGGATAACTTTGCTTTTCGGCATGCAAAGCTAATTGTTTTTGTTTTCCTTTTTCTCGGGCCACCAATCAATTTATTATCACTCAATTATTTAAAATAAAATCTCACGTTCACACAAATTCATCATTAATCACAGGAACATCTACGTGCTTGTTTACATAACATCACTTTCAATCTTTATTATCATCACATACATAATCACTACTACACGGATATATGGCCTAATACACCAAACGTAAATAAAGTTGTTCGTCTCAAGTGAAACATACATGCAATTAAAATGAACAAAGAACTAGTTTTTAAGTTCAGTTAAATAGATAATAGAAGTTGTGGTTTAGTTTGTTTTTTTTTAAGACGTCGACATTCGACAAGGATCGACTATTTTATTTTATTAGTTCGGCCGCAACCCTAACGCAATTAATGCCATGGAACATGAAATGTGGGCCCAATTAACTTGACAGCTCCTCCTGATGCACAACTTTCTCCCAGCAATAAATTGTCACTAGTTGCAAAAATAGTCGAATGGCGGTAGATGGAGAGCCGAGAACCCGTGGGATCTGTGAGAACACCGGACCATATTTTCGGTGTCGTAATCCAAACACTCGCACCACAAATTTAAATACCATTTTAAAAGTCAAAACATTTGGAGATGATAGAGGAACTACTTATGTGCGGTAATAAAAGTTTAGAGGAGTTTTCAATTAGTGAAGGAAAATTAAGGCCCATATACTTGTTGGGGTGCTTTGATATTGAAGAAGAAAAGGTTTAAAGAAAAGTGTGTGATGAGAGAATCATCTCCGCACTAAGACCCGCACTAAGACCATGTATAGTGGCACCGTTAACGAAACTAGAACATAGATTCATTGAAGAGGTGAGGGGACCGGGGACGTGGTGTGTCACTGTGACTCTGTGAGGAAGTTCATGAACATGATGTGGGTGTGTGTAGTTTTATGAAAAAATCCGACATGAAGAGGGACATTTGGTGACATATAATTTGTTTATTTTCTCTAAAATTACAGTCTTGAAGTCGTGGGGTTATTTTAAGAGATGACGATTTAAAAAAAAAAGCATACGATTATGCGCAATTATTTGTTAATTCATTAGGGTCTCACCTTTTACTCTTTGTTTTTATGGTAATTTCAGATCAGTAACGGAAGGTATTACACCACCCGCTGGATAATATTTTGACATTCGCCTACCATACTCTTTTAGTATATAACATTTTGACCATTAAATTAATTAAAGTTTATTCTCCCAACTTCCTCCAAACTAGTAGGTTTACATCCTACACCCGATTATACAATTACAGGTCATTTAATTGATGAGGCAATTATAGTATGGATCACTTTTCTCCATCATCACAAATTCTCCTTTTATTCAACTTTTGCACCTACTCTCATATATTCCAATATAATACCATATATAGTGGCAATAACAATCTTAATTCTTATTTCATATGAGGAAATAAGGTAATTTAAAATACGGCAAGAGGGAATTTTGAGTCCTACGGGATATAAACCAAATGATGTTGATATGTGTACTCATATCAATATCAGTGATTACAATCATACACATTATATGATACGTGTCAAGTGTATCACGTCCACCATAGTGTTTTCATCATATTGACCAAAATCTGTTTGTCTGGATCGGTCTCAAGATCAAATTTTAAATGGTTTTCAAGTATCTCAACTCTTCATGTAACAATGTTGTTTTGTGTACGTACTTTACACTATAATACCCAGAATTATATATCATTGGTTATAATATTTTTAATAAAGTGAAAAATGTACAACTTAAACATAACATAAAATCTATATAATGTTGATATTGTCAATCGTGGCCTCGCAATTTGCGTTCTAATAACTGAAGAAGAATAAGACAACCCAAAATTTGGTAAAGGAAAAAGAAAAAGGAAACTTTATTACGTGTAATTTACACAGACCTTTCAATTTATGTGGAGGAACTATAAATAAACAAACTTAGGTGACAAAAGCAAAATCCTACCAACCTTATTTATGTATGTGCATATTTTCACATCATTTTAATAATAAATAATAAATGTATTCTTTTAATTTAAATACTATTTAAGATTTAGAGATTATTGTGGATTACATGTAGTTCTATTGTATCATAAAGTCATAGTGATAATGCAGGAATCGTTTGTAATATAAAATAAAATACTTTTTATATAAATATGATTATAGTATAGAAAATAAATATTATTTAAGATTTAGAGATTATTGTGTATCACATATAGTTCGATTGTATCATAAAGTCATAATGATAATGTATGAATAGTTTGTAATGTAAAATAAAATACTTTTATATAAATATGATTATAATATAGAAATTAAACTAAAGTGGAAAATTACAATGCACTTAAAATCAAATAGTAGGTCTTTAAAAAATTCAGTTTTTTCTTCTAGGATACAACATCCAAAGTTGAGTGTACTATTGATGAGGACCTAACAACAAAAAAAATTACTTGGAATAACATGAAGATATGATCAACAAATTTGCTAGGGAAGTGTTCAAATGTTGATGTAAAATCACATATAGGTTGTAGAATCCCACCCACTTTTGCAAACCATCACTCAAATCATCAGATTTGGTCTTCAATTCAAGAATTGATCAACCCCTAGCTCTCCTCTCTCTCAAACACGTTTCTGTGATTTCTCAAGAATGAGAAATCCAAATTTTTTTTCTTCTCTATCATCGAAATAGAAATCTGTCACTCTGGCCCCTCCTCTTTGACCACATGATTAATTTAACTAGTTAGTTCCAGTTTACACATAACACCCTAATCTTTCATGTTTTATTTATAAGTTACCCCCTCCTTTTTGACCACATGATTAATTTTAACTAGTTAGTTCCACTTTACACATAACATCCTAATCTTTCATGTTTTATTTAGGGGTAGGCTATTCGTACCCCCCTCCCTTACTTGTTGCACCCCTCTCCTGTAAAATCAAATCTTGTCATATTTTGCCCTTACATAAATTAATATTTTAAAAATGTTTTTTATACCAAAAAGACTTTATATAAAAAACACTTTCTATACGAAAACATAAAATTTGTATTTTGTTGAGAAACTTTGTGTGTATTTTGTTAAGAAACTTAAAAATAACCATTTATAAAAAATTAAAATAAAGTTCTTAAAAAATAAGAGAAGAACTTTATGTAAAAATAATTACGCTTTTTATAATAGAAAGCAAATATTTTTATTTAAAACGTATAAAAATAAAACTAAAAGATTAAATACAATGATCTCTCTCTTTTTTTATACGGCTATTGTTTTTAAAGGAAGTAAAAAGACGTTATCTAAAAATTTCAAAACTCATTTTTAAAAACAATTTCTTTAATTAGTAGTTTAAGTTTTTAAAACTCTCTATAAATATAGTCACACATTTTTTTATAAAAAAACGATAAAAGGTCTTATAATTAAAATAAATTCAGAATATTAGGATTTTTGTTTTGAAAATATAAATTGAGATCTGATTATGAAGCATATATAAATTAAAATAAAACAGTTTTATAGAGATGATGATTATTTTTCATGTAAGATATGTTTTGTTTAAAAAAAAACAAAAAAGGTACGAAATGTATTTATCATATACTTAAAGGAGGGGGTGCAACAAGTAAAAATTAGTATAAAGGGGGGTACGAATAGCAACACCCTTTATTTATAAGTTACCGACTAACTTTATTAACTAATAAACACCATTGTATTAACTTTACTTACTATGGGTTATCTTGTATGACATGACACACTTCACACAATGACTAAATGTTATGTGTAGTGTTATATTTAACTCGGGCTTCTAATTATGATGTCATTGCGTTGTCTTTTTGTCTTTTTATTTTCTTTATGATTCGCTTTAGCAATGTAAATATTTTATATACTCATGTTATCCCCATAGTAATGTAAAAGTAGTAAAATCTAGTAGTCTACAAAATGGTACATGTGACGTCAAAATTTATAAATATTACAAATATAATTGAAGGGATGTGAGGGGAAAGAATTGTTCATTTGAAATGGAACCTCCCGCTCGAGTGTGTCACGACCAGTGACCGTTAGTTTTTTTTAGATGTTAGGTAATGTTTTTTTCAAGATATGTTTGTTGTGCGGGTGTCCCTGGGTTCCATGAGACGCCGCCGGTTTGTGAGAGTAGAATAAATGTTCATTTAAAGTCAGATATGATCTTCACGCGTGTGCTACACGTGTCATTTGATCCTTTACATGTCTCTTGACTTCTTGAGGATGACCCTTATTTACTATGTTTCTCTATGCTCCGGATTGGTGGCTGCTGGTTTACTATACTTTTGTTGCCTTAGGTTGTGCTCCGGCGTGTCGTTGCCAGTGTACCCTACATCTGACGGTGGTGTTTATTTTTGTGATAGAAGAAACATGTTGAATGGCAAGGCTTTTCTTTGTATGCGTAATTTCGATTAATAACCCCTTTTACGATGGATGTGATGACATTTCAGATCAATGAGAGCCTACGCGATTTGTCTTACAATGGTTGTGATGTTCTTTTTGATAGATCCGAGTCTGTACCTCATGTGATTTATGTGATTTCTATTTTGGGGGGGTTTTAAGATGATTGATTTGTGATTATGTAGCTTTATGCTTTATCACAGTTGAATAAGTGAAGGTTGTTTTTGCTTTATGATTCCAGCTCAAAAATTTTATATACTGTATATCTATTAGGCTATGATGTTTTCTAATTACGGCAAGGCGTTTACCGCAACGTCACTCGAATCTGAGCCTTTTTCAAGTTTGTTCTTTAATAGCTTTATTTGTACGCCCTTTCATTTTGTTTTTGATATTTTACTTTGTTTTGTTATTTTACAGGAATGTTTTTTTTTGCTGGACTAAGATATGAAACAGTGCACTACTTTGGCCTCATTCTACTTATGTTGATCAAAGTGTTAAATAAAATTTTACTTTGGTTGTATTATGACAGGCAAGTTAATTTATTTGAATACTAGTTTAGTAACCCGTGTATTACACGTGTTAAGTTTATTTTAGATACATAAAAAGTGGTTAAAATAATCATATTAATTATCTGTGATAAATTGTTGATTTGTTTTCTTAAAATAATTAAATTATTAAGTAAATTTATCAAATTCACATTAAGTTTGTCAATTTTTTTTAAATGGAAATTTAGTTTTGACAAAATTGGTAATTATACTTAATTGATAATCTAAATAAATTGATAATTGAATGTGGTTTTGACATGTGTCAATGTTGATGTGGACCTCCTAAAAATAAGACATGTGACACTCATTTTAGTACTTTATTAGAATTAATAATTAGAGATAAAGATTAAAGATAGTCATAAAATATAGATTATAGCTAATAATTAAATGTCGATATTATATTCTTGAAAATATCCATAATTATCGATGTAGATGGAGATGACGTCATGGAAATGTGAAAATATGATTGTGTTTTTAATTACCGACTGCTTTATGTTTGTATTTTTGTGTAAGTAGGTTTTTGTTTTGTGGGTGAAATTTATAATCCTTTAATTCGGATACGTTTTTATTCTAATAATCTTGGATGCTTTTTTCTTTTACTTGAATGGTTGTCTGTCATAATACACGGGCTTGATCACCATCTTGTTCCACACAAAATAGACGATGACTAAATTACATGTGATTTAGCTATATCAAAATATGTTACTTCTAAAACGGTTAATTGTTTAAGAGAAATTAACACGTATAAGTGTATAACGGTATAAGTTATCCCTTTCAAAGAAAAAGAAAAACATTGACTGATTTGTTTATATTGGAGTTCCAATCTACTTCAAATGGATGAGTAAGGCAGAGTGTTTGCGTTTGAACAATGACTCCTTTAGTTTAATCTAATTTGACTTAATTTGGATGTCTTTTTAAAAAACATATAAAATAAAAAATCCGTAATAATAGTTTAATACCATGTTTTAACGTGTAAACCAATTACATTAGCTTCACAATGAAGTTTGCTATCAAGGAATACGCAACAGACTTGAAGTTGCTTATTTGAAACATATTTCCGGATAGATAACATTTTTTAATCAATAGTTAATATATAGCGTAATATAAAAATGTAGCCGTTAAATAAAATTGGAAGATACACACAAAAAAGAAACGAATAATAATTGATATGAGGAGTATATGTGACTTCGTGGAGGAATATATATCCATCCAATACGTTGTATACCCTTTACATACCATATCAAGATAGGTGGACGAAATTCATACATGTAATACTTTCAATTCTTTAGATTCATACATCTCTTATTTATTTCATTATCTCATATCAAATAAACTTTAACTTTTAGATACTTTTATAAGTACTAGAAAGTAGAAATAGGACCCTTATATATTGAAAAATAATGTATTGACAATAGTTATGATTTGTGAACTTGCAATTTTGGTATTCTTGTAAGGGTTTAAAAGAGTCAAACTAGCTCGTATTCGATATCGTATCGGTAAAAAACTTGGATAAGCCGAGTGTAAACAAGCTCAATGAGCTCGAGCAGGGTTACGAGGTTAAACGAGCTTTTTAATTATATAGTTTTTGTTTAATATTATATCTATTTATATAAATAATAGTTGTTATATATAAAATTACAAAAAATAATCAAATAATAAGTATGTTGTTATATATAGAAAATCTAGTTACAAATATACACAAATATAATTATAAAAAAATATTAAAACTAAAATTAAATATTAAAGGCGAGCCTTACTCGAGTCTAGACAAGCTCGGACTCGACTTGTCTTCTTTACACCTGTTAACTTTTGGAAAAATAGAATACTTATACATGTAATTTTGGTTCAAAACTAAAACTTTCAACGTAGCAAAATAGAAAAACTAAAACTTTCAACGTAGCAAAATAGATCCAAGAATTAAAATATTCAAATGTCAAGTTCAAACGTTTAAATTCAAATTTTTGATACATCCTACTAAAATTCAAACCTTTAAAATTGTTTTTAATAGTTGGTGCATGTAAGCAAAATTTATCTTGAGAGATAATTTTATTGGTTGTTATCTTTGGTCAATAAGTATATGAATAATCAATTAGTTTTTTTCGTGTATATACTTGATACCTTATTTATTTGGACTTATGAGATAAATTATAGGCTCTTAAAGTCTTAAGATTTATAAATACAAGTCAAATACATAATAAGTTTTTTTTACTGGGCCTCTTATGTCTCACGTGTATCCATCTCGTTGTGCACATGATTTATTGTTTATATTTGTAACACTTTATTATTATTGATGATTGAGCCCCATCTAAAAACTTTAACTATTAATAAGTTTCTAATCCTTTTATATATGCTAATTGACATACGACACCTAAACACTTTTTTTTTTCGCCCCCTTTATAACATGTGTAATGTTAGGTTGATCTTGAATAAATTTTTTCTAAATACTAGTTTAGTGACAAATATGTCTATTAAAAATGTTATGAACAAAATGGTAATCAATTGATATGGAGAATTCTAGAAGGAAACCAGGGAAGAAGTCAAGAAGAAGAAGAACATATACCTCAATTCATCGATGTTTATTTCTTTTCAGATATGATTACTTAAACGAAGGACGTATAGATGGGTACAAGTTACATTTTCAACCCACCTATTTATCTACAATTACAACTAAGTCCCTAATCTATTTGATATGTAACAAAAAAACATGACATGGCTAAAGAATTGAACGACATTTCTAAAATTAACTGGTTTTGACTTTGGAAAATTGAGGTTGTAATTTTATATAGTATGTCAAACAATTTAAATTTTCAATATAATAACCCAAAAATACTTGTGAGATAGAACGTGGCGGTTTGGTTTGTAGATCTCCTTTCATACATGTAATCTATATATGTATTTTTATAATTAACATACAGTATTAGTTTCAACCTGCTACCTCATGTTGACATCTATACAAGAACTTATGTCTAGTTTATTAGAGAATTGAATTAATTATAAAGATATGTTTTTTTATTAACCGGCCAAATATTTACATTGCTATGGATAATTCTTTTTTAATTTCGACTGAATGTACCTATTTGTTTTTTTTTTTCTCATATTTACTTGTCGCACTATTCGTCCTCAATTTCTCAATAAATAAAATCAAGCCTTTTTGTTTTTTCTTTAAACACGAGAGTTTTTTTTCTTTGTTTTTCTTTTCTTAATTTAAAAATATCTAATTATAATTTGTGTCGTATATTATTATGCATATTTTAAGTCTTAATATAAAAAAAAAGTCTTAATATAAATTAAAAGAAATTAAAAGAAAAAATTTATGAAAATTATTCCATCACATAATCAAATATATATCCAAAAAAATTAAAGATAACCTTTTAACTTAATGCATGAAGCATATAATGTTCATAACTACTTTTCAGCCAATGAGCGCTTGTCCTAGTGGTCAAGGGGGAGGTGGTAAGGCTTTGCCTACCTGGAGGTCCTGGGTTCAAACCCAGGCAATGACAGTTATTTGGTGATTTATGGGGTTAGAATAGGAGTTTGTAATAGTTTAGCCGTTCAAAAAAAAAAACTACTTTTCAAATAGTAGTACGTTGTCGCGGGCTAACACAAATATACAATTAAGTTGTATTGTCATAACTCAACATAAAGAAAAAGAAAAAGTTATACACCTAAAATAATAATAAAGAGACCCAGGCAAACCACAAAAACTATACATAAAAAAGTATCAGTGTAAGATTAAACTAAAACTAAGGATAAACTCCACTTGAACCATAAAAACTTTACACCAAAAAGTAATAGTGTATAAGATTAAACTAAAACCAAGGGAAAAACTCCACGAGAAACACAAAAAATTATACACCAAAAAAATAACGGTGTAAAACTATACTAAAACCAAAGTAAAAAAAAAAAGGTAACATGGACCACCTACAACGAAGGCGTTCAACTTTGTTTAGTTAGTAATTTGTAATATACTAATGTTTGGAGCTCAGCTTTATAGTTTAGCCTCATCTTTTAATGCTTGTTTATTTGTTTGCAAGTGTCGAGCTCCAGGTTTTTAATTTCACTTTTCCCACACCCTGAGTCAAGGGTCTCCCTGCGAGAAGCCTCGATAGAGGAAAAGTTTGCCTACAACTACCCTCCTCATACCCTTACGAATACCTTTTATTGGTAAGATTTTACTATGTATGATTGTTGTTAAGTATATAAAATCAACTTTTTAAAAAAGAATTTATAAAAAAAAAGTTTGTTTTAATCATTCATATTTAAATGCTACATTGTTTAAAATCTTTTTTATAGTAAGCATTTTTCTAGTTGGGCCAACGATCTGAATCATTATTGGGCCGAACTTCCCGATGATATTGGGCTCATTGAAAACCTTCAATGGACTATTCACAGGGTCATAGGCTTCTTACCTTCTTGGTGTTAGCAACCCTGATTAGAAATTGGTTACAGCGATCACTATGAGGTTGTTCGGGTCGACTTTGACCCGTTTGTCCGTACTATAACCCAATCTCGTTCTTTTGGCCCGCATCGATCTTACTACCCTAAATCAGGTATACTCTTGTTTATTTATGCGATTTTTAGTTTCGATTGTAAGGATAACATGGATCGTGATTTTAGGGTTAAATTGATAACTAAGAAACCAATTAGAGAATAATTAGCTTCTTAATTTAGTGCTAAATTGATAGTAAGGACTCAATTGGAGCTTATAAATGATTGATCATTGATCAGGGATATACTATCATAATGTAGAGCAAGTTCGTTTAGCAAATGAATCATTGGATGAACAGCAGAAATATATTAAAAATGAGAATGTGACAGAATAAATCTTTATTATATAATTTTGCACCATAAAAGTACTATGATTACATCAAGACTATAAATCTTTGCAATATTGATATGTGGAATTAATAAAATGTGTGTGTGTGAATTTGTGTAATTTAGAGTTCATCTTTGAGTGATGATGTAGGAGAGGATTTGGGGTTGACAGCAGAGTTCTTGATAGGATATGAGGCTTCCATTGCTATGCCACAAAGCCCTCTTTTATCTGATGTTCCTCTCTGCATCCTGATGTATCCTTTTTCTCCCCACTCGGCACCCCACGAGTTCTTTACGATCCAGTATTTAGTTCCATCTAGAGTTGTACCGTATCCAACAGCTGCCACCCCGTGATCCAGTTGTGTTCCACACTTTCCGGTGAAAACTCCCTGTTACATCATTGAAAAGAAACCATTTTTATGTTTCAGTTCCTGATTTAGAATCTGTGCATAAAGAAACCAATCGTAACGTTTCGATTCTTTGATTGAATTAGTTTCTTTCAAGCTTCAAGATTTATTTTATAAGAACTCATGATTAATTCCAATTATTTTTTTAATTAGTTTCTTTCAAGCTTCGAGATTTGCTTATAAAGAGCCCATGATAAATTCCAGGTTTTGATTGAGTTATGTTATTGTACGTATCAAGAATATGTGCATAAAGAAACCCCATCTTTGATTGAATTAATTTCTTTCAAGTTTCAAGATTTGTTTACAAAAAGCCATTTCTACTTTCAAATTTTTGAACCAAGCATGTTGTTGTTAGTATAAAAAACTTAGGCATATAAAATATATGAACATGCTGTATAATCTGTGAATAGAACTTAGATTCTATATGGACATGCCGTATTACACTATTACCTCAAATTAGGTTTTTGTTAGTATCAAGATATGTTTAGAAGAGCCTATTTTTACCAATTCTTTGATTGAATTAGCTTTTTCAAGTTCCAATTATGTGAAAACTCCCTCAATCTTTACATTTTTGTTCTTTAATTGAATGACGGTCTTCACGTTTCCAGATTTGCTATTAAAAATCTATTTTTTTTTCTTTTCAGATTTTTAAACGAATTAGTCCTTTCAAGTATCAAGAACATGTTGTATTACCTCTGAATAGAACTGAAAATCTGCACCTCCAGCATCAATGGCAACAGCAACAGGCTGGTGAGCTACTGCTTTCATAAGTGCTTTCTCATTATTTTTAGGTACATCCTCATGTCCATCAATTGATACCACCGGGGCATTCGCCTATCAAGAAAAAATGTCAAAATCATTAGAGTTTATGCTCAACTTGATTTGAAGAACCTTTTGACAAACTTTTTACCTTTTGAGAATCACACCGCCCATCTGCAGCTGTATAAGGATAATAATCCTCCTTAGTTAGACCACCTGTCTTTTTAATAAAGTCGAACGCCAAATCCATTAGACCTCCATTACATCCTTGATTTTCCGAAGTGTCACAATCTATAAGTTCTTGTTCTGATAACGACACGAGTTCATTTGTCTTGATCTTGTTTATTCCTTCAACTGCCACGACAGTTGAAAACGCCCAACAACTTCCTGTAATACAAACATAAGAAAAAACGATTAATACTCGTAAAAAGTTGTATTCGATGCATGTGCATGTTGTATCGTATTCTTTACTAAAGATTTACCACATTGTCCTTGATCTTTCACAGGGGTGACAGCCCCTTTCTTTCTCCAATCAACAGAAGTAGGGACGCTTTCGACATTCTCATACATAAACGTCTTGTTACCGATTCTATCACCTTGAAGCATTCGGTGATGATGAATCTTTGAACCCGCGTACACGCTTCTGAACTCATGGTTAGTCATATCGGCAAACTTATTAAGCTTAAGCTTATAAGGTTTACCCATCTTGTTAGTTTCATGAACATGAAACACATTGGATTTGAACACATTGAACCGTCTTTGCTTCTCGCCGTGGTCTTCCGCCAGTTTGTGGTGGCTCCGCCACCTCTCGTACATATCCCACAACCCGTCCTCGGTTTCGAGCTCCTTTTCATGGAAATCAAAGCTCCACGCAACGCCTAAAAGTAAAGATAAAGAAAGAGAAACCAAAAGAAAGTTGCTGATTGCCATTTGGATGAGTTATTGTATGTTTTGTATATGGGTTTTGGATAAAGATGATGAAAGTTGGGAACTTGAAGGGTGGTTTATATAGAGGAAAGATTTAAGGGTGGTTTAAGAAGAGTGCAAGATTGAGCGATCTTGATATGGATACAAGTTGATGAAAGTGGAAGAAACGGTTCCTTATTGGCATGAACAACAATCAAGATTCAATAATGGAGGAATAGAGAGAGGGGATGCGTGTGATGTTAAAATTAAGCAAGAAAGTGTTTAAAAATGGCAAAATTTGAGTGATATGAAGTGATGCAGGTAGTGAGTTTGATGGAAATCGAATGAAGGAGGGGTGATGTATGCATGGTGTACACGTTATGAGGATGCAAATGGGGAAAGGGGACAAATCGTGTTGGTTTCTGTGTTGTACACTTTTCGTTTTTCTTGTTGCATATTCCATTTTTAGGTGTTTTTGGGTTGCTTCCATCTTTTAATCAAATGGTTACTACTTTCTTAACCTAAAAGTCTCTCAATTGAAGCTTGTATGTTAAGTATGTACATTTATTAATTATTTGGAAGTCTAGATTCTAGTTTTGAGAAGTACTAATCGAATAATATGTTTTAGTTTTGGTTTGAAAATTTGATTGTAGATTATTATTCGTCTGAGAAAGATATTTTGTTTAAAAGGGTCTAGTTTATTATATTTAGATGAATTAGTTACGACGTTACATGTTTAATATATAACAAACAAACTAATTTGATGATGATGCAAATATTTATGTTATAAAAGTTACCATAGTGTTTAAAAGCGGATTGGTTATGAAACCCGATGTGATCGGATTGGTTGATGATTTTAAAATTTTAAAATATAGAAAACTTTCAAGACTAAACATATTGTGATTTGATTATGTTTGTACGGATTTTTAACCTTATGAAATAGTTTTTTTAGTTAGGGTGGGGGTATGGTTGTTTCAAAAAAAATCTGAAACAAACTTTTCAATCAATGGGATGAGAGAGAAAAATTTTGTAGAAATGGAAGGTATAGTTATAGAATGGTTTATAGGTAAAATTTGATTGTTTTGTGAAGTGGAGACCACCATCACACACACAATACATTCGGCATCATTTGGCAAAAATATGTCGAAAACACATAGAGAATGCCGATGCTGCAAGGTTGCCGAAGAGGGGGAGTAGTTGTTCCAAAGCTTGCCGTAGATTTGAAAGTTGCCGATGGGGTATACCGAAGGTATAACCCCCCCCCCCCACCACCCTTATAATTTGTAAATTAGTTGGTTTGGTCCCGAGTATATTTATTTTTGAATCTTTAATCTTTTATGAAGTTTTAAAGATGTGAATGAGAATATACTCTTTCAATCTTTTGAGCTAATTTATGAAAATGACCTTGTCAGAGTTGTGTACTTGTGCTCACTTATGAATATTATTAAACATGTTAAATATTCAGATGGTTTTTAGGGCACTTGAAATCTTAACGTTTTTTGTTTAAAACCGGGTGGGAACAAAAAATACTTCTCTAGGCTGGAGTCAAGTGGATTTTCTAAAAATAACTGGATTTTCCCTAAAAGTAGAGATGAGTGTATAGAGAAGCAATGTCGCTGACCGTTTAAAAAATAAAACCAGACATATAAGTGCAAACCACAAACACCGTTACTTCCTATTTAAAAGGTCAAACATCCAAACATTCAAATCCACTAAAACTTCGTTGGCGGTTTATAATCGTGGAAAAATACCCATTTGAGACGGGTTTTATATCCATTAGCCTTTGTGCATAGATTTTTTTTTTCTAATTCACATTCATATGTTGGTATAAATAGATATTGAGTGTATTTGTTTGATCACAACATAACTCTTAATAGACAAAAACGGTAAAAAATACCAAAATGAACTCACAGACTCTCAAGTCTTAAAACGTTTACATGACAAACTTAAGTGGTTTAAATTCTATTGGTGCTTCATCTAGTGAACCCACTATGATGACGATCATATCAATGGTGAGGAACCATGATATTTGGTCAAAATTCGATTTACTTAAACTGTCAAATAGTAGTCGAATGACTCAATGCGTGAATTGTAATCTGTCATTACTTGCGTTGTCACATTAAACATGTGTTTAAATGTTACCGGGGTTGAATTTTAATTGATCAAATAATTATTCTGTCAAATTTCATAAACCAGAAGATAAGAGTACCCAAATCAGATTGTATTACCAAATTTACAAACCGAAAACATTATGCAGTGTTTACAAACTAGAATCAGAAAATTACAAGAACAAACTAAGCAAACACAATCAGATCATCATTATGATGATTGATTAAAGAAACTAAAAGAGAAACTCTCAAGATCTTACATCAGGAACCTTAGAACATGAAATGATGAAGAAGATTGAGAGAATAAACTTAGAAGAAAACCAGAGAAGACCAGAAAATGAATATCTCGATCCTAATCTCCAATACGCATCATGAAACCCTAAGTGAGATGCAGAGGAAAGTATATCGAGGGAGAATGGAACTGGAGATATCTTTTTTATTATATATATTGAGCAAGAGTTATAAACATTCTTTATATACTACCCATAAGCAATTGGGTGACCCATTAGCATGACCCGCAACCCATTAGCATGACCTGCGATTGCACTCTTCAGCCCGGTACATATCCAGCTCTATCGGCCCAAGTTCAGCAACACCAGCCCAGCTATGCTTCATGCTGAAACCAGAGTCCAGCCCAAATACACCTCACAAGAATAACAATAAGGATTTCATTAACACAAATCTCATATAAAGTTTGAATTAGATTTAAGAGAAAGTTAATATTTTAACATATTCATCTGACCTTAAGACTTGCTTTAATGGCCATTCGTCAATGATAGGAGACACAATGGCATGAGGTCGTGGGTTTAATCCTTGAGACACCCGGTTTTATCCCAGTTTGTGGTGAATATTTTCGAGGACGGTTCAAACGGATGGTTTTGATACCCATACTGTCAGCTCGAGAGGTATAGTGGAAATGATTTTTTTATCCACTTTGCAGAGTTTAAAAACGTGATATCTTGGCATGGTGAAGATAAAGGGGATCTCAATATCATGTTCTAGCAGCCATAAACTGTGATTCTCTAACCATCAAAGCTTCTATATAGCTACAGAATCCGTTTTTATTTTGAGTGGCATAGATTTTTTTTATCCAAAAAACAAGACTTACTCCAATGTCGATGATAAGGTACATTTGCCTAAAAGAACACTTGTACGAGGTAGAATGTGTACAACATTTTACAAGTCATAAAAGGGAATGACAGGAATTTGTCATGAGAGAGGAATTCCACAAGAAAGAAGTAGCAAAAGAAAATACCTTTTACATAGTTTACGATAAGAACTCACTTACGATTAATAGTATCTAGTAAATCAAAAAATAGAATGTTATTCACGATTTCCTATATTCTTTTGTAACGAATATATGTTTTGTTAGTTTTAAAAATAAGTAGAAAAGAACTTTATTGTCTTTGATATTTTTAGCATTTTTTTCTAAAGAAGTTGTCAAAAAAGGACCGATATTAGTTAATAACCCACCAGTTCAATCAGTTATTATTGAATGATACCTAAACCGGTTTGGGCTAGTTTGACTTTAGGCTTTAGCCCACTTGTTGAAGGAGAAACAATGGGAATTTCACCCAAATAGCCTTTGACAACCCAGATAACCATTGACTTTTCTTTTTATAACAATAACACAACCAATAAAATCTTGTCACCTCATTATTTTTGTCAGTTTCACGTCCAGTACAAACTTTGTTTATGAAAATTTCACGCTTTATTACAAAATTTCATGCTCAATTTTTAAAAAAATTTATAAAAAATCAATTTTTTTACTCGCGCCCAGTACAAACGTTGTACATGGTAATTTTGCACCCCACTAAAAAATAAAAAATAAAAACTAAAATGGAATAAAGTAAGCCTTTTTTATATTTATTTAATCTTTTCAGTTATTAAATTTTTTTATATTATTGGTTTAAATTTATATATCGTTGTTTTTAACCTTATGAATTTTATATTTATTTTAAAACTTAATTTTTCTAATTGATTTAATTATATTTCATTTTAACCTAATTTATTAACTATTTAAAAAAAATATTTAAAAAAAAACGTTTTAATATTTAAATTTTTTATATATTATTGTTTTGAATTTTTTATACAA
The DNA here is from genome assembly GCA_039602395.1 of Deinandra increscens subsp. villosa. NCBI lineage: Eukaryota > Viridiplantae > Streptophyta > Magnoliopsida > Asterales > Asteraceae > Deinandra > Deinandra increscens. The sequence goes on along the minus strand of JBCNJP010000015.1, from coordinate 4,194,516 downwards.
TTTATTAAACTATTTAAATCGTTTTCATATAGAATTCTATAGAATTATATATTTTTAATTCTATAGAATTATATTTTTTATTGTTTTTATTTTAAAAATCATAAATTATTTTTAACGTTTTTATTGTTGTTTTAACGTTAATAGTTCTATAGAATTATATTTTTTTTATTGTTGTTATAAAATAAAACAACAATCTAACTCACGTATATTTTTTAATGTTTTTTATGTGTTAATTTTTTTTATTTAATGGAATCTTGCATATTTTTCAATTATAAATAGATCTGGGACCAATGCATATGCTCACAACTTTACCCAATAAGGCTATGTGTAATGGTTAAAGCCCCATAAAGCCCCACAAGGGGCATTATGCGCCATGTGGACGCTGACTGGGCAAGGGGCTTTATGGGGCTTTATGGTGTAGTGGATAAAGCCCCATAAAGCCCACCATCATCATTACCTTATTATTATTTTTTTTTAACTTTTTTTTTTTAAATCTACTTTCATTAAAAATAAATATTACAACTTAAAAAAAAAAGACAACTTAATTAAAATAAAAATTACAACTACTTAAAAAACATACAACTACTTAAAAAGAAATACTAATCGGTGATTTTGTATTTTGTCTTGATTCGTTCCATCTTTTTCTTATGGAGGGCGAGGTAAACCGGATTAGCGTTTTCAGGCGGTTTTTGGGCGAGGAACTCGAGATCCTTGTCGAGTTGATAATCGTCGATTTGCTCGACTTGCTTTTTTTTCGACCGTGCAAGATCTTGAATACTCTCGGCCATCACCGCGTGATATTCGGTGACCGGAGCCTTTCCACGGTTAGCCCTCGCGAAATCTCGACCTCTTGGCCTCCCACTAGTAGTCTCCACGGGTGGAGTCGGAGCATCATCCTCATCATCATTGTCCGAATCATTCAAATTAATTTCGAATGTTCGAGCGGTGGAGTCAAACGACTCGGGATCGGCGGAAGACGACGTCTTGGATTTCTTGCTTTTTCGGGTTTGACGTGTTGTTATATCCGCTTTCGATCTCCACTTCTCGCTTTGGTAGAGAAACGACCAACACCTTTTGAGAGTGAAGTGACCACGCTCCGCTCCATATTCGATCACCGCCCTATCGTAAATGTCGGCGTCGTTCGCACCACTCGGCCAATTTGATCTGGACCGATCATAGTAAGTTGAGAAAGCTTGACATTTTTTGTTTATTTCTCTCCATTTGGACGACAACGAATCCGGGTTTCGGTATTCGCCCTTCCCCATCAACGTGAAAAACTTGGACCGAATCTCGTCCCAAAATTCTCTCGCATCTTGATTGTTTGCTAAAAAAAAAAGAGACAAAAGTTAGTAAAAAAAAAATTATTTTTTTTTAAAAAATATAACTTTTAGTTAAAAAAAAAAACCTTTTGTCGGGTTCTCCGAAGCTTCAATGTAAGCTCGACAAAGAGCGAAACACTCGTCGTCGCTCCAAAATTGTATCTCCTTCGTCGCTCTCGCGTCGTCCTCCTTTTTTTTGTGAGATCGTTTGCTCTTTCCTCTCCTTTGTTTTGGTTGTGATGCACCGACCTCTTGTGTTTCTTGGACGATTTCAACATCCTCATCTTGAAGAGAAAAGGGTTGAGATGCTCGAGGGGTTGGAGTTTGTCGCGAGGTTGGAGAAGGTCGTGGGGTTGGAGAAGCTTGAAATGGTTGAGGTGGATAACCTCCAAATTGTGGTTGGGAGAATTGGGCAAAACCTTGAGAGTAAAGGTTCATGTTTGAGAATTGGTTCGGGAAAGGTTGAGTGGCGGGGTTCATTGACGGGAATTGAGGGGGAGGCATGTTCATAAACATTTGCCAAAGGTTTTGATCGGGTTCGTTCTCCCCGGTATTAGGTCGAGAGTTGGGTTGGTTGTTGGGTTGGTTGTTGGGTTGGTTGGGAAACATTTTTAAAAAATATAGAAGATGAGAAGTAGAAGGAGAGAGATTGAGAGTGTGTAGTTTATAAATTGTGGGAGATATATATATAGTTTGAGAGTGTATTTAAAAAAATTGAAAATTAAAAAAAAAATTATACCGTTGATATAGCCGTTCAACGGCTA
>JBCNJP010000015.1:4175833-4191933 GCA_039602395.1 Deinandra increscens subsp. villosa | reverse complement strand
GTATTTAGAAATTAGAAGGCCTCAAAAATCAAAAGGCCTATTGTTCCACAACACAAGCGGAAAACCAATGGGGTTTAAGGCGCTCCGCTCGTGTCGGGAGATGTTGGGACGTTATTGTTTATTTGGTTTAAATATTGGGTTAATCTTATTTGTATCGAGTGGGAGTCTTGGTGGAATTTATCTTTTATTTATCATTTACCAAATATAATATAACTCTTTGTTAGTTTATTTTAATAAATTAGGCTGTTAAAAAATAATAAATTTCTTCTTTATTTAATTTACAGAGATTCTTTACTCACACCCCAACATTTAATTTAACACCATATGCTACAAAAAGAAATATGTTATTCTCTGTATGTGTCAGTACGGGGAGTCAGAATTATACTCTCCGTATGGGACTATACGCGACATAAACGTGGCCATATATTTTTTATTGGTGGTGGGTGTTTTGGTATTTTTGATTAATATTTTTGATAAATACAAAAAGAACATAGAATTAATTAAACGACACTTAAATGATTGCCTCGTTCGTTCTGAAACCCACATCGAATCAGAAGAAGATTCGTCATTAAAATGGGAGTCCTAGTACGACATGGTTAACTGGTAGTATCACTTCAAATGACAGGTGATTTGTATTTGGTTTAAAACTTAAGAACAGGGAAATGGACTGCGTGAAATTTGGAATGAACGAATGAAAGGAACGAATCGTTCAACATTTAAAGTTTTAATTGGAGAACCTATACACGACGTATAGCCCTATACGCCGCGCATAACATGTCAGATATGGCACCACCATAGTCATATACATGACATATAGAAGTCAGAAACCTCATACTAACACATCAGACTGACATAAGAATTAGGATTTGACTCTATACGCGACATATAACCCTATATAAACGATGTATAAATGTGTAAAAACAAATATATGAATGTAAACATAGTAGGACCTTAATTTAATATTATTTTCATATTATTCTTGAGGTTGGGGGAAATTCGTACGTCTAGTTTTAGAGGTCACATCCAAATAAAATACTGTGGCTGTTCAAAAAATAAAAAAAAATACAAAAAACTCACTGTTTCTTCCCTGCAAAAAAAACTACAAACCAACTCATCGTTCACAGTTTTAGAGAGAGAATCTGACAGTTTTCTAGAGAGAGGAAGCTCGTGACTGCGATGGAGTGTTTATCACCCCTCCCCATTAATGACATTTACTCCATCGCCACCTCTCACCTCCATTACCACATTCTCCTTCGTAAGCTCACTCACCGATACTACTACTACTATTACTACACATATCTTTGTTCTAGGGTTAGGGTTTTTTAATCTAATTCGCCTAAAAGTCTCCCCCCTCCCGTAATCCTCGCCCAATTTTAAAAATCCGTGTCCGAGAGACTTTCAGTCCTTCAAATTATTCTCAGGTGCGTGTGTACGTTTTAAATATTTCCTTCAATTTGTCGTTTCCACGTTGTTTGTTTGTATTTGCGCTTCACATTGTACCATTTTCGCCCCCAAAGTCTTCGATTTTGAGCTCCGTGAAGGTGCATTTTCTTTTTTGTCGAAATCTCGTGAAATTGGAGTACTGATTTGTCCTCCTTCACTTCAATTCGTCTCTGCTGTTGTTTTATGTGGGCGTCGTTTGTTAAAGTTGGCCTCCTCTGTTTTTGTTGCAGGTGAAGAAGGGAATGTGGGATTCTTTTACAACCTTTTCTGCTTTTGTTCTATGCTAATGTGAAAGGTATCCATATTTAGCTATTTTTTGGTTGTTTGGTGTTGATGTTTATACATGTTTTTGTGTTCTCATCTTCCCATTTTGGGTGCTATTTTCCACTTTTCAATTTCATATTTTAATTGATGTTCTTAAAATGCTGTGGGATTTTTGTGTTTTCATCTTCCCATTTTGGGTGCTGTTATATGTGAGATAAGAATTTGTCAGATTATTCCACTTTTCAATTCCACATTTTAATTGGTGTTCTTAAAATGATGTGGGAATTTTTGTTCTTTGTTATCTGGTGATCTGGTTTTTAGTGGTTTAGATTTTTTTTTTAGAAATATAAAGATGAAAGTTTCTTGCTTTTTCATCTTTCTAGGAGGCTGCTTTATGGGTTTTAATTTATTTTTTCAGGCTGGCTAGTGATTGTGGGTGGGTTTATGGTTAGTAAACTGAATTAATAATTTGAAGATAATGGATGGTCGTCGGCATTCAGTTGATCTTCCTATCTCGAAGACATTGATAGCTCTTCGAAGAGTAAGATCACTTAGAGATCCAGACACTAACTCACTAGGCAGATTATCTAATTTTGCTGACAATTTAAACTGGGAAACAAATTCTGGTAATGAGATTGTTCTTGAACAAGTAAATAATTGCCTCCATGAAATCGACACTTCAGAGCCGAACAATTTCGGTTTATTTAGGCATGCTCAAAATGCGCATAAACCTAAGTCAGGATTATGTAAGAAAACCAATCAATCGGGTTTGCTACAAACAACTCAAGCAGCTGTGTGTGAAAACAAAGCACTGACCGAAAGATACTGTGATAATTACAATGATTTGCCGTGCACAATGCCTACAAGAGATTACATGGAGGGCATGGGCTCATGCAATGAATCAATGGATTTGTTCTTAGATCCACAAAGGCAAGATCATAATGGGTTTAAAAGACGATCGAACCGTAGGAAGCATTATAAACCATCTAAAATTGTAGGTGGTGACATCATAAGTTGTGTAAGCAGTCCATGCTTATCATTGAGTGATGCTTCATTTGGTGGGTCGAGTTGCGGGACGCCATTATATGAGCATAAAAGTATTGATAATCAAGATACCGATTATGATGGGTGTGGAATTGGGTCCTGTTGGTCAAGTACTCCAAGATTCCGGGAAATTGGCATTTCTAAACACTATGGTAATGAAACGTCTCCATTTTCTGAGAGTCCTAAGTGTCTGACTCAGAAATTCAGACCAAAATCATTTGATGAATTAGTGGGACAAAACCTGGTATCGAATTCTCTTATGAATACAATTTTCAACCAAAAGATTACATCCTTTTATCTTTTTCACGGGCCCCGTGGAATAGGTAAAACATCTGCAGCAAGAATTTTTGCAGCTGGTATGAATTGTTTATCACATGAGAAGAAAATACCTTGTGGGAATTGCCAAGAATGCACATTGTTTTTTGCAGGAAGAAGTCGAGATGTGAAGGAAGTAGACTCAGTTAGTATGAATCAGGCTGAAAATCTTAGATATCTTATAAAAAGCGCCATGCTCCCACCAGTGTCTTCAAGTTTCAAGGTTTTCATAATTGACGAATGCCAGCTAATGCATGCATCAACATGGTCAACTCTCGTGAGTTGCTTTCAAGAAGTATCACGCCACATTGTTTTTATAATGATCACTCCCGACCTCAGCCATCTGCCACGTGGAGTCATACCCATGTCTGAAAGATTCCAGTTTTTAAAGATTAGCGAAGTAGATATTGTTCAAAGACTGGTGAAAATTTGTTCGGAAGAAGGATTTGATTATGATCAAGTTGCTTTAGATTTCATTTCCACACGATCTAATGGATCTCTAAGAGATGCAGAGATGACTTTAGAGCAATTGAGTTTGCTTGGGAAAAGAATAACCATGTCACTTACGTATGAATTAGTGAGTGATTTCATAAATTTACTCGTGTTCTTTTGTCTGTACTCTTAATTGGTATGTATATCAAAATTTAATGTTTGTTTTCTTTTTGTACCTTTGCAGATTGGTATTGTTTCTGATGAAGAATTGCTTGAGTTATTGGCTATGGCTTTATCATCCGACACTTCAAATACAGTTAAACGGGCCCGGGAGCTAATGAGATCAAGAATCGATCCTATGCAATTAACATCACAATTAGCAAATCTAATTATGGATATTCTTGCTGGGAAATTTCAGGATGATGCTTCCGAGGTTAAAAGACAGTTTTTTGAAAGACACACTTGTAAGTATATTTCATCACCATGATACGTTTTCATTTACAAATTCATGTTTTTGAACCTATATTAACTACCTTTCTGTTTATTATAGCTGAAGCTGAATTGCAGCAACTTAATAATGCTTTAAAAATACTATCTGAAACTGAAAAACAACTGAGAGCATCTAAGAACCAAACAACATGGCTCACTGTTGCTTTGTTACAGTTGAGCTCTGCCCCATCGTTCTATCCAAACGATTCAAGTTTGTTTGCAAGATCAGAACACCCTAGAGGTATGAATATTGTACATTAATTAAATAAGTATCATAACAATATTCAATGTTTTAAATTTAAATCGCATTTTTCTATATTAGTTTCTGCTGATGAGAGCTTAAAACATCTTGCACTATCTCAATGCAACCACAACAATGGATGTGAATCAGAAACATTAAAAGACAAAGTGGCACTAGAGTTGATATGGAGTAGATCTATGGAATTATGCGAATCTATCTCACTTAGTAACTTCCTTAGAAGACATGCGCACTTAACTTCTGTTTGTTTTCACCAAGGTAATAATTTTTTTTAATAATCTTTCTTGCATTCTGTAACCTGTAACCAGCGGATCTTTTATTATAACTTAATGTATATTTTACCTGAATCACGAGATTGTTTTTTGTACATAGGATTGGCTGTCGTTGAACTTGAATTTCAGCATCCTGATTATGCATCTAAAGCTGAGAAATCATGGAAATTGATAGCAAGTGCATTACAAGCTGCATTGGGCTGTAATGTAGAGATCAGGATCTGCCATTTGGATAATCCAAAAATTAAGAAATCCTCATTTAGATTATTCAATTGTGCTAGGGGAAACAAGCAGTCCAAGAAGAACACCACCAATTCATCTGAAAATACTAGCAATGTTTCTGATGGTGGTTTGCATACTTGTCAGAAAAAAGCAGCAGCCAGAATGATAAGAAATAGCGATGGAAATGCATTGAGCATTGACTTTTCTGGTCAAGAGCCATGTCAGCAGCCATGTTGTTGTTTTCCTCGAAGTGTAAAACATCACAAGAAGATTCGTTCATTAGATACATACACGACTACTGAAACAGACAACACCCTTGCGTTGCCTGTTTCCGAGATGACATCATCATCAAAAACATGTTCTTGCACTGGTGGCACTTCTGTTGTCAGTTGTATATGCAAAAAGTTTACCTGTTGCAACGAGGTTGAAAGGTTAGATTCTTTGTTTTATATAACTATTATGTATTTGATGAATTAATTACACCATATATAAAATGATTAGCAAATGTGCAGGCAGAAAAAGGACTCCAAAGTGCATTGTTGGAAATCTCCGATGTTTCCTTTGAAGAAGGTAATGTCGTATTGATGTAGTATTAAATTACTTTTCTGAAGCATTATCTAAACATGTTTACAAAGACTATGAATCTTATGGAAAGTTACAATTTGTAATCTTGAAAACAGGCATGGCAGCTGAGGCATCGACCACAGGGATCATAGATTGATGGATTATAAAGATCTGCTTATGTTGTAAGTATTAAAGTTATCATATACAAGACTTCATGAAAAATCTAAATGTTTCGCTGTTTATCATGAGACTTGTTGTGAGTTTACATGTTATGTTTAAGAAGGATTGATGAACGGAGGTTTGGATCTGTGTAACTTTTAAATTGTCTTTTATGTTAATTTTTTAAAGTCAAATGTATTGAAGTTTGTGTTAGCTTAGTTGATGAGTTTATTAGTCGCGTTTTGAAAATCCGACCAGTCGGTTTTACATATCTGCCCTGATTAACACCAGGAGCCGAAGTCCCGATCTGCTTTGCCAAGCAATCCCATTGCCTGGTCAAGCCTAAATAACAAATGTACCGAATGGCTTCTTTTGATAGCCGTGAAGTATGGCCTATAATTTCATAACTTGCTTTTTACTATAAACACAGTTTCCTTCTTTTGACATTTCTGGACCTCCAATGCCGTCGTTCTGTAACCGCCACACCAACCATCAATGCTACAAACCCCCACCTCCTATTTAGGGATGTAAACAAGTCAAGCCGGTTCAAGAGCTATTATGAACCGGATCAGTGAAAAGCTCGAACGTGTCCAGCCTAAATGAACTCAGAGTCTTGAAATATGACTCGTCCCAAGCTTTACATATTGTCTAAGCTCAAGCTTAGCCTATATAGCCAGAGAGCTCGTGGGTGAGGGGCTTGAGTTGCCAATGTCATGTTTTTTTTATATTTAAATACTGCTTTTTGTCATCCCTAAAATAGGGTTCGTGTGTACCTTTGGATGCAAAAATTAAATATTTTACTTAAAACATTACAATACATGAACCAACGAGCAAGCTCATCTTGGATCAAAATTCAAAGTACTTAAAAACTATAAAGAGTATGTCAATAAGGAGATTCTACCATTGTTGTCATCATCACCATTGACATAATTTGTCCATCTAAGTATCTTCCTAACTTGTCGTTGTTAGGGATTCGGGTATTCAAACAGACAAACAATCACAACTGTAGAAAAGCAAACAAGATGAACATGAGAATTTTACATGGTTTGGTCAATGTGACCTACTGCAACTAGGGTATTATTATTGCTATCTCACTCATCGCGATGAAGAATACAAGTACATGAGTTAACATATATAGAGATACGAATTAGGGTTACATAAACAAACCGAGCCAAAACACGGACCCAAACCCAACCATGGCTACACAAAAAACAAGAATCAGACACAACTCGATCCAGTCTTTAACTATTATATACTAAATAAAAACAAATTCCTAGCAACAATCCTCCTCCATTGGGCCATGTGCCGGCTCTTGGTCAGTGTCACGTGACACACTAATATTTATTTCTTTATTTTGATTTTTTATTAAAGCGTAATGATTTTAGCATATGAGTTGATACTTTAAGCCTTCAAGTTTCTATTTCCATTGTTATTACATAGTTTTTTTGTGTTTTTATTTTCTTTATATGATTATAGTAAATAGTAATGCAGTACGAAGTACCCGTTAGAAGTCTTGTTTTCTTGATGAATGCTAGAATTTGTAGCAGCTTCACAAATAGGAAGAGTGTGAGACGGCAAAGCCCGGTGGAGCTCCGAAGCTGGGAGAAAACAATGGCCGTCACCGTCAGCCTCACCCTCAAAACCCATTCTCTACCCTCACCTTTCTTCCATCTCACAACCTCACCCTCCCCCTTTCGCCGCCATGGAACCTCCCTATCTAACTTCAGAAAACACACCCCTCTCTCTGCTGCAGCTATTCCTCTCCCAAATCAAAACCCTTCCTCCTCCTCCTCCTCAATATTCCTCCCTTTCCTCGAACAACAAGAAGACCAAAAAAACTCCGAATCCCAAACCCCACAAATCCAGCCCGAAAAACAAGAATCAATCACAGACCCAATTCATAAATTCTTCAAATCACAAACTTCCTCTCACCACCCAGACCCTCCCCACGAGGGCAAATTCACTCTCCAAAAAAACCGCCGCTCTTCCTGGCACCTCGCCCCAAACACCACCAATTCGGATCCTCCTCAAGAATCCGAACCCAACCCAGATGATGAATTTGAATTTGGAACCACCGCCCCGGATTTTGTTCCCACTGAACCCGGAAAGGAGTTTGAAGAAGAGGTTAGTAGTAGAACAACTAACACTGTTGATGGGATTCTTGAAATGGCGAGGAATTTACCGGAGAATGTGACTTTGGGTGAGGTTTTAGCCCCTTATGAAGGGAAATTAGGTGAAAGAGATTGTGTAGAGGTTTTGGGATTGATGGGCCAAGAAGAGGGTTTAACAATGTGTTGTTTGTATTTCTTTGAGTGGATGAGTTTACAGGAGCCTTCATTGGTCACACCATGGGCGTATTCTGCTCTGTTTCCTGTGCTGGGAAGAGCAAGAATGGGTGACAAATTGATGATTTTGTTCAATAATTTACCTAGTTCCACTGAATTCAAGCAAGTTCATGTGTATAATTCAGCTATTTCTGCTCTTTCGTATTGCGGGAGGTATATTAATCTTTATCTTTCATGTCTAATTTATTGTTTTGCAGTATTTGATTATTACATGTTCTTGTGTATGATTCCATGATTTGGGCTCTAATACATTGCTCCATAGAATGTGTTACTTGTTAGGATTGTGATATATGATGTTTCTTGAGGACTTGAGGTGATAAAGTTCTGAACTTGGAGTAATCAAAATATTTTAGTCTCATAGCCTTCTACTAGTTAAAGTTAGCAAATTGACATCATTGAATTGTTATGTTCTATTGTTTCATGTGATTCACAACCAATCAAAAGACAAACAATCACATGGAATATTAGGATATATATAAAATTGCATTCGTATCCCGGGTTATGTGAAATTGATTATCTGATTCTTGAACTTGCTAGTTTTCCTATAACTCAGTTAATTGCTTCTCCAAAGCTCATAACTTGGATATCATAATAAAAGAAAAACTCATCGCCAAACACTCACAAACACAATTTTGTTGCATGTTATGTTTCTGTAGTCCCCATTCTGGAATCTATTGTCTTCGTGTTTATATGTTTTAACAATGTTTATGCTAAGATGTATATTTGTTTTTAAATTTTGAATTTTGGGCCTATTTTTAGGTATGATGATGCTTGGAGATTGTTTGAGACGATGGAAAAGGATAACGTTGAACCAGATCATGTAACATGTTCTATAATGATTACAATTATGAGAAAGAAGGGCAATAGTGCGAAAGACGCATGGGAGTTCTTTGAAATGTTGAACATGAGAGGACTTAAATGGAGTTTAGAAGTCATGGGCTCTCTAGTTAAATCATTTTGTGATGAGGGTTTGAAGAAAGAAGCTCTTATTATCCAGTTAGAAATGGAGAAAAAAGGGATCGCTTCTAATGCAATTATCTACAACACGATTATAAACGCGTATAGCAAATCAAATCAAATTGAAGAAGCCGAAGGTCTATTTGCTGAAATGAAGTCAAAGGGAATTGTTCCTACCACTGCTTCTTACAACATTTTAATGGATGCATACAGTCGAAGAATGCAACCGGAGGTAATTGAAAAGTTAATGATAGAAATGGAAGAAACAGGATTAAAACCCGATGTTAAATCATTTACGTGTTTAATTAGTGCTTACGGGCGCCAAAAGAAAATGAGTGACATGGCTGCTGATGCATTCTTGAGAATGAAAAAATACGGTATAAAACCGACATCCCATTCTTACACAGCTCTTATACACGCGTATTCAATCAGCGGGTGGCATGAAAAAGCTGATGTGGCGTTTCAAAACATGTTACGGGAAGGGGTAAAACCGTCAATAGAAACCTACACGGCTTTACTCGATGCATTCAGACGAGCTGGTGACTCTGAGTCGTTAATGCGAATATGGAAAATGATGATTAACGATAAAGTGGAAGGAACTCGGGTCACGTTTAACATGCTTGTGGACGGGTTTGCTAAACAAGGTATGTACAGGGAAGCACGCGATGTGATATGTGAGTTTGGGAAAATTGGTTTTCAGCCAACTGTTATGACATATAATATGTTGATAAACGCGTATGCACGTGGAGGGCAAGAAGGTAAATTACCACAGTTGTTAAAGGAGATGGCTGTGTTACAGCTGAAACCCGATTCGATTACTTATTCCACCATGATTTATGCTTATGTTCGTGTTCGTGATTTTAAGAGGGCGTTTTATTACCATAAACAAATGGTGAAAAGCGGGCAAGTTCCTGATGCCAGATCTTATCATAAGTTGCGGTCGATCTTGGATGTGAAAGCTGCTACTAAGAATAAGAAGGATAAGAGCGCGATTTTGGGCATAATTAGTAGTAAGTTGGGTTGGGTGAAGGTTAAGAAAGCAAAGAAAGATGAGTTTTGGAAGAACAAGAAGAAATGGTCAGGGTCTCACGGGTCAGATGCAGTTGGAAACAGATGATTCAAGATTTGATCTTTTATCTTGTTCTGAAAGGACCCATTAGAGTATTTGAAAACCCGGCCCGGTCTGCTTAGAGAGGGGATGGATCTTCAAAACATGGACTTGGTAAACAACTTTGTAACTGATAATTCAATGTTTGTACTGTTTAATGAGATGAGCTAGATAGTAGTTTTGACACTACAAGGTTGGTTCATAAGGTGTAAAGAATGTTTTATTGTTTCATTACACACTTAGTTTTGTAGAATTTTCTTCGTGCCAGATTTGTATATGTTTTCTGGTTGTAACTGTGTCTGGATTTCTACGGGTTGTTGGATTCTATCGAGTCCTTCTTTTGGTAATTTTATTTATTACCGGGCTAGCAAGATTCTAAAGCCCCACTACTAGATGTTCATCTTACATTTTACCTCAACACTTCCATTACATTATATATGACAAAAGAAAACACAAACCAGTCGTGAAGTATACTTCAATGCACATTAAAATTATCCCACTACATCCAAGTTAGGCTTATTTTCTTCAATCTTTTTCCAATCCATAAAATCCCGAGTGCAAAATGGGTGTTTGATGGCTTTTGCTTCCCGAAATAGGGCCAACGATGCCTCATTTTTTCTATGTGAATGATCTCGTGGTCATTGGTCGAAGAAAAATATCTGGAATCTTATTAGAATCATGTGTTGTGTTCTATTTGGCTCGGGACTCGAGACGAATTTGGCAAAGGTCCAAGTTTTTGGATTGGAGTTGATGATGAGAAGATCAAATGGTTTTTTTTGTTCCTGTGGGGGTGGGGGTAAACAATTGTAATATGGATTTGTAGGAGATTATAAAGGACTAGAGGAGTCGGTGGAGGTTTAAAAACCGCCTATGAGTATGGTCCCATTTGGTGTGGATACGTTTAATATGGGGATTGTTACGTACTTACGTTCATGAATGAACAATTGGGTAAAATGCATGGAGAGTGGGGCCGAATAGGCTTCCTACCCAGTATGTGTTGGTTAAAATGAACATCGGTGTTAGTGGTGAGAGTTGCCCCATGTCTGAAGTGGGTGCCGAATTCAATTGGTAGAGCATTTGTATCTCAACATCGAGGTTGCAAATTGATCGATGGCGATGCTCGACGGGGCTGAGAACTTGGATGAAGTTACCACCTATTTATGGTTTTTTGGTGAATGACTTGTTGGTTTTACATAAGAGTGTTGCAACTAAATAAAGACTGGAAAATATCGATTCAAATGATTATTGTGATGGCTTTATGATGTATTTGGAAGGCTCGTAATGAGCGAGTTTTCCAAGGTAACAGAGCTCGTAAAAATTAGGACTTTTATGATAAAATGATGACTATTTAGATTAATTTTATTTTTTTAATTTAATTTGTTAAAAACATTTATTAAAATAAAAAAAGAATCTCGAAAAAGAAGGAAATAATTTTCGGAGACAACGAAAGGGTATAAAATCACGATGACAATATTTCAGGTTTAGTCACCTACTCTTCTTCCCCACCTCACTCAACTCCACAACCACTACGCCCTAAAAAATGTCCCAACCGCCGGCCACCAACCACCCCGCCGGCGTCTTCCCCAAACCTCAAATCCACCTCACCACCACCGTCGCTCCGGAGGAGACTTCAAAACCACCGTCAAGACCTAAAATAGTAGTATTAGCTGACCTCAACGTTGACCCTCCCACAGATACTGACGCACTCGATCCGTTTCCCAGGTCTCTTACATTTCTTCTCTATTTCTTCTTATTAGCATTAACATTTGATCCCCTAGACTTCATTTTTTTTTTCATTTTCATTTTGTTCCCCAATTTCATAAACTTAATTAGGTTCAAGTAGATTAGGGTTGCCCTTTGATTTTGGATACCAAATTAGTGATTATTAACTTCTTAATCGATATTAGTTTCTAGGATCTGGATACTAATTGAGTGTTTTTTATGACATCATAAGATGACTGCACATTACAACTGAAACAAATGTGTAGAATTCTCAATGTTGCGTGTATCTAGAACCAAAAGATGGGAATTATCAATTATGTCCTTGTGTAGTTGATTAGTTGATGTGGTTATATATACTGTTTTAGGTTGAGTAATGAAGAAAACAATCAAGAGAAAATGAGTTTTGTGGGCAAAGAGTCTGATACAGTTGAATTAGAAAGTAAGCACTTTAGAAAACTTGGGAAATCCCGTTCACGAATCGGTAAGATGGAGTTCCCCATCGATTGTGGAGCTGATGCTGAAGGTGATCATAATAGTCCAGGTGTGCCCTCATCTCGTGAGGAAAAAGTCAGCAGCCTTAAAACAGTGAGTTCTTATCTTTGACTCTTCGTTGAAATAATATTGTTTTTGTAAGCACACTGCACACCTGATTTCACTGGTTTTTATAGAATGAAATGTTTTTTCAAATTTGTCATGTGATGTAACCGTTTACCTTTATATTTATAGGGTTTGGTACACGTAGCACGGAAGATGCCGAAAAATGCACATGTCCATTTTATACTTGGCCTCATGTACCAAAGAATGGGACAGCCACAAAAGGTAGGATCTTGCCCATTATTAACTCATTTATATGTTACTTCGGCACTAACTATAATGGATTCATTTAGGCGGTATCTGCATATGAAAAGGCAGAAGAAATCTTACTTCGCGGTGATGAAGATATCGATAGGCCTGATTTACTTTCTTTGATTCAGACTCATCATGCCCAGGTGCACACAGCTTTGCAGTCCTACTTGAAGTATAAATGTTATTTCAGGAAACTATATTATTACAGATGTTTAAAAATTTATCCATTGTGTAACTTGCAGTGTATATTGTTGGGGAGTTCGGAAGAATATGGTTCAGGGAAAAGTTTAGAGGGTAAGGAGCTTGAAGAAATTCTTTGCAAGTTAAATGAGTCGATGACATCTGATGTTAGGCAGGCATCTGTGTGGAACACTTTAGGTGTATTGCTACTTAAGTCAGGCCACTTGCAGGTAAATTTGCTTTTCTTTCCATTTTTGCTCTCATAACAAGGACTCTGATTGTGTTGTTGGTTTAGAGTGCTATATCAGTACTTTCATCACTGCTGGCGGTTGTGCCTGAAAACTTGGATTGCATTGGGAACCTTGGAATGGCTCACCTTCAAAAGTAAGGACCTCACAATCTTGATGCATTTGACTAGTTGGCATATAATCATTATCATTTATATCATAAGACTTATTAAGCTTCAGGTGTTGGATGTGTGTATTTGGAAGTGTTTATGTGATATTGGATTATCGGAATACGATAATTATCTATAAGGGCGGTATAAAATAGTGACTGGAAGTGTTTATGCTGTTTGAATATTTGGAAAATTCTGATTTTTTAAGAAATTATTCGGTTAAATGTGAATAACGTAGAGATCGTTTGTGAAACGGAAAAATAAAGTCTCTAAAATTAAGTTAAAATGGGGTGAAAATGTGAAATAAGTAATTTTATTTTACCCTTGGATAATCAGTTTTGTTACAAATGGTTATTTGATTCCCATATAATTGAATAATCAATAGCAAAACACATATCCTAACACCCCCTTAATCTTGATGCAATTTCATTCACTGACATACATACTTTTGTACCTATCATTCAGTGGAAACTTGGAACTTTCAGCAAAATGTTTCCAAGACCTGATCTTAAAAGACCAAAATCACCCTTCAGTTTTTATCAACTATGCTGCCCTTCTTTTGTGTAAATATGGTTCTGTAGTCGCAGGTATGTTAATAACATTCAACCAGCTCTATTATTTTTTACATATACTTTATATTGGAAATTTTTTGAATAATCTAGATGTATATGAAAACTATTGTTAAAAAGCTAAGTAGAATTAGTGTGTTAATGACTAATAGGGCTCTGATTTTAGGTGCCGGGGCAAATGGTGACAATGGGGCTTGTTTGGATAGAGTTGCAGCAGTCAATGTAGCTAAAGAATGTTTATTAGCTGCTGCAAAAGCAGATCCAAAAGCTGCTCATGTATGGACTAATCTTGCTAACGCATATTACATGGCTGGTGATCATAGACACTCTGGCAAGTGTTTGGAAAAGGTTATTATCGTCTTTTGCTAGTATCATTTTATAAAGTAAATCATACTGTTATTCAGTTTTTGAGTGAATTGCAGGCTGCAAAATTGGAGTCTAATTGTCTGGCAACGCGATATGCTGTTGCTGTTCATCGAATCAGGGAAGCTGAAAGGTCCCAAAATCCTAGTGAACAGCTTTCTTGGGCTGGAAACGAAATGGCCTCAATATTAAAAGAAGGGGACTCACTTGCAGTTGAGCTTCCGATAGCTTGGGCTGGCCTGGCCATGGTTCACAAGGCCCAACATGAAATTGCAGCAGGATTTAAGGTTGAACAAAATGAATTGATGGAGGTTGAAGAAAGAGCACTTTACAGTTTGAAGCAGGTGGCTTTTCATTAATATTTAAGAAATGAGACAAAATTAAAATGGAAGTTTTTAAACTTATGTGGACCACTTTGTATTTCAGGCAATATCAGAGGACCCAGATGATCCAGTACAGTGGCATCAACTTGGGCTTCATAGTCTTTGTACTCAAGACTTCAAGACATCCCAAACATACCTCAAGGCAGCAGTTGCTCGTGACAGGGAATGTTCGTATGCTTGGTCAAACCTAGGTATTACTATTTCTCATAATTAATCGTATGTTAATTTGAACCACAAAAAAGGTTTGGTATACCCACTGTGAGGTTTGACTGGACCTATTGTCTGTCCACAACAAAATAAGGGAATCATGTGGACCCAAATCGGTAATAAGCTTTTTAACACTGCAATACCAAACCAGGTATCTC
This sequence comes from Deinandra increscens subsp. villosa, assembly GCA_039602395.1. Classification (NCBI taxonomy): domain Eukaryota; kingdom Viridiplantae; phylum Streptophyta; class Magnoliopsida; order Asterales; family Asteraceae; genus Deinandra; species Deinandra increscens. Next base: position 4,177,235 of record JBCNJP010000015.1, on the reverse strand, counting down.
TCTGCAACTATCTGATGCATCATCTTTAGAAGCTGAAGAAGTATATAAACGAGCCTTATCATTGGCAAAGCCCGAACAGGCCCACACGGTTTTCTGTAATCTGGGAAACTTTTACAGACAGCAAAAGCAGTATGAATGTGCAAAAGCCATGTTTACTAAATCATTGGATCTGCAGCCTGGTTACGCCCCTGCATATAACAATCTAGGGCTTGTATTTGTAGCTGAAAGACGATGGGAAGAAGCAAAATTCTGTTTTAATAAAGCTTTTCAGGCTGACCCTTTGCTTGATGCAGCTAAATCCAATATGATTAAAGCAGCAGCCATGTGTAGAGTATGTGCACCACTTCTCAATTAGTTTTTGTATGTGAATTATATTTGACATAATTGTTTTACTTGGTTCTGTGTTTGTAATTTGTACATATAATGCATATAAAGGTGTGTTTCAACACTTTTTTTTCTCTCTTCTTTGTTGTTGAAGCTTTGGTCTATGTAAATGTGGAGTTCTAGCATGCACTAAAAGAAATTTGTTTAGTCAGACCATTGATTACCATCTCTCTTAACTTTATGTCCGCTTTGCGAGGAGGTGCCAGAAGTCAGTGGACCACATATTCACATCATATTATTATGCTGCCTAGTGACTAGTGTGTGGCAGATGGGTAGCGAGTGGGTTAAGATTCCCTTGATTTATGCGTTGTTTACCACCCAGGACCTCTTCTAAGCTGCATGAAACTTGCTATGTGAATGGGAAAAGGAAGAATTTGGTTAACATAGTCATTCTTTTCATCTGTTGGCATGTTTGGAAGGCATGTAATGAGCTAGTGTTCATTAATAATTTGATCTCGGTTGGTAGGTTGATGCTAGAGACAAAAGCCAGGGGATTTCTTTTGGGTGAAGGCAAGAGTTGGAGTGTAAAATCTAGAGTGGGTAGCAATGGAGGTGATTCTCTTTTAATGTGTAAATATGTTGGGTTGTTACAACTTGGGGGGTGTTTAATTGTATGCCTGGTAGTTCCTGGCTAGTGATTGTATTGTGTTTAAGTTCATTCGGTTCTTCATCAATAATGTCTTAGATGTGTAGATAACTAGTTTTCAGTTGGCCATGTGTTGTTGCGAGGCTAACGTCGGCACACAATTAAGCTGCATTGTTGAACGCAATGTAAAAAAAATGAAATAAATTATACACCTAAAAATAATAAAGACAGCCATGCTATCCACAAAAAAACTATAAACAAAAATATAACGGTATAAAACTAAACTAAAACAAAGAATAACACTTCATGTGAACTACCAAAAATTATATACCAAATTATATACCGAAAACCAGTGGTGTAAAACTGAATTTAAACCAAAATAAACGATTTAAAAACAATATAGAAAAATAATCAATTAATTAAGGCAATGTG
>JBCNJP010000015.1:4127037-4175333 GCA_039602395.1 Deinandra increscens subsp. villosa | reverse complement strand
TAAAACATTTACTAAAATAAAAAAGAATCTCGAAAAAGAAGGAAATAATTTTCGGAGACAACGGAAGAGTATAAAATTATAAATCACGATGACAATATTTCAGGTTTAGTCACCCACTCTTCTTCCCCACCCCACTCAACTCCACAACCGCTACGCCCTAAAAAATGTCCCAACCGCCGGCCACCAACTACCCCGCCGGCGTCTTCCCCAAACCTCAAATCCACCTCACCACCACCGTCGCTCCGGAGGAGACTTCAAAACCACCGTCAAGACCTAAAATAGTAGTATTAGCTGACCTCAACGTTGACCCTCCCACAGATACTGACGCACTCGATCCGTTTCCCAGGTCTCTTACATTTCTTCTCTATTTCTTCTTATTAGCATTAACATTTGATCCCCTAGACTTCATTTTTTTTTCATTTTCATTTTCATTTTGTTCCCCAATTTCATAAACTTAATTAGGTTCAAGTAGATTAGGGTTGCCCTTTGATTTTGGATACCAAATTAGTGATTATTAACTTCTTAATCGATATTAGTTTCTAGAATCTGGATACTAATTGAGTGTTTTTTATGACATCATAAGATGACTGCACATTACAACTGAAACAAATGTGTAGAATTCTGAATGTTGCGTGTATCTAGAACCAAAAGATGGGAATTATCAATTATGTCCTTGTGTAGTTGATTAGTTGATGTGGTTATATGTACTGTTTTAGGTTGAGTAATGAAGAAAACAATCAAGAGAAAATGAGTTTTGTGGGCAAAGAGTCTGATACAGTTGAATTAGAAAGTAAGCACTTTAGAAAACTTGGGAAATCCCGTTCACGAATCGGTAAGATGGAGTTCCCCATCGATTGTGGAGCTGATGCTGAAGGTGATCATAATAGTCCAGGTGTGCCCTCATCTCGTGAGGAAAAAGTCAGCAGCCTTAAAACAGTGAGTTCTTATCTTTGACTCTTCGTTGAAATAATATTGTTTTTGTAAGCACACTGCACACCTGATTTCACTGGTTTTTATAGAATGAAATGTTTGGTCAAATTTGTCATGTGATGTAACCGTTTACCTTTATATTTATAGGGTTTGGTACACGTAGCACGAAAGATGCCGAAAAATGCACATGTCCATTTTATACTTGGCCTAATGTACCAAAGAATGGGACAGCCACAAAAGGTAGGATCTTGCCCATTATTAACTCATTTATATGTTACTTCGGCACTAACTATAATGGATTCATTTAGGCGGTATCTGCATATGAAAAGGCAGAAGAAATCTTACTTCGCGGTGATGAAGATATCGATAGGCCTGATTTACTTTCTTTGATTCAGACTCATCATGCCCAGGTGCACACAGCTTTGCAGTCCTACTTGAAGTATAAATGTTATTTCAGGAAACTATATTATTACAGATGTTTAAAAATTTATCCATTGTGTAACTTGCAGTGTATATTGTTGGGGAGTTCGGAAGAATATGGTTCAGGGAAAAGTTTAGAGGGTAAGGAGCTTGAAGAAATTCTTTGCAAGTTAAATGAGTCGATGACATCTGATGTTAGGCAGGCATCTGTGTGGAACACTTTAGGTGTATTGCTACTTAAGTCAGGCCACTTGCAGGTAAATTTGCTTTTCTTTCCATTTTTGCTCTCATAACAAGGACTCTGATTGTGTTGTTGGTTTAGAGTGCTATATCAGTACTTTCATCATTGCTGGCGGTTGTGCCTGAAAACTTGGATTGCATTGGGAACCTTGGAATGGCTCACCTTCAAAAGTAAGGACCTCACAATCTTGATGCATTTGACTAGTTGGCATATAATCATTATCATTTATATCATAAGACTTATTAAGCTTCAGGTGTTGGATGTGTGTATTTGGAAGTGTTTATGTGATATTGGATTATCGGAATACGATAATTATCTATAAGGGCGGTATAAAATAGTGACTGGAAGTGTTTATGCTGTTTGAATATTTGGAAAATTCTGATTATTTAAGAAATTATTCGGTTAAATGTGAATAACGTAGAGATCGTTTGTGAAACGGAAAAATAAAGTCTCTAAAATTAAGTTAAAAAGGGGTGAAAATGTGAAATAAGTAATTTTATTTTACCCTTGGATAATCAGTTTTGTTACAAATGGTTATTTGATTCCCATATAATTGAATAATCAAAAGCAAAACACATATCCTAACACCCCCTTAATCTTGATGCAATTTCATTCACTGACATACATACTTTTGTACCTATCATTCAGTGGAAACTTGGAACTTTCAGCAAAATGTTTCCAAGACCTGATCTTAAAAGACCAAAATCACCCTTCAGTTTTTATCAACTATGCTGCCCTTCTTTTGTGTAAATATGGTTCTGTAGTCGCAGGTATGTTAATAACATTCAACCAGCTCTATTATTTTTTACATATACTTTATATTGGAATTTTTTTGAATAATCTAGATGTATATGAAAACTATTGTTAAAAAGTTAAGTAGAATTAGTGTGTTAATGACTAATAGGGCTCTGATTTTAGGTGCCGGGGCAAATGGTGACAATGGGGCTTGTTTGGATAGAGTTGCAGCAGTTAATGTAGCTAAAGAATGTTTATTAGCTGCTGCAAAAGCAGATCCAAAAGCTGCTCATGTATGGACTAATCTTGCTAACGCATATTACATGGCTGGTGATCATAGACACTCTGGCAAGTGTTTGGAAAAGGTTATTATCGTCTTTTGCTAGTATCATTTTATAAAGTAGATCATACTGTTATTCAGTTTTTGAGTTAATTGCAGGCTGCAAAATTGGAGTCTAATTGTCTGGCAACGCGATATGCTGTTGCTGTTCATCGAATCAGGGAAGCTGAAAGGTCCCAAAATCCTAGTGAACAGCTTTCTTGGGCTGGAAACGAAATGGCCTCAATATTAAAAGAAGGGGACTCACTTGCAGTTGAGCTTCCGATAGCTTGGGCTGGCCTGGCCATGGTTCACAAGGCCCAACATGAAATTGCAGCAGGATTTAAGATTGAACAGAATGAATTGATGGAGGTTGAAGAAAGAGCTCTTTACAGTTTGAAGCAGGTGGCTTTTCATTAATATTTAAGAAATGAACAAAATTAAAATGGAAGTTTTAAACTTATGTGGGCCTCTTTGTATTTCAGGCAATATCAGAGGACCCAGATGATCCAGTACAGTGGCATCAACTTGGGCTTCATAGTCTTTGTACTCAAGACTTCAAGACATCCCAAACATACCTCAAGGCAGCAGTTGCTCGTGACAGGGAATGTTCGTATGCTTGGTCAAACCTAGGTATTACTATTTCTCATAATTAATCGTATGTTAATTTGAACCACAAAAAAGGTTTGGTATACCCACTGTGAGGTTTGACTGGACCTATTGTCTGTCCACAACAAAATAAGGGAATCATGTGGACCCAAATCGGTAATAAGCTTTTTAACACTGCAATACCAAACCAGGTATCTCTCTGCAACTATCTGATGCATCATCTTTAGAAGCTGAAGAAGTATATAAACGAGCCTTATCATTGGCAAAGCCCGAACAGGCCCACACGGTTTTCTGTAATCTGGGAAACTTTTACAGACAGCAAAAGCAGTATGAATGTGCAAAAGCCATGTTTACTAAATCATTGGATCTGCAGCCTGGTTACGCCCCTGCATATAACAATCTAGGGCTTGTATTTGTAGCTGAAAGACGATGGGAAGAAGCAAAATTCTGTTTTAATAAAGCTTTTCAGGCTGACCCTTTGCTTGATGCAGCTAAATCCAATATGATTAAAGCAGCAGCCATGTGTAGAGTATGTGCACCACTTCTCAATTAGTTTTTGTATGTGAATTATATTTGACATAATTGTTTTACTTGGTTCTGTGTTTGTAATTTGTACATATAATGCATATAAAGGTGTGTTTGAACACTTTTTTTCCTCTCTTTTTCTTTGTTGTTGAAGCTTTGGTCTATGTAAATGTGGAGTTCTAGCATGCACTAAAAGAAATTTGTTTAGCCAGGCCATTAATTACCATCTCTCTTAACTTTATGTCCGCTTTGTGAGGAGGTGCCATAAGTCAGTGGACCTCATATTCACATCGTATTATTACGTTGCCTAGTGACTAGTGTGTACCAGATGGATAGCGAGTGGGTTAAGATTCCCTCGACTTATGCGTTGTTTACCACCTAGGATCTCTTCTCAAGCTGCATGAAACTTGCTGTGTGAATGGGAAAAGGAAGAATTTGGTCAGTATAGTCATTCTTTTCATCTGTTGGCATGTTTGGAAGGCATGTAATGAGCTAGTGTTCATTAATAATTTGATCTCGGTTGGTAGGTTGATGCTAGAGACAAAAGCCAGGGGATTCTTTTGGGTGAAGGCAAGAGTTGGAGTGTAAAATCTAGAGTGGGTAGCAATGGAGGTGATTCTCTTTTAATGTATAAATATGTTGGGTTGTTATAAGTTGGGGGGTGTTTAATTGTATGGCTGGTAGTTCCTGGCTAGTGATTGTATTGTGTTTAAGTTCATTCGGTTCTTCATCAATAATGTCTTGATGTGTAGATAACTAGTTTTCAGTTGGCCATGTGTTGTTGCAAGGCTAACGTCGGCACACAATTAAGCTGTATTGTTGAACACAATGTAAAAAAATAAATAAATTATACACCTAAAAATAATAAAGACAGTCATGTTATCCACAAAAAAACTATAAATAAAAATATAACGGTATAAAACTAAACTAAAACAAAGAATAACACTTCATGTGAACTACCAAAAATTATATACAGAAAAACAACGATGTAAAACTAAATTAAAATCAAAGTAAACGATTTAAAAACAATATAAAAAATAATTAATTAATTAAGGCAATGTGGCCCTGCCGTGAACCATCTAGATAAGTGACATGTGATAAAGATGGTACTCCAGCAAAGAGGGTTGAACTTTGTTTATAGTATAATTATACTCGAAAGAAACATGTGATGCAATGCAATGGAGTGTGCAAATTATGATCGCCGCCTCATTGCTTCTTCACCTCAAAGTGGTATTGGAAGCGGGTTTGAATAAATATACCATAATTCTTAAAAATGCAGCGCTTTCGGTATCTTTAACATCTCACATAAATTATAGTCTGTCCAAACTTTAGGACACCTTGTTGTTGGTTTGATCATCACCACGGTTTGATACTCATAATTTACCGTGTTCTTGTTTCTAAGAGTAGAGAGCTTTTACTGTTGTAATTCAACCAAAACACCCGACACCTGTATCCGACCCCGAACAGTCAAATTCACGATAAGCCGGTTTAGAACTGGTTCGCGTCTGAACCGGTTTGTACAACCGGCCCCACAAGTAGGGAAGCATAATTAGGCCTGAGCATTCGGGATTTCCCGTCCCGACCCGTCCCACCAATTGCATTTCCCGAACCCGTGAATATGATTTTTCGAATCCCGGTACCGACCCGTGAAACCGCGAATATGAATTTTCGAAATTCGGGTATTATCCCGGTTTCCCGGTTTTGTCCCGCCAATCCCGTGAAATATTAAAATGAATTAAAAAAATAAAAAAACACCATATCACCAAAACAAAATGACTGAATTTTATCCGATTACATCAAATGATGAAAGGTCCAAAACCAAAAAACATGCTACCAACTACCAAGTGTCCAAGTTCCACCAACATGAGTAGTTAACACTTCATACTTAACGATGCATATCCTAACTTATTTTATTATTTATGTATTTTCACGGGAAATTGGTATTTAATATAAATTCGCGGGATATGTCCCGAATCCCATGAAAATGAAAATTCAAAACCCGATTCCCGACCCACGAATTATATTAACGGGATTGACGGGTCGGTTTCGCGGGACATATTCGGTTTCGCGGGAAATTCCCGGTATTTGCACAGGCCTAAGCATAATAGATTTTCGACAATTCGGGTCGAGCTCATTAGATTTCATTGAAACCGGTTGTGGTTGGTATATGGGCCTTGATGAACCGATCCAGCCAAGGCCTAAGATCCATTAGAAAGAAAGCTGCGGCAGAGAGACTCCGTGATCAGTCGAATCATCAGAGGATGAAGCGTTTCTTTCAACCAGTGCAGAAAGATGCTTCTTTCAAGAAACCCACTCTTTCATCTTCTTCACCAGCATCAGCCGATGATGCTAGTGAAGCAAAACCAGCTACAACTACACCGGTTGAAGATGAAGACAACAAAACCCAGAAGAAAGAACCCACAAAGTTCTTAACTTGGAATGCCAACAGCTTTCTTCTTCGTATTAAAAACAACTGGCCTGAGTTCACCAAATTCATCGACGCCATTGATCCTGATGTCATCTCCATACAGGTGACATTCTACCTACCGATATTTAGTCTAATTTTACCCTAACGAACTTGAAATTCGATTTCTTGGTCTTATGTATGAGAATTCGAGGAATGCTGTAAATTGTGAAATGGGTTTTAGGGCTGTCGAAATTGTGTCTTTAAATGTCATAAATTGTGAAATGTGTTGAGATTCTTGTCTACAGTCTCTAACCCATTTTAATTTAGTGATGATCTTATGAGTTTTAGCTTCATTCTGTGCCCTTTTTGGTTTGGTTTTGTGGGTTTGAACTCTAGATGCTCTTCTTAGTGTTTATTCATTGAGACTTTTAACTTTATCTCCATTTGAATGTTCTTTTACAAGTGATTAGCATGCAAAACCAGTAATGATATTTCAACAGGTGATATATATTTGCAAATGCTAAAAAAAGTATGATAAAATAGACTTTAAGAGGCTTACACTTGTCATTGCTTAATAAGAATTAACAAACAATAGATTCTGTGATATGTCAAAAAAGACATGTTGTTGATATTCATCTAACAGTAAAATGGGGTGGTAGGAAGTGAGAATGCCTGCAGCCGGTGCCAAAGGTGCTCCTAAAAACCCTAGAGAACTGAAGGACGATAACAATTCATCGCGAGAAGAAAAACTGGTACTTCTTAATCTTAAATTTTGTTTTCAAGATTGATTTGAAGTTAGAACTTTCAGTAAATGACTGCATTATGGACTGAATTATTTGTTTCCATTTATTGTCTTGAAACATATTAAGATTTGGACCTTTTTCAAATAGTTTTAAGATTACACATACATAATAACTCATGCTCTCTTTTTTTCAAACAAATATTGCAGATTATAACACGGGCATTATCGGGTCCCACCTTCAGAAAATACGATGTATGGTGGTCTCTTTCTGATTCAAAGTACGCCGGAACCGCATTGTTTGTAAAGAAATGTTTTCCACCAAAAAAGGTTTCTTTTAATCTAGATAGTTCTGGTACGCCACTCTCATACCCAAAATTCTTTTGTATAAAATGAACACTTTACTGGGCCAAAAAACTTATGTTACTTGATTGTTGTTGCTGATATGAAGAAACATCGTGAAAGATTTGTCATGATTCATGCAAATTACTGACAATGTTTTGTTTATTTCTAGTTTCCAAACATGAAGCAGATGGTAGAGTTATTATAGCTGAATTTGAATCCTTCCGAATTATGAATACATATGTTCCAAACAACGGTTGGAAAGATGAAGAAACAGCATTTCAAAGGAGAAGAAAATGGGATAAAAGAATGAAAGAATTTGTCTTGCAATCTACAGATAAACCCCTTATTTGGTGTGGTGATCTTAATGTTAGGTACGTTTATATTGCCAAATCTTTTCTTTTAGTTTTATTTGTGTTCAATTGTACTTGTTATTCGGCGTGTGCATCTGTTATCAGCCTAATTTGTCCCATGATTTGTTGCCTGCTTTATTTTCTTTCATTTTTCTCTTTAGTTTAAATGTCTTTTGAAAATCAGATGAGGGTTTTCACTATCGTAGAAAATTTCAATGATTTAGGTTGACAATGGTTAACCTGGGCTATATTTTTCGTGATCGAGTCAAATGGGTGTACTTAGCTATGCTTTTATTTTATTTTTAATGTTACTTTAATTATTTTTAATGAGAGTGTTTAATTTTGTGCAGTCATGAAGAGATTGATGTTAGTCATCCAGATTTTTTTCAAACTGCAAAGCTTAACGGATACATTCCTCCAAACAAAGAGGTTTTGTACTTCTTTAACTTAAGGACAATATTTTCAAATGCAAGATTCATGTCAAATTTGGAATTTATTAATTTAAAAAAACACCTATGTTTCTACATATTTTACACTAATATACTTAATTGTCATAAAAATCATATCCATTTTAAAGTTCAAAGCATGTCATTCAAAAGGACTGTTATTTCACAGATCGATTAAACAAAAATACATAAAAAAAAGTGAAGCTACTTAGTGTCTACAAGATCTCCTAAAAGTATCTTCTAGAGCATTTGTATTTCTGAAACTAACTTGATTTGCCAACTGCAGGATTGTGGGCAACCAGGTTTTACCTTGTCTGAGAGGAAGCGGTTTGGTTCCATACTAAAGGAGTATGCATAATCTTTACTCTTTCAACGGTTCAACATTTGAAATACCCATAATCTTAAAAATCATAAAATGATACAATATTAAATTGACGATAATCTTTTAGGCATTTTACATCATCAGTCAAGTTTTTGGTCAGAATTTGCACAAACAAGATCATGCAAGGGCTTTTGTTTATTTGGATTATTTTTGCAGGGGAAAGCTAATAGATGCATATAGATTTCTCCACGAGGAAAAAGATATGGAGCGTGGCTTTTCATGGTCCGGCAACCCTATCGGAAAGTATGTCCTCTTTGACAACAAAAGCATATTTTCAGTATGAATCTTTGCATCATTTTTATTACTATTCATATGAATCTTTACAGGTACCGTGGTAAAAGGATGAGAATAGACTATCTTTTAGTGTCGGAAAAACTTAAGGACAAGATTGTCAAATGTGAGATTCATGGGCAAGGGATTGAATTGGAGGGTATGCATATATAATATGATGTGGTTTCACACGAGCGCTTGCATATATACATTTTTGTCGCATTTGAAACGCAAAAATGTCTTGATATTCTTGCAGGATTTTATGGGAGTGATCACTGCCCTGTTTCCCTTGAGCTTGCTGAACCAACCATTGATGCTAACCATGACTCGAATTTGAACCCAGAATGATTTTACTGCCAACATTTGTTACACAAACCAGTGTTGATTGGTGAATTTGTTGTAGGTTGCTTGAGATAAAATTTTAGGATTTGTAGCAATGACCTTGAAATGGTTTTATTTTGCTGTTGATACTATTATATGCTGTAATCTTTACTTGTTAGTTTTATATGCTTCTGGTTACCTGTTCTTATTTGTTATTATTGTATGTATTTTTGTTTTAATGTTTTTTTTAACCAAGGGTCTTTTAGGTATAGCCTCTATCTATATTTTTAAAATTATGGCTTTTAATAAGTGAGATTTTGTTGGATATTTTTGTATATTATTTTGGAACTGTCTAGGCATGTTTTGTATGAAGTGAACATTTGTTTCTTCCTGGTAGTCATTTATATTCTTTACTCAGCATGTTATTGAAATGATGAATTTTTTTTTCCTTCTGTATATATGGATAGATGTAATGATAATAAATAGTATTGTTAGACACATTTTCCTACTCTAAGGCTATGTGTACTCATAAAGCCCCTTCATGGGGCATTATATGACATGTGGATGCTGACTCAGCAAAAGCAAAGGGGCTTTATAATGCAAAGTGGTGTAGTCATAACCCCCATAACCCCCTTTCTAATTTATTGCCCAATTAATATTGAGCCAATCAGAAAAAAATAAAAATAATGGAACCAATGAAGGAGAACATGGTGGGCGTTATGCTCCTCACGCCCATGGATCAACTTTTCTAACATAACGCCCAAGGGGGTGAGAAGGGGCGTTATAAGGGGCTTTATGTTAGCAATTTGGTGGCATAACGCCCCATTACACATAGCCTAATAAACAATTACAATTGTTGACACATGTCAACACTAGATTCATTCTCACAAAAGTTTTCCCTCCCAAATATACTCCCTAATAAATTATATTTGATTAGAAATTAATTTCTTATTTTATAATCATGATATACTTTTATTTATTTATATTTATGGAATTATGATAATCATATATTAATTAAAACCGTACTTTTATTTAAAATTATTTTTTGAACGGTTATTATTTTCATTTTTATAAATATTTAAAAAACTTCACATTTATTTAATGTGTTTTCAAATATAATTGAGCAAATCATATTTAATATTTTAGTTAATAAATAATACCTAATATTATTTTACAAATTCAATCAACATTGTAGATGATACTATTTATTATAGAGAAATTCATAGACAAAAATCATGTTCATAATATCCAATATTAGATAGTTTTTCTACCATATCAAATGATTCATGTTCATCCAATATGGAAATTTTAAACATCATGACTAAAAGAATTGTAAGTTTTCTAATGTATACCAAGATAACATCTTTTAATTGAAATAACATTTTAATATTAGATTATAATTTTGATTTTATACTTAACAATCAAAATGTTTTCATTATAACTTTAATAAAACTTTATACTCACCTAACTTTCTATGAATTAATGATTATATATATATATATATATATATATTTTTTTTTATTCAACCCGTATAACATACGGGTTATATCCTAGTAGATATAAAAAGAGCAAGGCTCACCATTGACTTCAAATCCTTGCAAATACGTCTTATCAGTAGAAGAAATAAAAGATAACTCATTCAATTTTTTAATGTTAATTATTATTAAACTAGAATCTTTAAACATCTAGAAATGTATAATTTTAATACATGTCGATCATTGATATCGATATAAAAAATTCATTTATACCCGTTCAAGTTAGTATTCATTAGACATCTTTATCATAGGTGTTGTAGTAGAACGTTGTGGAAGTAAATGCGGCCGAAGAAACACTCTTGAATTTACTTTCAATTCTCGTACAAAAAAATGTCAAACATACTCAAACCTCACGTGACAATCACAAGCTTAATGTGGAAATAGTTTTCAAATTTTCATCTAATAATGGTACTAATTTTGTGTCTTCACATTAAGCGTAGCTTGTGGTTATTTGTATTGGTTTTAAATATCGAAACGTAGATGATGAGAACATCTACAATGCCATATATATATATATATATATATAGGGTTGGGTTCTATAGAAAACCAATATTTTATAAAAAACCAAAAAACCAAGGAAAAAAATTATTTTTTTTTAAACTTTTTTTATATGTTTCTTTCATGATTTTAAGAATATTGGAAAAAGAAAAAACTTTAAAAACGTTTTCGAGTTTTTTTTAAAAATAAAATAAAATTCGAATTTTAGCTTGAAATTAATATTGCACTATGCAACAATAATATAAAATTGGTTTATGAATGTCTATTCTTTGTTTTTTACATTATTCGCATAAACCACATTCATATTTAAGTTAAGTCTCTTGTTTTTAAGTAGTTTTAATTATAATGCATTATGCAATACTATTGGTACTATTGCATGATGCAATAATAAAAAATCACTAAACTTTTTATTTTTTAATTTTTTTTCCCATAAATAAAGCTAATAAAAATTATAGAATTTTTGGTGAAATCATTTTTAAAAAATATTAATATATGAAGAAGTTATAGAGAAAAAAAGGTTGGTTTTTTGGTTTTCTGGATAATTATTGGTTTTCTATAGATCTTTCCCCTATATATATATATATATATATATATATATATATATATATATAACTTTAAACTTTATGTCGTTGTAAATATTGGTTTTGATCTAAGCGGTTTCATTAACATTTAGTAAATATTTAAACAATCAAACCCTTACGGAAACTAAACTTTAACGTAAGAACATTCCCCAAAAGAGAAAAACTTCTCTCTATATTATTTTGGTTGAACAATTAAATGAACAACTCAACATTAGATATGCCACTTATTAACCATTTTTCTGCATTTTGAGTTTTGACATTCAATCAATAATTTGTTTTTTTTTTTGCCCTTAAACTTAACAAGGAAGAGTGGCCGCAACAAAGGGAGACTTTCCTTTTATGTATATTACAATTAACATTTTTATGTTAGACATTGAACAAGATAATATATTATGGTTTTTTTTTTATACTATAACTATGCATAGAAGTTCAAAGATAATGTAACAAAAACAAAATTCAAAGATAATAACTCAAAAATATAGAAATTCAAATAAAGTACATAATGATATAACCTTCAATGTTGTCACAAGTACATAATGTATCATGATTTTCATCAAAGGGTTTCACATGTATATGATTGAGAGACATGATATGACTAATATTCTCGATAAATAGGAATACAGATCATGACACGGTTGCCCGTCGCAACACATAAACGTGTCAAGATTTTACATTGTATGTTTGAGATGATATTGGATACGTTTCGTTGTAATACACTTGGATGCGTGTTTGCTTTTACCTATACGGTTTCCCATCGCAACACATGGGTGGGTAATCAACTCGTTATAATAATTTATAATTTAAGAACAATCATTTAAATACAGATCATGACACGGTTGCCCGTCATCCTAAAATATTAATTCACTTATTTACCCCTCAGTTCGGTTCGGTTTTTCTAACTGTTCGGTTCGGTTCTTAATAGACATGAAACCGAAACCGAACCATTATTTTGGGTTTGTTTTTTTTTTTGTTTTTCTTCCGGTTTGGTTTTTTTTCGGTTCCGGTTCGTTTTTTTCGGTTTTTAGCTCACCCCTAGTTACCACTACACTTTTTTTAACGGAAATTTGGCTTAGCGGTGTATCGGGACTGATTCCCTTGGACTGGTTACCTTGGACCTACCCACTGTCCCAAGTCCGAACCTCATAGCGAGGGAACCCGGGAGCACCCCCCATTTGCACCATCGGGCGGGAACCGGGCAAGCCCATAAACCCTCCCTTGTGACTCAGGATCAAGCAAACTCAATCCTTCATTGTCCACAAATATCTCACAAAGTGGTGTGACTGAGAATAGAACCTGGGTCTCTTCAACCACAAACTTAGAATTTTAACCAATACATCAACTTTACTTGATTAGTTACCACTATACGTAGACTTATATAAACCATATGGACTATTTTCGTAATTTACTCTTAAACAAATTAACAAACCATTGGTACAAGACATTAATTAGAAAGTAGTAAAACTGTAAAATTGCTGTTAGAAAAAATGATCGTTTAGCTTTTGACGCAAATCATCCGTGCAATCACACGTTACACACCTATTCATTATTTTATAATATTTGTAAGAGTAGTGTGTGTCTCTCTCTCACTTCTCTCACTTCTCTCACACACACACTTACACACACTCATCTTCATTCATTCTTTCTGGACATATAACAACTCAAAAACCCCTTTTTCTCCGTTTCATACATACTCTAAATTTGGGGGTTTCGAAGATTGAGATGTAGAGGCAGTAGAATGGAGGGAAAATCGCAACCTGATAATCACCAACAACATCTAGTAGATTCACGGTTGCAATCGGATCCATCCATTGACAATGATGAGCTAGTACAAGCTCTCGCTCTAGACTTCGAAAACCTAATCTTATCCTGCAGAGATGGTGGTTCTGATCGAGATCTCCAGGATCATTCCGTTGAAATAGACGGAGATGATCACCGGAAGGAAGCCGTAGACGACGAGCTTCAGCACCTGGAAGTGAAGGAGCCTGCGTTTCAAGCTGAATCTCTCAACGGAGATGAAGAGAAAAACCACCGGGATTTGCGGCAGTTTATGGATGAGGTTATTTTACGGCACGGTGTGAAGGAGGTGGATCCGAAGGAATGTAGGGTTTTAGAAGAGCGAGAAATATTAGGTTATGAAAATCAGGATGAAGAGGAAATTTCTGAGCATGATGATGCGGATTTGAACGAGAAGGAGGAGATTGAGATTGTAGATGGAGATGATGGTGATGAAATTGGGGGTTATGGGGATAATAATAATGGTGAACAGAAGAGGAGTGAGGATGAAAACGATAGGGATTATGAACAGGTAGAAGATCTGAAAAATGTTGAGGGAGATGGCTGGGAAGATGGATCAGTGACTGTTGTTCCAGATGACAGTAGATCTAAAAGTTACCATTATCCACTGAGACCAGATGCTGAGGATTGTCCATATTATATGAGGACTGGGATGTGTAAATACGGATCAAATTGCAGGTTCAATCATCCTCTTAGAAGGAAATATCAGGTTTATTTCCAACTATTAAGATCATGTTTAAAAGTAGTTAATATTTCAAGAAGCCTTTTAAGGGTTTGAAAAACACTTTGTCTGTTTAGCAGCATACTAAGGAGACACATAAACAGAAGGAAGAAAACATGGAAATGCAAGGGCAGATTGAGTGCAAGGTTATATACTGTCATTGTTCATATACAGTCTCAATTGATTATTATGCAGTCTTAATATGTCACAGATGCAGTTTATATCTTCATATTTGAGATTATGAGGCTAATACTTGTTCAACATTTGTGCTTAATTTATAGAACTGAAGCTATAGTATACAGTGTTAGAGTTAATCCTAATAGTCTTGAGGCTATAAAATCGGTTTCTTTATGCCTTTGCTCCTTATTATAAATTTGACTTAAGTTTGCTGCAGTATTATTTATCACCTGCTGGTTGCAAGTATGGAAAATCTTGTAAGTTTAGCCATGGTAGAGGAAAGACTGTTATAACACCAGTGGTAGAGTTCAACTTTTTGGGCCTGCCAATCCGACCGGTATTTAACAGTTTGCAATTGTATATAATATTGGAGATCTCCTTCTATTTGGTCTCTGAGCAAATAATTTTACAGGGAGAGAAAGAGTGTCCTTACTACATGCGTAACGGATCCTGCAAATATGGGCCGAGCTGTAGGTTTAATCATCCTGATCCTAGTGCCGTAGGTGGCGATGCTCCTCCCACTTATGGGAATGATGGACCTCTTCCATTACAACCCGTACCCCATTCAAATATTCCCAATATGCCCACATGGCCAGGCCCAAGAACGCCGGACCCCTTTCTACCTGTGATGTACTCCTCATCCCAGAACATGCCCCCACAGAACCCAGATTGGAACAGTTATCAGGTAAATTGCTAGTTTCATAGCAGCTTTATTCTGGTTAAATGTTACTGAATTCTATAAATACTTTTCGAGTAAATTACGGCTTTCGTCCCTGTGGTTTGCACGTTTTTCACTTACAGTCCTTAAACTTCGTTTATTACGGCTTTGGTCCCTAACCTTTTACGGCTCATTACGGCTTTGGTCCCTGATGCTAACGACTGTTAAAAAGATCTGTTAACTTTTTGGAAATGACGATTATACCCTTGTATTAAAAAATAAAAAAATAAAAGAAAATATAAAATTACGATTTACCCCATCTTCTTTAATTCCTCAACCTCACCTGAAGGCTTAACCACCGTCTCCAGTCTTCACCGCCACGGCGCCACCACAGTCGCCGACTACCACTAACACGAGAGTTTGTCAACGGAAGCTCAACCACCACCAAGAAATCGATGTTTCTAGAACAATTGAACCATCTTGCAATACAATGATTTATCCTTTCGTCCCTGTAGTCAATTATATTACAACCTACATTCACTGTGGCATAATCTCCGATCACTTGACCGACAATTAAATCATCTTCTTCTACGTTGCGGTCTTTCCGGTTATGCAAAATCAACAGAAAATTATGACAGAGTAGAGCTGCTTAAATATGTAAACGAGATATTTGGAAACGACGAGGAGGAGTTATTATGAGATGCCACCACTGATTTCCTCTTGGGTTTTTTCTTCATTGCCTGATCTTCACTCTTGAAACAATTTGGTAATTTACTCTTAAATTATTTACTCCACACACTTGCAGAACCTAAAAATGTTGAGATCGATGATGAATCTGGGTTAGGGTATGTGCTTCCATCCACGAAACCCAGTCGCCGCCTCCTTTATTCGGGAAAAACACCACCATCGGGACCCTATATGTCTATGGGACGGCGGTTGCCGCAAGTTTCATCTAAGGGGAGAGGATCCAGTGTCACACTATATCGCCTGTCGGCGAAACCGGTCAGAGCCCGAACCTCTCTCTCCCTTCCCGTAGGGTTCTCCTCGACACAGCCAAAGGATTGATGGTGTGGTGGTTGTCCGCGGTGTTGGTGTTGATGACGGGAGAAGACGCCAGAACGGTTGGTGGTGATGAGACGCCGGAACGGGTGGTGAAAGCAATCTCAGTAAGTTGGGAACGGAATGGTTGGTGGTGATGACCGGAGAAGACGTCGGTGATAACCTGGATAAGTTGGTGGCGGTGAACGGATATGGTGGTGGCGGTAGATGAAAATGGTGGCGGTGGTTGAACATCCCCTAGTGGTGAACGAGGATTTGCCAGAAAGGAAACAGTGGTGGTAAACGCTGTAATTTACTCTTTTTTTTTTCTTTTTTCTTTTTTGATTTGTTTTTAATTTATATTTATATTGCTTTTTTAAAGGAGGGTATAATGGTCTTTTCATACACATTTAACGGAATTTATTAACGCCTGTTAGCCCCAGGGACGAACGGTGTAACGGACCCCTAAACCTTAGGGACTATAGGCGTAAAAATTGAAGCCTAGGGACTATAGCCGTAAAACGTGCAAACCACAGGGACTATAGCCGTAATTTACTCATACTTTTCCTTATGGCTTTGACTTGTTTAGGCTCCTGCTCCAGTTCCCGCACATGTATACCCGAGTTCAGAGCGGGGCCTGCCTATACCGCCTGCTTTTTTCATGAACAACCCACCAAGTGATTCAAACATGTACTCGCATCATCAACAGCCCATGATAGTTTCAGAATATCCTGAGAGGCCAGGTCAACCTGATTGCAGTTACTTTATGAAAACCGGAGATTGCAAATATCGGGCCTCATGCAAATTTCATCATCCTAGGAGTCGTATCACCAGAACTACCCCATCTGTTCTCAGTGATAAAGGGTTGCCTTTAAGACCTGTAAGTTCATCCCCATATTGTTTTCACATTGTCCTAGTTAAGGACTCTTGAAATGTATAAAGGTTTTAGGTCCTAGTTAACAGTGCCAATTATGAACCTTTTGCTTATAAATGTTTTGTTTGGGTTTGTTTAGTGTTAAGGTTTTAGGCTCGGTTAAATAAAAAATTTAAAGTAGGAGCATTGAGTCAAATTTGTTAAGATTTAAGAGACCCCCAAATACTCTTAACTTCCAACGGATTAAGCCTCCTAAATGATCTTAGTTAACAATATAGGTTGAATGTTTATTCTGTAATAATCATTTCTTCTATAATATGAGTTTACACGTTAGTTACTGATAATAAATACATAGAAAAGTGGACAAAGGGTTTTGTCAGTCAACCCTGCCCGACCCATAAAAAAGACCCGTTTTAACCTAAATTCGTTTTGGTTTAACCCAATGCCTAACTCTAGCCCCTTTTCCCAAATGTTTTCTCTTGATATATGTTTGGACATCTGATTTTGTACTACTTTTGCTTTTCTTGAATTTTGTTTTTACAGGATCAGAATATCTGCACACACTACAGTCGGTATGGGATATGCAAATACGGGCCAGCTTGTAAATATGATCATCCAGTAAATTATAACATGAGTTCGAACCCCACAGGAGAAGGTTATGATGGATCAGGCCGGGCCGGGCCTCTGATACAACAATCCGTGTGATCAAGTGGTGCTCTCTGCCATCCTCGGATACAACAAGTTTAATGAATGTTTAACATGTTTTTGAACCAACTAAGACTTTAAATTTCTCAGGAAGGTATTTAGCAAAATGTTGAATGATATGTTCAAATTATCAGTCTTATACACCTACAGTTTATGCTTTTGGTTGAGCAATTGTGGTTAGTTCCTTCATGTTTGCAAACATTTTATAGCAAACGAACTCGCTTAGATTTTATGCAAAAGCTTGAAGAATAAGATGATGAAATTTATTCATTTGAGCCCGTTTCTAATTATACAAAATGTTAATTTATGTATAACTAAATTATATTACGGGCCAAATTTAGCAGGTAATAAACTTTAAAACATGCACCACCGGCTACCCTTGGACAGGCATAAACGATATATATGTTCTGTCGTGGACCAACTTTTTTCTTTCCAACTGAATTTGTTTTTACCTATGGAATCAGCTTTTTTGTGTCAACTGAATTTGTTTTGACTCAAGCTCATGCCAAATCGATCCTTTAAAAGCGGTTTGTTTTGACTCAAACTCATGCTACTTGTAACTCAGTTTAACCTTTAGTGTTATTGTTTTTTAGTAACTCAGTTTAACCGAGGAGTGTAAACTCTGAGAGAACGATATTTAGCACAAAATTTATGAGTTTTGAATGTAAATGGGCCCGGGTTAGTATCGGATTGGGTCTGCGAACACTTTTAGCTTGTCAGGTTGGGTCAACCTTCTTACTTTTCATTTTTTAGAGATATTATGTCGTATGCAATATTTCATGAAACTTAAATAGTTAAATACAGTCTTTATATACACATTTATATTATTAGTCATAAATTATAATTATCGAATGTTAATATTTTAAAGAAGTAAGAAAAAACACAGTCAAATTGGTTCATGTTTGGGTTCTTGCCATTTTGGACCCACCAACATAACTCATTTAGCATACCCCTACTTTAACCATGAACATGTGACCCTACCAAGTCATATTGTCATTGCTTATGTTGTGAGATTAGCATTGAAAAATTGATTAGGACAAAATGCGTAAAATATGAATCTTTTTACGTCTAAACTATTAACGATAATACCTCCCAAGTAAACAAAATCTTACATATCGCCAAATATTCACAAAGATCCCTTCAAACTTTGTCCATGTTCTCATTTACATCAAAATACAGAAATAATACAACGGGTTTACAAGAAAGCTAAACATAGAATCTAAGAGGGGTGAACATCAGAAAAATTACGCCTGAACATTAGCCTTGTTCCCAGCAAGGATAAGAGAGATCTCAAGCCCACGGCTGAAGGCTTGATTAAACAGAAGACGGGACTGGAAAGTGGAAACAAATGGGAACCAAGATAACATTGCAATTGGTGCAAATATTAACATTCCCATACCCGCATCATACATTCTTGCAAATTCTCTCACCGAATCCCATAATCCTAAACTCCTCACAATTGCTTTCCATGGCACTGCCAACTGTTCACCGTCACCAAAAAGAAGAAAAAAGCCAGTCAATTAGGTCGTGTGTTAATCTATTAATGGGTTAGACGGATCAAACCAAGAAAATTAACTACAAGATGGGTAGAACAGATCAAAGGCTGCCAAAGTGTAGTCTTAGGCTTTGAGTAAATCTTATGAGATCAAAATAAATCAATATCCTAGGCCAAAATTTCCAGTTAGGAAAAAAGTAACAAAAATATGATATGAATAGAAACTTTTTCTTTGTAAATGATAAATTGCGGTCTTTGTATTCCTCATTTTATATTATATCTCAACAATGGCGATACTTTATGATGATCATAGGCTCATAGCAATAATAATGAAGTGAGATTAATAGATATAGAGTCATGATATTACAAAACTTACAGATATTATAGCCCAACCAGTAGCAACAAAAGCAAGGAAGCTGGCAAATAAGTCGGGGACAGTTAGATCTGTGAAAATGACAACAAGGATAACGGCTGCAATAAGGCTCAGAGCTATAACTCCTTGAAAGAATCTCAAGAATAACTGGAAGTTGGATCTCTTTGAATTAAAAGTGAAAATCTGCAAAACCAACACGTGTTTACAGTTTAATCATATGAGCGGTTTAAGCATAGATGAAAAAATAACAGAATAATACAACACCAAGTTACCAACCTTGAATATAATAACAAATCCAGCCAAAACCACCCAGGAGAGGCCATAAATCTGTTCAAAGAATCAAGATAAATTTAATACTTTTACCCATAAACTAATCATAAACGCCCACTAAAACTAACTTTATAGTAGATGATACAATTATATATTGAAATAAAACTGTACCGAAATTGATGTACTCTTTCCCGTGAGCCCGAGTTTGTAAACTATTCCATATTGAAACAAGAAAAACCTCAGACTCAAGATAGTTTCCAGAATCCGGCCTCTGATTGTTTGGATATGTGCCTAGGAATCAAATAAGGTAGATAAAAGTTAAAACGAGAACACGATATCAGTGAGAAAACTCAAAGGGAAGAACATACCATTTATGAAATTCGTTTAAAAAAATGTAACTACAAATATTTAGTCTATATACATTTTCTGGTTGTCATTCCATGATCCAAGAATCTGGTGATCCTGAATATGATACAGTTGTATTTCCAAGAACTATAGGTAGCAAAATGGCAGGTTGGGGTGTCCTCTTTACTAAGTTTTGTAGATAACTAACGTCATAAAAGAGAGATTATACAATATATATTATTAAAATAATAACCTGATTACTTTATATAATGTGAGATGTTAAGCACTGGAAACCAATTTGGCTGACTTTCAATCCGTTCCTATGTTAGCTAAGTGTTAAATTTTACGAGTTATGACATGTTGAAGATAAAATAAAAAAACAAATCTGTCCATATTTAAGCAGATGATGCGAAAAACTGCCACCCGCACAAAAACAATAAATTGTAAAATGCATTCAAGAGCATGAGTACAATGTTGTAATAACAAACCTGCTCTTCATCCCACCAAGATTCCCAGCTATTGTCTCCTTTGACCCCGACTCCACCTTTATACAGAAGCCAATTTATCCAATCATCAAAATCCTCCACAGTCCTGGTCACACGGTACCATAATCGTACGATGTAAGATAGCTTCCATTTACAAAAATTGATTCTTACAATCTTACTAGAAAGAACTGAAGTCAAAGAAGCAAAAAAACGTACTTTTGCCATTCAAATCCGGATGGGTTGAAAATATAAGGAGCAAACAACCACGAAATCACAAGAAACCAACTGCTAAGTGTCAGCAAAATGTACGAAACAGCGCCTCCTTCAGAGTACCCATAAGCAATATAAACAATAAGAAGCAATGCAACTTCCAGCCTGTCAAACAATTTCAAATGATTTTAAGTAAAAATGTTGCTAACTTTTCGTATGTAAAAAAAGAGAGAAAAAATACTAACGCCTTGACAAAATGACTTCTTGAGTAGAGCCTGTAGTTATCAGCAAATTTGATATGTTGCACCACAAATCCTCTACCAGTTGCTCGGTACTTTGCAATAATAACAACAGATGTAACTTACAAACACAAAAGTTTAAATGATTTTTTTTCAAATGTGAACAAAATAAGGTAATTTAGATACCTTAGCACCACCGTGCAAGATTGTGCGTCCAAAATAATGAGTTCTTGTTCCTAACGAAAATGTGAAGAATACAGAACATAACTGAAGCTGCATTGTGATAAAGCTGAAAATGGCCTGCAATAAAAGCATCAAGAACATCAATTGCGAGTTAAATTTTTTTGAATATAGCTTAATATAACTAGTACTAATAATATTACAGTAGCTGTTAACAAACCTTGAGCAATCCAAGTTCGAGAATAAAACCCATAATCATAGGAACAGCAGTAAAAACTCCAATCTGGACTAGAAATTGAGCATTTAAGACTGCATTAAATGCAGTATTACCAAGCAACTTGGATCTAGTACTAATTCCTTTATCAAGTCCTGAGAACGCCTGAAATTTTAAAATGCAATAATGCCTTAATACTCAAAAGTAATATTAGGTACTTAGGTATTTCTCAAATTATATATTATATCGAATTAATACTGAATGAAACAAAAGAACGCAAAGACTAAACTTGGATCACCTTAACAGGTTACTTGCTTATGCGTGCTTTTTTTCAGGTTAATACTTTAAAAATTACTTAAAACTTGAATCGGTAAATAAGAGAAGTAAGCAACTTTACCAGGTATGCCCTCCCATACAAGAAAACATAGATCGTTAGAACTGTCATCTGCATCCAAAAAAGAAGTATGAATGATAAAAGAATGATGGCAGAAAATATATATAGAAGTAGAAAAATATATATATATATGTGAAGAGATATCATACCATTGTGCATACATAGTAGCCAACTGTGGTAAAGTAGAAAGAAAGCATTCTAAAAAAGTCAAAGAGTTGACCGACTCTGTACACATCTCTACTCAAAACTTGCTCTCCATTTCCGCCAGCAACTTTACCTTCAAACAGGGCAATTTGATTTAAACCCACATCTCTTCCTTTCCCTACCTACAAATATACAAAAATTTAAGCATTTATAAAAGAAATTCAATATTAAAAATATTCTGAAGAATTTTAACCTACCTGAATGTATTCATGGTGTGTGATGTTACCCTGCCTCAAAGTGGAGTTGAAACCTGCATATATATCTTCACTGATATTAATAACACGTGATGCCTTACTTATTCCACCTCGAGAAATATGAAATATTCGGTCAAAGACATCAGGATGTCCATAATGCATCCGAACTCTGCAATATAAAACAATAAATCAAAATCTTAAAATTTCTTTTCCATTAAATTTATTTCAATGAATGATACATAAAGGTGACAACAGGAATGCAAAAGAAAATAGTCTATCAATTTCTTATACCTTTAACACATACTTGTAACTAAAATAAAATGCACTCAATAAATCAACTGCTATTTATGAAACTAATATGGAGTTGTAAGTATATTTCTGACATGAAAATACATATGCAAGCTGTTGGGAACTTACTTGAGAGGATAAGCCAAAACACGTTGTCCCAATGTTACAAAACTTGTCTCTTGATTAGACATAAACCAGGCTAGGGAAGAAACACTGTAGCAGATATAAAGAAAAACATCAAATGCATTTAATGAAACTAACAATACATTCTCTTTGCTAAAATTGGTAATCACAAAATATGGTAGCATGAACGAATTGATTAAAAAAGACATACCTTCCAGTAAATACATGCTCTCTAACACCAAGAATAGTTGGAGGGCGTAAACCATGATTTGCTCGGAATTCCTCAAGTAGGTTTCTCATTTTCATTGCCTCTTCAAGATAATTATCCTTCAAATAAAATTTTTTCAGAGAAAGCAACTAAAATGACAAATAATAAGAATTGTACTGAAATAGAAAAGATATAGTGTAATGTACCTGATTCATATCGATGGTTTGGACTGCTTCTCCGCGAGTGAAAACTATAGCATGATTTTGATTCTCAGGCTTTCCTTCCCCAAGTTTTGGATCTCCAGGGAGTTTAATGGAATATATTTCCTAAAGTGTAAATTATGTTGGATGATTTGGATTAAATCAGCTAATCAGAATGGAATTTATATGAAAATAAACTTGTTAATTCAGTATTTAACTATTTATATAAAAAAGAAACTCCCAACTTTGTACCCATTTACAATATGGTTTTATTAGCAGATGAAGGTCTATGTGCTTACAAGTTACAAGCAACCAAACAAACATACTCAGTAAATCCCACTCATGGGCAGTACGGCCTAGGGGGAGATGAGGCATACAAGTTACAAGAAAGGCGCATAAATATTCGAACTAAGGTAGTAATGATCTATTTTTTAAAAGGACAACATTATTAGTATTAGACTACATCATTGTAGAATGAAAGAAAAGAAGATAAAATCAAACACATCCGGATCGTCAGATCATCCCTAAACAATAGGCCTTGAAAAAGAACGGCGTGTACAAACGATGAATAAAAATCACTGAAAAATGCTGTGCATACCTGGTCTTTTCCTTGTATATCAGCTTTCACAAGCTTTGAATAAAATGATTTTACAATCTTCCCATCACTCACAGAACTTTCTTCCACATGTATGAAAGCAACTCGAAGTGCCTCATTCCTGTAATTAGAACAAATAAACCAAGAGGTCCAAAGCAAATAATAGAAAACAAAAAATAAAAAAATAAAACCAATGTATTAAAAAAATACCCTTACCTTTGCAGCAAAAGAGCAATATCTGCAGCCTCTTTGTCTTTCCTTTGCTTTTGTTGTCCATAGATTTGGCATGAAACAACATATGTGAATTTTATATCAGCTTGAGCTCTAGCTTCACGTGATAATTCAAATCCTTGAGGTGAAAGTGATGCTTGAGGATTTCTTTCTGTTAATTAAAAACAGAAAAAATATATATCAACACAATGTCTTGTTTAAGAATTCTATCAGGGATAGAACCCAAGACTAGTAGAGTACCTCCTAGCGATCTGTTTTCTAAATAACTTTGAAGCATTAAAGCCCTTCTGTAATACATCATGCCACGAACTATAACAAAAATTGGTACAAGACAGTCAAAAATGTTAATGATCATATTAAGCAACATATTTAATCGACCTTTTAAAAAAAACAAAATATCAGAATATCTGACCAGTTCTAGCTAAGGTTTGTCCTCGATAAGATACCCAAAACCGAAGCTCTAATGCATCAGTAGAGCTATCTTGTAGTTCCAAATCTCCAGTATTACTTCGCCCAATTCGTTCCAGAAAATTCTCCCATTCATCTGAAACAGTGAAAATTTGAGTTATCAATGTGTGTGTGTGATAAATAATTTCTTAAGCAATTTACCTGGGAATATCTTCTGAAGATAGAAGATTGTAGAAATCCCATCCTCATTTTCTTGCCATAAGTCATGAGAACTATAGAGTACAGTCTCACTGTAGTATGGGGTGAAAACACTGTTCTCAAAAAATGAATAAAAGAATCAGAGCTGTTACAATAAATATATGATGAAAAATAATTTTAAAAAAAAGGTTATCTTCTTCAAGAAGTGAAGACACGTACCAGAATGGCATCGTTTCACTAACTGGTTTTGCAGCAGGCATATGCATAAAGAGCGAGTTTGTAAAGAACTCCAATCTTCTTCTTGCTTCAAGATTCTTTGGGACATTAGTAGCAGAATCCTTCACTTTTAAAAGTAGATGCAATCGCTTCACTTGCTCCTTCTGATGAAAGAGATTTAAGTTATTGTAGGTTATAAAAGTGAAAGTGAGGTTATTTTGTATTTAAAAGTTTAAGAAGCTTACAATATCAGGATCTCTTGGCCAGCCAATCCTTGAAAATAGGCGTCCTTCATTTCTTGCCCTTGCTAGGATATTCCATGTATCAATTTGCTCACTGAAGATTAGAAACTCTAGTTAATCTCTTGCGCAAGTAAGCAGTGTATGGTTCAATAATTAACAAAACGAAATAGGTAATGAAAACAGACACTTGACAGCATACCTTAAATCAGATGACAGGAGACCATGAGTTACTACCTCATACAACTCATATACAGCTTTAGCAGCTCCTTTTGCAAGTTGAGGTGTTTCATCCATGATCTAATACAACAATTTGAAGTAAAAATATCACATGATACATATATGACCAGCTAATTTTACAAATCGTTGCTGAAAAGATTATGAGAAATGCGATTTGGGTTGATATAAGATGCAAACATTGGTCATTAAGTTTCTATGCTTTTCCAGCAGGACAGTGTAGCATATAGGACTGTTTCTTTTAAATGTTAAAATAACAAACAAGTGTATTATAGTGTCTATAATTAATAAAAATTACCAGAAGACCAGTCAATGCATTAAATCTGGACAGCACCAACGGAAGCTTCTTAAGATCTAAAGTCATGACAAGTGAGTTCTCCTTTATACTATTGTTGATCTCACGAAAAATCCTCTCAACCCTATAAGAAAGCAAATTGTTTATATGAAGAAAAAAAATGAAAGAAAAAAAAACAGCATTAATAATCTAATGATTTTCCAAACACAGATGGAGAAAATAAACTGTACAAAAACGAACCAGAGTTTCCCTTCACCGTCGACTAAAGCCAGTAGAATTTTCTCAATACTATAATAGCATTCCTGGACAGCATATGCCATATATTCATCTCTTGTGATTCTATTCCAAAGATCAGTTTGAGTATCCTTGCAGTCTATAGCCAAGTCAATGGCCAAATATATCTGATCAAATAGGCGACGGTCAACACAGAATCAAGCATGTGACACATATGATTTTATGAGATGTTACTTATCACATTTAAGAGTTACCTTGCTGCTTAACAGAAACAAAGGCCATTGAACTAGTCTAAGACTTCCAGTATTGCTTGGCATAGAAAGCAAGTCCATTTCCCTAAAAAAAAAGCACCCACTGCTTATTTCAAAGTCTGTTATACAACTATGCAAGTTTTAAATATAAATCGCTTGCCTATTACTGATGTAATCTTCTTCACGCAAACTTTTGATTATTTCATTCCAAAATGGGGAAAACTGGGCTGCATACATCTTGTCATTATTTTCTTCAGGACTCTGCAAAATTAATTTATAAACACATAACCTAAGCAAAAAAAAAAGGTTAAGATGTGATGTAAACGTCTAACTCAATTTAAGCACCTTACCTGAAAAGATTGACCACTCATTGGCATCCTGGAGGAAACACAATGTAAAACATGAAATCAGAAACAATCTACTATTAACAAATAAAAAAAAAGTTCTAGCAAGAGGATTCCAACTTCTTTGCTTGTGAAGACACGAGTTGTTTGACAAAGGCCTCTGGGAAACTCTCGAACCTTTTATGTACCATCTCAATTGACCGAATCTATATAAAAGTTACTTGCGTCATAATTATCATCAACAAACTTAATGAGGTTATTTATCATACAAAATAAAGTACCCTTTTGATAACGGATAATACTATATTACTTGCAAACCGAGAAAGAAACTCGTCATACCTCGCCTAACCGGGCACGAGCACCCATTACACCACCAATAATTGCTGATAGGAGAGTGTACCAGATATGAATATCCATAATATATATCTGAAAATTCAAGAAGGATAAGATGTATAAACACTAAAGGAAATGAAAAGTATTTTGTGTTACCAATTACAATATAAGATAATAGAATTCAAGTTCCATTAAAAGCCCAAGTCCTTGTGTAGTCTATATCATACACGTAACAAATAAGGCCTTTTTTAACAGATAAAAAAAACAAATGTTGTTCATGATTAATTCTTTTACATAATACTTGCAGTATTGGAAAGAGAAAAAACTACTCACAGCAACTATAGGAGCCCATATGCTAACTAAAGTTAGAACATTATTATTATCTGCAAAAGCCAAATGATAATTACAAAGTAAATAGGGGGAAATGAATTTTCAAGAAGTTATCTAAGAATAAACAAAAAAAAATGATGATTTAACGCTTACTCTTTGAGACAAGATCATGCCAGGAATATGGCAGACGTGGAAGGTCCTTAATAATGTTGGTGGGGTCAACTAATGGCTTTATCTGGAAATTCAGAATGGACACCATAGTTACGGATATTTTAACTTAACAATATACAATGACAATCTCATATACGCACTGCCAAAACAATGAGACTATGCATCACAACTTGCCTGAAGAAAGTATGCAAAAGTAAACTTGCAAGCAAAAATCACGAGCCAGTAGAGCACGTATCTGCAAAAATTAACCACAAATGTGAAGATGAAAGAAAATAGTAAACACCTTTACATTAAACTTCTAAAGAAAGGTGAAAGTTATGTAATCAAACCTAATGTAATCCATGGGTTTCTCATAAAGACCACGCCCAACAAAATACCGCTCCTGGATGACCAAAAAAGTTACATAAAATTAAGAATGCAAATATGCTTTTCATGTTACCAGAAGTAAACGTTTAAGATAGAGAATGGCAGTCTGGGAACTTTCAGAAAAAACTACCTCATAAATCCACTTGAAAAACAGAAAAAATGGTTGATCGGACATTTCAGATAGAGAATGACAGGCTGGGAACTTTAGCAGTAATGCAAAGACAACACGGACTGCAACATATATACCCACAACAAGTAGATATATTCTAAAATACAATGAATTTGAAGAATTGTCATTTCTTTCCTCCATGACTCTTCTGATAAATTCATTGTTCACAAAGAAAAGAGTCAGTTACAGAGGTGCATAAAATGCTATAATAAAAATAGATTATTAGAGACTTACATGTATACATATGTTATAAACACTGAGCTCAATGCACCCCAGAAAAACCTAATAACCAGCCTTGATATTGCCATGCCTCTTGCTGTGCTGTATGCCCCAAACATCAACAGAACATCCAAGCAACCTACATAAAATAAGAAAGATCACACAAAAGTTGGAGAAAAACAATTAAAATAAGAGTTGCAACATAAGTAACTACTCACATTGTACAAACTTCAAGATAGCATAAGTTGGACCAATGCTAAGCAAAGTTTTAAAAGTGTCCAGATTTAATTTCCCATCATTGAAGGCTATAACTGTCAATCCCTGAAAGATAATGAAAAAGATTATCAACCAAAAATAAAAATAAAAAAGGATATACATAAGCATATGTGAAAAATGAAGTGTACCTGGAACATGACTATTAAAAAGATCCACATACGATGAAAACTACGATACAAATGAAGAAATGTTCGATGCTCAACAAAAGTGCTTTTTCCAGTCTGGTTATTAGAAAAAAAAAATTAAAAACTGGTCACAGAAAAACAGATCACATTATAAATAATTTCATGCAATGACCAACCCTTTTTCTCTTGGCGGGCTCTCGAAGAAATGGTGATTCTTTTCTCATAGGCCAGCTCAACTCAAAGCAGGCAGGTGACCTGAAATTATATGGAGTTATAAGCCACAGAACATATACTGAAATAGGATAATTTGTCACAAGGAGCTACCAGAAATATTCATTGAAATCATCATAGTTCCGCCATGCCGAGTGAGCAGCTTTCCCATTATTGTTTCTTGCAGCTTCCTGTTGAAAAGGTAAGATTATACTAAAGGTTAGTGAGAACATAACATGGGAAACTTTAGCAGCAACAACAAATCAATCATTGCAAGAAATCATGCACCGGGAACCATTATTTTAGAATATCAAGTGTTTAAATTTGAGATCACCACAATTTAATAACTGACTTGTTACAAAACAATGCACCATCTTAATTAACAAAGAAATGTGAAGGGTTCACTACTTCACTGACCTTAGACAACGTGTTATAAATTGGTTGAATAACTTGTGCCAGAAAAGACACTGTATTGGATTCACCAATACAACTTGGAGCAGGGCTAGCTTCTCCATGATCTAAAGTTGCATCTAGTTCCCTGGCCATCTAAGTAATCCAAACATTAGTTGGTTTCCACTATGTGAAAAAAGAATCCAAATAATGCATGATGAATGTATGAAAATACAAGGTTAAAAAGTTGATCAATCAATAGAGACAGGAAGCTTACATGGTGGAATATATAGCAAATACATTCAGGAAGAAAACGCACGTTTGCAGCTTCACCCCAGATTAAGAAGTAGAGTGAAACCAAGAAAAGCTTTCTGTCTTTATTAATAGCTTGTAAGCTGTTAAAAGCAATTTTCTTATTAATATAAGCAAAGCATGAAATGAAAGATATAATAGGCGAATAGCATGGCAAGTAAATCACCTATTCCAAACAAGACGTTTACGTAGATATTTGCACCATTTAATGTAATTATCCAGAACCTTTAGGAAAACTTCTGTAATTGCTCTCTCATCTATTTTCTAAATTTAATTAAAAGCTACACATTAGCAACATTTATATTAATGATGCTCAAAAACTTGGAAATTAGAGAAGCAGTGAAAAGAAACTGATGGAAATGTTTAGATACACAAATAGCAATACTCACTGGATCAGAATCGACAGGTATACCAAGTCGTGATTGAGCATTTGCTACGGCAAGAACAACATTCTCACGTTGATTCCTGATGTTATCCTTCTGCACATGTAATGTGACCATAAATATATAATAGGAAAGGAAAATCGAAATCTAACAGTACTCCTACGTGACAAGGAAATACAAAACTACAAGAAGATGGCCATTAATAACAACTATTCTCATAGTGAATAAGAAACTGATTTTTAACCAAAATTAAGAACAAATCATTCTAACAAGTAACAAGCCTGCAAAAACCAAAAAATTCGGCTATGAAAGAATCCAAACCTGAAAACCGAACACAAATTCCAAAAGATCAAACATGTCTAGGTTACGCTGTGCAGGAACCTCAAAATTAGCTGGAAGCCTAGGATATTGTTCATGATATCTAAGTGCCGATATTGCAGCCCTAACCTGTTACTCAAAAAATAAAAAAAATTATATAAAAAGAGGCCTTATTTACACAGGTCATGGCTACAGGTGCATCACATGAACCCTTTGCAGTGCAATGAAAAAATGTAAAACAAATTCAGTACTAAAATAGTCATCTAACTTACTTCGGGATAGAACCCAATAGCATTTGTCAACGATGGTGCTTCAAGAGGAACAATGTTGTAAGGCGTGAGATCCCCTGAAAATCCTTGATCTCTTTTCTTTAACCTTTTTAACTGATATAATTGAATTGTAAAAATAGATAACACAAATTTTATAAATTTTGGGGTGGGTGGGTGGGTGGGGGGACGGGGGACGTACCTCTTCTGCAATATGTCTTCCAACTCCATCAGGCTCAGCATCGTTACTAAGGGCATCCATTACCTCAACAAGAGCTCTCAGTGTGGTAAATACCTTTTTAGTTTCTTGAGATCTCAGTCCCATGCTGAAAACCATACAAAAAACTCTAATTAGACGTTTAATTTAGAAAGTGACATTATTAATTTTACCGTAACTCAAGAAGTAGCAACTTCATGTGCACAGGGTATATGTTGTATGCACAAACAATCATAAGACAATAAACATTGTCCACAAGAAATCAAGAACAATGAATAGAAGTCTACCCGTCCATGTCAGCACTGAATGTTCCAGATTCAAGCAATCTTTGTTCCTCTCTCTGCATTTCATCAACTCTGTGTTTTCGCTTGTAACGTTGATAAAAATCCCATAAATATTGAGCGTCACGGTTACGATCTATCGGCCCCCCATCCTTTTTGGCTAGTTTTTGCTGCAACAAACCCAAATTTTAACTTATTAATAATAAACTGGATTATATGGCCCAAAAAAATAAGAGAAATGGCGCACAGGGCAGATATTCACATACACTAATGAAAAACTCAAATCTTTGGTCTCTGTCTTACCTTGATCACTGACATTAAACCCGTCTTAAACTGAAGAACCCCTCTTCCATCACTATTTGGATCCAAGCTCTGAGCCATGGAGTATGCTTGCTCACACACTAAGATTGAACAATAGAGGTTGTTTTGCAGTCAGATATTAATAATTAGTACCCCTTTCATAGCTATCAGATTTCATCAGCTTAGATTCAGCCAAAAATAGGGGAAATGTTGATGGAAAATATACAAGCTGTGAAGCTACATATCCAATATACTTTAATACTCAGAAACTTAACACTAAAGACAATATTCATCCATGTCAATATACTTTAAAAGTATAAACATAACCTTAGAAGATCCCAAAGCCATGCACATAGTTACACAGCTTTCTTTTAAAAAAAAAAAATTATCAATATTTAGAATATTTACTTCATAAAAGCTTTCCTTGTTAGCAGGTAATGGCAAACTAAACATTCACTGGAAAATCATATAACGTTTAATGACTCACATGCTGAATCAAGATTTGACTGATTTGCATCAAGACCAGTAAAATATAACTACAAAGTATATGCATATTTGAGATTTTAAATAGCTCTCAATGATTCTTCATTAAGCATGTTGACAATCTTTTTGTTGGATTATCAAGGCCAAAAGCAAATTGAGCAATCGAAAGACCCTTATGTCCAACTTAAATTCAGTGTCTTTAAAACAAAACAAACAAACATATCTAGTAAAATCTCACTCAAACAGTGGGGTTTGGTGACGGTCAGATGAGGGCAAGCCTTAACTCTATCCCATAGGACAAAGAGGCTACTCCCAAAGAGATCCCAACTCGGGAAAACCTCTCTTTTTAAGAGAAAACAAACAATACAAAAAACCTACAAGACAAAAAAAGTATCATACTAGAAGTTTATTAGAAGCCCTTAGAAGCCCCAGAGCTATGTTTTCCCCTAAAACTACCCAACTTATCCGGCATCTCCAGGAACTCCTATTAGTGTTCATATCTTTAAGGAGATGCATGTCTAACAAATCATGTCCAACATTTCATCCCATGTCAGTTTTTATCAACCTCTACTCCTCTTCCCTTCCACTGTGAGGGTTACCACGCTCCTCACGGATACGTCATCTGTCTCCTCCCCATATTCCCGAACCATCTCAATCTCCCCTCCCTTATTTTATCTGAAATACGGGTTACACTAATCTATCTCTAAAAGCTTCATTCCTTATCCGCTCCAACCTTTTATGCCCAATCATCCAACTCAGGATCCTCGTATCGCTATTTCCAACTTTCATACTTGTGTTTTCTTGAGTGGGATCTTTCTATTATAAACCTATAAACATGTCAAACTGGGATCTTTCTATGTACAATGGGTATAACATATGGTGCAACTCTCTACCTAATCCGTCCATCATAATTCAAAAACTCAGCGCATACTTCCACTTTAGATGCCTACGGGGCTAGATTTGTGCTACAACTGTCATAAAAATTTCAAACTTCTTCTAGATTAGTTTGCCAATCAAATTTAAGTCTACTACCACTACAAGTAGAAATTCAACGGAATTACGTGCAAAATCCACAATAATTTTGTCCTGAAAACTGAAAAGGTACTAAACTCGCATCGAGAATCAATTTACACAAAGAAATTAAACTTACATATCCTAGCAACGTGAGCATCTTCCGCTTGAATCTCATCAGCGGCTTGCAAGATCGCATTAATATTGGTGGTCCGCTGAAGCGAATCAGGAACTGCACTAACAAGTCCACCGGATTTCCTCTCGTGGCTTTGTCCTCCGGCAACTCGGAGCTGCTCTCGCCGGAGAGTTGCCCGCACCAACCTATTCCAGTTGTCGAACACTTTCACCATCTTTTCAAGTTGAAATTCAACTTGAAAAACCTAATTTAACTAGCACAGGATCAATCAATACTTCGAAATGGAAATATGGAATGGATCTGAGTATAAACCCTAAGAACACATCGTGACGAAAATTCAAACGAAAAAACGAGTAACGAGTTCGACGCGTAGAGTAGGGTTGCTTGTTCAGACTTGGATCCGTGGATATGCGGTCGGGTCGTTATGGTGATCCAGTGGGATATAGAATTTTAGACTGCTTTTACTTATCTCTGTGGATATAATCTGGTTCGTTGGATGGGAATTGAACTATGATCGTGCGGTGGCGGTTTTGCGATTGGATGGCTGCCTTTGGGTGCTCGTGTGTAGGTGATTACTTCCTGTGCACGATTTCTGGCCCGCTCTTTGCCTTTGAAAAGGCATCGTGGCTCGTGCTATGGTGATGACTTCGTTAAGAAACTTTTTTAAGGTAGGGTTTGATTTAGAAATTTGTGAAACTACTTGACTACTAATGATAAACTTCTGTAACTCCGGGGGTGTTTTGTAAAGTATTTATGCAGCACACATGGCTCACTGACCCACCCCTTAATTTGTGCTAACGTAAAAATAGCAAAGTTGACAATAATTTAGCTTTTTCTATAGAAATTTATTTTACCTTTGATATTTAATAATGTGTAATAACTAGGCGGTTGCATCTTAGTAACTTGTAAGTGGCGAAGCTAGGGCAAGCCCTAAGGGTTCGTCTAACATTCATAAAAAAAATTGTGGTGTGCTATTATTATGATTTTTTATGAACGAACCTCATAAAATTTGGTAACCGGACCCAATAAATTTTTACACCGATCCTCAACTTTAAAAAAATTATAGTTTTAAAAAAGTTTTCAAATCACTAATGAGTAATAAACAGAATAATATTTGTGGTTTTAAGTTTTTAACCCACTTACATTAGGGGTGAACATGAGTCGGTTTTGACTCTTAACCATGACCATAACCGAATTTCGGTTAATTTAAAAATCTCTTTCATAACCATAACTGATTCTCGGTGAACCGTTACTCGATTAACCACTGGTTATGGTTCTGTTTTGGTTATTTTTCGGCTAACCAAGAAAAAAATTAACCAAATCACTCCTTATTCAGTCCGTGGGCCAAATTTAGCAAAAGAATAACTATTAAATAAGCACACAGTAAGCTTAGTGGTGACGGGGGGGGGGGGGACCCCTGGTTTTTTTTTTGCCGAAGTGCTAATTTTTACGATTTTTAAATTTTTTATATATATTGAGAACCGCCTCCGGGATTAGGATATGTGACTTTTCGCTCACGCGAAGTTTTCGGTGAAGCTTCGCCAATAGTTACAAATTTACGTTCTAAAATTACACAAAAGTTATTTTGTTGTTAAAATGAGCGTAACTAAACAGAAAAATGAACTTACAAAAACTATAGAAAGTGGTCACGACAGAAGAATAAAAACATACCTTCATACATATACATGGAGGTACACAACACTAATTTGTATAGATTAGCATCGCTATATGATCAACGATACATTTGACTCCATTAACATAATCATTAGTCAAAACGAATCTAAAGAACATACCTTGTTGTTGACTTATTAACCGAGTAGGTCATGAACTCACTCACTTTGCCCCTTTCACTTGTAAATTAGTCGACTCTTGGAAGCAATTCTTTAACCCCTAAAAATCATAACTTAGTTTTTAGTATGATCGGTTTTACTATACAAAAGGGATTAAGACGTAACTTATTTCCCATTTACTTACCACTTTATTGTAATTTAATCTTATATATGAAAATCTTGTACTTAATCACAAAAAATAAATAAAAAATAAAATCCCTCTTCTAGTACAGCCACAGTTGGAATCATGAGCCAATGTACTTCACAATCGACATAACTTTTCATTAGTATCATAAATACCTTTACATGTGATATTTACTACATCCCAATTAAAACCTCACTTTATATGCCTTCATACAACTATGCATTGCTTGTATATTCTTCTAATGTTTATGTGACACGATGTGAAACCGGATTGCATAATATGTAAGAGTTACTTACCTTTGCATGTAGGGTTAGTTAGACCTCCGGTTGTTCTTTAATCAATTGACTTTCAAGCTTTAATCTATATTGCTATTTGCAAGTCAATACACAACCTTCAGAACACTTGTCATATGATATTTTAAGTTTTAATTGGGTATATATAGTATTTTACATGGTTTGAAATTCTCCGTGTAATTAATTGATATCACAGGTAATTCCAGAAATGATAAAAGAACTAACTATATTCAATAAACCGAAACAATTTACAAAGACCCTATACACCCCTATTTATACTAATATAACTTGGATGTAAGATAAACCTAAAACTAATTAAATAATAAAACTATAATACAAACTCAATTAAATATTTAATAAAACATTATCAACTAATCCCTAACTATTGGCTAATTACAAGATTTATACAACAATTAATAATATGTAAAATCAATAAACATAAAGTGTCATACAACCCGTTATGTTGGAATTTTGAGAGAAAAAACTAGTGGAAAATGAGTTTTTTCACTAAGTGTGAAAATGAGTTTTTCACCAACTTTGGACTAAAATAAAATACAGATAACATAGGTTGTTGCCTCTGTATTTAATGGGTTTGTGTAGTACGTTGTGAGGGCTTTCCAAGCATCAAACCACGTCCAAATCCGAGCTCGTATGAATGAGATATCGAAGCTCAAAGTTGAGGTCTCCCAACTTGTGAAGCTGCGAAAATTAGAGAGAAAAATACTAAGTATAGCATGTTAACTCATCCCACATTGGTTGGGGATTGAAACCAAAAGTGGTTTATAAGGTGGGAACCTTACCAACTATTGTTTCCTTTAGTAGGACACATCCTTTGGACCCTGAGGGGTGCGAAGCACCCCTAACTCGCACGCGGCGTGGGCGTACGAGGCGTACGAGGCGCAATGTGGCGTACGAGGCGTACGAGGCGTACGAGGCGCAATGTGGCGCAATGTGGCGCGCTCGCATCGCCGCGAGCCGCCTTATTGAGGTTCAAGCGGAAGTGAGTTGAACCGGAAACAGGTTCAAGCGGAACCAGTTCAACCGGACCTGTGTGGTCTGGGCGGAACCGAGTTCAACCTGAACAGTGGTTCCGGTTGAAGTTCAAGCGGAACTGAGTTGAACCGGAAATTCTTCCGGTTGAAGTTGGGACGGACCGGAAGATCAGTTCTTCCGGAAAACAGCTGTAACGCGGAGTCCTCCGGATTAACAGCTGGAAACGCGTTTTGAGCTACTTAAGGTAATTCCGTGTTAATTAGAAATCAATTTGCATTAAAGACGTTTAATGCAAAGTTTGACTACGAATTATTTTTGTGTGCTCAACAAGTTATTCCCACCACTATATATACGGCCTCATTAGTTGAGGCTAGACACACCAGAATTCACAGAATTCTTCCTCTCTCTAAAATTATCTCTTCTTCTCCTTCTTCCATTATTCATCCTGTTCGTCAGGTTCTTCGAGAACTCAAAGGTATTTTCAAGCTTAGAGTTATCCCGGCCGTACAATACGGTTTAGACGATTGTACCCTGGGAAACAAAACGGTTCTTCGGTAGACCCGGAATTTGTTTTAAGGGACCCGGGTTTTGACCCGAATCCTTCGCCAAAGGTTCCTTGGAACCTTTCTCGTTTTTCTTAGCTAATATCAAAAGTTTTTCCTCAAATCATTTTCTTTGACTTTCAAAACTTTTCATATTTCTCTGTCATTAATGTTCTTCATTCAAATTAATATAACTTCATTTCATTTGTATTGTAATTTCAATTTATCTCATTTCCTTGTAATCTTTTATTCATTTCGTGTATCGTAGTTCTTTTCATTTCCCTGTAATTGTTGATAGGAGTAGAATCTCTTTCGTTGTATTGTAATAGATTAGATTTATTTATTTTTTGTTGTAATCGTACTCAATAAAATATTTATTTTATTTAATTTTACGAACGGTTTTCCTACACGTTATTTATATACTTTCTAATAGAGTCAACATTAGAACTTAGAAGCATGCATCGTTACCGACCATGATAATTAGTCAATTAAGATTTTTTTAACGGCGTTTGGAACTACTCCTCAAATCTCTAATATCCGAGTGAGCTTTTCAGAGACGAGATTTCAACCGTTCGTATTATTTCAACCGTTCATATTTAGTTAAGCGATTTTAAAAATTACATGGTGATGGTATTTGAGGATCCTACTTTTTCTTTAAACGGTGTGTTAATATATTGGTAAACATGTGTCACCTTATCATTAGTTCATAGATTTTTAGACACAAATTAGGCTTTCTCTATAACCTTAGGTTTTTTAGACACGTTTTAACGTTACACTGCCCGTAATACATATATCACTTTCAAAAAATAAAATAAAGAATAATATACAACGTACCTTGTATAAATGATAATTACTATATTTGTCTATGAAATAATACACGTCACGTTCATTTATTGTTCTTTTTTTTTTAGATCTATCAACTTTAGCCAAACCCAATTTTGTCCGTGAGATTAAAGCCACCTTCACTAAAGCAAAAGGTGCCGAGTATTATGCTTTTTATTTACGATAGTCTGGATGCACAAGACACGTACAAGGGTTCATTTTTTATTTTTTTCCAAAGGTGGCATGGGTTTTACATTGAACATCAATATAATACTACATGCAGGCTAGTGTCACACTTCAACACCATCCCAACCCCCTCTAGCGGGTAACATTCCTCGTGAGTATTGTGTCGAGCATGACGAAGTCAAAAATTAACCGTTACCTTCATTTAACCGTTGTTAATGGCTACTTTTTCTTAAATTACAATATATACACATTCTCGATCTCACCTATAAATAAACGCATTATATTTTTATTCTATACACCTTCTCAATCTCCAGCTAAACTATTCAAAAAATTATGAAACTCTCAAGCCGTCAATGGCTACTTTTTTAAATAAAATATACACATTCTCAATCTCACCTATAAATAAACCCACTATATTTTTCGGTTGTGTTTGACGCACTAGCTGAAAAGCTAGCTGCTAGCTAATAAGCTAACTCCGCGCTAGCTGATAAACTATAAACTAGCTGGTAAGCTAACTGGTAAGTTAGCTGATAAAAAATAACGTTTCGTAAAAATTAACTGATAAACTAGCTAAAAAAATATAAAGTAATATAAAAGTACATGTCATAAATGTAAATAAAGATATATATTTACAAGTTAAGAAATGGTAAAACTGGAAATATTATAAATGATAGTTGAAACGCTACTCCAGCTAGCTTTTCAAAAGCTAGCTGATAAGCTAGCTTATGGCACGCCAAAC
Organism: Deinandra increscens subsp. villosa; assembly: GCA_039602395.1. Classification (NCBI taxonomy): domain Eukaryota; kingdom Viridiplantae; phylum Streptophyta; class Magnoliopsida; order Asterales; family Asteraceae; genus Deinandra; species Deinandra increscens. The sequence goes on along the minus strand of JBCNJP010000015.1, from coordinate 4,137,198 downwards.
ACGTCTTTATTTTACACACCCTCTCAATCTCCAGCTAAACTATTCAAAAAATTATGAAACCCTCAAACCGTCACCAATCAAATATCAGTTCATGGCGCGATAGACCACGTTCACAACCCGAATCACCACCTCAAAACGGGTAACTTTATTCAAATTCATTTAAATTCATTTTAGAGAACCGTAAAGAAAGTGATATGATATAAATAGTTTCATCTACCTAATACAACATATGAAAAGAAAAAGGGTAAAAAAATAAAAACTAATTATTTAATCTTCACCGCATAAGTTGGTGGCGAGTAGTACCCATCCCACAACATTCAAAGCTCTATAACCGAATACTTCAACTTCACCTAAAATATTTACTACCCCTCCATCATTTCAAGTAACACTTAAATCAGAATTTATTAAATTTCATGTATCATATGTTGTTTTTATACCACAAGGATAGCCAAGTCATTTCACACTTTTCAAACTATAAATACCCACCAATACCCCCTCACAACTTATCACCCATGATCCCCTCATCAACCATGCCACCCTCCACCACCACCACCACAATTCTAGCCACCCTCCTCCTCCTCACCACCACCACCACCGCCTCCTCCGCCGCTACTCCGCCATTTAAAAAAATCTACGCATTCGGGGACTCGTACACCGACACCGGAAACACGGCCTCGGCAACCGGCCCTAACGCCTTCACCTACGTCTCCAACCTCCCATACGGCAGCACATTCTTCCACCACCCCACCAACCGCTACTCCGACGGCCGTCTAGTCATCGACTTCGTAACGGAATCACTCTCTTTACCCTACTTGCCACCCTACCACAACCGCAAAGCCGACACCTCGTACGGCGTGAACTACGCGGTCGCGGGGTCCACCGCGATCCCGTACACGTTCTTTGTCAGAAATAACCTTACTCTCGACATCCAACGGCAGTCGTTACAAACGCAGCTTGCTTGGTTTGATAAGGATTTGGAGGGGCAAAAGTGTAAAAGTGTGAAATTAACTCCGGAGGAATGTAAGGGGGTGTTTGATGATGCGTTGATTTGGGTGGGTGAAATTGGAGCTAATGATTATGCGTATACCGTTGGATCTTCTGTTGAAAGTAAAACAATTCAGCAGCTTTCTATTCGGAGTGTCAATGGGTTTCTAGAGGTAGTAATTGTTATTTTAAACGTCATTAAATTTTATAGATATTATTTTGTTCATATTGTTTTACGTTAATATATCATAACAAGGGTTAGGTTCCACACAAAACCAAACATTATGTAAAAACTAAAAAACTTAAGGCTAAGGGACTGAAATTGAAAATATATCTAATATTCATTAAAAACACAGAGGGGCATAAATGGAAAATTGAAAAAAAATCACAAATCAAGCAAACAACTCTACACAACCCCCGTCAGCCTTGGTCAGCAGCAGTGTTTTCACGACCGGACCGGACCGGCCGATCGGACCGGTGGGATCGGGAACCGGTGTCGCCGGCGGTCCGGTTAGACATAGTAGAACCGCCTTCAAAATAACTGGCCGGTTTCGCCGGTCGACGGTCCAACCGGGTGGCCGGACAACCGCAATCGGGCCGGAAAGATGCTATTTGAGAAGCGGAGTCAGAAAAAAGAGAAGAAAAACAGGCTTAGATGTCACTGCGAACGCTGTGGCCTCCGGTAATATCAACGGCGGCGACGACTAGGTGGTTGTTTAAAGTAACAAAAATATGATCTTTTTTTCCAATCGTGCATCTAAATCTCTCAATGGCTAATTTAGATTGATAAATGATAAAGGATAAAAGAAATTTAGAGAAACAAAGGAAAAAGATTGATAGAGAGAAGAAAGAACGGCGGCTGCAGAAATGTGGAGATAGGTTTTACTTTTGAAGTTGAACACACAAATGTTACTTTTAACCTTCTATTTTACAAATTTTAAAATTCAGTCTCTTGTCATATTAAAATCATTTAACTTGGCCCCCGGCACCATTAAATATTTATATAAAATGTTAATAAATTATTATATCATCACCCGGTTCTTTAATCCGGTCCGACCGGTCCGACCGGTAAACCGGAAAGAAGACCCGATTCGCTCTCCGGTCCGGTTCTAAAAACATTGGTCAGCAGCATTCTCTAGCTCGCCGGTGAAGAACACAAGCTTAAGTTCAGTCAGGTATTATTACGACAATGTTGCATGATGCAACATTACGACATTATTGCATGATGCAACATTACCACAATGTTGCTTAAATGTCAGTTAATTTTTTCTCACATTGTTGCGCAACATTACGATAAATGTTGCATGTTGCAACATTACGACATTGTTGCATGATGCAACATTACGACATTGTTGCATGATGCAACATTACGACAATGTTGCTTAAATGTCAGAGCATGATCTGAAACAGATTTGGGGAACCATCAGAGCTTTTGGCTGTGATTCCACACCATTTTTGATCGAAATCAATGGCTTAATCGAGCTAATTCACGTCGTTTGACTTTTACGGGTCAAAGTTCATACGTTTTGACCATAAAAAATTATAGATTTGTGTTGATATTTGGAGGTTCTCACTGGTCTGGTTAGTTTCAGCATCCAAATACGCATCCAACGAGCAAAAAATCATCGAGTTTTGTTCAGTTTGTGAATTTCCGATCATCTTCTTCGTTAAGCTAGTCGCCGGAATTTTTTTTAACCTCAACGAAACGTTACAACAATGGTGCTAGTTTGATAGAGGTCGTTGAGACGAATCCAACGCAAGTTTCAGATTCCATTTTTGTTGGGTATATCTCGAGATATGGTGTTTTGAAGTTCGTTCAAGACCACCGGAAAAATTTATTGAGTCGCCGGAATCTGAATCGGAAATACGGGGGCCTGAAATATTTCATTGAGTTTTGTTGCGCAAAATGTCTAAAATACCCCCACTTAATTAGGTTTTTTGGTTTTTTCACTTTTATTAAGTTTTCCTCTGATCTTAACCCATCATAACAAACTAAAAAGCATATTATTTTTATCATATTTACCCGTACATATACATACATTTATAAATTATCATAGAAACATATCAATAACCAATGACACGCACTTAATGATTTGTACAACATACATCAAATTTTAGATGACTTGTATTATAATAATAATACAAATGATAACTTATTAGCCATTATTAAATTGTATTAATTTGATAAATAACACTTTTAACTTTTATTTTTTCGTAACCAATAACCATCATACATTTATATTCGATTTGACTTGTTTTTGTTTTTGTATTTCTTATTTCATTTAATGTTCTCCTTATGAACCAGAAATTAAACCAGAAATTAAACGTAAATATGTTTGACTATTGTATTGTGTTTGGCTAGGCATTGCTTGAGAAAGGTGCAAAATACATGGTCGTGGAAGGCCTTCCGACCACCGGTTGTTTAACCCTCTCTATGTCGTTAGCATCCGAGTCAGACCGTGATGACATTGGGTGTGTCGCTAGTCTCAACAAGCAAAGCTACGACCACAACACCATCCTCCAAACCAAGATCCAAGACCTACGAAAAAAGTACCCGGAAACCGTCATCATTTATGCCGATTACTGGAACGCGTACCGATCCGTCATTAAGAATGCACCTAAACTAGGATTCAAGGAGCTCTATAAAGTGTGTTGTGGGTCCAACGGTGCACCATACAACTTTGATATCCTTGTTACCTGTGGGTCCGAGTCTTCGAGGTCCTGCCAGAATCCTTCGCAATACATCAACTGGGACGGGGTTCACCTAACCGAGGCTATGTATAAGGTGGTTGCTGAGTCGTTTCTAAAGGGCGGGTTCACTCATCCCCCGTTTGGGTCTCTGTTGACCAGTAAACAATACTCCGGCTAGATTAGCATGAACCTGTTTCCTAGTTTTCACTGTCCAATGTGTTATTTTTCGAGTTTGATTATGATCTTAGTGCATGTAGAGTTTATCTATTAATTATAGTTGATTCAGGTGAATAAAGCAAGAGTTCAACAAAGTGGCTTAGTTCCAAATTGGGTTCAGGTGAATAGTTGAGTTCTGTAGGTTGTTGGGAGCTATGACACACAACAGTTACAGCTTCACAGGTTGTGCTCATCCATTTGGCCCTACAGCAACCTAATTTGACAAGTTGCATGATTTGAGTTGATTCAAATACAGTTTATAATTGAGTAACACAGACTTAAAAATGATCATTTTAAGACTCAATTGACCAATAGTTCACAATAAATGGGTAGTAGTTGCCACCCTTAACTTAATTTCTTGTAAACTATGAAGAAAACTTGAAACCAGGTGAAATATATAACATTCCTAATTATTAATTTTGGAGGTCAATCTAACAATCAAAAGACTTGTAGCTTAATGGTACATAGTGGAATTTCTTCCTATGAGGTTTAAGGTTCAAGTCCTATAATAAGCAATAATGTAGATTTAGGTGTAGAATCACATGGACATGTGTGTTTACCGTTCTAGAAAAATATGATTATAATAAGAAATGAATACTTATGGTTAATTATAGAGCTAAATACAGTTTTGGCCCCTATGATTTGGTCATTCTTGACTTTTAACCAACAAAATGTAAACCATAATGTCAAGAATGACAAGATTTAAGAATTTGGATTGAAACGATAAAAGTGATATAACCATGGGGATGAAAATGGTACCTAACTCTAATTTAGTTGAGTTTAAAATGTTAAAAGTCGACATTTCAGTGTGATAGTATAGATGGTGAAAACATAACAAATTAACAATGGTCAATGACATGATAGAATGAGATTAATATCGAAGCTTAGCAGACACATTCTCTATTGCAAAGATGGTCAAGTTCTACACCGGCACAATTTACATTCATTTCGCTGGAAAAACTTGCGTTAAACTTACGAATATACAAGAAAAAAGTTCACCGTTTTGTACTAGTTAACTTGGATTAGTTAGATTAAGTAGTCATTGTATACCAAGAATACAGCATCAGGTATATCTTTAGGAAGCTTGTTTATGTAATTGTAAAAGCGTTTCTTGTCCTCCTTTGACACCGTTTTTTGGTCAACCACATCTCCTCTGCATGGGAGAACCCATAAATCACCCGAGTTCACTCTCTTCAAGCTACCACGGCAAAAGGGACAGGACACTGATCTCATGTTCCTATACAAATCTTGAAATTTAGCCTAAAAATCAAGAAAGCCAACCGCAAGATGATTTGTTACACAATGTCTAACTTTAAACTTACCAGTCATGGTAGCAATTGATGCACATTGCATGACAGCAGTCGGGTAAAACCATCTTGGTGCAGGGCTCTAAACAGATGCCACATTCATCTTCTCTTTCCATATCAAGTTCTGATACTTTTAGTCTTTTTTTCAGTTTTCTTCATGGGATTTGTACGAAAAGCTTGAACATTGTCTTCATTAATATCTAGCTCTAATGGGTTGGGGCCTAGACGCTTGAGAGATGGTAGTATCACATCTGCAATTTATTTGAGTTATGGCTATGGAAGATGACATTATAACCATCACTTTTTCATTAATTTACAAATCCTACTCCAGAAAGAATTGTTTTGTAAACCTATAACAAAGTGGTTGACTTTTGCATACCATAGAACTCTCTAATGGACGCCTTCCTTCCACGTGAAGTAAGCTTTGGCCTTTTGTCAGGAAAGACCTATAAGACAAACAATCTTTGATCACTTACCAACATGTTAATGAATCAAACAGGTTGTTCATCTTTTGCTTGGCTATGAACAAGTTGATTCGGGTAACGTTTATCTTTAACGGGACAATCAGGTGATTTGACAGGGGGCGCACTACTTTGAAATAAAAACAAACTTTACACTTTTTCCGCATATTAGCAAACAACTTAAATTAGGGGCAAAACAGAAACCACTTAGAATTTATATTCTGGTTACTAGTCAACCTCAATTTCACTAATTTTACATGTAAATCGATGATGCAAAAATGCTTATGTGGAACAAACTATTTACAAGTTTTTAAATAATGAACCTTTTTAGATTTATATTTAATAGAAACTGTTAAATGTCAAATCAAATACCACATAGATACCACATCACACATGGTATAGATACAAAAATGAAAAGTAAGATACCAGTACCATCAGTTTTTGAGAAACACCCCTTTAACATGAAAAGTAAGATACCAGTACCATCAGTTTTTGAGAATCACCCCTTTAACAGGTTCCATTACTAGTATAGGTAGCAAATTTGTAACTTGGTTGCAAAATCTGTAAACAAGTGTTGAGTTGGGTTCTATTCTGCACCTAGTTTAAAGTTGGCTGTTAAAATCATGAAAAAATTGTAAAGTACATTTTTGTTTTGTGTATTTTGACCATCAAAGAATTAGCTTCAAAGGAAATAGGACAAATGGGTCCAAAGACACATAAAGATATCCTTAATAATGTCTTAGAACCTTCCAAAACCATTTTATAAATAACTAGATTACAACTGAAATAATGTAACTTTTGTAATCAAGTTTGACATAACTATTTATTATAATAACTACAAATTTCGGGCCAAAGTGTTTCGGCTCAACCCCATTTTGCCACTTCTAGTTATACATAATACTAACCTTGTGTACCACCACATAGCAGCAATTTAGGCAGGTTTGAAGCAAGCATGAACATGGGGAATTTATCCACTGGAGTAAAAACGATAAAATATATGCCATGTCACTGTAACCCATCTCCATTCGGATAAAAGCACCACTTTTATCCCTTGGTATAGATTCTGCCCTGCAAACAACGGATTGATACAGGAGATGAGACAAAAATTCATCCAACACGGCAGAGCATACAAAGAATTCACTATAGATTCATTACAACTAAACAAAAGCCTGCAATTAGAATCATAGGCATATTAAAGACTGGGCAATGAGTGTTAAGAGCACAAAAATATATAGAATTTGGATGCTTTGACCAAAACCTATATATGAAAACAATCACATCCTACTAAAACATCAAAAGATTCAAAATCTTTTACCCTTCACAATCTGACCTAACTCAAGCCAAATTTCTATATCAATTTCTTGACCACCAAAGTCAAACTATACAAAACATAGGTGGTACTGCTTGATAAGTTCCTCTTGAATCTTGATTATCTCCAATTTCAAAGATTGATCTTGCAGTGATGCCAAAACATCAGAACCACCCAACTGCATTACAAAATTGACCTAATACCCCTACTACAAAAGGTAGTCTAACTTTAAAGTTCAAATCTTTCACTGACATAATTTTGCAAATTTGACATAAATTCGGCTACAAATTCACAACAATCTTGAAGTTCAAATCTTTCTCTGCAGCCAATTTGTACACAATCAAACACACAAATGACAAAAGCCCCCAATTCAACAGCTAACCAAAATGTCGCCTCAAAAGCAGTGCTTTTTGGGTTCACATTCCATTTATAACTCCATCAAAATTCAAACAGCCCTAATCAACCGGAAAACCGTACAAACACATACATGCAGAAGAAGAAGAAAAAGAAAATGGTAGTGAAAAGGACTTACAGCATATTAGCAAACTGAATATCAACCTCAAGAACCCTGAGTGAATCCCTATAAGAAGGGCAGGATGCAAGCTGATGATAATAATAATTATCCATCATAAATTAACTCCTCCCAGTAACCAACCAACTTCCGCCTAACAAAACTATGATCGCACTTTACAGACACCTTTTTTTCCTCGAAAACAACCGGCGAGTATCTCTAGAAGGAGAACTGATACAGACAAATTACGGGTGTTGGGTTTAAAATTTGGGGGATGAAAAGAAAAGGGGAGTTAGTTTGATGAAAATTTGAAGCAAAAGTGATGGTAATTTGAAAACAGCAGGGTGAGAGTGGTTGAAATTAATGAGACTTTGACTGCGTTTTTGTTCAGCGACTCCATTTGAGGGGTTGAGTAGAAATGTTGACACCCCGTGTTAGGGGGATTTTGTGGGAGTAAATGACAGATTTGCCCTTCTGGTTGTCGAGATGTGTAGGACAAGTGAAGATTGCAGGTGGATTTCCAGGGGTGAAAAAGGAGCGGTCCAGTTTTACTTTACTTTCAACGGGGCCGGGAGGTGAATGGAGCAAGTCGACACCAGGTAGCCTTTTGGCCGTATGTTAGATAATTTACTAATTTAGTTTTTAGTAAATTACGAGGATCGTATCTATCTGTCGTTTGCTTATATTTCTATTTTTGTTTTAGGTTTAAAAACTACGATTATTGTTTGAAAATTTATGTTTTTGTAACACTTTTTGTTTTAGGTTTGAAAATTTATGTTTTTTAACACTTTTATCTCTGACGTTAACTGTCAATAGATTTTTTTGTTAAATCAGCCGGAAATTGATAATTATACTACCCTTACCCTTTTATTTATAAAAAGTCTAAAAAAATCCTCTATCACCACACTATGATTGTCGGCGCCCCCACCACCACCACCATTGCAGTTGACACCATCCTTGTCGCCTCTAAACTTTTTTAAATAAAAAGATAGGGGTATAATTGTCATTTTATACTGACTTAACTGAAAATCTAGCAACAACATCAGGGAGCATAGCCATAATTTTTAAAATCTAGGAATGAAAGGTGAAATTTGAACAAACCATAAGGTCGATTCCCATAATTTACTCATTTAAAATAAAACTAAAATATCTTTTTTGAAACTATGTTGCAGTTTAACAAGAAAAAAAAAACTTGAATATATTAAAACTGAATATTATATCTTTTTGTGGTTGAACTATAACAAAACTTTAACAGTGATTACATTCATTCAAGCCAGGGATACAAAATCTACAGTCTTTCACAGGAGGGTTTTTATAAATGTCTGATCACTTTTAGCTGTGAACTAACCACCAACCTAAAAAACAAAAACCTAAAATACAAACAAGCCCCATAAACTTAAACGACACGAGACCAATGGTGGAACCAATCAAGCCATCATTAGTGTCTGGGCAGGCCGCTTCGGTTTTGGGTTAACTATCGAGCCGGCTTTCAAAGACTACTTTGTACCCAGATGTTTGTTTTTCTTGGCGCCTTTCTTTCTTGAATTACTGGTTTCAGGACCTTCAGCCTCTTCAGCTTTCTGTTCCGCCTCTAAGATCGCGAGCTGCATTGTACACAGGAACCTTGTTGATCATTAAGTTTCAAATAAACTAAAAAAACAAAAACAATTTTTAAGCAAAAGGGGCATGCCTCATCTAGGATTGGCTTCAATTCCTTGTACCGAGACTCAGCAAGATCAAAACCATCCTTACGTAGTTCCTGCAATAATAAGAAGAAAAGTCAACTTCCACATGGTCAAAGTTGAGAGAAAGGTCACAAGAGAACTAATTTGGGTTTCAAGAAAAAAAATTAACAAACCTTTCCAGTGTGTGCAGTATGTTCATATGCTGCCATTTGCCAGTAACTGTTTGTTCGCTTATAGAAGTCTTTTAGGGCTTCCCCAGGCTTTAAGATTGAAAAGTCAATCAGCAATCAGTTAGAAATAATGTGAAATAAAAAGTGAAAATTGAGCTAGAGATGTCAAAGTAGGCAGCTTGGGTGCAGAGTGCAGGTTGTGGTGATTTTGTCCTAGAAAACCTAAGAATTGCTGCTAAATAAAACAGGTTGAAACATGTGGGGTCGGGTTGACTAGAAACACTTCATGCCCAAACCATAGTCACATGGTTCGCGGTTCGCTCCGGTACGGGAACGTGGTACGGGTTCGCAATTCGATAAGGTTCTAAAATTCGGTTCGCTAGAGGGTAGGCTCATTTCGGTTCGCTCCGGTACGATGTACCATTTCGGGTTCGATGTATTGTATCATGTGGTACGGTGTACCATAAATTGTTGTGCTATTTGCCTATTTATCTAAAAATCTACACAAAATTTAAGGGCAGACTATTTTAAAAAATCAATGATCTTTAGTAATTAAGGAAAAGATTTGAGCAAACCAAGTAACCAACTCTCCATATTCCCGTAAGCGTACCAAATTTCTAAAAAAAACGAACCGACAATATTCAATTCGCGAACCCGGCGACTTCAATTCGCGAAACACCATGGATCTGGAACAGTCAACCGATTCGGTCGATTTTCAATTGGGTTCGCGAACCCGATCGTCCCCGATTCGCTTTCGCACCCGGAAAGGGTTCGATCGACCCGGTACGGAATTCGCCACCCCCCTTAGCGAACCCTGTTACTATGGC